>CATIUR010000001.1:198434749-199634749 GCA_949592205.1 Helichrysum umbraculigerum | reverse complement strand
ATGATTAGTTATAATGACAAAAATGTTTGTTGCTCCATTATATATATCACAGTTTTTTCAATTTAGGTTACAAAGTTAGCATCTTTGATATCTACCAATTTATTTTTGTATCTCATAAAGCATGTAATAAGATACAAATAATCGTTTCGAAAATTAAAATAATTAAAAATTAAGAAATAATTAATGAAAAAGTTTCTAGAAATAATTAAATAAAATCTAGAACAAAAGGAGATATATGGCCCATTATATGGGGCTCACTCATCAATTCTTTATAGCATTTGTTAAGTTCATTCCCTATACACTAGGTTACAAAAATTCCATGACTTTATTATAAACATAAAATGCAACAATAATAGAATGCAACATCATTTAAATATTCAAGAACAAGTCGGCTTAATAACTAATTAAATTCTTGAGAATTTTATTTTATAACTATATACTTTGGATAATTCAACACATGCCCAAATAATTAATATGATATTATTCATTCATTAATTTCACCATTTATTCTAAAGAATATGATCTACTATTAAACAAAATATCTAACTAAAACACTTTAGATTAGAATCTAATTAGTTCTGATTATTTCTTAACCAATAGAAAAACACTCTGTTTTACATGTAAAAAATCAGTGGATCCCGCTATATATTCTTATCTTACATACATAGTATACAACATTTATCCAATTGATATATGGGAAAATCATCCGTGCAGCAGTATGTACGGATCATTATGCGCAACAAGATATAAAAAAGGGACCAGATTTATATATTTAAAAAGTTTAAGGACTGAATATATGATATCCACATGAAATATATAGTCACTAAATAAGAAGCAATAAGATGGAGTAATAATTGGATTAATTATGTACTAGCAACTTAATTAAAAATTGGAGAGAAGAATTGTTAAAATTAAAATCTGTAGTAACAAACAAATGAGAGTAACTGAATAACCACCCAAAAATGATAAAACCAATTAAAAAACATGCAATTAGTTTTAGATCACAAATTAGAAACGTGTATCTCACAAGTTGTTTGTAACCTTTTCTAAACCAATAATAATATTGATAATGTATACATATAATATAATAATAATAATAAATATAACCTTTTTATTGTTATATTTTCACATGTTGAATTGCTGTTTTAGATACCAAATATCCTCAACGTTCCATAAATTGTCTGAAAAATCATCACCACCGTTGTTACCACCATCCGTCCATTGATTATTCTGTTGCTGATCAATCATAGCTTGAAAATTCATCTCTTGATTGAAGTAACCCGACGGGCTAATCATAGCGTCGCTAAATCCGTTACCAAACGAATTATTATTATTATTCTGTTGAAACAAATCTTGGTTCGTCGGATAATAACATTCCGTCAAGTCGGATACCGGTGACACCGCGGTGTTACTTGAATTTTCGGGCGTGTAGTTAGGGGTAATTTGGGTATTTCCGTAATTATTAGAACAAATGTTACCACAATTGGTATTGTTTTGAGGCAATACTAATTGGCTTGTAACAATATTGTTGTCCATATTGTTGTTTTGGTTAAGTTGGTAGGAGTTTGTTGTTGTTGCGGTTGAGGTTGTGGTGGTGGACGACGATGAACCACCGGTGGTTGTGGTGGTGGCGGCTGCCTGAATTCTCTCTACGAGACGTGGCATCCATAGATACCTCATGGTGTCTTTAAATTGCTTGCTGTTCACGTCACATTTTAATTGTTTTGCATGCTTTTGAACTCTCGTTCTCCAATAATTCTTAATTTCATTATCTGTTCTTCCTGGCAAGTGTTGCGCAATTTTCGACCACCTGAAATTTAACAAAAGATATAATTAAATTTTAAATCAACTATTCGTATCGATCAATTTCATTTAAAAAACAAAATTTTTAATAAAAAAAATGAACATACCGATTGCCCCAACGAGAATGAAGTTCGAGGATTAGAAGTTGTTCTTCAAGAGTAATATTTCCACGACGAACATCGGGTCGTAAATAATTCAACCATCTTAATCGGCAACTCTTTCCGGTTCTTTTGAGTCCTGTTTAAAATTTAAATAAAAATAAATAAAAATCTTGTAGATATAAAATGTAACAAAAGTAAACATAGTTTTTATGTCGAAAAAGAAAGAGAGAAAGTAATTGGTAAAGTTTATAGACGTTCATAATAATACCATAATAAGCACTTGCTTCTATCATATATTCTCTTTCTAAAAACTTTGTGGATCAACCAACCACTTTTTAGAGAAAATGAAATTAAAATCCATTCACTAATTGAATCGAATCGAATCGAATGAACGTACCGGCACAACGAGCAAGCGAATTCCATCGACCTTCACCGTGATGAGCGATATAATTGATGAGAGTGAAATCTTCTTCAACGGTCCAAGGACCTCTTCTAAGGTCTTCCATCATGTTCATTTGATCATCTTCTTCACTTCCACTCATTTCCATTGAGTTGTTGCAACTATTCATTTTCGATCGAATTTATATATATATGTACTTTTATAAGTATGTAATATATAGTTTGTGTTTGAGAGATATGTGAAATTGAGAGAGAAGAAGTTATTGTTGATACTCAAAAGGGTGTGTTTTTGGGTTAACAGAGGGAGATTGTAGGGTTTATATAGAGAGATGAATAATAAGTTAACAAAAGAATTTGTGTGTGTGTTTCTAATGTGTGAGAGAGAAAAAGTCGATGAGAGAGAAGGATAAAGAGAGCCGCAATAGTAAAGTTGTGGGTGGAAGGGAGTTTATAACGAATTAGACTTAAATGCTCAAGCGAATAAATTTATTAAACACATTTAGCTACCTACGTCCAAGTTTTTTGTTTAGTTGTTATTTTTATTGAAGATGAATATTTTATGAGATGTGGAATTAGCGGGTTAGCTATACTTTGAGAGTAAGAAGAGGTAGACGATTGTATGATCAACAACTCAAATTCATAATATTGCAATTTTAAGTACACATTACATTTTACGTAAAATGTAGTGTTGTATATATGAAGCGAATTTGATTTGTTGATCCCTGAAAGCAATGAGTGAGATCGTGCATCTCTAATTCCCATTAAAAGTCAGCTACCTATCAGAACTTTAACAATATTATTATAAAATTGTTGAACATTTAAGATTCAAATTTCACTTATTGTAAAACAATTTTCAGGGCCACACCAGTTTCTTTTTATATGACCTTTATTTACATTAATTCTATGTGACGCTGAGTTTGGTACTTATAAAGCAGTGGCTCACCGGATATGGTATCGAAATCGTTTAAAGAAATTGAATAAATTGAACATAAGTTGAGGAGATCATTTGGTAAACTTTTTATTATTAGCGAATAGATTAGTAACAGAGTATAGAGATTTTAGAAATTACTCCCTCCGTCCCATTTAAAATGTCCACATTACTATTTTAGGATGTCCCATGATAAGCGTCCACTTTGATATTTAACCAATCAAAAAAAACTTTAGTTGGTAGATTTAATATTTGATTGGTGAAAAGTGTAGTTAATGGAGAATCCTAAAACTACGTGCAAAGTCAAAGTGGACATTTTAAATCTGACGGAGGTAATACATTTTTCTAGAACTTAAATAAAGTAAGTATGGGAGTATCAAGTAAGTTAAGTATGAAAAGAATGAAGGTAAGGTATATGAGTTAACATCTTTAGAAAAGAATTTGATATAAAAAATAGGTGAAAAATATATACTTATTTAACAAAGGTGTATAAAGATTAAAGACATGAAATGAATAATAAATGGAGTTAAGAGACGGAACACGTGTGGGGAGATGTAGTTGATAAAGTCGGCCTTGGGAGTTTGACACTTTGACTTTCTTGGCTTTGTTGGATTTGTGTTGCAAAAGTGAGAAATTATATAAAAGACGGTGGGCCCCTTGAAATAAATATTATTTTCCTCTTTTTCTACTTAAAATAGTGTTTTTGTCTTTAATATATATTGAGTGTTCCCATTTGTTTAACAAAGTCATCAATAATAACAAATTAAAATATATTTAATTATATTCGTTTCAAAATAGTTGTCTTGTTTTGACTTTTTTATATTTTTTCCTTTTCAATTTTGACCTTAAATATTTTTGTTTGTGTTATATAATATTTGATGAAAATTATACCAATGAAAATACATTTAAAACACAATCCATATCATATATATTGCATCAAGTATTATATAACACAAACGAAAATATTTAAGGTCAAAGTTGAAAAAGAAACACTTCAAAAAATCAAAACTGGAAATTATTTTGGGACAGAGGGAGTAATTAACAATGGCTTTTAATGTGTTAAGTTTAATAAAAACGACCTTTGATTAACTAAAACAACTACGACTAATAATACGGAGTACTATACATTTATCTATCAATATGATCGACACGATGACATAAGTTTTCGCACAACAAACCAACAAATCGTAAACAGCTACCTGTTAAGCTGATTCATAGATCGAATTAGTTCTTGTAAAACTCGATCGATAAATCAGAGAATATAATTGGTCTGCAATATTCAACACTTTTACTTTAGGTTTATTGATGAATATTAAATAGTAACTATAGATGCATGTTATGGGAATAGAAAATTATAAAAGAAGCATGAAAACGTGACAAATGCACCTGGAGGAATTCAGATACTTAATTGAACATATGTATATATGTTAATAGACAATAAGAGTAATAAAAATGGATGCTTTTCTATTTTTGCTTAAGAGATTTGTCATATTCCTTCGCGATTCATGAAATATTAATCTCAGTTGGTTTCTGTTAAAAGTAATTATTAGGCTCTAAACACGTGATTAAGAGCGAAAATACATGTTCACATAAGAACAAGAATATAAGTTTAACGGAATTAAGCCGAAACTATATATGCTATATGTGTTAGATACATACAATATGATTACTCACTTATATTTTCACACACTTAATCATATATAAAAATGATATAAAAAATAAATAAATAAAGGATGTAGGTGTAATTGGATATATGTAGGTAGTATAATTTTAAGAGCATGAAACTTTTTAGATAAAGAATTAACGTATTCTCACATAAATGTTTGGTCCCTGTATGAATGTATTGTTGCATCTTTGTAAAGGATATGGGGCCACTACCATTATTCCAAAGAGAGCCAAGAAAGTCGACGAACTTAAACTTGAAGCTTCAACATCGAGAAACATCACATCTTCGATGTTGAAGTTAAATTTAGTGTTAATTAAACTCAACAATAAATCACTTCAATTCGTATGCTCTTAAACCATTTGATGCTAATTAATAAACTTCAAGTTTTCTTATTTTTTATTTTTACCTTTTCTTAAACGAGAATGATCGAGATGGTCACCGGGAAAATATACTCTCTCCGTCCCAAAATAATTGTCTAGTTTTGACTTTTTGAAGTCTTTATTTTTCAACTTTGACTTTAAATATTTTTGTTTGTGTTATATAATACTTGATGCAAATTATACCAATTAAAATACATTTAAAACTCAGTCCATTCATATATTTTGCATCAAGTATTATACAACACACACAAAAATTAATAAGGTCGAAGTTGAAAAATAAAAACTATAAAAAATCAAAACTAAACAATTATTTTGAGATGGAAGTAGTAATATATATATATATATATATAGAGAGAGAGAGAGAGAGAGAGAGAGACTTGGGATCCTGTGAGAACAAGGAGATTCCGTGAGAAAGGTGAGAACACATCTTAGCCATCCATTTTTTGATCAAAAAACCTGATTTTGGAGGTGGCATTTTTGTAAATACTTTAAAGTTTAATTTTGAATGGTTAACCTAAGGATTGCTATTTGAAGTTTAATTTTTTTTTGCTTCACAATAGTTTTAACATGGTGAAGTTTTATTTAATTTTTGTTAATCAACATATTTGAAGTAGTGAATTGATAAGTATAAAAATTAATCTTTTCAAAAACTAATGTTAACAAAAAATTTTTTACTTAATCTCATTAAAACTATGTGAATCTATAAAAATAAAAATTCATAGCATCGTAACCTTATGTTAAAAAAAATATATTAAACTTAACCTCACCAAAATGATGTGAAGCTAAAAAAAAGAAGCTTCACATGAGCAAAATGATGTGAAACTAAAAAAAAGCTTCACAAGAGCAAAATGATATGAAGCTAAATAAAAAAAAAAGATTCACATGAGCAAAATGATGTGAAGCTTAAAAAAAAAACTTCACATGAGCAAAATGATGTGGAGTTAAAAAAAAAAAAAGTTTCACATGAGCAAAGGTGATGTGAACCTTTCAAAATCAAACTTCAAAGTATTTACAAAATTGTCACCTCCAAAATCAGGATTTTTGATCAAAAAATGGATGGCTAAGATGTGTTCTCACCGTTCTCACGGAATCCTCTTGTTCTCATCAGAACCCAACTCTATATATATATATATATATATATATATATATATATATATATATATATATATATATATATATATATATATATATATATATATATATATATATATATCTTTTAAGTTATCATCATAACTCTTCTAACATGAATCATATCTTAACACTTAAAATATGTATCGATCAATATGATGATGAAATGCATGACTTAAGAAAGTATCAATGTTGAGAAGTTTCCAAAAGGGGAATATAGGAGTAATTCTTTTTTCTTTTTCATTTTTTCTCTGTATCTACTGCATCACAAATTTTGCATCACTGTAGTATTTGTGGACTTGTGCATCACGTGTACGTCTAGTGCACAAAGGAAGTGAGTTTCAGACCAGGGGTGTTAACGAGTTGAGCATTTTACGAGCTACTCGAGTTCGAGCTCGTTTAACTCGAATTCGAGTTTGATAGTATTCAAACACGAGTTAAGCTCGAACGAAAAATACTACTCGATTAATTTCACGAGCCGAGTATAAAAAATTGATATTCGATTCGTCTCGTTCCAAAGCTCATTTAGTTTCAAGTCAAACGAGCTATTCAAGTCGAACGAGTCGAGTTTATATAAGAAATTTGTAAATTTGGAACTTTAAATGTATGTAATTAACTAATAAATTTAAACATAATACATCAAGTATAAATGAGCTCATTCGAGCTTGATTTCGAGTTATGGAATAAGTTTATCGATCCCGAGCTCATAAACAAGCAAATTGCGCTTGAAATTTTGATTCATAAAGACACTTTCCAGTTAAATAAACGAGCATCGAACTCGAGCTCGAACAACAACAAATAATTCGAACTCGAGCTCGAACACAAATTTTAAAACTTACTTGAATTCGAGTCGAGCTCGAACCGGATAATTAGTAAACAAGTCGAACTCGAGCATCCTGATATTCGACTCGATTCGGTTCGTTAACAGCCATATTTGAGACGATGTCACATCGAGACCTCCATCTTATTTTTATTTCTTATTTTGGTGGGGATAAGAGGAGAAGGTACCTTATAAAGGGTAGGACCGTAGGAAGGACACAACCATTAGGGTGTGTTTAGTTGTGGAAAATTTTCCACAATTTTCCATTTCCAATTTTCTAAAGAAAATCGTTCTCTGAAAAAGTGTTGAAAATTTTGAAAACGCGTTCAAATGTTTGAAAAGTGAATTTTGGAAAACCAGTTATATCTTGAAAAATTTGGAAAAGTGTGGAGGAAGTTTATTAAGGAGAATTTGGAAAAGTGAAGGGAACTTGTTTTCCACCTCCAAGTTATATTTTGAAAAAGTGGATTTTCCATTTTCTTGGAAAATTTTCTCAAAAAAATTCATTTTGAACGCGTTTTCCAGTTTTCCACTTTTCTTGAAAAAATTTTCTAGAAAACTCCCCCTTTTTTCCCCAACTAAACACCCCCTTAATTTTTGTAACTTACGATTCAGATTTACTATATCATAAATATACTGTGTTATAAATATACATTACATCATAACAATACTGCATTTATCTTTACGAATTTCACTACATCATAATGCACGGCTCCTCTGAACCGGACCCATTTTTTATCTTAGATATCAAAATTTAAACTCTTCAAATTCCTTGACTTTATACGTTTTGACAATGATGATCGATCTCCTAGGCCTAGCTATTGGAGATATATATTGGAACCAATGATATGAGTTCAAAGAGTGAATAGTACGTGGTTTTAAGATAAATGTTAGATTGAAATTGAAAGGGAATAAAGGAAAGGAGGACCAGAATAGCATATATAAATGAATCAATCCAACTTTCCTTCAAAAAAAAAAAAAAAAGTGACTTAAGTTAAAATGTTACGAAGATCAATAACTAATCGAACACATTTTTAATTGATACGACACAAGTTCGATTACGAGTGAAAGTGTTTTATCATATTTCAACAAGCTTGATTTAATTTGATTGAAATCATGTTATGAGGTTAATTCCTTGAGTGATTCTGGTAAGCAAATTAAAATCTGTTACCCCCCAAAAGGGAACTAAGAAGGATAGGGTGAAAAGCAAAGCAAAACAAGAAAAGGAATAGAACAATTCCTAAGTGTTGTGTCCCACTCCCACTCCCACTCCCACCACATACACATATTACACATTCAATATCCTTTTCTTCCAAGACTTAAACTCCAAAATTCAAAAGTCAAAGGTCAAAAACCTCCACCATATATAACTCCCCTTAATAAACGATCGTGTATACTACATTTATATTTTTAACACGATATATAATTTGCACGTTAGGATTAATGGATTATAAAGAGATTTGCAAAAGTACACCTATATATACATGTATTACATGTATGATAATATAAACGGGTAGACGGACGAGTTATTTACCTATTCGGATTATTCAGAATGACAAACAATTTTAATCAGACGCTGTCTAACTGGATTATTCCGTGATCATTTTTGACCCTTTCTCTGACCATTCAAAGATATATTGTTAGTAAGTTTTTGAACTTGAGAGCTCTTATGAGAACATAGGACCTATTTTGTGAGATATCACCACATATATGAATATATGATAATATATTTGATAAATAACGCGAGATTGTGTTTTGTATTAAAAATGCATTCAATATATAGATGTAAAAAGTAGAGTTATTTTGTGTTGCATTACATCATTACTTTTTATGATATAAACATAAATTATGAGTTCATTTGATACATATTATTATTTGCTATAAGAGTAAATTTTAGTGTAAGTTTATCCATTATAACTTATTTATATCTTGAAATAAATAAGTTTTTGGATGAATGGCATATTTTAAAACTGATTAAATTAAATATAGTGTTATTGTGATGAATATAGCATAATAATAATACAAGTAATTTATACATCAATAATAATAACATAAAATAAAAAAATTATTTATAAAATAAAATGATAAAGCTCAAGTATACATTAACAATTTAACATATCTTGTTTTTTATCCTTTAGAAATCATCTTTTGAAGATACCTTTGACCAGAGCAGTTCCTAAGATCAACTACAGAGTTTAGTAGTATTATTCTCCAAATATTATGGTACCAATTTAACATCTTTTGATACAATCTTTTATGTATTTGAAAGCGAAATTCTTTTAATGATAAGTAATAATTGTGTCTAAACAACTCTAACATTATATGGGTGATCATTTTTTTCTCACACTTTTTTTTGTCTCACTATCACAGCTTAACACAAAAAACAACTAATCCACGAAATTGAACCCGAAATGGTTAACCAAACCAATCAATAAGAGGCTTGATAGATTACAACTTTAATAATTACTGTATTATTTTTAAGATTTTATGACTAATTTTTAGAGGTGGCAATTTTAGACTTATTAGTTATTTATGGATCAACTTGGTTAATATTTATGAGGGGATGGGTTTGTTGGGTATCCCCCTATTTTTTTGAATGGGTCTAAATGGGTATTTAATATAACCTTCAATTGTATAACAATTAACCAACGGGTCTAGCGGGTAATTTTTTTTGTTTTCACTTCATTTCATTTTTTTCAGTTTTCACTCAAATAAAAAAAAGTTTGGTGGAAACCCGATGGGTCGACCCGACCCGAGATTCATTTGACCCGCACCCGTTTAGACACATCCTCCTAAATGACCCATCTAGACCCGGACGCATTTAAACTCAAACTCATCTAGACCCATGACCTGACCCATTCATTTTGCCAATTATACTCACACTAATCAAGATTTGATGTTGATTTGATAGTTCTTTGCACTCATTTTTCAACATTTGGAAGAATATATAGGAAGATCCCCTAAATTAAGAAGAAAAAAACGTCCATTGTAAAAAAAAAGAAAAAAGAAGCAAGAATTTAATTGGGTGCTTTTTGAGAGGGAACATAATTCTTAAACCCGAACATGTTAACCCCAATATTCTCTGAACCCCGCCCAATTTCCGATCAGTAATTTTTTGAGGATCCCCGCCTAAAACCTAATTCGATTCACTTTTACTATTGGTTATCCCGAATACATGGACACACTCTACTTGGTTATAGTTTTTAACATTGTGAAGTGACTTGCATGACAAATTATCAAACTTCGTAGGGTTATGGTTAACTTCTTAATTCTTTGGAGCCAACTGATGCGCCACGTATGGATGGAATGCTCGCAAGAAGCTTCGGGATCCAATTTCGGCCTTAAAAACCTTCAACTTAAAATTTCTCCCAGATTTGAATATTTTTAGTTTTGATACAACTAAAATATAAATGTTACATGTATGTTATTTGGGATTTTATAGAATTAGTCATATATTGATTATATGTTTATATAATCCATACTTATCTTGGCAATCTAATATTTCGGAATATTCAATATCTTGTGCGAATGTAGGTTTAAAATTTTGATGTATCGTAATAGTTTTTTGGTTTAAAATTTGATATATTTAACCAATATTATAACATACAGTAAAATAAATTGATCTTTATTATTTGCGAAATGGCTTATTTTCATGTTGAAAGTCATCATCTTCCATCTTCTATATTTATATATAATAATAATGGAGAATGTCAATCATAGCCCTTAGGGCTATCGTGAAGGTTTAGTTATCAGTATGGAATTAAGTTAAACGCGTTAGCATTTTTCAATAATAATAATAAGATTCAAGAAGGCGGTATTGTTGCCATATTTATTAATATATTCAAGAAGGCCATACTTTCTGTCTTCATTTTATTAAGAGTAAATTCCATAAATAGTCCATGTGGTTTACATTGATTCACGAAAATAGTCCCTGTACTTTTTTTTCAACGTTTTCGATCCAATAACTTTGGATTTGCTCGCAAATGGTCCCTTTGGGAGAACTTCCGGTGTATTGGACATTCTATAACTGCTATCCACGTGACATGTTATTTATCTGATTGCAGACAACTCTACGTTAGATATCTAATAGGTTCGTAGTTATAGCTCATTAGGATATAGGAAATCCTGGAAAGTAATGTGGAACCCTAATTAATGTAACGGAAAAACCGTAAAACGCCCTACTACTCGGTATAGTGCTGGAAACACCAGTTGGTGGAGTACAAACGTATGGAAGCCGCGGAACGGTCGTAGGTACAATACTTTGCATTAATTATGTTTCTATCCTCTCCGGATTAATCATCATACCTAGTAGCTTTACCCTTGACTATTCACCAATAACATATAACGAAACCATAGTAAACACTCGCGTATCCTCTGTCGTCCGAGTCTCCGTACAAACCTCTTTTATTTTATTTGTTTTTTCGTAGATTAATATTTAGTTATAAAAACAAAACCTATCCAAAGCTTTTAAAACCCTAGCTAGATTACCAAAGATAATTCTTCATTCCACTCATTTTCTCACTTTCACATTTTTCTTATTTTCTCTCATTTTGTCTCTCTCTCTACTTTCTCTCTCTAGAGGAGAAAGGTATAAAAAGTTGAGGAGAAGCAAAGGGAAGAAGCGATTCACAAAGCTGTTTATCTCTCATCCTATGAGCATGATGACATCATTGTAGTCACTAGAGGAGGAAAAGAGACTAAGAATGAGAGATCGGTAGATATTCCTTCAAACGAACCTTCTAGTTCTTCTCTACCCACTAATTCAGTACCTGTTGACACTCCTGTCACTTCCCCTGAACCAGAACCTTCTAGAGCCCCAGAAGTAACTAAACCAACATGTATACCTTTTCCTGGTAGGCTTAAGAAAGAGAAACAAGAAGCCCAGTTTGGAAAATATCTAGAAATGTTCAAAAGCCTACACTTAAATGTCAGATTATTAGACGCTTTAGTTGAAATGCCTAGTTGTGCCAAATTCTTTAAGGAACTCATATCCAACAAAGAAAAACTTAGACAAATAGTTAACTTGCCCTTAGACGCAGAATGCTCTTTAATTATGCAACAAGGACTACCCCCAAAGCTAGACTTAGGAGCTAGTGTGAACCTTATGCCATACTCGCTTTATAGGAAACTAGGATTAAGTGAACTTTTGCCAACCCGTATGACCATCCAATTAGCAGATAGATAAGTTAAACTCCCTCATGGAATTGCTGAAGATATTATGGTACGTGTTGATAAATTCGTCTTTCCAGTTGATTTTGTTGTTATGGATATTGAGGAAGATACCCAGGTACCACTCATCCTTGGCAGACCTTTCCTAAACACTGCCAAGGCCGTCATTGACGTAAACGAAAAATCTTTAAAACTTAGAGTGGGAACTGAGGAGGTCACCTTCAATGTCGATAAACTAATGAAACTTCCTATGGGAGAAGACCTTGGTCTTGTAGATTCTAGGCAGGAAATAATTGAAGAACATTTGGAAAAGATCCTCGCAGTAAGCAGCATTAATCCCCTTCTGAATACTATCATCACTACAAGAAAAATCTGTGAAGAAGGTGCGGGTCTATGCTCGGATCCTTCCACCGCATCAAGAGATGGTCCCTTAAGGGACCATTTGCGAGCAAATCCAAAGTTAGACGGAGGGACCATTTGCGAGAAAAAAATCAAAGTTAAGGGACCATTTGCTAGCAAATCCAAATTTATTGGACCGAAAACGTTGAAAAAAAAGTACAGAGACTATTTTCATAAATCAGTGTAAACCACAGGGACCATTTATGGAATTTACACTTTTATTAAATAGTAAACCTTGTAGTATTTGTTAAACAAAACGTTTCTGATTTTGTTGCGGGTTGATCCATGATGTAGATGTATATGACTTGGCATACCTTTGTGTACCATTCTTGCATTATTTTTTTCCTTAGTTTCAAGGTTTTGAAAGCTTCCTAGTTGGAACACAGTCATGAGAATATGTGTATAGTACTATACGCATGTGGAATACAGCATATATATATGAGAGTGACATGTATATAAAAGCATTTACATTTAAACACTTACAATTATACGTTTCATAAATAATACGTATGCCTTTAGCTAATCGATACAAAATATTATTGGACTAATTTGTGCACCTTGAACCATATATGTAGTGTTCTAGTCGTATTAGTTTGTGGTCCTTCGATGTGTTCCAAGTTAAACTCATGTGATTTTTCATAAACAACTCGATTTTTAGAAGGAATTTACTTGCTCTTAATTAATGGGAATGCATTTTGTTGATGTTAATATCTATAGCACTTGAATCTGTATATCTAGAATGTTATATAACTCATCTGGATCTCTTAAAAAAAAAATCTGGATCTTAATACTTAGTAAAATGTAAGGATGAGTTGAATAAGGGTGTCACTGTATTTTGGAAGTAAAAATAAAATACGAAGTTTATTCATATGTACATGAAACGTCTTTGACCTGAATATGTATATTCTACCTCATCTGTTCTTTTTCAGTTGTCCACCTATTTATTTTGACCCATTTAACGGTATTCTATTAATTAGTGATATCTATCTATATTTTTTCTTTTTAGTCTCTCCAATTTTTAACTAAGTAGTACTTATTTAATCCAATTACTAGCAGGTTCCACTAACCACTTTACATGTAAAACAGAGTGTTTTTTATTGGTTAAGAGTAATCGATCAGATCCTAATCTAAAGTGTTTGCTGATAAATGCAACAAAAAATTTGATTCATACACCAATAATATGCTATTACATACTTGTATTATGGGTATTAGTTGTTGTACAGTTTTGGCGTATCAATCAATTTCTTTGTTGTTATAGTCTACTCCCTTAGCTAAGAATTAAGCCATGCATGTGTGATGACAACTTATCAGCATGTACTGTATGTATGTTTCGTACATGCTTGTATTTTTATTTTTTTTTCAAAATCCATGATCGAAAATGTCTCTTCTTAACTTAATTAACGTACATACACAATCCCTATCCAATGCAGACCGAAGATGAGACGCCTGTGAGTCTATGACGATGTGCCCAATTGCGTGTAGACGTACTATTATATATGCGCAAGCAGAAAAAGAAACCAACATTATATATATAATAAAATTTTGTAATCACTAAAAGGGTATAGTGAGAGCACCTGCCCTGGTACTCGGTGTGGCATCGGCGCCAATAGCGGTTCATAGGCGTCCCACAACGGCTTAATCTTTGTCTGCAAAGTGAAATTGGGGTTCCAACACGTACCGACGGTAGTTAAAGAAGGAAAAAAACTTTGTTCTTTAATTTTTCAATGTTTAAAACACAATTAAAGATTAATAGTGGGTGATATTGCGTTAATACGAGTAATAATAGGGCCAAAGTGATAAAAAATGATTTTGAAGAAGAATTAATTTGACGCTCATGTAGTTGTGGTACTC
Source organism: Helichrysum umbraculigerum (assembly GCA_949592205.1). NCBI lineage: Eukaryota > Viridiplantae > Streptophyta > Magnoliopsida > Asterales > Asteraceae > Helichrysum > Helichrysum umbraculigerum. Next base: position 199,620,105 of record CATIUR010000001.1, on the reverse strand, counting down.
GAAAGTTGTGGGATTTTCCACAACGGATGCTAGAATAAAAGTCGATCTTGTTGGCAAGTGTAATGGTATTCTTCGTTTAAGCAATTTAAACAAAGTTGTCTTATCACTTACGTAGCTAGCTTAGGGACTACTACATATATTGTGGTATTATATTATTTACAATTTTACAAGCATGCAATAATATAAGTGGCATTTGAACTCAGAGCGCAGTGAAAGCATAACAAGAATCTGTATTTAATTAGGTTCTTAATTAGACACGATACTTTGAAAACTTTCAAATATATATATATATATGATAAGTTGGATCTCCACGTGACGTATCTTTTTGTTGTTATGTTCTAAGTATGAACCAAACCAGCCGCCAAAGCAACTTAATTACTTACACTTTATACTATTTTACATAACCTGTACGTGGGCTGTGGCTATATATAGAAAAATAGTATAATACATTCACTAAGCTACATGCATGTATATATATGTTTTTATATGTTATATATATGATCAATTTAATCATGCATAATCATATATATCATATCATATATACGTTTAATTAACAGTTTCAAGTTAATTACAAACAACAAAGTCGTATATCATGTAAATATTTGACACCCACAACTTAGAAAATCCATATAATTTTTACGGGGAGACAACATAAGCAAATGTAAGAAATTAATATCTAGTTACGTGTTGACTCGATCATATGTAAAACGTTAATTTGACCCTTTCAAAGGAGTGAAGAAAATGTGAAAAATGATGACGACGATGATAATTATTCAGATAAAATTAAGGGAAGTTGTGATATAATATGATTTATTAGACGCACGCTTGTGGGATTAAAGTATGATTAAAGGCTTAAAGAATGGAGTAGTGTTCCCCATAATGGCTGGCTGGTTCTATTTCTAATTCTAATATAATGGCCGGGTGCTATTTTCATTTTCATTTTTAAGTATACGTAACTATGTTGGTTTCCAACTCTGCCACTTGTTCCATTTTTGCTACAATTATGTCATTAATATTTTAATTTATTATTCTATAATTATTGATTACATTCAAATATTTGGTTAAGGACGGATCGAGGTTTGAACAAACAGATCTGTACGTGTGACGTGGATACTAGTATTAAAAATTTCTTAAGACTAAAGTTAATATCATGTGGTGTGTGTGGTGTGTGCGTGTGCATGTTGTAAATGCTTAAAAATAAAAATGTACGTGTTAATTATATATATATATGGTGGTCATGCATGTACATTGAGAGTATATAATATATTATTATACATACATGAATAACAACATTTAACAATTAACAAAACAATATATACGAATATAATGAATAAGATTTTAACACTTAAGTTTAATTAACATCATTGAAAATTTGGTAACGATGATGAACATATACATGGTACACCTTGTAACCAACTACCGATATGTTGTCTGCTTTGATACCTCAAATTAAGCTCATATACCAACCTAAACGTGTCCGCTAGTTAATAAAATGTCTACACTAAGAAACACAACATCTCATCTTTAGATGACCGATGTGAGACTAGAAATGTACGTATCACCAACTTCCATTAATATGAGAACATGAAGTTATTTGGAGTTTACAGTCTGTAAATTCGTCACTGTTTCGATCTCTTTTAATCAATATAATTTGATTTTGTTTCACTAAATAGTACTACGTAAATAAGTAATTTAATCATTATCGACCAGTACTGTCGTTCAATTATTAGAGTAATTTTCCTTTATTTCAAACGCGCGTGTAATTATTAGTTAAATTACTTTTAACTTTTAAAATTGGTGAATACTAAAGAGAGAAGAATTTTTGTCATTGTTTAAGTTACTTAATTTGTAGATAGATGTGAGGTCCAGTCGCCACTAGGGTTTATGATTGAGTAAGATAGTTAAATTAATGATATATGATTTGATTGTTCAATTGAGTTATTAACTCATTTGGGCCCTCCAATTCGAAATCTCCATCAAATGGTTCATACCAACGACAAAGTATCGATGCAGACATATTCTACGTGTAGGGTTACTAGTTTAGGATGCTTTACACATTTTAATTGGCAGTTACTCTCGATAATGACCCCATATTTGGAATGATTCGAATGAAACTATTAGAACACTCCTTTTAAAAAATTGTATTCATTTTTGATTAGTAGATCGATCTTAGTTTTACTAATCAACAATGAAGTCCTATCAGTTTCTTTTAGCCGCCTCGTGAGCTAGCTCGAACTATTTATCTTATATATGTCGCTTTCAACGACAAAATAAGGATGTTCAATTCAATTTGTGATGAGATCGATCATCCTTCTCTCGTTCATTTTTGTGTCTATTACGTTCGAGGTAGTATGTTACTGGTCAGTTGGTTATCGTATTAGTCCGAGCTAAATAAAAAGCTTTTGTACCCATTTTCGCATAATCTAGCTAGCAGATCATTTTTAAAGCGATTATGATGCTTTAAACAAAATAATAATGGAGGTCTAGCTAAGACTGTTTACACTTTTAATTCCATACTTTAGTCAAACACGAAAATGACTTTTTATCCTTACTTCCACAGTGGAATAAGCCAGAAGCTAAAATGACTGGAGATTAACTATATGAGCTGACACGAATACACGATCTATGATCTTTTACTATTATACATCTATATGTCACGAATAGATACCTAAATGCGACAAATATATGTTATCGAGGATCATAGCTTATGATTTCAATTCGTCAATATATTGTTATGTTATTTGATAACAACAAAAATTATCAAAAACTCGGATGTGTCAATGGGACGTTGACAAAATATATAGTCCCTACTAGCAGGTACACCTACAATCATCACATTTCATTCTAAAACCAATCGGTGATAGGATGAGTAGCATATAAATAACTTATATACAAGCTTTTTTCTTTTTTTTTCCGATGTGGAACTTGTGTTTGCACCCAACATATACGAGTGTTAATTTTAGTGAGTTTTATATAGGAACCTCGATTAGGTACAATTGACTACAAGAATAACAGGCCATTGTTAACAAGTATGAATCATTCAAACATCTTATTCACATATTTACTTGTATAGAGTGTGTCAAATGTTTTGGGTTTATTATTTCGTTATGCATTAAATTTCACACCTTTTTACCATTGTATGAGTCAAACTTTGAAAACTTCTATTGTATGTATTGAACTTGTAGATATCGTCTATTGTATGTAAACTTTCCTTTTTGGGTAAGGACAAAATAGGAAAGTTTCCTTTTTTGGCCATACCCGAAAAGGAAAGTTTACATACAATAGACGATATCTACAAGTTCAATACATATGATAGAACAAATGAAAGTATGTCTTATACAATAGTAAAATGTGTAAAGTTTAATACATAACGAAACAATAAACCCAATGTCTTTTATAAAACATGAAGAATTTGCAAAACGATGTGTCATTCTAGGAAAGATTTGAGTCCTTTCAAGTTGAAACGAGCACGAGAGGTCAAACATGGTCTTATTTAGAATCTTCATTTCGTCTAGAATGAAGATGGTCGAATGCATATCATTATGACGCTATTTAGAACGTGCATTCGGAAAAGTTGAAGCAATCTACCACAATCTCATAGAAGCATTTGGATACGTACAGTAGTAATCTTGTACGTTAAGTTGGTCAGATAATCTATCTTTCAGTAGATTTGATGCCCTTAGCTTCCAATTTTCACTTCATTTTCGATTCTACTTTTAGAATATTATGTCATTTTCATTTCTTTTATACGTGTATATTGAAGCGTTCATTAAGATTATCTTAAGTCTAACACGTCATCGGATTAATGATTAAGGCAAATAGTAGATTTAATTAATTAATAGTTGAAGATGGGTAGATTACGTTTTAGTGTTGCAAATAAGATCACGGTAGAAGATGAAAAAGGCATATATAGAGAAAAGTTTACCATATTTAGTGATAAGTATGAGCCAAATACATTGCTCGATGACACTTGGAAGTAGGGGACCAATGTTCCACTTGTTTTATACACACATTTATGATTTTATTCCACGAAATTGCTGTATGAATCTTGAATAATCACTATCAAAATTCAAAGATTGTGTATATATGTCACATCCACATCAAATGGTCAAATGATAATAGGTACTAACACTATTAAGGAAACGTGCAGCTAGTGGGTGTTGGTTGATTAATTGATTTATTAAATAAAAAGAGTGATTTAACTTGTAGGTAGATAATATATAAGCAGCCATTACATTTTGGATTAGCAGATGTCGTAATGAGGTTGAAAATTAATGGATACGTGACCACTGTTGTGACGAAAATGTTAGTAATAAGGACGGATGGCGATTACGATTGATTGGGTAATCTTGACAAAGGAAACTTGACCGATCGATCGATTAGCTAGCTATATATATCTTATGTATAGGTTTTGATTCAACAAATTGATGTCCACTGGTCCAGATTCAATGGCATGATCAAATATATTTTAAAAAGTCCATGTTTTCTAAAATGACTTTTCTTGTGAAAAAATTCTAGCAGGCGTCATGCATAAACAGTACATAATCGACATCATACGTTATGTCATATTTTATACTATATTTTTTATTTTATGGTTATATATGGTGCTTTTAAAATGTAACGTTCACATGTTTTTCACACGATCTTAGGTGTACGTTTATAGGTTTATTCGGATTGTCACATATAAGTTGATCTGAACATTTTAAGTTGTGGGCAAATTAAGTTTAGATTTCTCGATTAATTAATAGTGTGTACGTGCATGGTTTCTCTTACGATTGGTCATGCGAATAGGTAAAATTAAGACGGGGTGGAAAATTTTACATTTCTTGATGGATATAAAATAAAATAAAAACGGTTCATACGCAAACCACATAGTTTAGCGAAGCATAAATCTACCAATGGATCAAAGGTCCGTCAGTGATTCCACAACTGTCTTTCAAAAAAAAATTTGTCACAAAAAACAATGTAATAAGTGTAATTTTATACTTTTCTTCTCTCTAAAAAAAATAATAATTTACTTACAATAATATATGTTTGTGTAACGACATTTCCTACTAAAATGAAAATTGAGAAAATATAGTGGAATATCATTTTATTTGTTTATCTTATGCATTTTTTTTTTTTACTTTCTTTAAAGCAAATATGTTATTAGCCCAATTAATAATCGGTATGTACAAGACTTGCTCCAAAGGGAACTAAAGTAACCAATGTTAACCATGGGGAGGCGGCCTAGTGGTAAAGGCTTGGTCTCTAAGGTGTAATACCTAGAGGTTCCAAGTTCGAATCCTAGGAGTAGTAAAAATCCTCCTTATGGCCACGGAGGTTCACCCGCGATGACTCCGGGCTACTCGCAAAGCGAGTAGTCGCTCTGGGATTAGTCAGCTCGCAAAGCGAGTTGGATACCCAGGTATACCAAAAAAAAAAGTAACCAATGTTGACAATTTATTTTATACATTATATTTTAAATGTTTAATTATCATTAGAGACTATAATTCTCACTCTGTCCAAAAATGAAATCGACATGTATATATGGGTAAGGGTTGAGATCTTCAGCCATCAACCTGTTAATCCGTTTAATTTTATAGGGTTGGGTTCAAATCAAGGTTCGAACCAATGTGTCGACCCATCAAACTTAAAAGGGTTTATTGTTTCGTTATGTATTAAACTTTAAACTTTTTACTATCGTATGCGATTTACTATCATTTGTTCTATTGTATGTAGTGAACTTATAAATATGGTCTATTGTATATATTATTTCCTTTTTGAGTAAGGCCAAAAAAGGAAACTTTCCTATTTGAGCCTTACCCAAAAAGGAAATTTTACATACAATAGACCGTATTTACTAGTTCAATACATACAATAAAAGTTTTCAAAGTTAGACTCATACAATAGTAAAAAGTGTAAAGTTTAATACATAACGAAACAAAAACCTTAACTTAAAACAAGAAGAATTTTTGAGAAAACAAAAAATGAAAAAAAAGGCCAACCTCCAACCGAACACCAAATGATCAAATTTCACCCATTTGATCTTAAACCAACCCATCGCTCGTAATTAACCAAATTTGGCTCGAATGCAACCCGTAAACCCATTTACCTAATCGATTTGAACCAACCCATTTATCAAATTAATTTAGATTTGGTAACTTTAACCCACTAACTTGATACATCCGACGCGACTTGTCATGCATCCTGATTCTTTATTATTAATTGATTGAAAGTTCAAAAAAGTACGCTACAAATATATTTTAATGGATGTGTTTGGCAACAACGGATTGGAGCTAGGGTTGAAGCTCGGGTTTGTGGCTGGAGCTGAGGCTTGAGCTTCTATTCAAAAGCTACTTCAAAAAAGTTCTTTTTTAACGGGGATTTATTTTTTCAAGAAGTCACATTATTGTTGTGTTGTCAGATTTATGGGTTGAGAGTTATTAAAAGTAGAAGTTCAATTCTCTAAAAGTTCTCATAATCCCCGTGCCAAACAAACCCTATAATACAAATATACAATCTACCTATTAAATGAGATAGTTAAACATATACTCCCTCCGTCCCAATTCTATTGTCCAGTATTCCTTTTTGGGATGTCCCAATTTAATTGTCCACTTCCATAAATAGAAAAGAATAATGAGATAAAATTCATTTATGCCCCTAATTTATATATGTAAGACAAAAAGGTAGGTAAAAAGTAAAGGGTAAAATTGTCTTCTTACCAAAAAGTAAGAGAGATGGTGATGTTTTTCTTAAACTGCGTGTTTTTTATCTGGAGACAATTAAATAGGGACGGAGGGAGTATAATCTACCTATTGTAGATCCTTTAGGTAACTAGCTAGGTAATATTAATTGGTTTATTGTATTTGCTTTTGTAATTATTAAGGAAAGTTCAAAAAAGAAAGGTAAAAAAATGGAGAATTGAGGAACCAATAGGATTGCTCCATCTCAAAAACCCATTTTTACCTTTTTTTTTTTTTTTTAAGTTAAATATCTCACAAACCGTATATCTATAAATTATAAAAATTACATATTCGGAATCAGCGTCTTTTTCTCTTCGATTCTAGATGCAACAAGATATACTTTCGACAAAGTTTTTTTTCCCCCATTTTTATTGGGTTTTAATGTGAAATCACATGTGATTTAAAACTAAAAAAAAATTATACCCGCTTATATATCCGATTAAGCTTTAAATTCAAATAATTGATGATTTAAAGAGATTAAAACATGAAAAACTAAGTTGTAATCACATGCGAGGGAATATCAAAGTATCAATCACATGGGATAAAAGAGTAATAAAATACGAATTTTCAAATCATTGACTATAGTTATATAATTAAGTAAAAATCAAGTTGAAATCATACATGAATTATCATATATCAGAAAATTTCTCATCAAATATCAGTTTTTAGATGAAAATCATATATGATTATATATAATATCATATGTGATTATATAACAAATTACATGTGATTAAATGTACAAATAACAATCACATGTGATTTTTGACAAAGATTAATGCATTTTTTAATTTTTTTATTTATAACTATTAATGTGGATGAATATTAAGTTGTAATCACGTGTTAAATAACATATACCATAAATAAATAATCGTGAACAAATTTTTTACTTTTCATCATAAATTACATGTAATTATATTATAGAATTGGGTAAAAAAACGGAAAAAAAAATTCGTCGAAAATATAGCTTATGACATCTCTAATCGAAGAGAAAAAGACGCTGGTTCCGAATATATAATTTTCATAATTTATGGACTTACGGTTTGTGAGATAATTAACTATGGGGATAAAAATATAATTGGGTTTTGTAGACAAATGGAGCAATCCTATTAATTCTCCCATTCTCTTTTTTTTTTGCATTCTTAAAAGAACCCACCTCTGTAATTATTTAGGGTTCGTTGGTTCAGTCGATCCCCTAATTGATACCCCACGGGCCACGACCCACACACCATTTGCTTGGAGTTTAGTCCCATCAACTGATTAGATCAATATCAATATCTATATCTATATCTATATCTATACCCATTATAATTCATTTACAGGGTTTGGCTTAAAACTTACAAATAGGAGATGAGAAATACCTATTATATCCCTTAATTTTTCATTGACTAAACTAACATGGAAACTACGATAATAATTAGTCATTCAATATAATTATAGTACTTCTATATATAGAGATATTTGAAACTGTATTTTTTGTTTATCTTTTTTTTTTAAGAGAAAACTAAAGATCATGTATGCTCCAACGAATATCTATGCTATCTACCATATATTATCGAATTTTTTTATAATAAACGGGTATAAAATGAATTCAACATCACACTCACGAATATAGTATCTACCATACCTCTGTTTGAATGTTTTAGAACCCGCGCTATGTGGGGGATAATATTTTAAAACCGATCAAATTTATCGTTGTTTAGTTGATTCGAACAATATATTTTATTATTAGATTGCTTGAATCGAAGTTTAATACCACCTCGAAAATACTTAATAATAAAATGTACGTTACTACCAAACCGTTTGAATAAAATAAGGTCCAAAAATATCAGTAGCATTTGTTGTTTGGTAATATTAAAGTTTAAGTTTGTCATAATAAGTACTAACTTAATATTATTTTATATATATGTGGTATATTTTTTATTATAGTACTCTCTTCTTGTCAAAATAAGTGTCTGAATACTCGTTGCTCCACATATAATGAAGACCGCACAAACGATTCGAAAAGAAAATACACAATCATTGTCAAAAAAATATATATATATGATCATTCTAAGTGTACGTAAACACATTTACAAATCTATTAATAAAAACGTTATGCTTACATTTTAAAAATACTTTAGAAAACAACATGAACAATGTTTCTATTGCTACTGAGATATTTGCAATGGTTGAAAATATATTTTTAGCTAATTTTAAAATTTCTTCCGCCGCAAAGCGCGGGTAACCTACTAGTATAATATAATAGAAGGGTGGATAATTTTATATTACATGTACATGAAGCTTCGATTTGGCACTAAACTAGTTGAAATTTGACTAAGATAACTTTTAATCATAAACCACCTTATATTATATCGTTCACATTTTACGAAAAGTTTATATCGAACTTGATTAAATATATATTATAATATGATCGAATTGAATGGCTGCGAATATGATAAACCGTGTACTTGCCTTCATCATTTTTAATTCATCTCTATGTGTGCATTTCCTAACGTGGGATATATATATATGAAGCTGTCTTAATTTATTTAAGTATCCTTATGACATTAACCGAAAATTTTATTTACTCTTGATTCCGATAATTAGTTCAAAAAGTAAAGCCTTTATGAAAGCAGTACATTAAATTTATGGTCGGTGAATATCTAAAAAAAGGATATAAAACCAGCCCCCTAACCTACACACCGCACCTAATCTAAATTCTAATTCTAAAAATTTATGTAATTAGTAACCACAGACACACACCTTAGTTTGTTTACATCTTTGATTTGGTTTTTAATTGTTGTAGCTAGGGATGGCAATAGATCGGATATGGATCGGATGATGCTATATCCATATCCATTTAAATATTTTCATCCACATCCATATCCATATCCATATCCATAAAATTTCAATTCATCCATCCATATCCATATCCGATGGATTAACACTACAAGAAAAAAGGGCTTTAGTGATGGTAATTTAGTGACAACATTTATTTATGTCACTATCCACTCATCTTAGTGACGAAAAAAATTTGTCGACACTAATTAGTGACAAAATTTCTGGTTGTCATTAATCTCGTCACTGCTTATTTAATTGATATAAATAAATTAGTGATATTATTTTGCTAGGTATTTAAAACTATTGATGAGAATATTATATTATATTATTAATTCTTAATTATCAATTAATTAGTTAATCAAATATATGGATTTGTAGATTTGTAGATAGATATATTCCAAGTGCCTTAAGAAAATAACATAGGTATATAATATCTAATATTTAATTTAAGTAATAATACAAATACCTACTCCACAAATCTATGATCCCACTTTTTTGAATAAATCACGTCACTAACACACCCCAATCTTGTTACCTTAGGTTTTATTGGAAAAAAATAGCGCGGACCTAAATAATAATGCGGATCCTCGCTTTGACCCGACCCGACATCACTTTTAGGGGACAATCGTACCAGTATACAAATCCATGTGTGCCCGACTCTTCAATAGTCTTCGTGTATTTCCTTCGTTCCCCAAATCCATGTGTGCCCTAAATTAACGAACACCGATCATCTAACCATGGAAATCGCTTAATTCGGTATCACTATTTGCACTAATTCCTTTCTTTTTCATTCATATCTGCTTTAATTATTTAACTCACTCGCATTTGAACTCGAATTTTACACTTTTTATTCACTGATTACATACGTCGAGTATATATGATACATTCTTCATCGTGAAATTTTGAGCTATATATAATATACTTATTCACTGATTCATGATATATATAAAGCTATAGATCGATGATATACTTGTAGAGCTAATTTGACACGAGTATATTACTAATGTAATTGATTTCAAATTGATTTTGAATTATATATTGCTGCATCTTACTTCGATCCTAGTTGTATTTGAAATTTTATGTAATTGATGTTAATGTTATGAAATATGTACTTACTGCCATTTTAAAATTAAGTAAATAGACTAGTAGATGTTGAATATGATCTTAAACTTTACTTTGAACTTTGTTTTTCTGCATATTTGATGTAGATCTGTATGTATATACACACATATAGATCCATATCTGAGCTTCTTATATTTTGATATTGTTTGTATTTTACTAATCTTTGGTTTCTCATCATGTTTATAGGATTTGCTCAAGTAGCATAAACTTGAATGTGAATTAGCATCATCCTGTTCATTCTTGCAAGTAATTTGATACTAGTGTATTTCTCAGGTGGAATAGTTCCATTCGATGTCATATTGTAGCTTTTGTTAATATTAATCTTACATTTTAATATACTATAAACGTATTATTATGAATAAGTTATTTAGTTCTTATCTAATTATTTAATAACTTTATGGCCATGAGCTTAGTTTGGGCTGAATTTAGAAGCTTTCTTTAGATATAAGGCGATTAATAATTATATTCCCAGTTTTGTTTTGTTTTAGGAAAAATTCGAACTATGATTCAAATTGCTGGTTCGTGGTACAAGCCATACAAAGACATCTCGGGAGCCAACATAGGAACAAACAATGTAGGTTGCACCAACATTTCAAAAGTTCCCTAAAAAGAGGAGACAACCGTGCATCCCCCTACTGATATCAAGATTGCTCGTTGGGTAAATCTGTGTGAAAGGTTTGCAAGCGGGAACTTCCAGGTGGTAATTACCTCTTTTTTATTATTATTATTATTATTATTATTTATTTATTTTGCAAAATTCAGGTGGAATTTTAGTACGGTGAAGTGTCTTAAATCTCTAAATTTCGTGCAACTTTTGGTTGTACCAACTTTTAACAATCAAGTCTGGTTTTATGCTTATATATTAGTTGTTTTGGCCTCGGGTGATCAAACGAACATCTATGTGTTATCATCATATACAACGAATATGGCTCTTTGTACATACATAACAATGAAGGCCATTGTGGTTATAACTTGTCAGTGTGCATGGAAAACTATTTTCTTACTGTTTCCACTAGGTTGTATTTGTTTCTGGTGTCAAGTGCATTACATCTATGTCAAGAATTTGCACACAAAGTCCAACTAAAAATACTGTTTTGTTCATACATCCTGATTATTTCAGGGATACAGCCTTGCAACTTCTCGTGAAGTAACACGACTTGATTTAATAACAAAAGCACATGTTATTTACCCTTCCTAAGAGAGCATCTCTGGGGTTCAAGATCTTCTTGCCTATCAGTATCGTTAAATCAGGTTAATTCGTAAATCGTAACTATAATCCTGAATCTTTACATGCTTTTTTACGTTCTTCATATATTGTTTTCTACAGAAAATACTAATCTTGAAATTGGTGATACATTCTTTAATCAATCACACATAATGTTTGATTATCCTTCTCGATTGATCAAGAGACCTTCACTGTTTGAGGCATTGGTTTGAGAGTAAGCAAACCAGTCTTTGGGTTTATGAATATCTAAGGTCAAACAATTTTTTATCTTTTAGTGTTTATTGTATTACCTCTCACATGATCAGATAAAAGATCGTTTGAATCGAGCAAGGTCTACTATGGTAGTAGATTCATTTATCGAGACGGGTTAGTCTAGTAACTTCGCTGTTATTATTCATTTGCCAAAAATATAGGTTGAACACATATTGTGTATTTTTTATATCTAAGTTCTTTTTCCACATCCATATATGCTCTTGTTTTTGTCTTGTATGGTTGTTTGGTACTTTGGTTTGTGTCATTTTCCTAATAACATATGCTACTTTATATATTATGTGTAAACAGCAAAGCAAGGTGGAAAATGAATATGTATATGTATTTTGACTAGTGTTAGTCAAATCAATTAATAAGGCCTAAATAGTGTGAGTTTGATTTAGACCACTTGTTAATCGAATAGCCATTTCAGTTCTTATGTAACAACTTTAGAGCTTACGGTATTCTTTAAGTAAAGTCCTCAAGTCCATAAGTAACCACTTTAGAGCTTCTACTATTCTTTATGGGATACCAACTTTAGAGCTTCTAGCCTTCTACTATTCTTTAAGGAATACATATGTGAAGTCCCCAAGTCCATAAGTAACAACTTTAGAACTTATACTATTCACAAGGGTAGGGTAAAGATAAATTACTATGCATACAGGTATGTCCCACTTTAACCCAAAGCTCTCATACTTGTCTGAGTGAAGGATTTAGCAGCCACTCGCTGACTCTCATCGTGGCATGACCCGATCTTGTTTTCATCAGGACCCGTTTTTAACTTTACCCGAACCCACTTTGACCCTGTTCCCAAACTGACCCACCTGCCCATCATTGCATCATTACATGTCTAGTAGAAGCTTATATGTAATATAATAATCCTAAAACTAATATGATATTGGTCATTGATAGGTAAAGGTGCTTGAAGACTAAAAGGGGAGCAGAAGACATATTGATTCATCCTGGAAATGTAGTCATGTTTAGTTTTTCTTTTTCGTGGAAACATAAAGACTTAAGATTGTGACAATTGTTGGTACATTGTAGATGTATCGACTTTTGGTTTTAGTTTTGTTTTAGAGTTTGATCCAATTTGAATTTTGTTAATGAAATCAATATTTTCTATATTAATTGTCATAAATCATTATGTTTTAATATAACCGCAATACAGGTTTACGTGTGAATTTGAGCTTTTATTCTTGCATACTTGTCACTAGTGACGTGTTTGGTGTTGAATAGCTTTTGTCACTAATCTGATCAATTAGTGACGCATCTGGTTCTATGTAGTTTTTGTCACTAAGCTCATAAATTAGTGATGAATATTCTTAGCTAGTGACGAAATTTAGTGACAAATTCATTTGTCACAAATATAGTGATGTCTCTTTTTCCGTGACTAATTAGTGACGATTTTAGTATTTAGTGTCTAATTGGGATTTGTGACGCACCTATAGTGACAAAAAGTGACGAAATTATTTCCGTCACTAAAGCTCATTAGTGACGATATTTATGCCTTTAGTGACGAAAATCGGTGTGTCACTAAAGCCATTTTTTCTTGTAGTGTAAGCGGGTAAATGGATGCCCATTGGATATTCAAAAAATATTAAAAAAATTTCCTAATATGAAATGAAACTAACAAATATTGTAACCAAAAGGTATATATAACATTACATAAGGAAATATAGTCACAATAGCGTTCAATCACTGTCTTTAATGAAGCATAATTTGTTACAATTACAAGTAAACATATATGTTGACAACTGTAAATGTATAATCTCTATGTTTATAGGCTAATCTCACATGTTATAATTGTCATCTATCATATATTGTGACTTCACTATATGATCGAAAACAAAATTTGGCTCAACTTGGTATATTTATGCATTTGAATTTGCTATATAAATCTAAAATACAAAAAAAAAAAAAAAAAAAAAAAAAAAAAAAAAAACCATCACATATAGATTATATATTTTAAATTATGACTTTCTATGATCAATAACATAATAATAGTTTATAGATTATATGTATGTGGACATGTAACTTTATATGATATGCATGTATATGTATATGCTTATGTATTTCGGGTGATAATGGATATATCCGTGGGTGATAAACTGTTATCCATATCCGATCCACTAATCATCCACATCCATATCCACTATTCATCCATTAAGATCGTCCATATCCACCATTAAGTGGATGGATCGGATGGATATCCGGTGGATCAGGTGACCATTGTCATCCCTAGTTGTAACTAGTTAGGGGTGGTATAAAATTTTTTTTTTTTTAACATTTATCTCTTTAAAAATTAATAGATAAACAAAATGATTATGTATTAAGTGTTTATCAGTTCTTTCATAAGCAGTGCCGTTCATCTACACACCGACAACGTTCTGGACAGTTTTTCGAAGGCGTCTCAAACAGTGTCCATCCCAGGACATTGTCTTGTAAATGGTAATTTTTTTATATGGCTCTTAACACTGAGAAAACTTAATATCATCCACTCCACTTTTTTTCAACATCGGTGTTCTCACCAAAGTACCGAAAAATCGGTGTCACCACTCGTCATGCTCTAATCAGTCACATGTGGGTGTTTCTAGTTTTATACATTGTATTAACTTTCGCGTGTATACACGTTCAACCACTTCTTTTGACCTAGCAACATATTCTTTATGTCTCAATTTTATTGTCCACACATGTAGTTTAATAAATCATAATCATTATTCCTTATTTCTTATAATGTAACAATTTTACCCTTAACTTTTTACCCACCTTTTTATTGTCACACCCCTTCTAAAGCGGAAACAACGGGGTACAACCATGATAGGATCATAACACATCATTATAAAGGATTCTATACGAAATATAAAGTTCAATGTGTCATGATGTCAACAACATGAATAGCGGTTCATGTCATGCATACATTTCCACAATGAATTCAAAGTCTTACAAAATATTTGTACACAACAATATCAAGGCAAAACATGCATTCACAAACAACTGTAATGTATCAAGCATTGGATAACTCTTAATTCAACTTATGTGGTCCACTAAGTTTTCTTGTCATCTGCTTTAACTCCACTAGTATAACCTGAAAAGTTATGCTCAAAATCGTCAACACGAATGTTGGTGAGTTTCGTAGGTTTGAAACAAGACACCACAAAATAAACATTTGCTGTGATAATAACTTTTTAGGACAATGCAATGAAAAGGCACATATAAATGAAATTAGTGTAAATGAATAAGTCTCAACAAACAACCATGCGTGTTGTCATTACTCCCGCAGAGTAAGACGAATAGCATAACCATGTATAAGTCGGCGTGTTGTCAATACCCCCAAAGGAGCAAGACGAATAGCCTCAATGATGTCAATGTATCCAACTGACGTGTTGTCAATACCCCCAAGGAGCAAGACGAATAGCCACAAATGTTTTCAAGTAATGCACATAATTCCACATAATGTAACACATTTCAAGCATATGTCTAAAAATAAAAATGAATGTAATAACAGCATAAAAACAATTGATAAAACACGAGCATACTTTTCCCCCAATTTGAAAACATGTAAATGAAAACGGGACCACGAAAACTCACCTTAAATATCAAAGTAAGTATTGCCCTCAAAAGAATCCACCAAACAACTTCACCAATCTACAAATGAATATATACACATCCCGGTTACAACCTAGGCATATCTATGCCCTTCCATTGTATCCCAAGTCCAAATAATCTCTATTAGGTTCCCTCACAACCTAACCTTAAATATCTTTACAAAAATCAACTCCCGTTTATCCAAAATAGTAGTAATGTTACTATATTTTTACATTTCAGATTCTGTCCAGAAATTTACACTACTTTACGAATTTTAAACCGTGACTAAACAAAATCATTTGACTCTACAAATTTTACCAGTGACACTTTGATGTATTAAGAATATTCAGTAATTTTTACAGAATTGATTTAGATATTAACTATTTTTAAAATTTTGCCAAAGTGAATTGCTCAAAAACGACAATGCTTTCTGACTTCACTAAAGTTGTAATTTATTTAAAATACTTAAAATCTTGCAATATTTACTATATTTTTACAGAAAATTGTTAACACTTTGAAATCACTCCGGTAAAAATTTCAAAACCCAACTCTTAATTTAACATACGTTTCAAAAATCGACAATTTAACCGAAATCATGAATTGAAAAACTCAAAAATGACATTCAGTTTTATAAAATTATTTTGACCAACTTAAACTCAATATTTGGACACGAAACCAACGACATTTGAAATTAGACTTCTAGTACTTATGTTTAGACTCAAGTTTCATCAAAAAATCATTGTAAAACGACCAAGTTATGACCTCCCAAATCCGACTCATAAATCTGTCCAGATTAGGGTTTATGTTCAAATTTAATTCCTCACGTATCAACATGTCTAAATCGATTATATGATCACAAAAACTTATTCCCACAATTATTATATTAGTTTTACAAACTCTCAAATGATCACAATGATGAGATACCAATGGAATGATCCGAAAGAATGATAATAATCAAAATATATCGAATAACGTACGAATGATCGATTAGGATAGAAAATATACCAACTAACGAATGAGTACGCGAGAATCCTTCCTACAATCTGTAGAAATTAAGTTTATAAGAACCCTAATCATGTTTTTGAAAGAACCGTAGAGAAATCGAGTATAGAACGTTGATAACTTACCACCGATTCGCGAATAACAAAGCTTTCTATTGATATGATTGATTAAGGGGTTAAAACCCTTGAGATTTGAGTGTTCTAGGGCCAAAATCAACTGGAAAATAACCCCCAAATGGCTAGAATTCGTAGGGTATAGCATAATAGTCGTTTAGGGTTTAAAATAGCTTAAAAAGTGCATCTGGACTCCCAACCGGCGGTTGGGCCTCGGCCCAGCCTGGAACTGATTATTTATTTTACGTTTTGCCTCGTATCTCCTTCGTTACACGTCCGTTTTCGATGATTCTTTTTGCGTTAGATTCGTTTTTCAAAAACGAAGACTTTGATGTAAATAAATCCTTGAAATTAATCTTTTCACAAAAATGACTTTTTACGGCTAGAACTACGATAACGGTTTGGTGACGGTTGTCACATTTATGTTACATATTTTATACTTATTATGGGTAATAAAATGAACTTTAATTAATTATCTAATTTACTTTTGAAATGAACAACTAAATTAATACATACAAAAAAGGAAATATGATCTATATATTCGAAACGGATATATTGTTGGCATCACTAATGATTTTCCTTTAAAAAATATATTTAATTAATTAATTTGTTTGTTAGAAATAATAATAATAATCACTTGGATAATAGATCTCAAACGTTCCCCTTATTTTCGATTACTTTTATAATAGCTAACATATGAGGTAGGGCACCTTATTTAAATTTAGAAATGGTGATATTTTCACTTCTATTTTTGATAACTCATTAAAATTGTATTAAGGTGATGTACAATTTTTAATAGACTTATCATGACCTTTTAATATAAGTGATGCACAGTTTTTTTTATGAAATTATCAAAGAGAATGTCACCCTTAATCTAATGGGTGGTTCAATTCATATCATATCACGTGTTTGAGGTTTATTTAAACTCCACTTTTATATACATGAAACAAATAAATTATTTTCCGACCAAAAACAGAACTGATTTGTTATGTTCGGGAGGAATATGATGGATGTTATTTATTGGATGTACAATCAATAAACTACAATAACAATTAAAATAAAAAATAAACAATTTATATATGTGTTTAATTATGTCCAATATGAATTAAACAAGAACAAAATAAAAGCGTGTTGTGCTAGGTTTTTTATGTTCCGTTTAGGGGACATGAGGTTCGTTAAAGGCATAGCATAATCACGCTAACTATTAATTAATTAACTTTAACTTAACAATAACTAGCCTACAAAACCCTTTTTGTTATTCACTCCGTCCTAAAAAGACTATATATATATAGCATTTAAACTTTAACATGTAATTAATTATAATAGTATAAGTTTTTCATTAATAATCAAACACGTAAATTAAATTAGCACGTACTCTTATGTACCAATTCTATACATACATTTTATCAATAAAAAAACAATTAAATAATAAATTAAATCTCTTAAGATAAGAGATAAAATGCAAATCACAGTAGTCAGCTTATGCATGTAAACCCATTTAGTTCAACCTTCAATTATTATGCATAATTTTACATATACTAATAAGTAATAATAATGCTTTTTAGAAAAGGATTATTAATAAATTGATTGATAGTCTAGTAGTAATAAAATATATGTTGTAGCCATTATTGTAGTACCTTTACTGTCTTTAAAAATGATTATCCATCCATTTAGAATAATAATAATAATAATAATAATAATAATAATAATAATATATATAATTCCAGTTCAGTTTCAAAAAGAGGATGGTAATCCAAGTCAAATTTGTGTTCTCGACACTTCTTTTGATACATACTGTCCTTAATTAATTGTAAATTTGTGAACTAATTGAAAAATTAGGGACTAATTACTAATTAGTTAGATCCAATGCATTATGTGCAACTATGTCCTCAATTCGAAAATAGTCAAACAATTATATTGATCATGTACGCTCTCTATTTTAACTAATAACTTAGATACATTCTAGAATTTTTGTTAAAATTCAATTAAAATTTGTACAATTTGAAATGCAAAATGTGTTGTAAATTAAGGTAACAAAATGATAAGTAATGTCTTACTAAATAATAATACAATAATAGTTAACTACGTAATTTTGCGTATTGTAAAGATATATATATATATATATATATATATATATATATATATATATATATATATATATATATATATATAACTCGAAACCCGAATAATATCCTATTATTCAACTTAATTACTTCTACATAAGTACAAGTAAATTAATCACTCGTTACCTTGAAGGAGATTCTATAAGTATTTAATAGATGCATAATACAATTTTGGTTTCTATCTTAAATTTAAATTAGTGTTAAATATTGTCAATGCGTGGAGTCAGTGTTTTAAGACCCGGTTCGACCGGCCCGGTCGGACCGGTCGGACCGCATTTTTAAAGATTTTCGGGCGAAAAAAAACCGGGTTTTTCAAAATGTTGACTAGTCAACGACCCGGTTGACCCGGCCGGTCGGACCGGGTTGGACCGGGACCCGGACCGGTGCATTGACCCGGGTTTCATGTTTGTTTTTTTTTTTTTTTTTTTTTTTCTTTTTTTACAATTTCTATGTACATTTAATCATTTATAATTAGGGAATATTGATTAATTTTGTATTTCAAGAATAATGAGGGAATTTTTGACTGATGTGTCATCACTATTTATTACTCTATGAATTATATAATTATTATATTGATGTATATTCAAAGAATAACAAGGGAATCGATGTGTCATTACCCTTTATTATTCTATGGATTATAATTATTATACATGATATAATTAATAATTATATTTTTAATTATAAAAAAATATAAAAAGTCACTAAATACTACTACTGTATACTATTATTAACTCCGGTCCGACCTTCCGGCCCAACCGGTCCGACCGGTCCGACCAGAAATTAACACTTTTCCGGGTCAACTAAAAACCCGGGTTTTAAAACATTGCGTGGAGTTCTTAATTAAAAAATTTCAACACTAGAACCAAGTTCAAAGGCTGTTAAGTTGCGATATTTAATTTACTTTCATTGTCAACATAAGAATAATTTGAACGTCGATGTACAAATGTTACTTTATACTACAACTTTAACATTAACAATTAAAATAATATAATAAATTAAGCAACATAATCCACTATACTTTAGTTTTATAGGTTACAAAGCCTATATTATTTGATATAATATAGTCTTTGAAGTCCAAATTAACATCTTGTGGTTGACTGATGTTGCTTGTCAACAATGGAAGCTTCAAACATGAAAATTGCTCCCATTTGATTTATATTATGATAATAAACACGTCTTTACATGGCACTTAACTTAATACTTAATTAGGAGGCTTATAATCTTATAACAATTCTACAACGAAGTCGAGAAATTTATAAATTTATAAAAATGTGTGAAAACAGGTTATTAAGTACAAGTAATGTTCATGTACGTTATATATACTTAATGAATAAGTATATATGCTTTTATTTTCTACCTTTATTAAACGACATGGATTTGCAGTAAACCACCTCTAGTAAGAATATATAGAGAATAAAAGTTGCAATCTTTATTTTAAAATATCCTACTACTACTAGTACTACCACATGAATATATACGTTTTGTCCTGCCCTCAGGACTTGAACCCTCAACTACAAAGTTGAGGGGCCACCTCGATACAGTTTGTCCGATGACCCTTTGGTAAAAAATTTTTTTGTCAATAATCAGATAACAAATAGGAAATTATGTGTTATTCTTTTTAATAAATGTAAGCTATCTTGGTATAACATTAACATTATATGTTATTTGATTGTAGGTTTATAGACATTTTTTTTTATTGATGCAAATTATTAATTCTAATGGTTTGTCATTTTTATATATACTACTCCTTCCGTCCCATTTCTATTGTCCATTATTTCCATTTTGGGGTGTACCAAATTAATTGTCCACTTCCATAAATAGAAAGTTTAAGGAAATAAAGTTCTTTTTTACCCCTAGTGTATATATATAAGACAAAAAAATAGGTAAAAAGTAGAGGGTAAAACTGTCATTTTATCAAAAAGTAAGAGAGAGATAGTTATATTTTTTTAAACTGCATGTCTTTTTGTCTGGTGACAATAAAATTGGGACGGAGGGAGTATATTCTAAGTGTGGACTCGCATTAAATAAGAAAAGAGTAAAAGAAAAACACATTGAAATCCAAACGTAAAGTTGGACTTTGTTGCCATCACCAATCCGTAAAAGGTCAACCAGGCCCAGGGGTTTACTAACTTTGGGTCTAGTTTTTCTGCTTCTTTATTCTTCGTTTCTTAGTGGTTTTGTTAGGTTATTTATTAAGTAATTTTACAATTATTGTGAGACATTTTAACGTATAAGTTAACTATGGAGTATTTAAGTGTAATAATAATTTACTATACTTGGACATTTTTATTAACCTTGTATCATGTCAAAAGTGGTAATATTCAAGAAACTAAACAACATTAGCCCTTTGACATATTTTTAAGATTAAAATGACATTCTTTACTAGGACATTAGCAAAATTAAGTATTTTCATTTTAATAGCATGGGTTTTTTAGAAGGGGTAGTTTGAAAGGTGCCATGACCGACTTCTGTTCCATATTTCAACAGTACGCGGTGGCCCCACCCGAAAGGAGCATTAAGGCCGAGCAAATCATCTGTCCACAAATCACCCACATATGATGTGGCACGAATTCAGACCACTGTCTTGTCGGTCACACATATGGGCTTTGAGCATTTGCGGTGACGGTCCCACTTGAGCAATGCCAACTGGTATAGCATAAGTTTTTAAACTTTAGTCGTCGTCATTAAACATGGAAATTGAAATTTTTTCTTTCCTTAACATTGAAAAGCAATCAAGAAATCAAGAACTGGATTTGGATTTGCAACAAAACCTAATTGAACTATTGGAAGTGGAGGTCTATCAACTTTTTTGGTAAATAGTTGTACAAAGTGAAATTCAAAACTATTTCCATGGCATCTCCATTACTCCAACTTGCACAAAACTAATGGTCAAACATCCAAGTCAATACATTCCTCTTTTGGGCAACAAGAAATAAAATGCCTCAAATTAATGAAACATGTGACTCCTTTTATACCAAAGTCCAAATTTTTGAATTTTTTCTTCTAGTTTTTTAATTATTATATCATACATATACATGGGTCAAACTTAAGCTACTTTCCATTCACAATATGGAAAATTTATTAAGGAAGAAAAAGAAAGCATGACTACGGTACTTATCTACTAGAATGATAGATGTTCGCGAATCTTCAAATACAAATGACGGTCCTTTATGTTTAATGTGAACATACATTTGTGTCACCTTAAAAAATTATTGTTGGGTATTGAATGCAAGAGTAGTATCACATTATTTTACTGACTAACGTAATACAATAACTTGTCGTTCCACATTTTCTGGTGTTTTTAACTTAAAATGAGACAATATCAATGTACACGACGATTGTTTGGTTACCTAATAACCTTTGTAGATAAATCCATCAAACTAGAGTGTTCATAATAAAACCGAGTTCAACAAAATGACAATTTGCACCTACGAGCTCAGGATTACATGCGTTTCAATCTTGTTACTGTGCAATGTTCTTACTGATCTAGCAGATGATAAATAATATGTCACATGATCTACCAACTAAAATTTAAAGTGCATAGTTATATTTACCTTATTAGCAAAAAAATTCACCTAAATAATTGGCTTAGAATAAAGCAAGTTAACTTGAATCAGAGTTGACAAATGATAAACTCGAGTGGTTTGCGCCTATTTTTTTTTTAGGAATGTAGAAGACCCTTGATGATTTTCTAACCTTCAAAATGGTTTGTCGTCTAATTTATTTTCGGTCACGGTATCTAAAATAAATAAACAGAGAATCACGTCAAAATCATACAAAACCTTTTGATCAGAGAACCTCCAGCTAGTTCCAAATCTGTAAGGATCTAAGAAGGATCTAAGAACTACAGATTAGCATAAACCACTAAGAAATCCATGTAAGACAACCTCTTGTTACTCACTGCTGGAGTGCTGGTGTTTCAAAATCATATTCAAGGATAACACCAAAAGAAATTGAAGTTCCATCAACAAATCGTTATGATTACTATTAGCCATAAAAAGCCGTGCTTACGCCATTGCCAACAATGAAATGGCATTACTAGTAGCAAATAGGGTGGGACCTTGGATTCAGAAGTTAAAATAAAATCTATCTACAAACCAAAGCCTCCTCTTTTCGCCAAATAAAATAGCATATTACAAACTCGGGCTACTACTGTCAAATGATTCTTCTGTTCATATTGCAGCTGCAAGCCTGCAACCACATTATATACAGATCCACCATGCTCCCATGTGCGCAACTTATCTACGTTCTGTTTCTGTGGGTCTTTGCGTCCACTCTGACAGCATTCTTTGATTTGCAGACTGCATTCTTGACATGCTTGTTGCCACTGTGTTGGATGACGAAGCTATGTTTAACTTAAATCAAATCCTGCTTCTGCATTTATAGCATACAACAGCTTCTGCTCCATTTGCTCTTTACTGTACCCACCGTGAAATGCATTAGCATACAGTTTTTAATAATAAAAATAAAATGTAACACGTGTTTGAGATAGATGTTGAATAACTCCAGGGTCTACAAACTCATTAAAGATGTGCTCCAGCAATTATAACCTAAATTTGTTAACAAAATGATTTACATGGCTATATGCATTAACACACTTCGGATTCAACATTTATGACCTGCTATCTTTTTAATACAAGTTTCTTTTTATTTGACCCTTTGGGATTTAAAATAACCTAAACTGACGCATTGATATTTTGCTGGGTCGCAATTGCCACACCCTCCACATGTAAGATACAGACCTTTAATTATTCGTCAAAGATCTGAAACACCGTCCAACAAAGGACATTTACCACATAATTATATAAATAAATAGAATTAAGTAAAAACTATATACCTTCGGTATGGAGGAAGCTTTAAAAGATTCATACAAGTAGCAGATGTTGGTAACCGGTCAAGAGCTTCTTCAGAGGCACTACCAGCAGCTCTTTAGAGAAACATACATCAATCAATAAACATAAAAGATGATAACAAAGTCGATCACAATAAGGAAGAATCGTACCGTTGTATACAAAACATAGGTTCGAAATTCTTGAATCCAAGCAAAGGTCCTCTTGAACATCCGGTCACAAACCTGGTAAGATTGCAACACCCAAATTTTAAGAAGCAACGAGAAGTGTTTATAAAAAAACTAAAGTTGATTTCAACACACCATGGTATAAACAATCAAATTCAACTTGATCAGTGCCAAGTGGAGGGAAGTAGGAAAGCTCAAGTGTCAAAAACTAAAGGACTAGCTACTAATATCCAATTTAACATTATAACAAATAAAGAGATAAAAAGGGTGAATTGTGTCAAAACTGTAACATACTTAACTTTATTGTCATTGTATAACAGCATAGATTTTATACCATTGTATGACACCAGCTTCTGTTGACCAATTTAAGGTAATGTAATAACACTAAATTGCACCAAATGGGTGTAATTAACGAAAATAATAAAGGGCCAAAATAGCTGAGAATAAATGATTGAACACATAAAAAATCCTTAATTAAAGCAACATAATAGCTATGTTGAATTTTTATAGAATTTTAAATATTAATATTTGAATGTTAATGATACAAAACTTACTTCAAAAACTTGTGTTGATTTTCCAAGGAGAAGCTCTTGAGAACCTCCCAAAACATGTCAATGACATAATGCTCCTGTAGAGATGAACAGCATGGATGTAGCTCAGTAACAAAATACAAAAATAGTAAAAAGAAACGAAAGCATCTTTTAAAGTGATGCTGTCATTTCGTATTTATAAATCAATCGAGGAAAATGAATATTCCAATGAGAACGACTATGAGATTCCAATATTGTTAAAACGCAAAGATGCTTAAAAGATATAGTTTAGGCCGCGGTGTAGTTTTTATTGGTGTCTTTTACCAGGTGTTCGATAAAGTTGGTTTTTGGGAACAGTTTAGATTTTAAAGGGTAAATCTTCAATATTAGGGGTGGCTCATAGTTAAATTTGGTGATTTTGTTTGTGTTCTTCTAGGTGCATTGTAATCTCTAGCTACTTGCTAGATTTTCAACGAATTTGCAGCAAAGAACAGAATAAAGGAAAAGCAAGAATATTTTGTGTTTAACTAGAAGTTATGAAATTCAGAATATATTAAACTGTCAACTTACAGGATGATAGCCACCAGCATAATTGGTGTTCAACCGGAGGTCATCCACATCGAAATTATCAACTGACCCTGATATCATAAGCTGCACAAAAATAGGTTTAAAACAAAGGAAAGAAACGGAAAGGTCATATAGCTGGAAAGTACAATAAAAAGAATAATCAAATACAAAAGGTTAAGTGTCAAAGAACCTGAAGTTCATGCTCATTAAACAAGTCAATCCAGTCTTTCGGTATCAGCTGTTGAAATCCTCTTGAGAAATGAGAACTTTGTTGACGTATCTAAAATTCAATTAAGCATAATATTACACGCTCATGAAGCACAACTGCACAAGGAATATGAAAAACTTCAAAGAAATAAAGAGGAAGAATATAAAACCTGAGTATTCAGGCGGTGATTGGAAACAAGATGAATAAATTGGATAACATTTGAGTTCACGACACGTATATTTTTACCGCCTGGAATCAGCTCTTCTGCTTTTTGTTCCCCAAATTCATTATTAACAATTACAAAGTATAGCTCTAACTCTGCCAAGTCACCCTTGTAGCGCTAGAGATCATACCAAAGTAAGGTTATTAGAGAAGTTTTCAAATAATATAATAACCATATGAATCTTTTTAACTTTCTATTTCCGATAGATGTATAAGCAACGATTCTGAAGAATATGGATCTTCTTTGCTTACTATTAATAAGACTATACTACACAGATTGTCCCTGTATTTTGCAGTCTTTGCACGTACCCTCCTGTAAAGAAATAGTTTTGGTGGACGTCCCAGTGTATGCAATCTTAACCAATTAATTACATCCTTTTGGTACTGAAATGACCAAAGTGCCCTTATTTATATATTTTTATATTTTAAATTACATCTAATTATATAGTATTTTCGTTTTATTTTACTTTTTCCTTTTCTACTTAATTCTTTTTCAGATCATGAAAGTTCATCTTCTCACCCATTCTACAACCCACAACCAGACATCCTCCATCCTCCCTCACCACACCTAACCACATCCCCAACCCCCAGAAACTTGCACCACTTGCATTGGAGAAGAGGACATTGTAGCACTATTTACATAACTGAGAAGAGTTCCATAGAGAACGGCTGTATTTGTTAGATTTAGGTTCCTAGATCAATGGTGACTGGCATTTGTTGTGTTCTGGCAGCAGTTGCACATTACAGTAGGTGTAACGGGTTTTAAATTGCAGGTTTTGGCCAGAGTCGGTATTGGCAGGAGTTGTCATTACTGCTGATTAGTAATGATCTCATTAGGCCAGAGTCGCTATTGGCTGGAGCATAGTTACCAGAATCGCGGTATGCTCCGGTACGGGGACAAGAAATGGGTACGCGATTCGCGGTATTTACAGTTTCCGGTACGGAGGGGGTAGACTCATTTCGGTACAATCGGGTATGATTTTGTGTACGACCCCGGTACGGTGTACCACTTATAAATTTTGAATACTATACAGTATACTCTCCTAAAACATAATTATATTATGAAATACATATTTATCTGTATATTAAAAGATAATAATATCTGTAATCTGTATATTAAAAGATAAGATGAAGTAGTAGTACTACGTAATATTTTATGGTAAAAAAATATTGCTTTTGAAACATTGTCAGACTTCCCAAATATAAATATAAGGGTTAAGTTGGACTAAAAATATCATGAGGGGCTTTATTGTAAAAACGTAAAAGTCAAAAAGTGGATCTGAATATCTCGATCTGCTCATCGTCCCTGTAAATCAAATTCCTCCATTAAAGCTCCAAACTATTGCGTCTCTTCCACTCTCCTTTATCCCGCCAAAATCAACATAGTGAATCGGAATCAAAAAATTCGGCGATTGGATACCTAAAAAGCGCGTTCCGACCACAACTGAAACGGAATCGTGCGGCGATTTGGTACTATAACTAGCAGCGATTGGGTTCGTATATGATAATCGTACCGACAGCGAACCGAGAGCGATTGGGGACGATTTCGTACCGCGATTGGGGACGAAACGTCCAGAACGAAATTCGTGGGTATTTTAGCGAATTAGGTAACTATGGGCTGGAGTTGTCATTACCTTTAATTTGTACATTGTAGTTAATTATAAATATAGATACACACATATACACATTTACATCCATCAAGTCATAGCAGTTGCTACTGTTACAAGGGTAGATTGTTGTTCTTGGAAATAAATATTTAGGAATACAAATATTTGTATACTCGGTAATTTGGGGAAACAGATAGGCACAGGTGATGATTCGTAAAAGTTTAAAAACATTTTGGGGAAATAAGGTTTTGAATTTAAACATTTTTCTGTGAAATCATTTTTAAGGTGGTGTAATTTGGTAGTAGCAACTAGAGGCTGCAAAATCATGGGGTTGAGGGAATTAAAAAAGAACAAGATATTATAATGAACGGAAAGTAATTAGAAAAGGAACTTCTAAATTCAAAAGGAAAGAGTAAGAAGATTTTGATCAATTCAGTTGGCAAAAATGACAATAACACAAGGGTGTTCACTGCATGGTTGAAATAAACGCTAGTCGGGGTGTACTCGGCAAGGACTTCCGAAGGAGTAATCGGCCTAGTCGGGGTGTAATCGGGGAGTACTCGGATTTTGACTTCTGTTGACTTTTTACATTTAATTAATAATTTTCAACATTATATGTGCAAAAATATAAAAATAATTGTCAATAAAGTAGTAACATAAACATAATTCACATAATTCTTTAGAAAGAAAGAGGTAGAATCCATGAAATATTCATTCAGAAACTGACTTTGATTGACTTTGACCCGAGTACACCCGAGTACACCCCGACTTTGGCCATGTTTAACCGATTTTGACCGTGTAATCCGAGTTTGACCATGTTTGACCGCGTTAACCTCAGTTGACCGTTTTTTTGACCGACTCAGCCCGAGTCGCCACGGACCAAGGCATTTTCCAGAGTACACGGCCGTGTAGGCCGTTTTTAACAACACTGGTTCACTGAGAAATTGCATACCACGGGGGGGTCCATTGAAATGGTATTAATAGGGACGATACGTGCAAAAACACCAAACCCCAAAGACGATTCGTGCAATTTTAACACTAAATAAAAATCAGTCCACAGAGTTACATGGATGCAGATGGAGAGAAAGCGGCAAACCTTTAAGAAAATAAGGTGCCGATATAATTCTGGATCCAATGAAGGCAAATCATTCAAATAGTTGTGCCTGAAGGGAGAAGCAAATTAGTATAGATTAAACCATGTGCAAGCAAATAACAGCATGATGAAAAGAGATAAAGAAAATAAGCAGCGCAGTTGAACGAGTATATGATTTCATACATAACATATCAGCCTACAACATGACTTATTTTCTTCCATCTTTATTCCAAATCTACTCCACCTACATACTATTAGTATTGAACAGAGATCAAAAAACAAAAAAGTTATAGATTGTGTACTGTCTTCGAAGTGTATTACCATTTACCAACTACATATGTTTAGCAGCTGTCTAAGATAAACCAACTAAGAGAGCAATTATTATACTATATATACAGATAGAACTACTAAACAGAAACAGGAGTAAAATGTAGCTAACATGAAAAGTCAAAAACATCCTTGAATCAAGTAAAGAATAGCATGCAGAACTTACTTTTGCTTCAGTTTGCTCAAGAAAAAAGTTGCAAATGGTATATCAACAAGAATTCCTTCAAACATTGCCTACAACATCAGGTCAGAAAGATAATCATCACCGAATGAGAAGTTAACATAGAAAGAACACCAATACACAGAAGTAACCCTTCCATGGAGATGAAGAATGACGTATGTGAAGCGTTTTCAATTAATAAATTTTCTAAGATGACACAAAATGTGTATAGAAACAATAAACCTGAAAGTACCATGAGCCCAAAACGAAGGCAAAAAAATGTTATATGGGATGCGCTCTTACATTATTACATGAAGCTAAAAAGATTCACCAGTACGGGGGATGGGCATAACCTAGTTAAGAATATGAGCACTCTAAAAGACACCAGAAACTGACATTGTACTAGTCATGAAATCGTGTATACAATTAAAGCCATGCGGTTATTAATGATCCAACGGGACTTAAACAGCAACTTAGCCAGCCATTTCAGAAATGTGAATCATACCTTTCCAAGAATAATGCCAAGAAAATGGAAAAACTGCAAATGTTGTTCGTGTATCATTCCAGATCCAGGATTAGGGTAGAGTAGATGATCAATTGTCTCCTAGGTATATCAAAAACAAATATTAAATTTTATAGGTGACAGGATTCATAAGATAAATATATCACATGGAGAAAGAAAGAACAAAAGGTTCTTAAAAAAAAGAATCAGAGAGATAAGACCAAAAAGCAATCGATAACGTTACAAGTTCAAAGAAACTATGCTTCTATAGCAGGAATATAAATGGTACAACCTTAAATAGTCCATACTGCATATCAAAAGCTGCTCGAGTGACATTCTCCATAAAATCTTTAAAAATCCCGCCACCATCGATACCGGCCTCCTCCTCGCCAAATTCATTAACAAAAGTTACCCGAATCTACATAGAAAGGCAAGAAAATCACTGTATGCTCATAACATAGTCAGACAAGACCAAAGGCCTTCCCTAGAGTTGCAAAATGACAGATCAAAAGCGGTACAACTGTACACGTCGAAACCATTTCTTAGTACCGATTTGGGTCAGCTTGATATCAAACCCTTTCTTGTTCATTTGTTTGAACTTTTAAATATAATGAACGCATCAGATACGATTACAAAGAATAATAGGAACCGTATAATAAGGTAAAAGAGATTGCACACTTTAAAAATACACTTTTGACTTCCAAGCCTTTCAGACAAGCTAAACGTATATGACCCATGTAATAGCCCAAATTGACCCATTCAAAGAGAATGGGTCGAGATTGCCACCTTTAGCCTTCATTTTCACTTTCAAAGAATATGTTTTACAAAAATGTACCACTCCACGAAGATCTTCTTCTGGTAATGTGCTCAACTGACTGAACGCGTCTTCGAGTATATGGTCTCGTCTTATCTTAAAACTGCTTCGGTTTAAAAGAGCATGAGACCCAGGTCTATCCTTGATCGCAGCAAGCCGTGACTGTAGAGTTTGATATAAGTAAGAATTGGTAAATATACCCGCAACAAGTTGCTATGTAGATATAAAATAAAAATTGGTAATAATTGAAGTACAGCTCACAGTGAACAATTTAACTCGGCTTGTAAATGGCACCAAGAAAGGAGCTTGCTTTAGTATGTCATATGCTCTCGTGTTTTCAGTCATAGCCTGCACAGAAATATTTTCCATTCAGACAAATACTCAAACTTACAATAAGTAATAGGTGAAGCAATGAAGTTATTACTTGAGAAATGAAGTGATCATTGACACCATCAGCGTGGAAGTCACTAGGGTGTGCAAACTGCCTTCTATTATTCCAATCTTGCAACTGCAATAATAGATTTACATAAATCACAAACAGGGAACAACGCCCCTTTTGATTGCATAGAGATGTAAATATGACCATTTTAATTATGGATAGGTCAATTCAGGCCATGCTTAGTCACCATAGAGAATTCGAAATTAGCTTGCAATAAAACAAACGAAATGGGCCAGAAGTGACCTAAAGTGCACTGTTGATGCATAAAACCTTCTAAATCATCCTGATTGAAGAAATAGATTACTGTTGTAATTGTGTGATCATACTTGACAAACTAAATTTTTATTGAAGAGAAAGAAAAAAGAAAGAAGAAAAAATCTTAAAATTTTGAAGCGTTTCCAATCAAGTCAACTCGACTCATTTCAACCCATAATCAAAAATTGCCCATCTGAATCAAACTCGTCATCTCTCTTACCCAACCCACCCAATTTGATACCTCTAACATTTCCCATCAAGGTCAAACTACAATATGTGATGGATTCTCATACCTGGGAAAGAAGTTCAGAAGCCACAACACTAACCCTATACTGAACAAATTCTACACGGTGCTTCTTTAAAGAAAGAGAGTTTGTAGTAAATTTCATTGGACCCGCAGGGTTTAACCAAAGGATCTGCCACAAAGCCTAGACAAAGAAGCAAGCAACCATAATTAATTGTAGGATAGAAATCAAAATGTAGGAAACTGCCACTTCAATTTGTTTTATAAAAAGGTAGGCTGTGTGGTACCTGTCTCAGGATAACAATCAATGTTCTGATGTCATTTAGTGACAATGGCTTTTCCTGCTCATAGAATTCTTCATTGTCAATGATCATAAGCATGTGCCTGATGTACAAAAACACGTTTTTCAGCTTTAACTTTTAGAATACTCTACACAATATACCCCTAAAAAAGAAGATATGTACTTGTATACGGGACAGAAAACTGCCAAAGGCAATAGCCAACCAAATGCATCCCCGGGCAGGTACGATGATACCAGAGACAAGGAAGACCAATTTTTATCCTCGTGAGATCGTTTTATGAAATTCCAGAGTACAGATACTAACTCCGTTCTATAAGCTAGAACTGTCATGACACTCTCAAGGGGTAAAATGGTAAAAGTCACGTGAAGAAAAGAACAAACTGCTCCAACAGCTGCTGCTTCTTTGCCCTTATTTTTATCTTTGCTTGAATCCACAACAAGCGAAGAGCCTCCAAGCAGAGTATCTGTCTACTTGGCAAGTAGAAATTGTTAATACTTGAGACAAATTCTTGCACATGATTGTACTGGTATAGAATCTCAGTGCAAACTGGGCAAGTCAGGTAATGAGTACTTATTATATGTAGGTCATAACCAAACATGTGGTTAGCCCAAGCTGCCAAAAATTGTATTTACCATTTCCTAGAACTTCTGTAAATAGCTATAGTATTTGATACGATCACAAAAGCTATATATTTTTAGTACTGAAAAAACAATATCAATTCTTTAAATATTGATTAAAGACATTGTAAGTATATGAATAGACATTCAAAAGCTTTTGACACATTTGACCCGTTCCACTTTCTTAACAAATCTTGTAACTTTTACCCAATACCAACACATTAGAACCCAAATTGAACCATTTGCATAACAGATTAAAATTGCCACCATCAGTACAGAATATCAAAATAGCATACCAGTTTAGGAAGGAAAGCCAGATCTATAGCATTTGAAATCTGCTTTTCCAAGTCCTTACTAAGAGGTACTACTGCTGGTGCTTCATCAATAATCATATCATCATCACCCGTTATTGAATCTGCATTACATTAATATCATTAAACCAGAAGCATATATACAGAAATTTAATGCATTGAACATGTGACATAGATATAGCGTACTTCACAAAAGCAGAATGTAAAAAAGATAACTCAATTATACTTGAAGAACGTACTTTCTTCTATACTTTCCGTATATGATGATTGGATAGGAGGAAGTACCTCCAGCAATAATGTTGCAACGCTAGCGAAATCTATGGCCTGAACAAAGAATGAGAAATAGTTGAATGCATTATAATACTACAGAATAATATAGTGCTACAATGCTATTTTGAATAAATAATCAAACTCATTAAAAGAATATGAGCTAAGCAACATTGCAACATGAAGACTATTATGGCTTCTTTGGAGAGAAAAATAAACTGCATTATGAAAGTAAATAGTTAGACTTCCTGACCATATCATATGGACACGCATCCCGAGCCAAAGCATCTCTAACAACTTCTAGTGTATTACCAAGAAGGCAGGCATAACTAGGGAATTCAGCTGATATATCAATGGGTAATATTTTTTCAAAACTTTGAGTGCATGCTGCCATCCTGTGGAGATAATGCTGACATGATCCCTGGGAAACATATAGCTTGACATAGGAACAGTAAATGCGATTAAATTGCAATACGAGCAAACCAAATCAAAAAAATAAAATAAAATATATATATATAGGGATCCTGATTCAGCAAAATTATGCAGCTCATATTCAGTGCTGCAACCAAGTGTATAATGAAGAGAATATTTAAGTATCTGTTATAAAAGTGATTAGTGGATGTTGAAACATTTAAAAAAATACTAACTAGATGTAATAAATTCGGATAAATAAAACCTGAAAGTAATCAGTTCTGTCACCACTATATAAATGATCATCCAAAACTGATTACCTGACCCCTAAATAATCAGATAACAGAATTTGTTCCAACATCAGAATCTGATAATTGCAACTTCAACTGGCAATAACCCAGTTAATCAGTTCCAAAAAGTGCAACACTGAGTCACCGACAACAGGCTTTGCCTTAGGACATGATACTGAAACAAAGTTAAAAAGGTATTAATTTTCAGGACGAAATTACCTCCTTCAGAGTAGGTAAAATCTTCCACACAAAAGGAATTGTTAGGATTTGGGAGGCGAAACTCCATTGAAGGTCGGTATCTGGACACACACAAAGTCCTTGGCCTGTATGAGCAATAACTAAGGTAAGAATGTCCATCAGAAGAACTTTTCCAGACCCACCTTCGGATAATGAACTTTCCTACATAACAAGACCACCAACAATTTAGGAGAGCTAGTCCAGCAACAAAACACTGATGAAAATAGAAGTGACAATTTCAACCCTTTCCCTACAAACAGGTTAATCTGGGTTAACAATTACATCTAAAGGTCAAATAGATTACTTTGAGAACTTGAATAAACATATAACGGGCCATAGGGTTTAAATGTGTCACGCGCTTTATGTAAATGCTGACTCAACATCTTAAATCACTTTGTTAAATAAAGGATATCGGCATTTTAATAATCCAGTTCAAGAAAATAATAATCTATATAATCTATAAAGTTCAAAACACAGAGAAAAAGTATGTGTGTCAACCTAACCCAGCATGACCTCTTACCTGTTCTAACCCAACATTTTGCCACCTCTGGTAAAAGGTGAGTTATCACTAAATTAGCAATACAATTTGGAAGCATACCTTTCCTGTAATAACAATTTCCCTGAAGATCTTATATACTTTTTGCCGCAAAAGGTAGCTGATTATGTTACAAGACCACGGAAGCTTATGATGAATCAACAGCTTTGCTGCTTTCAGCAGTTGGATACTTAGTGGTGGATCCGAGTCCGAAAATGACGAAAACAATTGATTTTTGAACCGATCTCTGTAAAAAACATTATATTACTCCGTGGGGAACAATATATTATTAATACTGGTCCATATGGTCCCCTTAATAACAGTGCACACACGCAAACTTTTCATATAAAAAAGAAACTGTGAACCTAGATACTAGAGAAAATATGTCTACCAAAAGAAAGGGAAAAAAAAAAAACAATGTTAAACATGATATATCGTGTAAAATAGACATGAAACGAACCTATTATAATGTACAGCCTGAATACAGGCATAAGCAAGTTTCTTCACTCTGTAGTTCACCAAAGCATGCTTAGATGAATAACATGAGTCACCAAATAGACTCAAAGTATGCTCTGCAACACGATCAGAGTTAGGGTCTTTAGTGAATTTTGAAAGCATATTGCATGTCTTCGCAAGAGTGGACAAGTCCGAACTATTCCGTGGACTAAAAAAGTATAGCAATTTCTGAAGAAAATCTGAATCCGGTCCAAAGCATTGCCTGAATGTCGAAGATGACTACGCAGAGTTAGACAGCCACAAAAAAATAGGTAAATCCAAACTAGACGTTGCAAAATGGGTGAGTGGGTAGCAGATCAGAGAGGCTAATTTTATAACGTATTTACCAAGCCAGGTTGGGTTGACTCAATCCATTTTTGTTAAGAATTTATATAGACAATTAATGTGTGAAATATGATACCACTATTTATATTGGAATTAAACCAGACTAACGTTTACTATATTGACTTCAGACGTTTTATGCATTAGAAATACACTTCAGACGCCTTTTGACCCATACAAATAAATGTGCCAGAACAGCACCTGTCAACTCTTTCACACTTTTCGCCATAAGTGGCATAAAACTGCTCTCGTGCATTACGACGCTCCGTTTTCACCACCTTTCTTCCTCTAAAGCATTTCTGCAGGCAAGTAAAAGGCATTGGTCAGGTTCATAACAAGCTTATAAGCTTTTCCTCTAGAAATAGTAATAACTAGTTTACGACAAAGGAAAAAAATAACTCAATAAAATAGATATTAATCTAATTTCCACAAGGAGTATTCCCACGATTAAATAGTAAAGGTATATGTATAATTTTGCAAGTTATCAGTGCATACTTTAAAGATGAAAGACACATAAGTACGACAAGTAATTGTCAAACCAGCCATTCTAATCAACCTAAAAGCATTCCTATCAAGCAAGATAGACTTGAGCTTACATTACCAACAAAAGCTTTCAACAACAAAATATTTGTGTGTAGACTTTGTCCCACACTACAGGCTAATGTCATAGCCCACCAAATTCCACCTCATAAGACAGACCTTTGCAAGAATCTTTCAGAAAATATGATATGACCTGAACAGCCTGGAGTGGATTCTTGTATCAAGGCAAGTTATCACTCCATTTTAAAATCAGAGAATGTAGAACAAGTTAACCAATATAGAGATATTT
The DNA here is from genome assembly GCA_949592205.1 of Helichrysum umbraculigerum. Taxonomy (NCBI): domain Eukaryota; kingdom Viridiplantae; phylum Streptophyta; class Magnoliopsida; order Asterales; family Asteraceae; genus Helichrysum; species Helichrysum umbraculigerum. The sequence continues at coordinate 199,584,520 of CATIUR010000001.1, read as the reverse complement.
TTCTACAAAAGATAAAATATATATATATCAAATAAAAGAAGACATTAACTGCTACGAGTCTAACACTACAAATACTATAATCCATTTGTAGATAAAATTGGGTTTCGCTGTCTGAACTCTGAACACGGAACGCTCTCAAGTATATGCATGTGCAATTACCATGCCACACATCTCTACCAAATAATCTAAACCAGAATGGTTACAAACTATAACTTTATCTTCTGCAAAGCTGATTAACAACAGGCTGAAACCCTTTTCTCGTACAGACAATCACAACACGGCTATTAGAACCATTGAGGAAGAGCATTGCAGTCAAGAGTTGATGCCTCTAGTAAAGTTCTATGTTCATTTACAATAAAACAAAAAACTTTAGAAATGCTGATCATGTATTTATACATGTCAAATTCAGAAAGGATGGCAGTTCAAGTGTTAACTATTTACCATGGTGTAGAGAGGTCATTCCCTTTATGAGCATAACATGAGTAGAGTAACATTACATATTTCGATATCTATTAAACTTTAACGTAGATATCATGCATAAGATGATGTCCATGTATAAAAGTCTACACATCACATATTGCATATAAATCTATAAATACACATACATGTATAATATATGTGTGTGCGTAAGGTATGATTGTTATGAACCTGAATTACAAGTGCAGCTGAGTTTTGTTGACGCAGCCATAATCTTTTATTCCTTTCTATCTTAGCTTGTTCCAAAAGTTTGTTTCTGTCTCTTTCTTTTGAACTACGGCCACCTAAATCAACTCGTTTCCGATTCGAAGGATCACCACTGAAGAACATTACTCACCCTCAGTAATCAACCCTAACCCTAGCCCTAATTCGCTCAATATATAGAAAAAACCACTTTGATCGCTTGAGTCAACTAAACTGTATTCAGAAGTCAATATAAGCCACAATTCGAAGAAGAAAGTACCGAAATAGATCAAGTTTTAACAGCTATATAAGAACAGAAACCCTAAAAGTACCGAAATTGATTGAACTATTTTTTCAGTTCACAATCGATGATTCAGTTGTTGGAGCCCTAGAAGAATCGGGAAAGTGTAGAATTGGAAGCAACAGGTTGTAAAATTGTTCGTAAATTTGAGGGATAATGGTGGAAAAGTATAATGAAATTGAGAAAGGGTTTATATAGGTATAGGTTTTGTGTGTGTGTATCTGTGTGTATATTTGGGGGAAGCCATCTTTTCGTCAGGAGGAAGAAACAAAACAGTTTTTCCAGAACAGATGATGTGGAAAATTCGTCATTACTATATTTTCTTTGATATCTCTCTTATTTATTAAAAGATAGCTAATACGGAGTATTAGTTAATCTTCTCCTTAATTATCTCTCAAAAACTAATCCCCACCTTTCATTGGATTAGCCCACTAAATTACAGCCCTTGATCTTCATTAACCAAATGATTTATTAATCTTAAAAGATTAGGACTCCTTTTTTCCATATTTACCCTCATATGTCACGTACCTATCCCTTCCCCTTCCTTTCAAAATAATCGCACAATCCAACCCTAGGACGTCAGAGACATTCAATTGGATACAAAGTCCTCAATTGATTAACTCTACTCCTTTCCATAGAAAACAAAGCCGGGATTGATTAAACCCTAGCCCCTGACGAACAAAAATAAATAATGGGGTAATGGAAATCGAAGAAACCATAAAACCTGACGAGATAATGGTACCAGAAAATGATGATAACACTGATTATGGCAATGATGATGATGATGATGATGATGATTATGAAGATTACGATAATGATAGTGATACTGATGATTTCTTAGGAGGAAGAGGAAGCGGTAGAGGACGAGGAAATATATGGGTACAAGATCTTGTCAAGGGTTAAATCAAAATTCGCAAGGGTAACCCACGTTCCTGGTATGATTGATGCAATATATGGATTTGCTTGATTTACGTTAATTACTCACATTTATGTATTATTTCACGTTTATAACAATTGTATCAAATCATAGCTGTTGTGCAGCAAATCGGTTTTGTAATTGATTAGATATATCGAAATCAAATAAATTTATATAAATCGATTTAGTGGTTGTCATCATGGGCTACTCTGCATCTTATGAATTTTGAAGTTTACTGGAAGCACACAAGGTGTTTGAGGTAATGTCAATTGCAAGTTTTGAGGTTTGTATAAGGTTTTTGGTTTGTGTATTTATAAGTGTTTGCTGGAAATCAAATAAGGGCGACATTAATTTAGATTGTTGCAGGTGGAACATGCCTTGGTCTTTTGTGATTAGCTGTATAAGCGTACTCGATCTGTACAATTTAGTGGTAGACATGTCACGTTTGGTGAGTGTGGTGATTGACGTATTTACTTATTTCTCAGTTTGAATCAAAGGGATAAGCTTTGTTACCGTTGAATGTTGTTGAGGCTTTTCCAGCTGATTGTATTTATACAGAGAAGTCCGCATTTAGTGATGGGCCGACTGGAAGTGTGATCTACGACAGGTCAGGGAGAAGGTTTAATCGTTGACTCCACTCAGGTAGACACATTATATGGCAGTAGGTAGTTATATTTTTTTTATTATACTTCTTTTAATTCACTTCATCAATGTATATGCATACCAAATGTCTGATAGAATGTTTCAAAGATAATTCGAATATGGTTTTCTATTTTAAAGAGTTTGGCTGTGTTTGTAATGAATCTTAAGTGAGAAATTTCGTAACCTATATTAGATTTCCTGTCTCAGGCTGAAAGAAACAACTATAGCTTAATAAACTTGGCATGTACGGATGTGTGGCAATCCGACACGTATACACATATATGGGTTTATTGATGTTTTATTTCTATTTAGTCCAGCACGTAATAACCATATATAATTAGTTAAAGTAAGGTATGTTTCGTGAAGTAATAAATCTGGTGACCTTTATAGTTGGCCTATCGTGTTATCAGCTTGCTTAATGTGCACTCTTCTGTTTATAATAACTCTGGTTCATTGGGTGTGAGTAACCTAATCTTTTTGTAAATAATATGCTGTAACCAGATATGTATAATCTGTTATGACTACACATTTGAGTTTCTTTTTTGACTTTTTTATGACTTGGAATGTGCAGTTGACATTTGAGGGCGCAAATGATGTTCTTATGCAGCAGGTAATTATATTTTTTAGTTCATTATGTACACTAAATTACTGCCTACGTCTTTGTTCAGACCTTACATGTAGCTGAGTATTTTGGTAGAGCCTTCTCAGATTGTATAGTTATGCAAAAAGTATATTGACATTTAAGAATCAGTTTTAGCAGGCACTTTAGAGGTAAGCACTATGTGAGGTTCATTTGTTTATTAGGGTAGAAGGTTCCTCATATCATGGGTAGACCGAAACACGAAACTCACCATGAGTACTAACCCTTTTAATATACAATGTGGATTATATTTGGTGTATTTTTTTCTTTGTATCTATGAAATACAGTTTAGAGTGTATCATATGTTTTCACGTATACTTTCTTTAGGTGCTGATGACATTTACAGTAAGCCGTGGATCATGATTTAACATTTGTTCTTGATTCACTTAGCTTTAGAGGCATGCAGTTATGGGCTCTAGGGTTTAATATTGTACTCTTCATGTCATGATGATGAAGCTATCTCATATCAGTATATAGTTGGGATATCAGTAACGTAACATTTATCTCTGTTGGGTTTGAAAAAATTCATATCCAGTAACACATGAAACTGGAAAAGGATGAATTTTGTGTATAGCTCATGTTTTTCAACCATGGAACTAGAGCCCCTAACTCTGTCAAGCTACTTTCAGTTGTATTATTATGTAGGCTTGTAATGGTGCTTTTTCTCTAAATAAGGTTTATAATAAGAATTAAAGATATGCACCCCACTTTGAATGAGTTTTGTTTGTGTTCTGCTAATTTGTGTAGCCATGAACTGAAGCTTTTAAAGCTGTTATTTCGTCCTAATTGAATGGATTTTATTTTAAAGACTTGGGGTCTTTTAATATACAGATACACAGGGATATACGGATTAATGAAGCACATGTTGATGGTGTCGTTGTTCTTTGGAACTTGAAGCACCTGGTGACATTTATATAGATTTTTAAAAGTGCTATGCTCCCTGGCCAAGGCACTTTACTTACGTTTAATTATTGATCGATCTTATAAGTGGTGATTTTGACCCATTCATTTGGGTTATACTATATCTTAATGTCTAGAGTATGTAAGGTTAAAGCGTTTAGGTGCAATATGCCTCATTTATATAATATATGATTTAAGTAAACTGATGGATGGTTTTTATTCAAAGAAAAAGGTCCAAAAGTGTTAAATGTGGAAATGAGGGTGGGTAGTATTGTTCATTATACTGCATGAGTACTATTCTCTTATTGTATAGAATGAACCATATTCGATTAAAATGCACGTGGTTGGGAATTTTCTATCTGAATGTTTGATTTGAAGAAGTGGAAGAAACACGACATATACCTATCTAATTCAAGTTTTAGCTAATTACCATAAAGTTGATTTACCTTTATATGTGTTTGATTGAGTTAAAAAACATAATAAAAAAGATTACAATTTTACATGTTTATGTTTTCATATGATGTTAAATTTCATATTTAGCAATGCTTCATATTCGTGACTTTTGAAGTTATTAGCTTTGTACAGGACTAAGCTACTATCATTACTAGGGTCTGGGACTACTTCTATCAGCAATCTAACATGAGTCTTGAAGCAGGTACATTGAATTCATGATGTAATATCTATGCCAATGGCATATGCTCTCTCTGGCCATCTACTTCTCGGTCAGCCTGTGATGTTTAAACCTTTAGAGGCTGGGATGAACGTTGTACAATCTACTGCTACAACCGGAGTAACAGGTGGTGTCGCCTACACTAATGTGCAACTGATCAGAAGCTTTATGTGGGAATTTTACCCTTTAACATGATGGAGTTGCAGCTCAGGTAAAATGGCTAAATTAGAACTGACTTTTACTGCATTTTTTGAGAATCTCATAAAGAGGAAGTTATTTAATGAGGTATAATCTGGCTTTTGATATATATATATATATATATATATATATATATATATATAAATATATATATATATATATATATATATACAGAGTTATATGGTGATTAGAAAAAGTTATTTCATATCCTCGACTTTTAAGAGTGTATATTCATCGGGATTTTTGTTGTTAGTAATTGTTTATTTGTTTCATAAACGTATATGATTCCTATAACAGACGTTGGAAGTGAAGCATTAGCTACTCTCATTCTCAAAAACTCCATGTTGGTTCGGAAAGTTTAGGGGCAAATAGATGGAGAAAGACTGGGCTACGTGGGATGTAGCGAACAGGTGATTTATCTTTCGTCTTGATAATTCTTACAACTACAGGTGGCAATATGGGCAAGGAGGTAGGCTGGTTCGGTAACAGGTCGAGACATGTGTTTTCTTTACACGGGTTTTGCTGACCTAAAATACTTTTGGCCAAAATTTTAATTTCAGTTCTATATAAGGTAAAAGATGAGTACGAATTTTGACTATGTAAAGATTTGGGTTTCTTCTCGAAATTAATAACTATATCGATACCTTATTCTTTTGTTTATATATATGACTGGAGATCAGAAAATCACGATATTGATGCTCAGGCAATTCTGATCCTCAATATATGTTATGGACATGCGGAGGTATAACACTATATATGTTTTGGGAAAACTTGATGGTTGATATACGATATTTCAAGTAATAAGTAAATGGTTTCTTCTACAGATCCAATTGCTAATAGGGAACTTATGGAGGATGTTGTTGACACACTTGCTGAGAAGAGAAGTCTGACCAAGCAAGAATTCCTGAACTTGGTTAAGTTACATGGCTGTATTCAAGTCAGTCCGACAAGTATATCCCAGTCCGACAAGTATATCTCATTCACGCCTACAAAACGTGCAAAGATGCAATCAGTGTTGATGAAGCACAAAGCATAAGGTAATCAGACCACCGCATGTATCTACAAACGCCAAGCTTGATTTTAAAGGTTTGAGATTTTTATTTTGTTTCTTTCTTTCACATGAAACCAACCCTCTTTATTAGTTGTAAATAATTAGTTGGCCAAAAGTGACACGTTAATGCATTTCTCCAAACGGGATAAGGGGTCCCAATGGGAATTTTTTGCTATAAAGTCCAAATGGGTCTGACCCGTTCATGCGTTGCTCTATATATCTGATATACGAAATAAGTAGAGCATTAAACAAGATACGTAGTAATAAATTGAAGCTATAAAATAGGATGAAGCATTGGCAAAATCCCCGTTTGTCCCGTCGTCCGTTTTAAATATTTCTAAATATTCAAGATTCATGGCTATGTTATCCATGAATTCTGCTGTTGAAATTGAAACTTCAAGTTACTAGATGCTATAGCTTGATATCATACATATGTAGCTTAATCTAATTGTTCTTGCATTATTGGTTTCATATTTAACTTTACTGAATGTAACAATTTTTTACTGCATTTTTGGACAATCCCAAAAAGAGGAAGTCATATAATGAGTTATATTATGGCTTCTAATATATATTTGTTTCTTTCTATTGGTTTGTCATTTTCTATTACTACGGTTATTTTGTTTACTAAGAGAGTTGTTTATATGATAAATCACCTGTTTACTACGGTTATTTTGTTTACTAACAGAGTTTTTAGTGATTGTTTATTTGTGTCATTTAATGCAGATGATTCCTATAACACACACATTGGAAGTGAGGCATTAGCTACTCTCATTCACAAAAACTCCATGTTGGTTAGAAAAGTTTAGGGGTGAATAGATGGAGAAAGACTTAGCTACATGAGATGTAGCAAACAAGTGATTTATCTTTCTTTTTGATAATTCTCACAACCACATGTGGCAAATGGGCTGGGATGTAGAAAACAGGTGATTTACCTTTATAATATTTCTCACTTTATGCATATTCTTCAATTCAGGTTTCCGTTCCTCCCCCATTAGCTTTAGTTTAGGGGCAGTTCCTAGAGTTATGGTCCTCCATCTTCTTATCCACATTTAATTGCGGGACTGAATAACTTTTGTTATCACCCTGGAGGTGGGGTTGATGAGGTAGATCATTCTTTCGATTGGGTCTTATCAGTTGTGGTAAAATGAGATAGGAACGGGTCAAGGCAATATAAGCATTTTATTTTCTATAAATAATTAATCTGTTAGAGTTTGTAAGCTTTTGATTACACTTATGATGACTTTCAGCCCATCTTACCTTTTCAAACCAATCTTTTGTATACCTATTGTTTTTAAAATAGTTTTTCAGTTTGACCCGTTGTGAGTTAATTATGATTGAAATTGACGTGGTCTCATTGAAGGTTAGAATTCTCTCTCTATCTCATTCTTTTTATGTATCTCACGCGGGCACATGATTAATATAACTTTCATTAGATTTTAACGTTACAAGTCTCTAATACACTAAATTAACTCACCTTTATGTAAGCATTACTATATAGAATTTAGAAGTGGCGATTTTTAACCCGTTTAATATAAATGGAGCTGTTTTCTATCTCAAGCCGAAATTTTGAAAAATAAGGGCTAAAAGGTAAAGGGTTGATTGTTAGTTTCCTGTCATGTGGTCGTATCTCTGTTCATGCAAGTTCAAAATGTCAAACATCTTTGTGTTCATTAATCATAGAAGATTTTCATAAGGAATTGAATTGAACTTAATGCCATATATGCTTTGTAGTTTATCATGGTGATCTGGAGAACCCTTTTGATGCCACGGGGATTTAAATACACCTTTAGGGTGTCCATGCTAAATGGTGAAGTGTATTGAAACAATTCCTTAACAGAATATAGTTTCTATGGTTCAAGTGTATTGAAAAATTGCCCAAACTTATTAATGTAGTAAGCTTTCTAAATAAATGTATTCAATACTTGAGATAATTTTGTTATATATATTTTTAGTGCAGTAAGCTAACCCAAAATATTATTTTGGTGGAGTAAGCTTTCTAAATTACAAGTAATAGCTTCAAGTTTATTGATCCTACTGAATTGGTAGGGTTTGGAAATAAAAAATTTCTTAAGAGAAAACCATTAGAATGGTTCCAACTTCCAAGTGTATCAGAATATTGCCCAAACTAAATTTTTAGTGTAGTAAGCTTTCTATATTATTTTATTCAAGAATTGAGATAATTTTTCTATATAATTTTTATTCCGTATGTAAAACACTCCCTTTGTGTTCCAGCTTGATCATCAAAGTAGTAAAGTTACTTATGTCTGATTTTCTTTGACAACAATATATTTAAGAACCTTGGTTTTTAACTTTGCTTACCTGCAGAGCTGATTGCATCTGCTGGCTTTCATTAGGCTCATTGTAATACACTAGCGTATAGTAGTTAAAAGTGTCAATCCGCATTATTAATTTGATTGAGTCCGCATTATGCGATGGACATCCTAAATTGTAAGTACTTTTGTAGGTTTTTATACATTCTCTTTATGAAATCATTACTACATATGTTGTTTTAAATTTCTCACATTCATTCTTTTGTTTTGTTGGGTTTGAGGAACAAAATCACCCGGTTCAAAATTAGTTTTCAGTGAGGTTGTAGCATCTCTTTCAGATATTATGTTTGTAAAGAATGGAAGATATATTCTGATACATGATTACATGACCCTTAAAGTTTGTCATTATGTTTGGTTTTGTTTTTGCTCGGATTATTGTAATGAGCATAATCATTGGAGGTGAAAAAGTTGGATGGTCAAGGGGGATGGGTAAGGGTCATTACTGTTTTAGTTCGTATCTATGTTAATAAGCAACTTCTTGATCTCTTTTTACAATTCCTATCAGTTGTGGGTTACTTTCATATTTCTACTCAAACTTTGATGACTATGTTGGTTTGGGGATTATTGTATGTCACTTTCATTTTGGCCCCTATCTTTGTCGTATGATATGAATTGAATGGAAGTTTTGGTAGTCTGTATAAGGAGCAGATGGATGATCTCTGGACCTAAGCGATGGTTGAAGCTATTATTAATTCACAATACATTAATTCACATTGTCCAAACTTTTTATGCATTTTTTTTAATTAGTGCTTCATTGTTTTTATTCATTTTTTTAATTAGTCCGCAAATTTTGCGGGTTATGATCTAGTAGTAATAATAATAGTAATAGTAATAAAATAAATAAATACTACTGTAGCATATGGGCAGTCTGTTTATGTGGGCTAACTGGCCTAATTGTCAATTATGCTCAAATAGAGGATGCAAATCTGTATCTGTATCTGTATTATATATATAGGGTAGGATTCAAATGAGACTAGGAATTTGTGTGAGAATGAGGGAACCAATCATATCAAGCCATGTGTACAAAGAAAATGTTCCACATGTACAAAACCCATTTACCCTCAACATCAATTATCTCACAAACGACAAATCCAAAAATTATAAAAATTGCACCATTAAATTCATCGTTTTCTCCTCTTCGATTTGCCGTCCCTCAAGGCATACTTTCGACGAAATTTTATTTTTTTCATTTTTTTTGTGGGTTTCATATTTACTAACACATGCGTTACAGTGTTGCGTTTAGGGTTTGGGGTTTAGGAGTTAGTATAACACCCCACTTTAAATACAAACATATATTATTTATATACATTAGAAGCGTGTCCCAAAACATATATATTCGATATTTACACAACGTGTCAAAAGAAACTTTTACCAACTGATATAATTACAAACCATACTACTAAATCCGGGTGTTATGAATACTTTCCAAAAACATATCAACAAAAGATTAGAGTTACGCCGGCTTAGTCAAACACCCCATCTTTTCATCCATAACCCGTACTAAATCAAAAGCTACCCAAAATCTGCAAAAGTTTCAACAACGAGAGATTAGCTCACGCTAAGTGAATGGAACCGTAACCAACAGTTCAATCCACAAGTAACAAATCTTACAACTGATAAACTTCAACAATTAAACACATAAGCACATAAGTACAAGAGGATCGGCGGTTCCTGGTATACTATCACAGTCACCTGCAATCACTGGTATACTATCACAGTGATTTACCGATAACCTGAATACTACCTTCAATGAATAGGTTAGTTCTCAACTATGTGTATCAAAGTAACATAGACAGCTACACAGTAGTACCCAGACCCAACCATTGTTGACCTCTCTCCAAATCAACTAAACAACTAGTCACATAAGGGCATAATCTGTATGCAGTTATGGAACAACAACTAAACCCTGAACAACTGGTACAACTATATCAATCAAACTAAATCAATCAACTAATCAACATAATCAAGAACTAATCAACCGGAAATAATATAAACAATTACTATAACTGAACATAACTAAATTTATCCTGGTTTACCCATTGTAACCGAACCCGTTACAACTGGGTTGAACCGAGGATTACAGTAACCACTCACCAAAAGTTGACTGAACTCCAAACTCAGTGGTCTTATATTACTGAGTTCTTTTCTGCTTATCTGAAATCACCAATATCAATAAGTCAGTAATAATTCAACATTGATATTCATTTCATATACATATAACATATAATTTAACAACATATTTAGAAATCAAATAATACACATACAACTCTTTCTCATAAATCTACTCTTTTTTTCGACCCGTTTGACTTTCAAAGTTAACTTCATCACAATTTTGTCAATTTAATCCAAGCTTCGCTATGATTATATAAGTCACCACTTTACCTACCAATTTACATCTCTTAATCCATCATTATAAGCTAACTTTCATTCATACATCTTACTACATTTGATAAACACTTTTACAACACTTTAGTATGTTTTGTAAAAACTGGACAGCAGCTGTTCAACTCACTTTTCGACCAACCTAAAATCAGATCTGGGCACCAAGGCCATAACCAACAGAAAATAGATTTTCTCACATTTTCAACGATATATTGTACATCAAAAACGGAGTTACGGTTATTTAATTATGATTTATTGAAAACAGCCTATTTTCTGCACTACAAGCTGTCAAACTCCGAATTTTTACCAAAATCATACCAAATCGATTCAAATATGTTCGAAACACTTTTATTGATTAAATCCAACTCAAACAACACTTTTGGGACTGATTTTCAACAAGATTAACATTCAAAACAATTCATCTTTACAACTCTACACAAACAAATACATCTATATATCATATATTACCTATTTACTTTCAAATCCCCAATTTTTATTTACATAAACCTTAATTTGCAAATCTCCAACAAACATAAAGAACACAAGATTTCAACATAGAATCATCATATATCTATCATAATATCATCATTTACTACTCATTTCATATCAAATTCCCAAATTGTAACATAAACCCTAACTTTTAAAACTCAAACTTGAAGAACACATACAATTCTTGCATATAATCATCATGTAATCATCACATATAATTGTATAATCACCATATAATCAACATAATCAAATACCTAATCACATCATGTATTAACCATTTCTTAACAAATCCCCAATTTCATTACATGAACCCTAACTTGAAATCAACTAATAAACTAAATAACACAAGAAATTCATCATGTATTCATCATATAATCTGCAGCAAGAAAGATTTCCAACAATTTCATTAATGAATTATAAACCCTAATAACTTCAATCAAATTTAAAGATAAAGAAAACACAAGATACTTACAACTAGATAGATGAACAAGATGATATGAAGAAGATGAAGAACAATTGAAAACCTAAGATTCTAGCCTTTAACTTGAAGAATCAGATTGTATATTTTGTTCGAGGGAAATGAATTCTTGAGATGTAAATTGAAAGTGAATTGCATAAACTGAGATTGAGTTTGGTGAAAAATGAAACACAGGTGTCGACCTGTGGTTTATGACTCATCCCAATTTCATTAAAATTATACTCGTTCTAATCTATTGTCTGGAACCCGAAAATACCCGTAAGTCAAAATATTTTATTTTACCGTCAGGTTCCACTATTTAAAACAAGTAACATTTTACTAGTCACAATAAAACATGTGACTCTTTTACTCATTTATTTTCAATAACCATTTAAAACTTAATAAAATACAATTTATTTTCGGACCCAGAAACCGGGTGTTACAGTTAGGGTTTAGGGTTTAGAGTTTGAGGTTTGGGGTTTCTCCCCGAAACCCCAAACCTCAAAACCTAAACCCCAAACCTCAAACCCTAAAACCTAAACGCTTTACAAAACTCTAAACCCTAAATCATACTAAACCCTAAACCTTAAACCCTACTAAACCCTAATAAACCCTAAACCCTAATAAACCCTAACCCTAACCCTAAACCCTAACCTTAACCACAAATTAAATGTATAACCAATCACTAACACATGTGTTACTAATTTGTAAAACCCACCAAAAAATGGAAGAAGAAAAAAAAGTTGTCGAAAGTATGCCTTGAGAGACGGCAAATCGAAGAGGAGAAAACGCTAAATTTTATGGTGCAATTTTTATGATTTTTCGACTTACCGTTTGTGAGATATTTAATTTTAAAAAATGTGGAGGAGGGAGAATAAAGTGACACATGACATAAATCTATTGGTTCCCTCATTCTCACTCAAAATTGGTGTACTCATTTGAACCTTACTCTATATATATAATTAAGAAATATGTTTAACACGTTGTAATTTTTTGTAGTAGTATAAAAATTGTAGTTTTAATCATGTTGGCAATTGATCAAACTTGTAGCTTAAATTTGATATATGCAATCAGGAGTAATATTCTTTATATTCCTTCTAAATTTGGAAAATGTTAGTATGATTGAAAATATGAAATGGTGTCTTCATCAAATACCATATCTTTCGGCATTAAAAATTTTGCGTATTTCATTTTAAAAGTAAAATAAATCAACATTAAACATTAATTTCAACAATAAATACAATTTTATAAGGGGTTCTTTGCGCAATCGGCACCCGTAGTTGGTAGATCAGCATCCCGCAACAGCACAATTAGCATCGACACGGTGCAAAAGTGGTGGGCATATATTCGGTGGATCTATCAATTTTAATGTTGGATATATCAACACCCTTTCTTTTTCCTCTTTTAATACTTTATGTACTACTCTCAAGTATGATGTGCACCTTTTTAGCGGGAACATTAGAAGTATCATAAAATTGTTGTCAGTGGTTGATAGTGAGGTAAAAGTGATATGAAAAAATATAAATGGGAAATCATGTGTTCATCAAATACCATAATCATTCAGCATTGATGATTTTACATAGTTATACATCAACATTAAGAATACATCAACACTTAATGATATTTTATAAGGTATTTTTCGTGCAAATGTGGTTGATATTAAAATCGATAGTGGTGGATAAATGTGGATTGGTGTCGCGCAACAACACAATCGGCTTCGACGTGGAGTAAAAGTGGTGGGAAGATGATGTGCAAATAACATAACCATCCTTTTTCTTTTTTCTTTACGTCAATGTTACATGTACTACTCGTAAAACTTAATGTGCAGATTTTAATGAGAAATTCAAAAGTGGTGAGCAAAAGTATCGTGGATGCTCTAATTAGATGTATTTATTGAGACACATATTGATCTTACATGGATGATTTGAATATTTAGCACCTTTTAATTTAACTTTAAAAAGTAAGGAGGGATGTTTTTCTTTCTTGGAACAACATTTTTGCAAAAAGGAGATAGAGACACAAAAATTACAAAAAGGATCCAAAGAAAGATTCAAACGCAAAAAACACGTATACAAAAAAAAAAAAAAAAAAAAATACGACCCAAGATAGCATATACACATTGCCATCCTACGAGCTACAAACCAGCATCCTGCGAAATCTAGTTTTTTTAGCTCGTATAGCGAGGTTTGCACTTGCTCTTCAACTAAAAAGGTGAAGAAGATTTACCATGAAATATATTGATATTGGTACTTTCAGATCTCTCATCAGGAGTGGCATGAACTATAAAAATATCTTCATTCCCATATTTTCAAGAGTTTAACAAAATTCACAGCTTAAAAAGCATTTAAGCTTTGAATCAAAGAGGTAGGGGAAAAAAGAAGCTTAAGCAAGTTTCAAAAGCTAATAGAAGGATCCGGAAGGGGAACTTACCACCATCTGAAAACTTTACGCCAAATGATTGACGTAAAGCGAGCGTTCAATTAGAATGTGCTCTCGATATTCCAGAGCAAAATGACATAAAGGCATAACTCATAGCCAATTAAGGTATCCCTTATAGCTAAGTTGGAAAAAATGGTAATCAATCAAATACAAGTCACTTAGAAAAGTCCATATCATCCATTGTAGATTAGGTACAAGCAATCATACTAGTATACTACTTTCCATCTTCCTCTTAGAGAAAAATACAATATAATCATAGTTTTACAAAATGGCAAGTACCCATTCTACAACATATGGATTACAATACTTTTAATGGAAGCAAATGCAAAAATGGTGATTAGAGATCAAGAGACCAGTCAAATTTCTTCTACAATGTAAACATCAATGATCTTTGAGGAACATACAAGGGAAATGATAGTTGAGTTTAAAATCTGTTTGTTATATTTAGGCCAAGTGTTATAACTAATACATATCGGTACGCTGCTGTCACTGGAGATTAAGCATCAATCCATGGTCAGGTAGAATGGTTGATGGTATTGCACATGTTTTATGGGCCCAATAACAAAATGGATTGCTTTACATGATCAAAATGTGAAATTGCAGCTTTCATATGGAAGCATAATTATCAATCTACATTAACTACAAAGAACATATGAGAGATAACAAGAGATGTGCAAACTTTGTTATCAATCCTCAGCCAAGGGGATCTCGTTCAAATCCAAACCCTCAGCAGGCAAGTCCGAGCCAAGTGGACCTAACGTGCCGTCTGCGTTCAAAGTCAATCCACTCTGCAAAAGTAACTATTAGTTAACATTTTCTACTATGAGATGTGCTACTGATACTTGTAAAACAAAGGTATTGAAAGGCAAAATGGTCGTAATACCTCAGGCGAGAATCTAAGCATATCGGCACGGGCCATGGCTTCTGCTTGGGCAATTCTCTGCCTAAAGGTCATAGCCATCTCCTCCGCCTGTAAAAAAGATTTTTGACATGGATATAAGTTACATTTTTCCGTTTCTGCATTGGTAATTTGAAAACTTAAAATTGATTTCACTTGTGTTGGCTTTATATATTTATTTATCAGTGAGCAAATTTTATTTGCAAATGAAACCAAACCGGAACTGATTGCTTCAGTTAAACTACAAGGCTTCACATTTCAGTTTAGTTAACTCACACTTTTTGGAATAAAAAAGGATGGTTTGGTCTAAAAACCTAACCAAAGCATGACCATTGACACCATCCTAGTTTGTAATGTCACTCCCGCTAAAATAATTCCTGTCTATTACAATTATATTAATAATTCAGCAATTAACCTACTACATAGTGGTATAATGACGTTCTCTGTTATAATGAAGTTCTCTGGTTCAATCCAGTTCTAATACTTTCAGAATATAGCAAATTTCATAAAGGTTAAGGCGTTACAATCAAGCAAGGAAATTTGAGTGTTATTCGATCAACCAAAACTAAACCATACTCCCATAAAAGAATCATGCCAATGAAAATTATTAAACTCAAACGCAATAGCAATTTATCATAATCGCAAATGAACAATGAAAATTACCTTCTCAAAAACCAACTTTGGGTTGCGAATCATGTCTCCGGGAGTCGGCTCTAGTTTTTTAGTTGATAGACTAACTCGGCCTCTTTCACGATCGTGGCTCAATACCATGACCTACACACGATAACTCTAACTTCATTATTCTACGGACTTCTAGCCACTTTAAAACAAACATAAATAAACTAGAGTTGATATTTGCGACCCACTGACTTATAATCGACTTACTTCATATTATGTTTAATTTCATACGGGTAAATCAAAAGTATGTGCGTGTGTGTGTGTGTGTAAAGCAAAGTGTATGTTTTTATGCATAAAAACTCCTAAATATATATATTTTTAATTAGACTATTTTTAAAAATAAAATAATAACATGTATATATACTTGACACGTGTTTTGAACAATCATATTTGATACAATTACTAATTGAAAACAAAGATACATTAAACTTCTTGAACAAAAAGTGTTTAGGGTCAAATCAAACTGGCATGTACCAAATTTTTTCCAGTATCACCTATACGCCTATACCCGAACCGCCCAATTTGCCATTTCCAACTCATACCTTGAGAGTATCACCAGGTTGAAGGACGGTTGCAATGTCAGAGACGCGATCATGGCTGATCTGACTAACATGGAGAAGCCCATTGACTCCACCAATATCAATGAAAGCACCATAGGGTTTGAGGCTCTGAACCACACCAGTGACAACAGACCCAATCCCGAGTTGTGCCTGGCTGTCAGCCCTGGCCTTGCGGTTACTCAAAATGAGTCTTGATTGTTCTTCGTCTACCTCCACAAACTTTAATGGGATTTCCTGCTCAAGAAGCTCTTCTGCACTTGAAGTCTGAGAATTATATTAAACATCAGATTTGCATTGATAGGTATAATATATCATGACAAGGACATCTTTATGGATTGCCACTTCATTTAAATTTCTTAATGGTTTGATTTGCCTCTTACTAATGTGTGCCTACTAATATCTCTTCATTATACACTTCTATCAATACCGTCATAGATATTTATAAGAAATATTGAGGATACACAGTCAAAAGTTAAGCACAAATTTTCAATTAAATTCACTCAGATTTCTAATCAAATAGCTCGTCCATGTGCAAAAATCCTAGACTAAATTGTGCATCTTTATGATCAAGTTTAAGAAAACCAACCGAAGAAATTTGTGAAAACGGAACGAATCCACGAAGTCCCTCAACAATTGCCACAACTCCACCTTTGTTTGCACCGACAACCTACAAATTTATGTAGAAAAAGAATGTATTATTTCTATCGGAGAACATCTCAAAATAATCAATGGTTAGCAAAAAAGATGAGATTATCATGCCCTATTTCAACTGGTACTTACCTTACCCTTAAGCACAACATCTTCAGCTTGAAGCTGTCGACATCGCTCCCAAGCAAGGTCATACTGAATTTGCCGCGAGCTCAAGATTAAGCTATCATCGTGTTCATTTTCACCAATAATAACGAACTCATCACGCATTCCAGGAAATATGCCTGCCTCTTCTACATGCTTTATACCATGAATACTAGCCTCCCTGACAGGTAAGAATGCTGAAGACTTTGCTGTGATATCAACATATGCACCATTTGCATCTATATTGAAAACGGTTCCTTTCACCTACCAGTCAGAATGATTGATTATAAAAAAAACTCTTTCAATACTATTACATATTATTTATCATAACACTATAGAAAGCCTAAACAACAACGTCTTAAAGGATGCACGTTATACCATATGCCCTTTGGATTCACACTGTCAAGTGTCAACAAACTTAAATACTCTTAATCTTAACTTTAATTTTGAATGAATCTGTTGATTACAGGTCAAAATTTGATTATACAATCAAACTGATACAATCATTACGATAACATCATATTCAAGTGCAAAAACACAAACACACATCAACTTTAATCTTGGATTACAAGGTTTTACCCTTTATGGAAATAAATAAACAATTGGTAAGGTAATATATCCATTGAGCTTAATGTTCCTTTCCATAAATGAATACTTAATAAGGACTATCTCTCTTCTCTAATTAAAAAAAAAAAAAAAAAGGTCCTTAGCGAGAGCCAACGGAAAAGATGGGTCTACTATTTTTGACTTTGAAACTTAACTTATTGTCTGAAAAAGGCAACTGCTCCTAATGTTCCAATAAATGTTGTTATAGTGCACAAATTCAGTTTTATGTTTAGAGTACAAATGAAGCTTATTTTTTCGCACAATAAACCAATTTTCTCCCTAAATAAACTTCCAACAGATGGAATGTCGGAATACTATGTGTAACATGCATTGACTATTTAACATATTAGCATTCAAATCTCTTCTCGTTCTATCACTGGCTTTAAAAAACCATTCAGCAATCAAAAACCATTATAAAAACATCCAACTTTCGACATCCTTGTAACAAACGGTCACCATTCCACAGGTTCCAGCCAAAACTACCCAAAATATTTATTCCAATTCGCCAAAGCATTCAACTCAAAATTATCATACAATTAACACAAATGTGGATCAAACCCATACATATCACACACTTAATTTCATTCACAAACCACTTCAATAATTCAAAACCCACCCATAACATCATTCTGTTCCAATTTTAATAACTAAACATTTACTCTAACAGCTCATAAAAACAGACCTACACTTTGACCTTCAAAGTCAACTATTAACTTCAGTGCTACAAAACTAGCTACAATTAAACCACCATCCCATTAAATCCACAACAGAATTCATATAAACTCCACATATGGTAACATATACTTAATAAAACCTAGCTCAACATTACTCCATTACTTCAAAAACAAACCTACACTACACTTGGTCTTCAAACTTCAAACTTCAAACAACTCAACTAACTAATTTTTTGCCGTCCGTACATTAAACACATTATTATTACACAAATTCAGTACATATAAACAATATATGTTCATATATTACATACTAATTTTAAATTACCTTAGAACCGATTTCAGAATTATAATCAAATTTCTCAATCGCACTATGAAAATCTTCAACAGTGAATGCAACACCTTCATACGGCGCCGTTCTGCATCTCTCGTAAGCTTCCTCAAACAATTCCTTAAGTTTCTGTCTCTCTCTGGTTTGTGCGTTTGATATAACAGACGCTGCTTTGATTGTATGTATTTTTTTAACTGATTGCTGATTGATGTTACTGAGTGAGGGTTTTCGAGTTAAGTGTGTTGTTGAGAGAGATGGACACCTCAAACCGCCGATTTGCTGTGCCAGTGACGCCATCACTGTGTGTTATTGAGTGTGTGTTTGAGTGAGAAAGCAGAAAGATGGAGATAGAGGATTGTGTATAGATTATGCCATTGATGTTGTATACGGGGTAACGGGGATAAGGTGGAATCCTGGAATGGATTGGATTAATTGGGCCTTAACCCGAATAACAAAATACCATCAAGAGGCCCATTTTGGTTTTAAGGGGTTTGTGTTTGTAATTTTGTATACTAGAAAATTTTCCTTCTTTAGGTATGTTTGGCAAAGCTGGAACCGGAAGCTTACAGCTGGAGCTGGTAGCTCAAACATATAATTCAAGCTAGAAGCTCGAGCTTATTTTCTTATAAGTGTTTGGCAAAAGTAGCTGGAGCCTAAATATATAAATTTACATATATGGACAAGAAAATATATGATAAATAAGTATATAAGGGCATTTGTGTAATTTCTCATTTAATAACCTATGAGCTTATTTTTATAAGCTACTTCTAGAGTTCTAGTAGCTTTTTTTTCTAGAGCTTATTTTTTCAATAAGCTCTTCAATTTTTGTGTATCAAACAATTCTAAAAGTTTGAGCTTATAGAAAAAATAAGTTTAAAGTCTCATAAGCCCCAATAAAATAGTTTGCCAAACACACCATTCGAGGCGAGATGAGAATATGAAATAATTATTATTTTCCTAAAACCTTACTAGCTGCATTTCATATGATCCATAGAAAATGTCAGATTCAATCACATAATACCCTTCTTATGCCGTGTATATTTGAGCAAAAATATTTGTCATCTCCGAATTACCTGAACAGGAAAAACTTCATTCGTTTACACATTTCAATTATTTGAGGTCCTATTTATACTCTTTTTTCTGATAAATTCACTAAAATATGCATCAAACATTTGATCTTATGCATCATTAGCATGAAAATATATTTTTTGGAATAATGGTTCAAATAACGCGTCCTGTTAGTTATAATAATTAAGGTGTTAGGGTGAGAGTACTTTGAGTGAAGTAAAACTTTTTAAAGATTTAATAAACATGGAGTGAACTAATTCGAGTATATAAACGAAATTGTCAGTCAAGAATGGTTCGTTAAGGCGATTTTCTTAAGTATACTTGAAACTATTATTATTTGCAGGTCATAGATTTGATCAAATCATGATGGGCAGGTGCATCGGCCAACAATGCAATACGAGTATGGTGTTTGACTGTTTAAACTTCAAACACTTGTTTTTTTTCTGTGAAAAATGAGAAGATTATGTCGCATTGTGCATTTTACGAGTGTTGTGCTATTTTTGATTTGTTGCACACATTCTCCTAATGGATACATAAAGATGTTACAAAAACCTTGCATAGCTGGGAATTAAACTTACCCAAACACCCCCCTGATAACATATTTGCAACCTGCAACTTATGGTTTACATTAGATTATGTAAGTTACAAGGGTAATCGATCAGCAACTACACCCATATCATCACACATTTTATAAAACAGCATAAACCGGGAACACTAAATAAGTCACATATAGTCTTTAAGCTACGAAATAGTAAAACCAAGCCAATAATTAAATCTCATGCAAACATCCAGATCCATTAAAGGACATTAGACATATAACAAAAAAACCATTGGATATTAAATGTCAACCATAACACAGAAATAACCTACAAAAGTTGTCAAAACATAGAATGGTACTCGAAGACAAAGATGCGCAACAGATGGGTCGTAGACCAAAACAATTACAGCCTCCTTCCTCTTCTACCACCCTTTCGGCGAGTGCTGTCTGTCGGGATTGGCGTCACATCCTCTGCAATCATTAAGAATATTTATATCGTTAAACCAAGCAGATAAATATGAATCAGCATAAACATGATCCAGAGCGCTTGAGAAACCAAATGTAACAATGACACCAAATGAAAATATAAAGTCATACCAATACGACCAATTTTCATCCCTGAACGAGCCAGAGCTCTGAGAGCAGACTGGGCACCTGGACCAGGTGTCTTAGTCTTGTTTCCACCAGTTGCACGCAACTTAATGTGGAGAGCATTAATGCCAAGCTCCTACAAGAATAACAGCAACACATTAGCCAATGGCTCAAATTAATCAGCAACCACATTCTTTATAATCAGGTAGAGTTTTAGCCTAAAAGTGCACATTCATGCAACACAGAAGTACATAAAAATTCCAAATTTTTTAAAAACAAAATTTTGCATATAAGAATGAAAACTTAAAAACCTTGCATCGTTGGGAAACATCTTGGGCAGCAAGCATAGCTGCATACGGAGATGATTCATCTCTATCAGCTTTGACCTTCATCCCACCTAGTGAAGAAAGAGAATGTTAGCAATAAAGCTTAAGAACACATGACCATATGAAATATCAAATCATACTATCATAGTATTAAGCACTAAGAGAAAAACTATGCATTCCACAACATTGAAGTTTGACTTGAAAACAGTTGAGTACAGTAAATTGTTAATCTTATATATCATGATCAATCAGGTAAATATATTGTAAAGGCATTAATTAAACTTACAAACATAATCTTTCACTCAAAATAGTCGCTTAAAATCATCAACAGTCTTTAAACAGAGTGCAAAACATAAGGTAAAAAAAGGGCAATGTTTAGCCGTACTTCGACTTCGACAATAATCATGCATTTTGTTAAATAACACAATGTCTTACCAGTAATCCGAACCATGGTTTCTCTGCCAGAAATATCGGTCACATGCTGCAATTAGAACGTATTTTATAAACGTCAGATCCATAAACAATATAGAACACCATGTTAATTCATTAAAGGCAGAATAACTAGCTTTCAACTTACAATGAAGGTATCATTGAATGAAGCAAAGATGTGTGCCACACCAAACACAAGTTCTCCCTCACGGGTAGCTGGTCCAAGAGTGACATTCTCTTCCTTGGGCTCTCTAACCTTTCTCTTCGACTGTAGCACAGAAACCAGGTTTTATAATCAATATCAATAAACAATGTTTAGTGTTCAATTATTATCAAGGATAATATATCAATAGCAACCTCAGTAAAAACAATTACTCCATAGACTTATACAGGAATGTTATTTACATAGCATTAACAGTTAGTGATAAATTACACAATAAGCCTGATAGAAGGTCCAATATACTAACAAACATATTCATAGGTTTCTTACAATAACAAATTCAGATTCAGATTTTCGAAAGAATTTGCAATATATATTCTCAGCTCCGACCATTTATAGAAAAATAAATAAATTGTTACAATGCATTAAAAACAAACAATACACAGTTACTGCTGTACAAGGTAGCACATACACAAATTACTTTTAAACGCAATTTTAAATATCAATTAACATGGCATGTATCAGTTCACCTAAATCAACCCAGTCTCATATACCAAAATAATTATAATTTTAAATATTAAAAACACGGATAAAAAAATATTAAGTATAACGTAACACAAAGAGTATATCATCAACACGAATTGGATCGTATATGCATATTTATCTCACGCTGTTAAAAAACAGTAACGATTTTTAAAACTGTAACAAAATTGATAGCAATTGATCTAGTTTAGGGTTATAATAAAAAATACAAACTAGAAGGTAAATCGTTTACTGAAAATTAAGAAGAAGAAAAAAACAAAAAAACGGAAATGAGATTACCATGGTGTTGCTTAGCTGACTTGTGCTAGGAATTTGAGAGAGATGGATTGCAGGTTGCGGCACAAAGGAAGTGAAATATTTCAGCCCTAGCTAGGGTTTAAGTATCACCAAGTGCCTGTTTAAATCAAGCGAAGTAATACGTTGGGCCTATCAATACACTTATTCAAGCCCAATTGGTTCAGATATGGATTCGGTTGTAATCAGGCCCATTGGTTTGTGCTAATATGACTATATGAGACTAAAGTATCAGTAAAAGTCACACAAATACCGATTATACAAAATATGCTGTTGTTTTTTTTTGGGTATTTGGGTCAACCACTAGAGCCGCTCTATATTTCAATGGAGCACGACCGAACCCCCACAAGATCCAACATCGCAAGGTAAATCACCTCCATCACATATATTTCAATGGAGCACGACCGAACCCCCCACAAGTCCAACATCGCCAGGTAAATCACCTCCATCACATATACCACAACGTCCGAGCCGAAACTCATACCGACTAAGCCTTAACGTTGTGAGTCATGCGATTCATTGGTGGTAGGTACCTTTATGATAAATAATACTCATGGCAAGATTCGAACCCATGACCTCTAGGAATGTAACATCCTCAAATTGGGCCTAGGAGTAATAGGTATTTCCAGTAAATTTAAATGCGATTTAAATTTGTTATATGTGTTTGATTGTAAATTTAATATGTCAATAAGCCTCAGGAAATATTGTGGTTAGTAAAATATTGTTTGTTTTAAATTTATTTAGTTGACGGTAAAATAAAATTGTATTTCCCCGCAAATGGTTTTTAAGTTCCAGACAATAATAAATACGGGGAATAAAAATTGACACTTATATGGTATATTATTTGGGATGGGTCGGTTTTACCTCCCACATATGCATACATACATACGATTTACACATACACACACACATCTAAACCTAAATCAAAAACATGAAGAAATCATCAATTTTGGAGCTTCATAATTCGGATTCAAGCTTCAAACGCATGGATTATCATCTTCTAATCATCCTAATCAACTTGTAAGTCTCAAATCTTTGTGTTATAAACCCTAGAAATTGGGGGTTTTGGTGTTCTTGAGCAAAATCCGAATTTAGGGTTTGAAAAGTGTAAATTGATGTTAGTTAAGCTTCAATAACAAGTATTAATCATTCTATCATCATTATAAACATGTTATAATTGTTAATTCATAATTTTCATGTTAACCTAGAAATGGGGTTTTGAATATTTGATTTTATTGGCATGATTAATCTTGTATCTAGGCTTGTAATGATCATATTATTGTTAATTGATAAGTAATTCTTGATTGTAAGTGAAACACTAACTTAGAAATGATGGACATTATATATGATCATTAATAGAGTTCATGTGTTTAGTTGATAATTCAAGAATTGGAGCTTCAATGCTTAGAATAATGATGTATGATTTATAAGTGTTGATTAAAGATGATGAATTACATTGATTATGTTAAGAGTTGTGAATTGATTAAGTGTTCATGAGAAGTATGATGATCATGATGAATTTGATGAATTAGTGATGTTTATGGTTATTGGCTTTGTTAATGGTTTAACTATATTGAATAGTAATAATTAGAATGAATAAAAAGGATGTTATAATTATAATTGGTTAGGTGAATATGAATTTTTGATGCTAATAAGATTATTCATAATCTTGAAATGATGAATTTTTGGATTAATACAAGTTAAGGATAAATTGTTTGATGTAATTACAATTGTATGATATTATATCAATATTGAGGCAAGTGCCAAGTGACTAACTTGTGTTGTGTTATTGTATTCTCAGATGTGGAGAAGACTCAGTGACATTAGACTACTGAGTGGACGACTATGATTGTCGGTGAGTGGATCTTGGACTTTCTGTCTTTGTTAGTTGTAACAACATGGTTACAACGGGTAAACTTGGTTTATTGCAATGATTGCATTAATATTATATTGCCATGATGGCTAACCTTTGATTGATTATTGGCGTCCATTGTGCTATGATAGTTGTGGACTATTTGATTTGGTGGGGGTCAACTAATGTGTTGGGTTTGGATACTATTACTAGGACTTCACAAGTGCCTTGTACATGTGTTGGACACTGAAATTGCGTCGTGTGTAGTAATAGTACCAAACTATCGGTTTAACCTCTGATTTGGCCGTCAGTTGGTTTTAAGTGTTACTTGGGGAACCATCCGCGGCATGAGGGTACCTCAAGGACCACCGATCCTTCTATGTTGCTTGTGCATTGCTTTGCTGTAGGCATGTGTTAAGCTGAGTTAGATTGATAGCTTGGGATCTATTCACTTAGCTTCGTGCTAACCCCTCATTACTTCTTGCAGGTTTACTTTTGTATGTGGGTGGGCAAGAAGTACATATGGAATGGAATGTTTGACAAGCTCACTCTGAAATGGATAATACGTTAATGGTTTAGCAACATATTTAGATTTCTATAACACCTAAACTTAATGTGTGTAATGATTAGAATAATCTAGTTTTAAAGGTTTGTATGTAAGTGGATTGCTATTTGAAATGTATGTATGCAATCTACTGATTTCTATTTATCATGCGCTTCCGATATGTTTAAAAAAAAAATGTCCTTGTATTTCGAGACGGGTGTTATAAGGAAGTCATGGGCTGCCCTTACCACTAGGCTATTTAGTCATCGGTAAATAACAACCAACAATTAGAATTGACTAACTATTGTGATTTATTTTTATAGAGTTTGTGATACCTTTAGGGTTGTTTGACACAAATGAAAAGATCAATATGATGAATATTTTAATAATTTTCATCATGTAAATGTTTATTTGCAAATAATATTTTTTATTTTTGTTGATTGTTAATGTGTAGGCTCACAGAAGCATCACCTATATGTGAGGTAGGATGATCATAATTAATTTCAGCCATTAATTTCTTCGATCAACGGTCTATATTCACTGCATTTTTCGTCATATTTACTGCATCTTATTTTACGTTTAAAATGCAGTGAATTTAAAATGCGGTGAACTGGAGCGTTGATCGAATAAATCAATGACTGATATAGAGAGTTGGATGACCATGTTGCCCCTCATATAGAGACTACCCCTCTAAAGTTTACTCGATTGTTACTAAAATGATATTTGTAGTATAGTATCACTCTATATGGCGATATTATTGTTTTAGTTATGATATACTATAATGGTATTTTTTTTTTTTTAAATGCCAAAATTGTAACATGCATATCCTTATAAAGGGGTTTGCTTATAAGATACATGTTAAATAATGTCATATTGGTGAAAATATAAGGATTAGGATGAAAATCATAAAGACTATCTGTTTTATTTTGACGATCTCATGAGCATGTCTTCAACTTTTTGTTTAGTTCAAGAACAAATGTCAACCCTCTGATAGATATGAAAGAAACATAATCAACTGTCAATTTCTTTTAATGGGATTTTGTTTTTTTTAGCTATATATTTAAAAGATTTAAACAAAATAAACTATTATATATTGCATGAATTATAGACGAATGGATGTTGTCGTCGAGATAACTATCAATGAGAAAATGTCTACTAATATTGGTAAAATATGTTGTAGGCTAATTGACTAAAAATTTATATTTAGTTTCAAGCTTTAAAATTCCAACATTATATATGAAAAAACCCCTATATGTCGGAAATTTAATTCTGATCTAATTTTTGTTAACCTGTATTGCTAAACTTGTTTTTTTTTATGTTTAGACATTTCAAGTTAGTTTTGGTTAGGATTTGAGTTGATTTTGAGTAGTAAGTAACATATATCTCAATAAGTTAAGTCGTTTAACAATAATTAATGATCTACGATCCTCAAGGAAAATGATATTTGAAGAATAGGAGGGAACGGGTTTATCGCAGCGAGAGTTGAGATTACCAAGAAAACCCCTACTATCACCCCTTGTAAGAAAATGACATGGAGAGGAAGTGAGTTAGGGTGTGTTTGGAAACAACGCGTTAGAGTTGGAGCTGGAGCTGGAGCTTGTGAGTGGAGTTGGGACTTGGACTTTTATTCAAAAGTCACTTCAAACAGCTTATTGTTTAAGGGCTTATAGGGTTTATTTTTTTAAGAAGCTCCATTTTTATTGTGTTGTCAAACAAGACTTATATGTTGAGGCTTATTAAAAGTAAAAGCTCAAACCCCTAAAAGTAAAAAAAAAAAACTTCTGCCAAACGCACCCTATTTCAAACTTTAATATATAAATATGCATGCTACATTTTTCTACATAGAAGTTGTTGGTTACTCTCTACCGACCCTCTTTTTACCTCCACGTATTAACCAACATGTATATACATCCTTTACCCAAAAAAAAAAACATGTATATACATTTCACGTAAACTACCCGTGGTATGAATTGATGTAAAAAAGTGATTATCTCAAAAATATTATTGAGTTCATCTTCATCTATAATAATAAGATTAACTGCATAATTAATGTCTGACATTCATAATGTGTACCCAACTATTCGGGCGAACATTGTGTGTAACAAACTTGTAAGTTCTTTCCATTGTATTTATTTTGATGACGTGTAAACTTGTAAGGATGCCATGTGGCACTCTATATAAATGACACGCAGAAATAATACCGTAAATTACATACAATGACAACAAATAATAAGTTTGTTACATATCTTATATATAAATTATATATAAGAAACATCCTATGATGTCATCGAAAAATCAATTAACCAATAGAATTATTTGATTATATTAAATTAGAGAAAATTAAGGAAAACATGACATCATAATTCTATAATTCATTATAATCATAATTAATTACTAAGAATAAACTATTTTTGAGGGTACAATTCGAATAGATCAAGGAGACCTTATTTAGGTCCAATTAAATATTAATTTAATTTAATCAATTAATTAATAGAAGATGCAAATGATCGTATCATATCATATTCTCATGACCAAAACATACTCCAAATTGAATATTTTTACTACATATATCAATCTCATCTGTTTATTATTATTATTATTATTTAATCAAACATTTAATTAATCAATCAATTTGATTTAATCAAATTGACTAAAATTTAGGATATAATGACATCATAAATAATTATTAAAATAATAATAGTAATCCTTATTATGATCAACTATATAGAGATCTTGAATTTGATAATTATTTTGTACGGGTCCAATACATATATTCATTATAAAATATCTATAAAATATCTACGCTACATATATCTTTTATCTTATTAATAATATTCATTAATTAAATATATAATATTACAGTGATCAAAATAATAGATTCATGTGACCCATTTTTGAATTATATAAATATATTTGATAATTTATATTTACTTTAAACATAGTTACTATGTGAAAGAATTGCGACAACGCGGTCTCAAAATTTTGAATTCTTAAAATCTAGATTTTAAGTTTAAAGAGTTATATATTTGTTGTGTTAAACGTATGATTCAATAAGTAAATCAATGTTGACATAACTTTTCATATTGAAGAATACTACTTTAACATTATATTGTAAAATGTATTTTTTTTAAGTTGTAAATATGTCATTGATTTCATAATTAGCAAACTATTTCCTTTCTTTTTATTTTTTCAATTTCAATATAAATTGAGAAAGTTACATTTAATATAATTATTTAATTATAAGAAGTGATTATAAAAGTGACACGAGATGCAATTTTTTAAAAATTGAATGGATTGTTTGATGTATATGTATAAATAAAATGCGTAATTTGGAGGATACCCCTGGCCGTGACCCACGTACCATGTTTCAATGGTACGTGTCCACCCCACCCGCAAAGAGTATCAGCACCGGGCTAATCATCTGTTCAAAAATCACCCACATGTGCTGAGGCACGAATTGAACCCCTGACCTGACCGAATATTGTTTATTCTAGAATCACGAATAAACAATATTTGGTTGGATTATGATAATAGATGTTTTGATTGTTGTATATAACTTTTTAATAAAATAATTAGAGAAATTTTAGTGAGACATTCAACCCGTTCTAATTTTACTGTCCATCTAATTTATTTGCATGTCTCAAACAATTGTCCATTGTTAAAATTAACTATAAAGAATCATTAAATTCTCAATTTTACCCCTATTTATTACTCACTATAACTCATTTTCTAAATACTTAAAGTCAATCATGTATATATATATATATATATATATATATATATATATATATAAGGGTAAAAGTGTCATTATCCTACTCTATCTTAAATGTAAAAAAAAAAAATGAGGGACAATATTATTGGGACGAATGGAGTATAAAATTTAATTGACTAATTGAAGTTTAAGTAAAATTTATTATTGGTTAATCTAATTGACAGATGTGAACTAGATGATATGCAAAAATTACTGACAACCTTTAACTTTACATTAATTTGAGAACAAGTGAAACTGAATTAGGGTTTTGAAAATTACCCGAACCTTATGGTGATAAATGAGAAGATCACGGTTAACCGGCTTCTATTTGGATCGTTGTATTTTCCAATTCTTTTTAGTGGGTTTGGGAATTATCGGGGAAAGGGGTTTTTATTTTAAGTTTTACCAATGCTATTGAAGTGTACTTAAATGTACAAAAACCTCCTAAACCATTCCATTGTAAAAGTTAGATTACTTTGTAATCATATTTGGCAGTTAACACATTAATTTCATTGAACACTTCACAATTATACAAACAACGACTCTCAAGCGACTTAAACCTTACACATCTTGGTTGATGAACTCATCACATACAAATATGCCAATGACACTCTGATCAAATAGTTAGAATTGCAGTTTAAATTTTACGTATCTATTAATGAAAAAAATAATCATACTGAAAAACTGAATTTACGAAGTTTAATTTTATACTTCGAAATATAGATCTTAAAAACCATTATTCACAATAGTTTAGTGAATGTATACTTGATTTGAAATAATTTAACTCCAAACAAAATTGGATACCTTTTAACTCATATAAATCATTACGCATTTGATTGTTACCATACATATTATTTGCCTAATTATAAAAAACCAATACAAATTATATGCCCGTGTGTATACACGGGTTTGAGGTCTAGTAATGTATATAATGTATGCCCGGATTGTTAAATACACACTATGAATATCACACATTAGTTAATTGCATTTTAATACACTTAACCCCTATTAATTTGATACCATATCACAACCCATATTCATATTTGATAAGAAAAAATATTATCGTGAAACCTAATGAAACTACCGTCTAATCATATATCACAATTGTTCCAAGCGAGTATATAATTGCCAGTGCAATTGTTCCATATCAGAACCTTTAGAGACGATAAACTTCATGATTAACTTTCTAAATGTAGTTAAATCTTTTATATATATATAATTAAAAGAGGATACTATATATAATTAAAAGAGGATACCATTAAGGAATTTTGACCCTTGATTAGGCTCCCTAATTAGAGATCAATGGCTTAAATTAGTTTAAAATATGTACACTTAACACCCCTAATAATAATTTGATAACTTTTTATATAATTAAAATACATATATAACTTTAAAAAAGTTATATACGGTTAAATTTTTTAAACATCATATATTTCCTTAAAAAAGTGTTACATTCTATATGAAAGATAAAAATCTGTTCACATATTAATCGGGAGAAAGGAATATTCTATACATTAAATAAATAAAGATAAAGATTTCAAATTATAAGGAAAAAAAAAATACGGCCAACTATATTAAATAGGAAATAAAATAAGTTTCTTAAATATATACCATCAAAATATCCACGTTTTAGCATTGGTTTTCTAAGCTTACTTTTGCTTATCTCTATATCCGGTTAAATTTTTTAAACATCATATATTTCCTAAAAATCAGTGTTACATTCTATATGAAAGATTAAAATCTGTTCACATATTAATCGGGAGAAAGGAATATTATATACATTAAATAAATAAAGATAAAGATTTCAAATTATAAGAAAAAATAAAAATAAAATACGGCCAACTATATTAAATAGGAAATAAAATAAGTTTCTTAAATATATACCATCAAAATATCCACGTTTTAGCATGGGTTTTCTAAGCTTACTTTTGCTTATCTCAACCTCAATTTATAATTATAAAAAGGGACAAATATTAGTAAATTATTAGTATTTATTATTTATTATCTATAATCTATCTATAAAATAAAATATACTTAAAGCAGAATAGCTTGGGAAAATCTCGGCCCTTAATTGGTTTTTCTCATCCTAATCCAACGATCTAGATTAATTTAATGATTGTTACACTTAGCACCATTTTGTATTTAAATTAAAATATATCCATTTAATATAATTATAAATTTAATAAATAAATATTAAATAATAAGTAAATAAAATAATAAAAAATTGCCAAATTTGATAAACTTCAAACAACAACAAAATAGTAACCGTATTTATGTAAAATTTATCAAATTGATTATAATATTTAATTAATATTTAATTAATATTTAATTGATTATAAATAAAATATAAATATAAATATAAATATAGATATAATTTTAAGAAAACCAAATTTCCTTACAATTCCAACACATCTTGCCTATAAATTTTAATTGTTTTGACGCCTTACAGAAACCCCATCGCATCCCATCGCATACGTTCTTACGGAAGGAAAAAACCCTCAAAAACTCTTCTCTCGCATACGTTCTTACGAACGGGAAGAAACCCCTCAAAAACCCTAACTTTAATTTTATTCTCAAACTTCTCTTCAATGGCTTCATTTGAAACCTGTGTTAGAGATATCAATGCTGATTCCGAAAATTCAAGCATAAAAGTACAAATACTCAACATCTGAAAGCAGTATTTTAGGAATAACGCTGCTGTGGTAGCTTCCATCGACATTATAATTGCCGATGAGCATGTAAGTTTTTTCTAAATTTACTATAGCGTTTTTTTAGAATGTTTGCTGTTCTTAATAATTTGTGTTTTTAGATATTATTTGTTAATGAATTGAATGGTGTTTTTAGTTGTTGTTGTTTAATGGTTTGAATATTAATGATGATTGTTGTTGTTGTTATTTAATGATGAATCCCTGAAATCTTTAAATATGGCAGAAAATTGTTAATTGTTACTATATATGTTCTGTGAATACCGATTTGGCTATCAAAACTATTTAATGTGGTGACACTTTTGGTCATGGCTAAAGTACAATCTGATTTTGGCTATCAAAAATATCTAATGTGGTGATAATTGTAGTAATAAGATGAGATTAAGATTCAATGGGAATATGGATTCAAGTGATAGGTAGCTTAAACTTTTGGATATGGCTAAAGTACAATCTGATTTTTGGTTTTTTTCCCATTATTATGTTTATTGACATAAGATTCAAGGTACAATTTGGCTATAAAAACTATTTAATGTGGTGATGATTGTAAGAATAAGATGAGATTAAGATTCAATGGGAGTATCATGTAACTTTAACTTTTGATCATGGCTAAAGTACAATCTGATTTTTGTTATTTTTTTACATTATTATGTTTAGGGACATAAGATTCAAGGTATAATTAAGAGAAACTTGATCCCAGAATTTGAAGACTATCTAAAACAAGGATCTTTTATTGAGCTTTTTAAATTGGGAGTTGGTGCAAATGATGGAAACTATTTACTTGTGGCTCATGCACACAAGATAAACTTCCTAAAGTGCACCAAAATCAAGGTCATACAGGCTTTTGCTCATGAAATCTCGCAATTCACCTTCACTTCATTCTCGGATATCATCAACGAGAATATCAACACGCAAGTTTCACTTGGTAAACTCTCTTCCCTGTTTTGAACATGCATTTAATATTAAATGAAACTAAATCTAAAGTTATTGTCATCCTACTAAGTTATTCTTTTTTTAATCAGATGTTATTGGCCATGTTGTACATATGGGTGACATGAAGATAATAAATGGTGACAACAAAGGTTCAAGGTTTATCACTTTCCATATGCAAGATTTAAGGTATGTCTTTCACTCAATTATAATATATATAAAAAAAAAAAAATAGACAAACCTGCGTTTTCGCGGGTCTTTTATCTAGTTATTAGTATATTCTAAAATATCTTTTATATATTTAGTAAAATAACCCACCATTCTCCTCCCGACGTATAATGCACAGAGGCTTCATCAATATTTTTTTCTCCAATGCAATTTCAATTGGTGATTGATTCTGGAAACGATTTAGAACCATGTAAGTTTTAATGCATCCATTCTTCTAAACCATCCACGGGTGTTTGAAATATTATGAAATATTATAGTTTTTTTTTTTTTTTTTTTTTTTTTTTTTTTTTTTTTAATAAACTTTACTACGATAAGGTACTAATAATCGTTACCGTGAGGAGGGTGGATTCGCTCCTCTTTATTGTGTATGTATATATAGTATATGCTTAATGTGTACTTTTTTTGAATTGCCTTCACGTTTAATAATATTACTATTATGTGTAATAATATAATATTACTACTAGATCATAACCCGCAAAATTTGCGGGCTACTTCATGATTTTAAAACAAAGATTTATATAATAATTTTGTTTTACCGGACAACATTTGAGTCGACATATTTTTGCGAATGACATTGTAGGATTGTTTTGAATTAAATGAGATTATTTATTGATAATAGCTCTAAGAATACATTAATTAAAAAGATTTATAACATTGAAAATAGTAATAACAAACTAAAAAAAATAGGCTACACTAAAAAGATAAGTATCGAAACATGACCAACTTGGTATGCGACATCCCAACAACTTTGATATAGAAATTATATGCAACCATGTAGGTGTTACGCGATTTCTTAGAATGTTTAACTTATTGTCATCATGGTAGGTTTCGTATGTCTAGATTATTATAACCCGCGAATTCGCAGGCTACCACATGATTTTAACACAATGTTTATATTATATATCTATGTTGATACGTAATTTCGAAGTTGACATATTTGTGTCGTTGACATTGCAAAAATGTTTTCAATAGATGGAGAGATTTTATATGTCTTACGTTTATAAAGTTTGATGATATTAGCGTAATCAAAACGTGATCGTAAGTTCTTTTATCTTACCGTGAAGAAGTAGGTATTTTACATGATCCAAAAGAAGATAGCTGTCATCAAAGCTAAGTGACCTCTAAGCACAACACCAGTTGGAAAGATCTCTTTTAGTTTCCACCTATTAGGTAATGGAGTTGGTTTTAGTCTATACTTTGAGATTGTCATGATAGTAAAATAATTTGAATATATTTTAACTTACATGGATTCTATAAATAAAAATATTAGTAACTATATCGATCTGTGTAGCACATACCAACTGTTAAAAGTGATTTCATCAAATTTTTACGGTAGTCCAGCTCATGTAAGACTTAAGAACTCATTAAGTTTGACCTAAAAAGCAAGATAACACCTCTAATTTCTCAAGCATAGTTCAGATGCAAATATGCTGTCAATTGTAGCAATCCTAATAGGCTAATATTATAATAACTTCTACAAACTTTTACCTCACGAGAAGTACAAAAATAGACCAGGGGTTACCAAATAGTACAACTAATTATAGTAAACTTGAATAAAGAAGAGAAATTCCGCAATACTAAATGAGCAATATGAAAGGAGTCAGATGCGCAATCCCTACCATTTATATAAGAAGAGGAATAAGGCCAAAGTCAAGATGCATATCCATAAAAAACTGCCGATAAGTTTATAAGTTCATAATCGATCAATGGAACAACTAAAACACAAGATGGAGACAAAAAGGATAAATTGCATGATTGAAAGAATTGAAAATGATCTCAACTTACAATGGAATTTTGTTGGCCATCTCATTTATGATGAATATAGCATACATTGCATATAAATTACTGTACCGTACATTTAAAAGGGACATCACATTACCTAGAGAACTGAAGAATGACCAGCTAAAAATTGCGGGGCCAATGAGGGCAACGATAACCGGTTGAATAATGACTGCCTTGATGCGATTCTCACCAAGCCGATCCAGCCACTACTGAAAACTTGGGTTCTAATTTGTAATACAATTAGAAATTGTTGCCATAAAATTTCTATATAAACCTAAGTACCTAACTATATTATTAATGGGCCGAGTTCAAAAGTCACCATGTACAATTTGGAACAAACAGGAACAATCTCAACCTTCAACTTCCCAGATGAAGTTGTTATAACAGCATGCCTATGAGGCTCGAACTATAAACTTTGTTGTGTATTCAAATTAATCTATTTGCTTTACATGTTGCTAAAAATCATAATTTAGATGTCTAACCTGGTGTGGGATTGGAGAGGATGACTTGCACATCTATCATTTACGTTAGATTGACCCTTAATTTGAATGACTGTAACCAAAAAGTGAAACATTAAAAAGAGCCAGTAAGAAGCAGACTCATAAATCAATTGGAATAAAAATCAGAACATAAATTAAAGAAATAAAATATTAGTTGAAATAACTATAAGTCTAAATAGTGAGTAAAGCTTCTAAGTTAACATGTTTTCAAGCTTCACATTAAAGAAGTAACTATAAGTCGAAATAGTCAGAGTTACCAACAACTTGGCTGCTACGTCCTCATACTCATACAGTGCCAAATAAGTCTAGGACTATTGTGGTACAATTTAAGCATACTGCAGGGAAAAGAAACAAAAGATAAGTTAAGCAATTAATATATGGAACATATGTCATTAAATAGGACCAAACGAAAAATCAACTAGGATACAGTTGATATATTCCCGGCCGTTATGCTTAGTATACCTTTCCTGGGGTGAGATCATTCTTAACTCATTAGTACCAACGATAATCGGTTGTCAGTTCAGATATAGTTCCCTCTCGGAACTACAAAATTATATACAATGTTACACTACTTACTTTTTTCACACCTGTAATGATAATCAAAATCTACAATATTGCAACTACAAATTACAATATCATAAATACAGATAGCATATGGTAATGACCCGTAAACCGTGGAATATAACAGAGCCCAACTTGACCCATTCATAAGTAATTGGGATAAAATTACCACCTATAAGTTCAAATATAAGCCAACCTACAGAAGTGTATACTTATTAAGTAGCATGAGGTTAAACAACCCCTGCCCTTTTCCTCGTATGCTCGTGGTAAATGTCAAAATTAGTCTAGAAATAACCTTCAACTTCGTGAACTGTATAATTGACAACGGTCTAATCAAAACATAATTAACACTTCTACATATTTATTCAAATGACTAAGTGATATAAATTACGAAGTCCACAACAATCACAAGCACATCATCTCCATGTTTTACTGTATCATTAGTTACAGATATAGATACCTCCCTATGGTGATCATTATGAGGAAAAACCTCCTGTAACAACCAGAGTTTACATCAAACAGGGGGTGAGTACATAAAATAGAGGTGTATATTTGACCACAAAAAATGACTAACAGAGCTTGCAAAATTTCACATATATGCTCACTTGAATATTTTTCTCGCTTATCTTTTGGAGGCTGTGATCAAAGCACATCTACGGTTTGGGTACCACATAGCTTTTCAACATCTATGGTTTAATATTACTACTGTATTGATCAATGACAACCCTTTTTCAGTCTTCCTTTCAGTCTTATGTTACCAATGGGGCTTTGCCTCAGTGGTACCGCCGCCGCAAATCCCCACGCCCCACCCGGGTTCAAGCCTCTGGGAGTACAAAAAATCCTATGCTCCGTGTGTGGGGTCACTGGGGCCAGGTGTTTAGCCGGACGGGTTGCCTCTTGCGGGTGGGGCTCCGTGGATCTACGGATCCGGGGTTAAAGGTTCCCTCCAATAACCTTTTTTTTTTTTTCTTCTTTCAGTCTTATGTTGTGACCTCGGGGACCTGCAAACTCACAGCATAAAATTGGTCTTATTAAAAGCCAGAAACGGGCCTCTTATGTTAGAGTTTAAGAGTAAGGAACCCACATTCTCACCACCTCGTGTTGACTATGATCTTCATTTAAATTAATATCCATTATAACCAGGGGATGTTACTTCTATATGTAATCAACTAAAAGATTACCTACTTTGAATAATCAGAAAACCAACAAAAAGACGGGTTATCAAACACTGATGAAACTTTAGTAACATGTCATATCCATAAGAGAACCCAATGAAATCAGGTATTGCGTATTTAACTAATCAAAACTATGATTAAAAAGTGATGAAAGTATGGTGATCAAAAGTGATAACTTTAATTCAAAGTATCCCCATGGTTATACCTCGATTTGATTGTTGCCTCGTAGAGAAACAACTTGCATAATGTTTTGCCCTGGTTGAAGATTTAACGTCTCATCATTAACAGCACGTTTCAGATTCTTCCTTCCACATTTCATAGCCATTTTCACTTCAATCTTATTTGATAAGTATGAAGCTCAGTGCACACTTTCGACAACTCCTGCTGCTTCTAAATGCTCCTTGCATGTATAATCAGTGCACCATTTAGTTCAAGATGTAAGGTAGATCATAATATTTTCCAATTCACGGCTCACATAAAAAGAAAAGCTTCAAAAGTTTACAATATAGAAATCCTTAATAGTTCATAATTAATTTACTAAAGCTTCCAAAATCCAGTCAACCCCAATTGACTAAAAAAATACTTAAAGCAATTCGAATTCACTTATGGATTTTGATTACATGGATGAAATCTTGTTAGATGGATGTTGGTTACAATATAGAAAAACAACCCGCTTAAGTCAATTACCAAGAAGAATAAGCCATTTACAACAAAATGAGCTAAACCCCAACAAAAACAAACATTCGTACACTATAACTTAACCCAAAATTATGGAAAAAACATTTCACAAAATAAGTATATATGTTAGCAGGAGGATACAAACATTGGTACACCAAAGCATGACTACTAAATTTACAATTGTTAGCCGTTAAATTCGACCAACAATAAGAGAGTGTCAATTAATAATGGAAGCATCTTTAAACTCATGATATAGGCATATAAAAGCATTTTGAGACTCCTTGTCAAATTCTGATGGTGCATATTACTAACCTTGACATGATCTCGTATTTCCTTAAAAGATTTATTAAACTTGATAAACGCTTGCCGCTTGGTGGGCTTCTGGATAGGGGCACTTGTGTGAGTGAATGATAAAAGACCACTTCCAATATCTGCAATTCAATAATTAAAAAAAAAAACTATCAGGTAAAATCTTCGCTAGCAATCACCCAAGAACCATAAAATATCATTATTATCAATTAGCTAATATATGTGTAACATCTCTGTTGTATTACTTAATAGTGTAATAGTGCATCCAAGAGATAGGGCTATAGATATGACTGAAACTTTCACAAACAAGTAAGTTAATATTTCAAGCTAATGACTCTGATGTAAACCTCCCAAAAGATACAGAATCACCATGACCATGCACATGGTTTCCCTACAACAAAGTGTCTCAAACAACATCACATATTTAATCAATTAACCTAAAAGAACATATTACTAAAAAATATAGTTAGACAAGAAAAAAAAGATGTTACCTTCTAAAGATCTCATTTAAGTCTAGAGTGGGATCTAATTTCCTTTTAAAGACCTATCAAATGCAAGTTACGAATATGTGTTAGAAATATCAGTTTAAAAGAAAAACGGATGGTTCACGCTTTAGGATAATGAACAAATCACGCTCACAATGGTCCATTGTGTATAGCCCAAACGTCACATTATACGTAGATTTTGAGTTGAGCCCAGTACATAGCCATGTTGCCAAACCTGAAAACATATACACAACATGCTTACAGTATGCTATGTCTGCACCATCATTCAATATTCGGTAATAAGTAAGTATATTCTAAGGCCTAAACATCCCATAGTGCATTTGTAGCTGCTAATCCATCAACGCAAAAAGAAATATATACAAAATCATATTTAAAGGTTTACAATAGTTATCTTTGATCCATCAAGGATAACAAAGCCAAAATGACAAATTCTTAAGGTTCAAAATTGTTACCTATACCATTATTGTGAATTAACCGAACTTGTATACTGATTTAAAAACACATTTTGCAGCAGACCATAAAAAGTTTACTTGCTTACCACTTTGACATGGTTCAAAACAGTTACCTCTAGCCTTAAAATAGTTTACCGAACTTGTATACTGATTGCAAAACACATATTGCAGCAGCATACAAAAAGTTTATACTCGCTTACCACTTTAACATAGCACAACTCATAAATTCAACCTTATATAAGATGCTATTGATCTTAGGCAAGCACAACTTTAATCATCATCAGTTTATATACATACGCGTGGTATAAACCTGCAAAATCATTCAAGCGCTTTGGACCAGCTATGTTGTGAGATTAGTCTTAGCACATAACTATCTGATCAGTTCAACTCTCAATCAATACATGACTGTTTGGTATGAGTATCAGTACTCAAGTTATAACATTTCAACTTTTTAATGAACCTATGTATATTTATATCAAAACTCATCCTAATAGACAAACAATTAATAGGTATGTATGTGTACATAGATTGGCAGAGAAAGTTACTTTGTTATTAATTCAAGCATAGATCGGCATAGATTGACTGTAGTCGTCCAGGAAAAACAGGTCATTAGGCTGATATAGAGCCTTCCGATGTTAATACAACTACCAGCCATGACTTTCATGCCTGCACATATTAGAATACATTGTAAGGATTATAGTTAATAGTTAATACATATAATCAAATTGACATACCACCTATTGTTAAGCGTTTAAGCATGGACTCCACTAGGAACATATCATTTTTACCCATATTTTACTCAGTTATAGTAAATTCACAAAGTTTGGCAAATTAAACATAAACCTATACCACCTTTCGTTTACATGTGTTACTGATGCTTATTACAACTGCATAAAAAAATATAATAAAATTAAATGATCATTAGAGGTATTTGCATATATTAAGATAGTGTTGTATCAAGAGTTAGAATCAGTCTTTACACATCCAAGGTGTATCTAAAAATGTGTTAAGCATGAAAATCACTTATGCTACTTCCATATCACAATTTAACAACAATTTCGGCATTCAGACATTTTCACAAACACCTGGTGGACATTTTTTAATGCATTGAAGTTCAAATGGTGATCAATCATAATATTAACATAATCGGAGAATCATATGTCTGAATTAATCATAGACGTGTAAAGCATGTATGAACGTACCTCCAATTCGATGTTGCCACAACCTTCAATCTGGAAATCGGCCATGTACACTCACGATTTAAGTGGTTTCAAGATCGATCCACAAAATAAAAAATCACCCTGATTTTGAAAAACATATCATTAGAAAGCAGGTTATTGACGAAAGAAAATGTTACAGTTATATTAACGGGTTTGTCCGCAATCGAACGAACACAAAAAGATTCGCTGAGGTAGGAGATATTCAATTGGAATACACATCTTGCTTAATCGTTGTGCGATTTGGGATCTCCTGATTATCTTTCTCAATTGTAGCGATTGGACTATGTGGGTTTTGGTTGAGCCGTCGTTTTTTTTCTAAAACAAATGGCCGACTTTTTTTTTTTAAACCAAAGGAAAGGGAATGGCAGTGGATCAAAAGGGCACAGTTGGAAAAAATTAGGTCAAAAATATGAAGATTAATTAATCATTTTGTTAATGACAATCAAGGGCTAAGATTAATTTGACTAAGCCAATGAAAAGGATAAGATTATTTCTTAAGGGTTGACTTAGGAGATGATTAGTTAATTAGCCCTCTCTTTTAATAGACAAGGGAGAAGGGAGATTTGTTAATGGGTTTATGTTAAATATTTATGTAGGTATTTGCTCAGAGATAGCTTAAAAATAACATCTTAGGTGATTGCCGATGTGCAAGGTAACAACTAACGTAATTTGCATTATACGAGTTCTTTTTTTTTTTGGTTAATTTTATTGGCAACTAAACGTAATTTCTAAGAGCTCCTTTTTCACTTGCGGGGAAACGTTATGTTGTATAATCAACTATTACGATCTTCTGCCAAAGACGTTGGGGCTCGGCTTAATTTGGACCAAATAGCGCTAAGATAAGATATATGCATCCTTCTTTTTTATTTCTTGGATGTACTATTTCAAGGTTTTAGATAAAATGGAAAACTTTTGGCCCTTGATTAGGTTAATTTCTTAACAATCTAATTAACGATCTAGATTAGTTTGGTATAATTACAATTTAATTTCTAATTCCTATGATTTCTTGGTTCTTAGTAGTCTGTATGCCTAAAATCACATAAAGAAATTCATGTTAATGCTTTTATTTTATACCTGATATGATATTGAGTTGCATCATTGCTTTTGACAAATATTTGTTTTGAATAATTTATCTTACTGTGTTCATTTGGTAGAGTAGAAACTGAACATTAAAAGTTCGTTTTTGATCTTGGAACTTTGCCTCCTATGACTTACGAGAAAAATTCCCGTGGATGTTATTTCTGAGAGAATTGACTGGGAGTGATCATAGAAGGCGACAACATAATTGGTCTTAAACAGGTGATCTACATATAGTATTGTAATTTATTTTAATCGAATTCTTCTTTGGTAGTTTACACATAGTTGGCCTAGATATTGTTTTCTTTTAAGTATTGGTTTTTTTAATGTGCATGGAAGATATATAGGAAAGGGTGTTGACAAATGTACATGTATAGAATGGTTAAACCTTTTAAAAAAAATTTGTAAATGAAACCTATGAACCGTAAGGTTGATTTTTGATACAGTGTTGCTAAAACAGGTTTGCTCCACACTTCCATTTTTTCGTTAATATTGTTTTACATATTGGCTATTATCATTATTAAAGGCTGGATGTAAAGGGTACGACTTATATTTGGTAATTTAAGCTTGTGTTTGTAATGTAGCGTTTGATTTCTCACTTCATCTCTATGATACTACTATGACATAATTCGGTATATGTACATAATTTCGGCTGTATGCTACTATTATTTTTGAAGGTTATAATATGCTACTGCATTTCTTCTTGAAAAGACTCAAATGCTACCAACAAGGGGAAGAAAGACTTGATATTCATAAAGCTACCAAAGATTTCCTATTTCCTTTTTCAAGTAGTGCAATTGAATTTAGTTTTAATTGCTTGCGGTTTAGGTTTTGAATTTCGGTAAATTTGATTGTAGGCAATAAGAGTCTTTGAATCTATTGATGATGATGGAGACGATACATTTGGATCTAGAAGGTTAGTTTTCTATTTTCGCTAACCGTGTGTTTCTTATATAGTACTCCCTCCGTCCCAATATTGTAGTTCATGTTTTCATTTTCGGACATCACAAATTAATTGTCCATTTTCAAAAATAGATCGTCAAAGTTTTTTTTTTCCAAATTTATTATAGTTACACAAAAAATTCACAAATAATCTTATAACTTGATATTTCGGCAAACCAAATATCTTAGCCCGCGTAACCGCGGGTCGTTCACCTAGTATATAAGAATACAAATATTAGATGCTTTCTCTGTGAACACATATTGTAATGTTATGAAATAACTTATGTAAAGTTAGATAGGTACGTATAAATGATAAAATGGTTGAAAA
Organism: Helichrysum umbraculigerum; assembly: GCA_949592205.1. NCBI lineage: Eukaryota > Viridiplantae > Streptophyta > Magnoliopsida > Asterales > Asteraceae > Helichrysum > Helichrysum umbraculigerum. Next base: position 199,542,423 of record CATIUR010000001.1, on the reverse strand, counting down.
ATACTTAAAATATCAAATACTCCTATACTTAGAATGTTAAATGAGAACAATATTGGCTAGATAGGTAACCTTAGATGATAATGTTTATTTAATAGCCTCAAAAAAGTTTGAATTATCAATTTAGAAGTATAATTTAAGAATAAAATTCATATAAATATGTAGTAGTTGAAAAGATAGACATGTATTTACTTAATTAAAAATTTAGGGAGAATTACATATATCCCCTCAACAAACACCCTAAATTACATATATAGGGTAAGGTTCAAATGAGATTAAAAATTTGTGTGAGAATGAAGGAACCAATGATATGATGACATGTGTACAAAGAGAATACAAAACCCATTTACCCCTTAAGTTAAATATCTCACAAACGACAAATCGAAAAATTATGAAAATTGCACCATTAGATTGAGCGTTTGATCCTCTTCGATTTGCCGTCCATTAAGGCATACTTTCGACGAGTTTTTTTTTTTCATTATTTTTGGTGGGTTTCACATTACTAACACGTATGTTACAGTGTTGCGTTTAGGGTTTAGGGTTTAGGGGTTCCGGTTTAGGGTTGGGAGTTTGGGGTCTCAGGATGAGACCCCAAACTCCCAACCCTAAACCCTAACCCCTAAACCCCAAACCATAAACCCTAAACGCTTTATAAAACTCTAAACCCTAAATCATACTAAACCCTAAACCCTGCTAAACCCTAACACTAAACCCTGCTAAACCCTAACACTAAACCCTGCTAAACCCTAACTCTAAACGTACCCTAACCCTAAACCCTAAATCAAATGTACAATCAATCACTAACACATGTGTTACTAATATGTAAAACCCACAAAAAATGAAGAAAAAAAAAAGTTCGTCGGAAGTATGCCTTGATGGACGGCAAATCGAAGAGAATAAAACGCTGAAAAATATGGTGCAATTTTCATGATTTTTTGACTTGTCGTTTGTGAGATATTTAATATTTAAAAACGTGGATGAGAGAGAAAAAAGTGACACGTGGCATATTGTGGTTGGTTCCCCCATTCTCACACAAAATAAATGTAACATCCTCAAATTGGGCCTAGAAGTAATAGGTATTTCTTGAAAATTTTAAATGCGATTTAAAATTGTTATTGCGTTTGATTGTATAATTAATAGGTCGATAAGCCTCAGGAAATATTGTGGCTAGTGAAATATTGATTGTTTTAAATTTATTTAGTTGACGGTAAAATAAATTTGTATTTCCCCGCAAATGGTTTTTAAGTTCCAGACAATAATAAATACGGGGAATGAAAATTAACACTTATATGGTATATTATATGTGTTGGATCGGTTTTTATTCCCACACAAATACATACATACTTACGTGCATACAAACACATAAACCCTAGATCATTTCACTTCCTCTCTTCAAATCAAAGCTTCCAATATCAAATTTAAGCTTCAAACACATGGATTAATGATTCTTCAATCTTTCTTATTGCTTGGTAAGTTTGATTCTTTAATTTTAAACCCTAGAAATTGGGGGTTTTTTGGTGTTCTTGATGATAATTTGAAATTGGGGTTTGATTATGTGATATTGTTGTTAAGTAAGCTTGTTATTGTTGATTACTAACATGATTCATGCTTAAGTTATAGGTTTGAATTAGGGTTCATGAGTTTTATAGGAAATTTGATGATTTTGATGGGTTAATGGTGATTATTATAAATTAATGATTGATATTAGTTGAAATGGTGTTAATATGTGTTAGTATGAAGGTTAGTAGCTTTAATCTAACCTAATAATGAATTAATCAAGTTGTGTGATTATAATTCAAGTGGAATTTGTGAAAGTGTGATGATTAGGTGTTAATCACCTTGATTTATAGTAACAAGAGGTTGTTATAGTGTTATTAGTGAAAGATGAACTAGTATATGAAGTTTTTATTCATTGAAGCTAAGATGATTATGATGATGATCATGAATTAGTAATGGAATAATGAAAGAGATAAATAGTGAATTCTTAATATATGAGGTTAATAGTTTAATTATATTAATTAACTATATTTGAAGTGGATTAACGTGATAATGTGATTCTATGATCATAAATTTGATAGTGATGATGAACTAATGAAGTTAATAGTGATAATTCATATTAATGGAATGAATTATGTGAAATTACTACAAGTGATAACTAAATTGATATATAGTTGAAAAGCGGTTAACATGATATCTAATCATGATTAAGAAACAATTCAAGAAGTATGAAACTTGATGTATGTGATGATTATGTTAATACATATGAATTGAGATTGTTGGTATAAATCTATTGGAGTAATGTTATGTAGATTTGATACAATTAACTGACTTGTGTATTTTGTTGTATTTCCAGATATGGAGAAGACTCAGTGATATTAGACTACTGAGTGGGCGACTATGGTAGTCGGTGAGTGGACTTTGATCTCTCACTATAATTTAGTGATCACTATTGTGGTTACTTCAAGTGTTAAGTGTTATTCCTGTGTTAAGTTGAATTGTGAATTGTGTTAAAGTGTTAAGTGTTAAGTGACCTATTGGTAACTGTGTTAATAGAGGTCAACTATGTTGGACTGTGTGGTTACAGGTTAGTCAACACAAGGGTTGTGAACATTCGTTGTAAGTAAGGCTTGTGTTGACTAAAGGTAACAAACAGTTATCGGTTAACCACTGTATTGGCCTGCAGTTGGTGTAAGTGTCGCTTGGTGGGCCACCGCGGCTGAAGGCGCCACAAGGGCCACCGATCCTCTGGTGATGTTGAGTCAAAGTGTTAAATGTGGTGAACTCATGGTGTTAAACTAAGTTGTATTGTTAGTGATGAGTTAACTCACTTAGCTTCGTGCTAATCCCTCGTTGTTTACTCCTTGCAGGTTAATATCTTTTGTTATGGGCGGGTCAAGGAGTAACTGAATAATGTTTGACTAGGATTACTCTGATTTATTTAATACAGTTTAAAATGTGTGATTATATAATGCCCAGGATATAAAGGATTGTTTTGTAATCGGTAATAATCAATACTTAGAACTTAGGTAATGGAAGATGACGACATGTCATTTTATGTATATATATGTTTTGGGACTTGAGCTTCCAAATTGTTTAAAAAAAAAAAAAACAGTTGTAAATTTTGGGGCGTTATAAGTTGGTATCAGAGCATAGGTTTGGGCGAATTGAACAATGGTTGGATTGTTCAATCCCAAGCCTAGTGATGGTGGTCAAACATTCCGAGGTGGGATTAGTGGTGGTATGAGCAAGTTGTTGTTAAATGTGAACTAATCTATAACAATGTGTTAGATTGTTGTTTTGAGTGCAGAGACGGAGGATAGTGAGGAACCGATTGGTATTCTCAATCCTCAACACTCGTGGGCCTAGATGTGCCAGGTAATTTCTGATAAACTTGGTGAATTTCAATAAATTTTAATTGTTTTACTTTACTATGTTATGATTATTAGTAAAGTAAATTGAATTGTTGGTGATTATCACTTGCTAATAAGGTGATAGAGCTATTAGTATGTAATTAAGAAGTTGAAATTGTGTGTAGATGCATTGGTGACTAAAGTGTAACAGTTGTGTTATGTGGAATTAAGTGTATATGCAAGGTGTGATTATATATCCTTGCTAGGGAAATAATTGATAAATGATAATCTAATTTGATGTGACACACTATGATGAATTCAATGGGTCGCGGGTGAATCCATTTATAAGTTTGGAGTTGTATTGTTGTGTGACTTAGAATGTGTCTAGTTGTTGAAATATATGTTATTGACTTGGAAAGGTCAATGTTGAATGTAATTGTGTCAAACTTGACAATAGTCATACTATGAAGTGAGGAATGTGACTAGATGTCTAAATGTTTAGCATTGATCATGATTATGGTTGCATTATGATCTATATATTAAAAGTAGTAAAGTAATAAAGTCAATGTGGTCAACCCAAACTTAAAATGTGCGGTGACGAGTTTGTGAAAAGTCAAATTGAAAATATATGATGAAGTTGGTTTATATATGATGAAATTTTGTGAACTTGGTGTTTTAGGGTGATAATATGAAACTAATGATGAAAGTGGGTTAGTTTGACTTGGAATAGTCAAAGAAGTGTGGGTTGGGTGTTGGAATGGTGATCATATGGTCGTAAAACCAAACGGGTCATTTAAGTGTCCAAATGGGTCACTTAGTGTTAAAACGTATAGAATTTGATGTGGTACATGTATGATAACTTTTAAAGTGACTGAAAGTCATAAGTATAGATAAAAGGTGGATTGAAAATGTTAATGTTGTCATTTTGAATGAAATTGGTGAAATTGTCCATTTTGACCCCTAAACGGGTCAACGTGTTAAAATAATGTAGAAGGAGTGTTTGTATATGATGAATATGCCCACACATCACTAATGTATATAGAAACATGTTGGTAAAAGGTGGAAGTCAGAAACCAAGTCGTTTGAAATATAGCGTGTCAACCAAAATGGTCGAAAATGGTCAAAAATGAGTCGTACGTCCGTTTTCTCGTAAAACGAGTAAATTGAAAAAGTGTAAAAAGGGAAAGTTTCATTTTGGCATAGTGGATGTGCCTGCAAAATTTTAGAGTCTAACTCTAAAAGAGTAAAAAGTTATACGCGTTTGAAATTGGCTAAAAATATGATTTTTCTGAACCTCAGATTTCTGCTTGGGAACGCGATCCCAACAAGTTTTTCTGGATCGCGTTCGTACGTGTTATTTTGTCCCATATTATTTTTATGCTTGGGAACGCGATCCCAGCCATTTTCCAGGATCGCGTTTGTGTGTGTATTTCGTGTTCAGATGCGTTTTCTCTTGGGAACGCGATCCCGCTCACTTCTCCGGATCGCGTTTGTATGCCTAATTTGGTTACAGAATATTTTTCAATAGGGAACGCAATCCTGACCTGTTTCCCGGATCGCGTTAGTATAAAAAAAAAAAATTTCTTGCGACGTTCGACGTAATACTTGACGTAGAAACATTTTTAGAAAATTTCGGTGTCCGATTAAGACGAAATTTACATGTCCACTCAAAAACGGCCCAACGGTCAAAGCTCATGCTTTATCATGAGCCCTGTCAGTTTTCGGCACTTCGGGGTCGTTTGGGGCCCGAAAATCGCGTTTTATTGTTTTTCGGACATTATTTCGGACTTTTAGCTTATGAATTGTATTGGGCTTTTGTTTCTTTGAGCCCAGAGATCATTCCTGTGACTATATGCAATATTAAAAGTTGTTTTAAGAGGTCTATATGTTTTTGTGTAGGAGTTGTTTATAAGCAGTTTAACTAACAGCATAGTATACCAGTAAGGGTATTGTTGATTGTTGCTTGTTATGGTAAATAAATATTGATTATGTAATTATGTTAATTACATTATGTGAAATACTTAATATGATCGAATAAGTATTTGTAAGAGTTGAAGAGTATTGTAGGAGCATACTCTTGCTTGATAACTAAATATGGAAGGTTATTAATTAATCAACTTAGAAATTATATATTGATGAATATATGTGGAATATGGCCTGGTATTTTAACAAGGTACTTAGTGTTAAATGTTATATAGAGTATTATACTTGATAATTAAAGTGTTAAGTGATTGATATTGAATCGTGTAGAGATGATGTTAAATTGATTTAGTTGTGTTAAAACTTACACATGTGTTAATGAGATAATGAGGAATGTGTTAGACGATTGAATTGTTATGTTTACTTAATTTGTGAGTAGTTTCACATTCAAGTGATAAATGAAAATAGTAACAAGTTAATACTTGGTCATAAACCTATTACAAAGTGCTATTAAATGTGTGATAATTGTTGATTTCAACATTGTGAATTATGTGAGAGTAAAAGTTAATTATTTTAGAGATCAATGGTATGAAGTGGTCTGAGAATTAAGTGTGACTGACATAATATGACGACGTCTGGCCAACGTATTTATATTATGCCATTTCACATGGAGTATTGAGGCTACCAAGTACCAGAGAAATTAATGTGACTTTAAAAATTAGTAAGTTTTCGATGTGGACGTATGAGTGAGAGAGTCAGAGAAGACTAGAATGAAATGATAGTAAAGTATTAAATTATTGTATTAATGAGTTACTATTAATAACAGAAATATATAAATATTTATATATAGAGAGTCTTTTGATTGATAGTTATATTATCGTTAATTGAGAATTTTGTGAAACTTGATTGTTATTATATGCATAATATCAAAGTGAAATGATAGGTTGCGTATAGAAATGATGGAAATATGAAATAATCTTATGAAGAGATTAAAGAGATACGGTTGATTGAAGGAATATCGTTGAAAAATGTGTGTGTGTTTAGCACATTTTGTTGGAGTGGTAATTGCGCTTGAATGGCAATGTACTCGTTGATGGGAAACTCGGTAATTATCCAATTTGAATTGGTACTAAGTGACTTGGTGATTAAGTGATAATGGTTTTAACCATGAGAATTGACTTCTATTTTGAGTGTTAATATGTGATTAGTGATATATGAATTCGAGATACTTTTAAATAAAAGATTATCAAATACATTAGTGATATGTGGTACTAGCACAAATGTTAGTTATGAATTGAAATTTAAATTTCATTGTTGTTGGGTGTATTGTGATTTTCATAATCATTGTTTTGCTGTTAAAAGGGGTATAAATCATATATCTATTTTAAAGATTCTAGCACGTCGTTAGTTTCTAGTGTTAAAAGTATGTTATGTACATGATGATGTTATTCACTTACGTCAAGTGATTACCTGTTTAAAGTGATTAATTTGGGAATAATTTCCTTAAGTGATCATAGTATGCATGAAAATATGATTTAGATACATATCATATGTTAAGGTAAGAAATAGAAACATGTACATGTGGATATGTATATGTAGATAGAATTTAAATTGTGTGCATATAATTAAGAGTTGCTCAAGGGAGTAACTATTTTAAGTGATAAATATCACACTTGTTGTATAGTATTGCAAGTTAAATTGAGTATGAGACATAATTTATGTGTTTTCGTGAATCTAATTGAGATACACACTAGTCGTGTGTGAGTTGATGAAATAATATATATGTAGGTACATGGAGTGTGTAGTGAAATGTATGCATAAGCATGTCATGCATAGGTGATTTAAGTTGTGTACACACTTTAGATAAATATAGTGATGAGTAATTACGATGTTGGAGTAGTACGAAAAGTGCAATATTAATAAATTGTGGTGTTAGTAGAATCTCATTTAAGGAATGAGATTTATCAAGTAATTAAGTACTTTAGAATAATCAAGGTTGATTAGATTTCGAGGACGAAATCTCTTTAAGGGGGAGAGATTTGTAACATCCTCAAATTGGGCCTAGAAGTAATAGGTATTTCTTGAAAATTTTAAATGCGATTTAAAATTGTTATTGCGTTTGATTGTATAATTAATAGGTCGATAAGCCTCAGGAAATATTGTGGCTAGTGAAATATTGATTGTTTTAAATTTATTTAGTTGACGGTAAAATAAATTTGTATTTCCCCGCAAATGGTTTTTAAGTTCCAGACAATAATAAATACGGGGAATGAAAATTAACACTTATATGGTATATTATATGTGTTGGATCGGTTTTTATTCCCACACAAATACATACATACGTACGTGCATACAAACACATAAACCCTAGATCATTTCACTTCCTCTCTTCAAATCAAAGCTTCCAATATCAAATTTAAGCTTCAAACACATGGATTAATGATTCTTCAATCTTTCTTATTGCTTGGTAAGTTTGATTCTTTAATTTTAAACCCTAGAAATTGGGGGTTTTTGGTGTTCTTGGTGATAATTTGAAATTGGGGTTTGATTATGTGATATTGTTGTTAAGTAAGCTTGTTATTGTTGATTACTAACATGATTCATGCTTAAGTTATAGGTTTGAATTAGGGTTCATGAGTTTTATAGGAAATTTGATGATTTTGATGGGTTAATGGTGATTATTATAAATTAATGATTGATATTAGTTGAAATGGTGTTAATATGTGTTAGTATGAAGGTTAGTAGCTTTAATCTAACCTAATAATGAATTAATCAAGTTGTGTGATTATAATTCAAGTGGAATTTGTGAAAGTGTGATGATTAGGTGTTAATCACCTTGATTTATAGTAACAAGAGGTTGTTATAGTGTTATTAGTGAAAGATGAACTAGTATATGAAGCTTTTATTCATTGAAGCTAAGATGATTATGATGATGATCATGAATTAGTAATGGAATAATGAAAGAGATAAATAGTGAATTCTTAATATATGAGGTTAATAGTTTAATTATATTAATTAACTATATTTGAGGTGGATTAACGTGATAATGTGATTCTATGATCATAAATTTGATAGTGATGATGAACTAATGAAGTTAATAGTGATAATTCATATTAATGGAATGAATTATGTGAAATTACTACAAGTGATAACTAAATTGATATATAGTTGAAAAGTGGTTAACATGATATCTAATCATGATTAAGAAACAATTCAAGAAGTATGAAACTTGATGTATGTGATGATTATGTTAATACATATGAATTGAGATTGTTGGTATAAATCTATTGGAGTAATGTTATGTAGATTTGATACAATTAACTGACTTGTGTATTTTGTTGTATTTCCAGATATGGAGAAGACTCAGTGATATTAGACTACTGAGTGGGCGACTATGGTAGTCGGTGAGTGGACTTTGATCTCTCACTATAATTTAGTGATCACTATTGTGGTTACTTCAAGTGTTAAGTGTTATTCCTGTGTTAAGTTGAATTGTGAATTGTGTTAAAGTGTTAAAGTGTTAAGTGTTAAGTGACCTATTGGTAACTATGTTAATAGAGGTCAACTATGTTGGACTGTGTGGTTACAGGTTAGTCAACACAAGGGTTGTGAACATTCGTTGTAAGTAAGGCTTGTGTTAACTAAAGGTAACAAACAGTTATCGGTTAACCACTGTATTGGCCTGCAGTTGGTGTAAGTGTCGCTTGGTGGGCCACCGCGGCTGAGGGCGCCACAAGGGCCACCGATCCTCTGGTGATGTTGAGTCAAAGTGTTAAATGTGGTGAACTCATGGTGTTAAACTAAGTTGTATTGTTAGTGATGAGTTAACTCACTTAGCTTCGTGCTAATCCCTCGTTGTTTACTCCTTGCAGGTTAATATCTTTTGTTATGGGCGGGTCAAGGAGTAACTGAAGAATGTTTGACTAGGATTACTCTGATTTATTTAATACAGTTTAAAATGTGTGATTATATAATGCCCAGGATATAAAGGATTGTTTTGTAATCGGTAATAATCAATACTTAGAACTTAGGTAATGGAAGATGACGACATGTCATTTTATGTATATATATGTTTTGGGACTTGAGCTTCCAAATTGTTTAAAAAAAAAAAAAACTGTTGTAAATTTTGGGGCGTTATAATAAATAGTCCCAATTGAACTCTTCTCTACATATATACCCAAACATATTTTTAAATTACATATATACCCAAATCCCTATTTTAAGTATACTAAAATTAAAAAAAAAATAGTATAAATTGTGAGAACTATACAAAATTTTCAGCCCAGCAATTGGTTATAATTAAAATAGATAATATTTACTGTTTTTATTTTATTTTAATATACTTAAAATACGGATTTGGGTATATATGTAATTTAAAAATGTGTTTGGGTATATATGTAATTTAGGGTGTTTGTGGAGGGGATATATGTAATTCTCCCAAAAATTTATAAGGAAAAACAACTAAAGTATAAAAGATGTTCAGGGTAGAAAGTGTAAAATGTATATAGTTGAGGTGTTCTTTGTTCTTTTATATAGTTGTTTGAGTTCATTTTGTAAATTGCAGAATGTACAGGGTAGATTGTGTAAATTGTATTTAGAGAGTGGTTAATTAAGTTGTAAAGGTTTGTTCCGGCAGTTAACACAGATTAATGAAATTACTTTCTCTCTCTAAACATGCGTATCTCTCTAAGATCACCATTGCAGTTTTGATGGTATCAGAGCATGTGCGAAGGTGATTTTCATTAGATTGAATCGTGAATAAGTGTTAATCGTTCACTCTTTATTCATATCTTCTGCTCTGTTGTGTTCAATTTCTCAATTTTTTGCTTCCGCGTGCGTAAAATCGTCGTATTACAATGGATCCGTCTATCTTTCAAAATCCTTTGTTCTTGCATCCTTCTGATGGTCCTGGATCGTTGTCAATCCAAGAGAAGTTAATTGGAGCTCAGAATTATCGATCATGGAGACGTGCAATTGAAATTGGATTATCTACTAAGAGGAAGCTAGGGTTTGTGAAAGGCACAATTCCAAGGCCTACAGATGCTGTTCAAGCTGAGGTATGGGATACTTGTAATAACATGGTGATTAGTTGGATTATGAATTCTGTAAATGAGTCAATTTCGAAATCTATTATGTTTGTTGGTACGGCATCTGAGATTTGGCAACAACTGGAAAAGAGATTTTCTCTTAGTAATGGATTTCGTAAGTACAAATTACATAAGGATACTTATGCTATTGCTCAGCAAGGTAGTTTGATAAGTGAATATTACACTAGAATGAAATGTGTTTGGGAAGAGTTAGACTCTATGAATGAATTGCCTATGATTTCTGTTATTACTCCTGAGATTTCAATATTTCTGACTGCTTTGTCTAAGCAAAAGGAGGAACAAAGGATATTTCAATTTCTTAATGGATTAGATGAACAATATAGTTCACAAAGGAGTCAAATTCTGTTGATTTCTCCTCTTCCAAGTGTTAAATTCTGGTGTAGAGTCAACTGCCTTATATGGTAAAAGTAATGTGAAAGATGCTAGTAATGAGAAGTGTGCCATCTGTGGGTACAAATGGCATCCTCTTGAAAAATGTTGGGAGAAGGTTAGCTATCCTACTTGGCACTACAAGTACAAGTTAAAATCTGCTTCTACTAAGCTAATGAATAAAGGTAAATCAAGCCAGAGGACAGCTGCACATGTTGAAGGTGGTAATGTGGTGATGTCATCCAGGCAGTTTGAGCAACTTTTGAAAAGCTTACCTCATTATGATTACACTGCTGGCTCATCCGGTGTGAAGGTTAATGGTGTAACACCCCCAAATTTGATGATTTGCGGAAGCATACTTGGGTGTTACTAATCAATATACAAAGCACAAGATATACAGCAAACGACCTCTAAATGAGACGTTTTGTAAAATAATTAAATTTCATAATTAAATCGTTCGAAAACATATAGTTTTCTTTACAAAAATATGTAAGCCTAGAGTCCGCGTATGTGGCGGGAGATTCTATTACATAACCATAGTTACAAAAGATAATGCCAAAGAATCTCCGTTAAATGCAGTTTGGAAATCATGCGACTCTAGCTAGTAGTCCTGGAGTGATCCTACTCCGTAAGTGTACCTAAGAATACATGCTAAAAAGGGTCAACCAAAAGGTTGGTGAATCTCACAGGTTTATCAGTAAATAATTCAGTTTGAACACAAGATTTCATCAGTAGTGCCCGTAGGCGTATATCAAGTATTTGCAAATCTCGCAAAAGTAAAGTAATCAAGTTATACCGTTGCCATGAGGCTCATAATCGAAGCTTAACCCGTAAATAATCAGTTGCTCCCGTGACATGCTCATAATTGAGCAAGCATAAGTAAACGAAATAATAGTCGCCCGTTTATACATAACGGTTCGTGGTAGCGCTACTACCCCGGGCGGGGAGGGTCATTTCCCTAATGGATCCATTAACTACTGTTCGCGCTTAAGTACATAACTAACGATATATGATGGAGAGACTTCAGTAAATAGTGAGTAACTCATGCAATTCCGTTTGGTATAGTAAACAGTTTAGTACTTGTGTTCAAGAAAAATCAGTAGCATGTATCTCCCCCAATAAGTTAAAACAGTAAAAGTGGGGCCGTAAGACTCACCTGAGTCTTTGCAAGTGCGTTTATATCAATAAACGAGTAAGTAATATCAACAGTTGGTTCTCCGAACCCGTAACCTCCAAATGCCTAAACACGTAATGTCAAGTAAGTAGATGTCTCGCACGATCATCTAGGCTAGTTGTTCATACAACCCAATGTGTCCGAATGTTGGTTCGTTATCGTTTGTATAAAAGTGTACGACCCGTTGGTGACGAGTTTGAAATAATAAACTTTAAGTATTATTATCAAATTATCGATGTTTTGCACTTACAAAAGTGTCCCAAAGTGTTTTATAAGTCGCATCGTATAAGGATTTGAAGTTGTAAAAGTTCGACACTTAGTGAAATTTTTGTTAGATAACCTGCTGTTTTATGCGACACTATATGCGTCACTTATGTGGTCTATGCGTCACTTATGGAGTGTCGGGTATTGGTGTCAGTTTAAGAGTATGCGTCACTGAGATAGTGTCGTGTATCAGCTTATGTGTCACTTATGAAGTGACGGGTTCCGTAACATAGCGGCACTCAAGGAGTGTCGTGCAAAGTAGATATTTCTGAGATTTAGGCGTCACTTATGGAGTGACGTGTAGTATAGCGACACTCAAGAAGTGTCGTGTAAAAGAATATGGCGGCACTAAGGGAGTGACGGTAACAAGTGTCGGTTTAAGGTTCTAGGCGTCACTAGAGTAGTGTCGGCAAGAGTGTCGTATAAAAATTAGGTTTCGATCATAGGCGTCACTAAAGCAAGTGACGCTAGTAGTGACGGATATTGAAAATGCGTCACTTAGGTAGTGACGGGAAAAGAGGGCTTATGCGACACTTAGTCAGTGTCGCACGAAGTGACGCATATCTGGGTTCATCAGTGCGTCACTTACGTCTGATCGACGGATTTTGAGCCAAAAACATGTTTTCGGGTTTCCGTTTGGTCCGATTCTTTTACCCAACCCTTATATGAACATAATAAGCCTATAGAAACCATAAACTAGTAAAAATGATCAAAAACGAGAGATGTCGGGATTTGTCGAAAACTTACAAAACGCCGAAATGAAATTCCGGAAAGATAGCGTTGTAGATCGGGATGCGGTGGTCGTTTATTTCCAAAGGGCCGATGAAATCCAAGTGCGTTTAGTGGTAGTATTTTGTGAATTAGTGAGAATGGTGGAGGTGGTGGTGATTTAGAGAGAAAGTAAGAAAGAGAGAGTAAGAGAGAGAAAGAGATAGGTGATGAATGAGGGAAAAAGAGAGAGAGGAGGGGGTTTTGATGAAACTCCCCCACTTTCAGTCTCCGCTCCGCGCTCCGGGTGGTGTTCGTTTTCTCCGTCGTTTTTCGTTAAATAACTATTTTAATTATTACTGGTGCGTTTTAAAAATACAAATTATTACGCGATATTTTATTTAAATGTTCTACTAATCGATTTATATTTGAGTTATAAAATGTATGTTATTTTATTTAGTTGCGCGTTTTAACATTTTAAATTGTGTAACTTTCTGATTGTGCGATACGAATGAATACTAAATATTATTATAATAATATTTTTGACATAACAACGTTATTTAATAAAATTGGTCACCAACGTCCGTATTAAATTGAATCGAAATACATCCGATTTAGATTGCGTATGATTTAACCAAATCGCATTTTCGTATATATTCAACAATATATATAATTCGATACATTAATTAGCCTAACACAGAACTAATTACATGTATTAACCAAGAATTAGGCACTACTTCTAGTCCTAATTTGCCGGTTGTTACATTCTCCCCCTGTTAAAAGAATTTCGTCCCGAAATTTAAGTCGAAGTCGCGTTAGGGGCAGAATCGGTGAATAAGTGGGGATACTTGAGTCGTATTTGGTCTTCCCGTTCCCAAGTGAATTCCGGACCGCGCCGCGAATTCCACCTGACTTTGATGATTGGAATACGACTTTGTTTCAGTTGTTTGACCTCACGGTCCATAATTTCGACAGGTTCCTCAACGAAATGAAGTTTGTCATCGATGCGAATTTCGTCAAGGGGTATAATAAGTGTCTCGTCAGACAAACATTTCTTTAAGTTAGAAATGTGAAAAGTAGGGTGCACGCTGCTGAGTTCAGAAGGCAGCTGCAATCGATATGCCACTGGACCTATTTTCTCGAGGATCTCAAAAGGTCCAATGTACCTGGGGTTTAATTTTCCGCGTTTGCCGAATCGGATTACGCCTTTCCAAGGCGATACTTTTAAGAGTACTCGATCTCCAACCTGGAACTCGAGTGGCTTGCGTCTCACGTCAGCATAGCTCTTCTGACGATCACGCGCGGCTTTGAGTCGGTTTTGGATTTCAACGATTTTCTCTGTGGTTTCATGTATAAGTTCAGGACCAGTGAGTTGACTTTCTCCCACTTCAGTCCAACAGATCGGTGATCGGCACTTACGACCATACAGTGCCTCAAAAGGTGCAGTTTTAATGCTGGTGTGATAGCTGTTGTTGTACGAGAACTCGCACAACGGTAGATGTCTTTCCCAATTTGTACCGGAATCAACTACGCAGGCTCGTAGCATGTCTTCCAGTGTCTGAATAGTTCGTTCGCTCTGGCCATCGGTCTGAGGATGGTACGCAGTACTCATATCGAGACGGGTACCCAGTGATTTTTGGAGTGATTGCCAGAAGCGAGAGGTGAAACGAGCATCCCTGTCAGAGATAATCGAGATAGGGACACCATGTTGGCAAATGATTTCTTTGATGTAAATTTGTGTAAGGCGTTCCATTTTATCGGTTTCTCTGATTGCCAAGAAATGAGCTGATTTGGTGAGACGATCGACGATCACCCAAATGGTATCGCAACCGCTCGCCGATTTAGGTAGTTTGGTTATGAAATCCATGGTAATTTGCTCCCATTTCCATTGAGGAATTTCAGGTTGTTGGAGCAATCCGGAAGGTCTTTGGTGCTCGGCCTTGACCTTGGAACAAGTTAAGCATTTGCTGACGTACAAAGCAATGTCAGCTTTCATGTTCGGCCACCAGTAAAACTCCTTGATGCCGTGATACATTTTGTCGGATCCCGGGTGGATAGAATACTTGGACTTGTGAGCTTCATCCATCACCAAGTCCCGTAGGTTTCCGAAATTAGGCAACCAGATTCGGTTAGAGAAACACCTAACTCCGTTGGGTCTGATCTCGAATTGTTTATCCATGCCTCGCAAGGCCTCGTTCTTGAAGTTATCGGGTTTCAGGGCTTCGAGTTGGGCAAGATGTATTTGGGTGGTGAGATCGTTATGAATGGTAATACTGAGTGCTCGGACTCGAAGTGGTTTTGTTCGTTCTTTACGGCTGAGAGCATCAGCAACCACGTTTGCTTTGCCCGGATGATATTTGATCTCACAGTCGTAATCGGTGAGTAATTCAACCCATCTACGTTGCCTCATGTTAAGATCTTTCTGGTTGAAAATGTGTTGGAGGCTTTTGTGGTCGGTGAATACAGTGCTGCGGGTACCATAAAGATAATGTCTCCAGATTTTTAAGGCGAATACCACGGCCCCTAGCTCGAGGTCGTGAGTCGTGTAGTTTTTCTCGTGAACTTTAAGTTGTCGGGAGGCGTAAGCAATGACCTTGTCTCGTTGCATCAGCACGCAACCGAGACCTTGGTGAGAAGCATCGCAGTATACCACGAAGTCATCGGTGCCTTCGGGTAGAGATAGAATGGGTGCACTGCAAAGCTTGGATTTCAACAGTTGGAATGCCGACTCTTGTTTATCGGTCCAATCGAATTTCTTTTCCTTCTGAGTCAGTACGGTGAGGGGTTTGGCAATTGTTGAAAAGTTTTCGATGAAGCGGCGGTAGTAACCGGCCAATCCCAAAAATTGGCGTACTTCGGTGGGAGTGGTTGGTGCTTGCCAATTCTTGATTGCCTCGATTTTTGACGGGTCTACATGAATTCCCTGACTGTCGATAACGTGTCCAAGAAATTGAACGGTGTGTATCCAGAACTCACACTTAGAAAATTTGGCGTAGAGCTCCTCGTGTCTAAGTAGTTCTAGGATGGTTCTGAGGTGTTGTGCGTGTTCCTGTTCGTTTCGCGAATAGACAAGGATGTCATCGATAAAAATAATGACAAACTTGTCGAGGTAAGGTTTGCACACCCGATTCATAAGGTCCATGAATACAGCCGGTGCGTTGGTTAGGCCAAAGGGCATTACTTGGAATTCGTAGTGCCCGTAACGGGTTCTGAATGCGGTTTTTGGGATGTCAGCATCGCGAACACGCAACTGATGATAACCTGATCGAAGATCAATTTTTGAATAACAGCTTGATCCTTGGAGTTGATCGAACAGATCATCGATTCGAGGAAGTGGGTATCGGTTCTTGACGGTTAGTTTGTTCAACTCTCGGTAGTCAATACACATTCGAAATGAACCGTCTTTCTTTTTAACAAACAAGACCGGAGCTCCCCAAGGTGAAGAACTCGGTCTGATGAATCCTCTATCCAGCAGTTCCTGTAACTGCGTGGACAACTCCTGAAGTTCAGATGGGGCTAAGCGGTACGGTGCTCGGGCCACCGGTGCGGCACCCGGCACGAGATCAATCGAGAACTCGACCTGTCTAGATGGAGGTAAACCAGGTAGTTCTTCTGGAAAGACTTCGGGAAAGTCTTTAACGATTGGCACATCCTCAAGTCGTTTCTCCTCCGACTTTTTCTCTGTAATGTGCGCGAGAATTGCGGGGTAACCCTTTCTCAGAAATTTTCGGGTTTTTAAACAGGAGATTAAGTTTAGTCTCGACCCACCGGTCTCCCCCTGTATGATCAAGGTACTACCGGCGGCGAGAGGAATTCGGACGATTTTATCATGGCAAACAATTTCGGCCCGGTGCTTGGACAACCAGTCCATACCCACGATGACATCGAAACTTCCTAGTTCAACAGGCATTAGATCGATTGAGAAGGTTTCGTTTGCGAGGTTTAAAGTGCAATTAGGTATCACACTATTGGTTTCTATGAGTTTACCATTTGCGAGCTCTACGGTGTACTTAACATCTAAGGCCGAAGGGGTGATATTAAGTAGTGGGCAAAACTCATCAGATATGAAACTTTTATCAGCACCGGTATCAAATAATACTGAAGCAGTAAGATCGTTGAGAAGAAACGTACCCGTTACAACATTCGGGTCTTCCCTAGCTTCCCCAGCTTTGATGACAAATGCTCTGCTACGAGCTGGGTTGTTGTTCCGTTTGTTGCTGTTGTTGTTGTTGTTGTTGTTGTTGTTGTTGTTGTTTCTCTGCTTAGGGCAATTATTCTGAAAATGCCCAGTACTTCCGCACCCATAACAAGTCTTCGGGGCACTGGTGTTTCGACAATCCTTGGCCAGATGCCCAAAACGTTTGCAGTTTGTGCAAGGGCAGGAACCGTCGTGGTGACGATTGCATTTGGGACAGTAGGGCCTGCTTCCAACGTACCCTTTCCTTTCAGAAGTGCCAGATGAATAAGCCCTAAGGGGCTCAGGCTTTCGGTTGGTGATTTGGTTGGATGAGTTGGGGTTTCCTTCCCACTTTCGTTTGTTGTTTGCAGGTGGGGCTGAGGTTGTGTTACGGCGGACAGCATTTGCCGTAAGTTCATGGGCCATACGGATGGCGTTCTGGATAGTACCTGGTTTGGATGAAGTCACCAGATCCTGGAGTTTTTCGGGCAATCCATCAATATATTTCTCGATCCTCTTGTACTCAGGATCGACCATGGTTGGGCACAGAAGTGCCAGCTGGTGGAAACGGTTGGTGTAGCCGGTGATATCATTACCTTGCATCTTATGGTTCCAGAATTCCAGCTCCAGTTGTTTCAGTTCATCCCTGGGGCAATACTCACCCCTTAACATCTCCTTCAACTCCTCCCACGGGAGTTTGTAAGCATCGGCAACGCCCACAGTTTGGGCATAGGTGTTCCACCACGTGAGTGCGGTGTCGGTAAAAGTACTAACAGAGAACTTAACTTTGTCCCCCTCCGCACAGTTGCAGATAAGAAATACCGATTCAACTTTCTCGATCCAACGTATCAGACCAATAGCTCCCTCGGTACCTGCAAAGTTTAGAGGTTTGCAGTTCTGGAAGTCCTTGTAAGAACAAGGTTTAGCAGCAGAGGTTTCAGCGGCATCGCTGTTTCTCGAGGAATTTGGTGGTGTATTCCGAGCCAAGGCTTCAGTAACAGCCTGGGTTATAAGGGAGGTAATCTGGGCGTCGGTGTATGGTCGTGTCTTTGGCGGCATGATTCTTCAATAAAAGAAATGAAGATACATGAGATTTTGTATGAACTTGTAATTGTCACAGATGTACATGTATGGAAGCAGTAATACATAACATCAACATGGAAAATGACAATTAATGTGAGTTGAGATAACAAGTGATATTTGATAGATAAAGTGAGTTTAAAAGTTACATCCTACAGGGATATCACAAAAGGTGTCGGGAATTGTTACATCCGACTAGTTTATAGAGTAGCGCTAGATAGTCATTAGATTACAAGATAGATTACAAGACAAAGGCTACGCTAGTCTTCTTGTAGATTAATTTGTTCCATTAGCGCGACAAGGCGGTCCACAGTTTCTGCTAGTCGGTTGGTTTGCCTGGCGTTGTCTTCCACCAAGGCCAGTCGTTGTGCTATTGTTCGAGAGTGATCCGCAGTCTCCTGTGAACGCTGTTCACATTCTTCTAGTCGGTTTCTTACAAGTTCATCCGCACCTAATTCGGCGGTCATGGAATCCTGAATTATGCTTACAGAGAGGTTGGTATCCTCTTGTTCTAGCTGTAGTTGTGATATGCGGTCAAGAGCTTGACGAAGCAGGTAAGTCATTCGGTGTTGTTCCAGTTCCAAATTTTCGAGTCTTTGCTCCTGACTGCGGAGTTGGATAGCCAACATTGGCACCGTGAGATGTGCCGAGTTCTGAGAGTTAGGTACAGGATAAGGGCTGGTTCGAGGTGACCTTGTGTTCCTCCTGGCTACTCGTGGGTTCCGTGACCCATGTGAGTGAGAGTGTGTCGGATTAGGTGGTGTATTTGCCATTCCTGTGGCAGAGTGTAAGTAAGGCGAGGCTAATATATATAAATATATAATATCCAGCCTAAAGTCTAGCACGTATCAAGTAATGGTCTGGTTCTCTCGTGGTCAGAGTCAACTAACGCATTCCTGTTCGACACAACCATTTCAGACCTCACATCATCTTTCCTTAATTGTACATAGTTGATCAGGCTATGTTAAATTAAAGTCGTATGATGTAATTCCTGAACCAATCATGCCTAGTAAGGAAATACTGCCTAATGGTCATAGTCTAGGCCCACTAAATGCAACCTAGTTCACTATAACCTTAGGCTCTGATACCAATCTGTAACACCCCCAAATTTGATGATTTGCGGAAGCATACTTGGGTGTTACTAATCAATATACAAAGCACAAGATATACAGCAAACGACCTCTAAATGAGACGTTTTGTAAAATAATTACATTTCATAATTAAATCGTTCGAAAACATATAGTTTTCTTTACAAAAATATGTAAGCCTAGAGTCCGCGTATGTGGCGGGAGATTCTATTACATAACCATAGTTACAAAAGATAATGCCAAAGAATCTCCGTTAAATGCAGTTTGGAAATCATGCGACTCTAGCTAGTAGTCCTGGAGTGATCCTACTCCGTAAGTGTACCTGAGAATACATGCTAAAAAGGGTCAACCAAAAGGTTGGTGAATCTCACAGGTTTATCAGTAAATAACTCAGTTTGAACACAAGATTTCATCAGTAGTGCCCGTAGGCGTATATCAAGTATTTGCAAATCTCGCAAAAGTAAAGTAATCAAGTTATACCGTTGCCATGAGGCTCATAATCGAAGCTTAACCCGTAAATAATCAGTTGCTCCCGTGACATGCTCATAATTGAGCAAGCATAAGTAAACGAAATAATAGTCGCCCGTTTATACATAACGGTTCGTGGTAGCGCTACTACCCCGGGCGGGGAGGGTCATTTCCCTAATGGATCCATTAACTACTGTTCGCGCTTAAGTACATAACTAACGATATATGATGGAGAGACTTCAGTAAATAGTGAGTAACTCATGCAATTCCGTTTGGTATAGTAAACAGTTTAGTACTTGTGTTCAAGAAAAATCAGTAGCATGTATCTCCCCCAATAAGTTAAAACAGTAAAAGTGGGGCCGTAAGACTCACCTGAGTCTTTGCAAGTGCGTTTATATCAATAAACGAGTAAGTAATATCAACAGTTGGTTCTCCGAACCCGTAACCTCCAAATGCCTAAACACGTAATGTCAAGTAAGTAGATGTCTCGCACGATCATCTAGGCTAGTTGTTCATACAACCCAATGTGTCCGAATGTTGGTTCGTTATCGTTTGTATAAAAGTGTACGACCCGTTGGTGACGAGTTTGAAATAATAAACTTTAAGTATTATTATCAAATTATCGATGTTTTGCACTTACAAAAGTGTCCCAAAGTGTTTTATAAGTCGCATCGTATAAGGATTTGAAGTTGTAAAAGTTCGACACTTAGTGAAATTTTTGTTAGATAACCTGCTGTTTTATGCGACACTATATGCGTCACTTATGTGGTCTATGCGTCACTTATGGAGTGTCGGGTATTGGTGTCAGTTTAAGAGTATGCGTCACTGAGATAGTGTCGTGTATCAGCTTATGTGTCACTTATGAAGTGACGGGTTCCGTAACATAGCGGCACTCAAGGAGTGTCGTGCAAAGTAGATATTTCTGAGATTTAGGCGTCACTTATGGAGTGACGTGTAGTATAGCGACACTCAAGAAGTGTCGTGTAAAAGAATATGGCGGCACTAAGGGAGTGACGGTAACAAGTGTCGGTTTAAGGTTCTAGGCGTCACTAGAGTAGTGTCGGCAAGAGTGTCGTATAAAAATTAGGTTTCGATCATAGGCGTCACTAAAGCAAGTGACGCTAGTAGTGACGGATATTGAAAATGCGTCACTTAGGTAGTGACGGGAAAAGAGGGCTTATGCGACACTTAGTCAGTGTCGCACGAAGTGACGCATATCTGGGTTCATCAGTGCGTCACTTACGTCTGATCGAGGGATTTTGAGCCAAAAACATGTTTTCGGGTTTCCGTTTGGTCCGATTCTTTTACCCAACCCTTATATGAACATAATAAGCCTATAGAAACCATAAACTAGTAAAAATGATCAAAAACGAGAGATGTCGGGATTTGTCGGAAACTTACAAAACGCCGAAATGAAATTCCGGAAAGATAGCGTTGTAGATCGGGATGCGGTGGTCGTTTATTTCCAAAGGGCCGATGAAATCCAAGTGCGTTTAGTGGTAGTATTTTGTGAATTAGTGAGAATGGTGGAGGTGGTGGTGATTTAGAGAGAAAGTAAGAAAGAGAGAGTAAGAGAGAGAAAGAGATAGGTGATGAATGAGGGAAAAAGAGAGAGAGGAGGGGGTTTTGATGAAACTCCCCCACTTTCAGTCTCCGCTCCGCGCCCCGGGTGGTGTTCGTTTTCTCCGTCGTTTTTCGTTAAATAACTATTTTAATTATTACTGGTGCGTTTTAAAAATACAAATTATTACGCGATATTTTATTTAAATGTTCTACTAATCGATTTATATTTGAGTTATAAAATGTATGTTATTTTATTTAGTTGCGCGTTTTAACATTTTAAATTGTGTAACTTTCTGATTGTGCGATACGAATGAATACTAAATATTATTATAATAATATTTTTGACATAACAACGTTATTTAATAAAATTGGTCACCAACGTCCGTATTAAATTGAATCGAAATACATCCGATTTAGATTGCGTATGATTTAACCAAATCGCATTTTCGTATATATTCAACAATATATATAATTCGATACATTAATTAGCCTAACACAGAACTAATTACATGTATTAACCAAGAATTAGGCACTACTTCTAGTCCTAATTTGCCGGTTGTTACAAATGGTGATACTGATGATGAGCTTGAGCATGAATTTGTTGCAGGTATAGCATGTTTTTCAGGACAGAAAGTGTTAGTAGATCATTGGATATTAGATACAGGTGCCACTGTGTGACACCCCCAAATTTAATGATTTGCGGAAGCTCGATTTGGGTGTCACTAATCAATATACAAAGCACATAAGATATATAATGAACGACCACTATATGCGTCGTTTTAAACTTGTATTAATAAAGTAAACATTTACATCAAAAATAATGTTACATTAGCTCGGTTCCTGAAATTGAGAGATTACATAGCATAATTACTTTTACAAAATATAATAATGCAATCAAATCTCTAGTTGTATGTATGATGACTCGAGCTAAAAGTCCCTGCTTGTGCAGCCAACCTACTGCTGGGTACCTGTGATAAATACTAAAATGGGTCAGCAAAAACGCTGGTGAGCTCACAGGTTTGTATGTCAATGTATAGTTGTAAGAACCGCAAGATTTATATTGAATTAAAATGCAATTAAGCAAAATAAAAGTTATACAATCCATGAGCACATAGTCTGAGCTTAACTTGAGCGCTAGGTCCAATTAAGGAAACCTAACTGGTTTGCCTCCTACGAGTGTCTAATCCACACTCGTCTTCCCAAATGCTAATACATCCGTTTGACCGGTTAGTGCGTGCTAATCCGGATGAGGATTGTCAATCCCATATGATATCATATACTAACATTCACGTTAAAATATTAGAGACTATGCTATAGAGGACTTTAAATTGATTAGCTTGAAACTCATGTAGTATTTGAAGGTTGGTACTTGCGTTCTACTCGTAAAACAAAACAGAGCAGTAATATCACACCTGTAAGGCCCCGACTTTACTCGACCCAAAAGATATCATTTATATATTATATTTGGAAAATCGGAAGCGCAAGTCCCCAAAAACAAAACATTTACCGACTTACAAAGCTTCCCATTTTAACGACTACAAAAGATCGCTATATTAGTTAAGCATTTACAACCATATTAGTTACAACCCATATTAACACAAAACGGCCTTAGATAAAACATTTTCCAAAAGACATCCACAAAAGATCAGAGTTGCGCCAAGCTTTAGTCAAACTTCCAGTCAACATCAACAACCCGAACATCTACATCTACATCAACTAACCACAGTCTGCAAAACATTAAACAACGAGGGGATTAGCTCACGCTAAGTGAATGGAACCGTAACCGACGATTCAACCCACTCATAACAAGTCTTACAACTAAGCAACAACAACAATTAAACACATAAGCACATAACGTCAAGAGGACCGGCGGTTCCTGGTATCCACCCAACCCAGAAACCACGACTACTGGGCGCTACGCCATTCCCAGTAATCAACCGATAGCTTGAGTACTACCTTCACTGACTAGGCTTGTTCTCAACTATGTGTCTCAAAGAAACCTCGACAACTACACAGTAGTACCCAAACCCAACCAACAACAGTTGACCTCTGAAAACAACCATATTGCATTCACAATGCAAAAGCACACAACAACAAGCAACAGTTCACAACTGTTCACGACCGATCAACAATTCAACAACAATCACACAACAACTCATATAATCAGCAACATAAACAAAACAGACAAGACTGGTACCGGTACGACCAATAACAACAACCTACTGAAATAAACTATCCTGGTTACCCGTTGTAACCGAACCCGTTACAACTGGGTGGAACCGAGGACTACAATTCCACTCACCAAAATATATACGCCTGATCGCCAACTCAGAGGTCTTATCTTACTGAGTGGCCGTCCGCTTATCTGGAAACAACAACAACACCAAGTCAGTAAACGTTCAACACAAATTACAATACTTATATCAAGATCTCATATAACGTATTTCAATATCATCTAACATATATCTTATATACTATACCATATAACACGTATCACACATCATATATCTTTAACATTTAATCATACAAAACAAAAGAAATGAAATTGCTGGAAACCACCCCCAAACCGCCGGCTTGGGCAGGGAAGCCGCCGGCTTGGCTGGGAAGCCGCCGGCTTGGCACCCTGGCCCGCCGGGTAAATTAACATTTTCAGCATCAGAACTTAAATCACCTAAATAAGCCAATTCAGACCGCCGGCTTGGGGTCCTAACCCGTCGGCTGACCACATGAAGCCGCCGGCTTCAGTGATCAAGCCGCCGGCTTGATCATAAAATCAGAAGCAGCAGCACCAGCAAAAACACAACACGAATCTTACACCCAAAATCACATATTCAGATTACCAAGCACGAATTTCAGTTGTAATAAACCACAAACCTCATTTATAAACACTATACAACAACAAACAACTCCTATAACATGATTTATTTACATGCATCATCACCCAATTCATGAATATTAAACCCTAACTAAATACTCAAACATGAAGAACACAAGCAATTTCATGAGTAATATCAACACACAATCATCATGTTATTAACAAGAAACATAAATCATCTAATATCTATCTTCAATTTCACATAAACTCTAAGAATCAATTAAATCTTCAAGAACACCAAAAGTGAAGAACACTTACAAAGAAATGGAAAGATGAAGATGATAACAATAAAATCACTAGCTTCTATCAAGTAATTTGAATCCACAAACACTAATTCATAATTTGGTTTATACAATTTCTTTGAATTTTTGCTAACAAAGCTTGAGAGAGTTTTCAAGAGAAGATGGGGAAAAATTGGTGAGAATGAGTCGGTCCACACACCGACCCCAACTCTTATTATGTGTAAAATTATACCCTCTTTTTAGTCTATTGTCTGGAACCCGAAAATACCCGTAAGTCAAAATACTTTTATTTTACCGTCATCTTTATTTATTTAAAACAAACAATATTTCATTAATCACAATAAAAACTGAAGCCCTTTTACTTGTTTATTCTTAAATAAACCAATCACACTTATTAAAATACAATTTATTTCCAGGCCCAGAAACAGGATGTTACAAATCTTCCCCCCTTAAAGGATTTCGTCCCCGAAATCCACTCCCACACATAAATTAGACCAAACGCTACAATTACACTTAAGCATACAATACTATAAACTATATTACACCAAAGTCAATATAGAGTCTACCTTGGTTATTCACTTCGAGCAATTCTCCCACAGTCACTTGATCTCCCACTGTCATTTGAAAAGCTCTAGCAGGCGCCATCTTTCTCTTTTGCCCAACCGATGATGCAGAACCCGAACTTCCAGCTAAACCCAAACCTTGCCTAACATTTTCCGGACATTGCCCTGCCCGATGACCCTCTTTCTTGCAGTTCCAACACACAGACTGAGGAAAAGTACAATCTCTACTACCATGCCCCAATGCTCCACACTTTATGCACCTTAATGTTTGAGGAGTACATGGACCCGAATGCCCCGACCTACAATTGGCACACCAAGGGTTTGGATCACTACCCACCGAGCCCTCGCTAAACTCAATCCTCCGATTCTGACTCTTACTTCCAGTAGTACCACTCTTAGATTGTTGCACAGACTTATTCTTATCCAACTTCTCCCATGCTTGATTGTCACTATGCACTGACCTAGCTAACTCGAAAGCCTCTGTCAAATTACGAGCCAACCTCATTGATGTTCGGTACTGTGGTGGTAAAGTCTTAACAAAATGGGTAATCCTAGTCCTCTCGTCAGGAACCCATTGTTGAACAAATCTTAACTTATCGGTGAATTGATTGATAAGCTCATCCATTGTCATTTTCTCAGAAAACTCCAAATCCAGAAACTCCTGCCTAAGTCTAAGCATATCAAACTCAGAGCAGAATTGCTTACTAATCTCTCTATGAAACTCAGCCCAAGTAATTCTAGATCTCTGCTCAGGTGTCATTTGTGCAGTCGCAGAATCCCACCAATTCATCGCTTGACCTTTCAATAACTGAACCGCATACTTAACTCTTAACTCATCTTCACACTGACACACCTCAAATTTCCTCTCAGTGTCCCTTAACCAGTTCAATGTCACCATTGGATCATTACCTCCTTCAAAATCTTTGGGTCCACATGCCTTAAAAGTTTTAAATGAACACAACTTATTCTGCTGCTGTGGAGGAGGAGACTGATACGTTTGGTGAGCTACCCTAGATTGTAACTCCAAATACAACTGTTCTATCTTTCTAAGTCTTATAACTTCATCCTCCATATGCAACAAATAATCCTCTTGACTAGCTTCATCATGATGAACGTTTGAAGTACCACCTTGATTAACATTATTAATTTCCGGAGGTGGAAGCTCCGTTCTAATAGCATTATTGGGAGTCGTATTCTCATCATCTGTCATTCCTGTACTCACAACCAAAACACAACTTGCAACTTGTTAATCGTTAGTATCACCTATACTAACCAATCCCCAACCAAAAGCTAATCCCACAAACCGAAAAGTTTGACTAACACCAAATAGATTTGGGATTGAACATTCGCAAATGCCCAATTCACCCAAACCTATGCTCTGATACCAACTTGTAAGGCCCCGACTTTACTCGACCCAAAAGATATCATTTATATATTATATTTGGAAAATCGGAAGCGCAAGTCCCCAAAAACAAAACATTTACCGACTTACAAAGCTTCCCATTTTAACGACTACAAAAGATCGCTACATTAGTTAAGCATTTACAACCATATTAGTTACAACCCATATTAACACAAAACGACCTTAGATAAAACATTTTCCAAAAGACATCCACAAAAGATCAGAGTTGCGCCAAGCTTTAGTCAAACTTCCAGTCAACATCAACAACCCGAACATCTACATCTACATCAACTAACCACAGTCTGCAAAACATTAAACAACGAGGGGATTAGCTCACGCTAAGTGAATGGAACCGTAACCGACGATTCAATCCACTCATAACAAGTCTTACAACTAAGCAACAACAACAATTAAACACATAAGCACATAACGTCAAGAGGACCGGCGGTTCCTGGTATCCACCCAACCCAGAAACCACGACTACTGGGCGCTACGCCGTTCCCAGTAATCAACCGATAGCTTGAGTACTACCTTCACTGACTAGGCTTGTTCTCAACTATGTGTCTCAAAGAAACCTCGACAACTACACAGTAGTACCCAAACCCAACCAACAACAGTTGACCTCTGAAAACAACCATATTGCATTCACAATGCAAAAGCACACAACAACAAGCAACAGTTCACAACTGTTCACGACCGATCAACAATTCAACAACAATCACACAACAACTCATATAATCAGCAACATAAACAAAACAGACAAGACTGGTACCGGTACGACCAATAACAACAACCTACTGAAATAAACTATCCTGGTTACCCGTTGTAACCGAACCCGTTACAACTGGGTGGAACCGAGGACTACAATTCCACTCACCAAAATATATACGCCTGATCGCCAACTCAGAGGTCTTATCTTACTGAGTGGCCGTCCGCTTATCTGGAAACAACAACACCAAGTCAGTAAACGTTCAACACAAATTACAATACTTATATCAAGATCTCATATAACGTATTTCAATATCATCTAACATATATCTTATATACTATACCATATAACACGTATCACACATCATATATCTTTAACATTTAATCATACAAAACAAAAGAAATGAAATTGCTGGAAACCACCCCCAAACCGCCGGCTTGGGCAGGGAAGCCGCCGGCTTGGCTGGGAAGCCGCCGGCTTGGCACCCTGGCCCGCCGGGTAAATTAACATTTTCAGCATCAGAACTTAAATCACCTAAATAAGCCAATTCAGACCGCCGGCTTGGGGTCCTAACCCGTCGGCTGACCACATGAAGCCGCCGGCTTCAGTGATCAAGCCGCCGGCTTGATCATAAAATCAGAAGCAGCAGCACCAGCAAAAACACAACACGAATCTTACACCCAAAATCACATATTCAGATTACCAAGCACGAATTTTAGTTGTAATAAACCACAAACCTCATTTATAAACACTATACAACAACAAACAACTCCTATAACATGATTTATTTACATGCATCATCACCCAATTCATGAATATTAAACCCTAACTAAATACTCAAACATGAAGAACACAAGCAATTTCATGAGTAATATCAACACACAATCATCATGTTATTAACAAGAAACATAAATCATCTAATATCTATCTTCAATTTCACATAAACTCTAAGAATCAATTAAATCTTCAAGAACACCAAAAGTGAAGAACACTTACAAAGAAATGGAAAGATGAAGATGATAACAATAAAATCACTAGCTTCTATCAAGTAATTTGAATCCACAAACACTAATTCATAATTTGGTTTATACAATTTCTTTGAATTTTTGCTAACAAAGCTTGAGAGAGTTTTCAAGAGAAGATGGGGAAAAATTGGTGAGAATGAGTCGGTCCACACACCGACCCCAACTCTTATTATGTGTAAAATTATACCCTCTTTTTAGTCTATTGTCTGGAACCCGAAAATACCCGTAAGTCAAAATACTTTTATTTTACCGTCATCTTTATTTATTTAAAACAAACAATATTTCATTAATCACAATAAAAACTGAAGCCCTTTTACTTGTTTATTCTTAAATAAACCAATCACACTTATTAAAATACAATTTATTTCCAGGCCGAGAAACAGGATGTTACAACACCCCTAGTTGTAAAATAGTGAAAATGGAGCTATGAAACTCACCTGAGTCTTGAAGTGTTTAATTTAATAAACTTGAAGTAATTAGCTGTGAATTGATGTCCAAGGACTTGAAACCTGAATGTGTTCAAGACACTTGATTGTTATTAATTGTATCGGTATCTCGAAAGACTACCCTCGTAGTTGTTATACAACTATATATGTCCAAATTACTACGATCTGTTTGATTGTATTGTTACAAGTTACTACGACTTGTTTGATTGAATTGATACAAGTTACAACGACTTGTTTGATTTTGAAATATGTTTTGAAAACACGTACGGCCCGTTGGTGATGGATTTGAAATAATAAACTTTAAGTATTATCATCTTGTCATTGGTGTTTTGCACTTACAAGTGTGTTCCAATGTGTTTTATAAGTCGTATCGTATAAGTGTTTGAGGTTATATAGGTTCGACACTTAGTGAAAATTTAGTTTGAAAACCTGCTGTTTTATGCGACATAGTCGTGCGACACAAAGGTAGTTATGCGACACAAGGGTTGTGTCGCATAGAAATGCGACACAATATCTATACGACACAAGGGTTGTGTCGCATAGATGCGAGATGCTGATTCAACAGCGACATAGTGATTGTGTCGTATGAAGTTTGCGACATAAGATGCGACACAACGTTGTGTCGCAAAGGGTACGACACAAGAGGATTTATACGACACTACATGCGACACTATGCTAGTGTCGCATAAACCTGTGGCCCGATGCGACACTAGGGCATGTTTGGGTTTTGGCTCGGTTTTGGGGTCAAACGTTCGAGTCTTGACCCGAGGCTTTTACCTAAGTTACATTATGGCAAAATAACACTTAATAATTTGTATTTTCGTTTCCAAAGGTTCTCGAGGTGTCGGTTTTTAGTTAAACTCTTCGAAGTTTGTCATAAAATACATATGTTTGTAAATCGAGTTTTATAGCAAAACGAGGTCATTTCTGGGCTAAACTTTCTTCACGAAAGTTGTAGCCAACGAAAAGACGAAGATTTCTTGTTTAGAAAGTTTTCGCTAGTTTCGAACGTACGATTTTATAAAAATTCGAGAAGAGGACTGTTTTCAGTGGTAGTTTTCGGGTTACATTTTCGAGTTCTAAAAACGAGTTTAAGCTTATGATTTGGACATTATCTAGCTAGATTATCAACTAGAGAAGTAAATAAAAGTATTTAAAAGAGTTTTAAGGTGTTGTTTACTTACAAGCATCGGATTAAAATTCCGAAAAGATAGAAACGTAGAGGCTCGCGTGGTGATCGTTTTTGCTCCAAACCGTGTCACGATCCGAGGTGATTTAGTGGTGTTATTTGGTGGATGATGGTGGCGGTTTTGGGAGGGTTTTAGAGAGAGAGAGAACCGAGTAGAGAGAGGGAGGAGAGGAGATGGGAGATTGAGTGTAAAATGGAAATGGGAGTGGAGGTGGTAAGGTGGTGGTGTAAGAGTCAAGGGTATGGGGTGCCATATCCCCTCCCTTGGCTGATTTTTGGCTGGGCCCCACCCCATGTGGGTGGGTTAAATTGTTCTCCCAAGTTTGCGTATATACCCGTGTTCGTTTCCCCGGTCGTTTAAACGTTTAAATATTTATATACGCGATAATATACGAGTTTAAAACACGAAATATTATTCGATATTTTCGATGAAGTATTTTAACCAAAATACTTTTAGTAAGTTATAAAAATATAACTTTTGCTAAAATTGTTTGTCGGGCGCGAACCGCGCGTGTTTTTTTTTGTCGCGTTTGTTCTAAATGTTACGAAATGAGTCGGAATGTAAATATTATCAAATAATAATTATTAAATGTGTCGATTATTAAATAATTCCATATTTAATAATTACTTTGATTTGTCACCAACGTCCGTATAAGTTAACCGAAAATCCATTCGATATTGAAAATGCACGATTAAACCAAATCACGTACGTGTATATATATATTCAACAATATATATATAATGATACATTAATTATCCTAAACCAAGGACTAATTACATGTATTATGAGATGATTAGGCACTAAATACTAGTCCTAATTTGGCGGGTGTCACATTCTCCCCTTGTTAAGAGAATTTCGTCCCGAAATTTAGTTCATGGTGATTGGAGTTGGATTGGAGAATAATTGAGGATACTTGAGTCGCATCTGGTCTTCCCGTTCCCAAGTGAATTCCGGACCACGCCGCGAATTCCACCTGACCTTAACGATGGGAATACGACTTTGTTTGAGTTGTTTGACCTCACGGTCCATGATTTCTGCGGGTTCCTCAACAAAGTGAAGTTTCTCGTCAACTCGAATTTCATCGAGTGGAATGATAAGTGTCTCATCAGACAGACACTTCTTCAGATTTGAAACATGAAATGTGGGATGCACGCTGCTGAGTTCGGATGGCAGCTGCAATCGATATGCTACTGGACCAATTCTCTCGAGGATCTCGAATGGTCCAATGTATCTGGGATTTAACTTCCCTCGTTTGCCAAATCGGATTACGCCTTTCCAAGGCGATACTTTGAGTAGTACTCGATCCCCAACTTGGAACTCGAGTGGTTTGCGTCTCACGTCAGCATAACTTTTCTGACGGTCACGCACGGCCTTGAGCTTGTTTTGAATTTCGACGATTCTCTCGGTCGTCTCGTGAATGATTTCTGGACCTGTGAGTTGGCTATCCCCAACTTCGGTCCAACAGATAGGTGACCGGCACTTACGACCGTACAGTGCCTCGAAAGGTGCAGCCTTAATGCTGGCATGATAACTGTTGTTGTACAAGAACTCGCACAATGGTAGGTGTTTTTCCCAGTTCACACCAAAGTCTACTACGCAGGCCCGTAGCATGTCTTCTAGCGTTTGAATAGTTCGTTCACTTTGGCCGTCGGTTTGAGGATGATATGCGGTACTCATATCAAGTCGAGTACCCAGGGATTTTTGAAGTGATTGCCAAAATTGTGAAGTGAAACGACTATCTCTATCGGAGATAATTGATATTGGAACACCGTGTTTGGTCACGATTTCCTTCAGATAAATACCGGTGAGGCGTTCCATTTTGTCGGATTCTTTAATTGCTAGGAAGTGAGCAGACTTTGTAAGACGATCCACGATCACCCAAATGGTATCGCAACCGCTCGAGGACTTGGGTAGTTTGGTTATGAAGTCCATGGCAATTTGTTCCCATTTCCATTCAGGAAGACTGGGTTGTTGAAGTAAACCAGAAGGTTTTTGATATTCGATTTTGACCTTGGAGCAAGTAAGGCACTTGCTGACATAGGTGGCGATTTCAGCTTTCATGTTCGGCCACCAGTAGAAGTCCTTGATACCGTGATACATTTTATCGGATCCCGGATGGATAGAATATTTGGACTTGTGAGCTTCATCCATCACCAAGTCTCGTAGATTCCCGAATTTAGGCAACCAGATTCGGTTTGAGAAATACCTAATCCCGTTAGGTTTGACTTCGAATTGTTTATCCATGCCCCGCAAGGCTTCATCTTTGACGTTTTCGTGTTTCAAGGCTTCGAGTTGAGCAGTGAGAATTTGAATGTTTAAATTGTTGTGAATGGTCATACTGAGGGCTCGGACCCGAAGTGGTTTCACTCGCTCTTTTCGACTGAGGGCGTCAGCAACAACATTTGCTTTGCCTGGATGATATTTGAGTTCGCAGTCGTAATCGGTAAGCAACTCGACCCATCGACGTTGCCTCATGTTGAGATCCTTCTGATCGAATATGTGTTGGAGACTTTTGTGGTCTGTAAAAATTGTGCATCTAGTGCCATAGAGGTAATGTCTCCAAATTTTGAGTGCAAAAACGACAGCTCCTAGCTCGAGGTCGTGGGTGGTGTAATTCTTTTCATGAATCTTGAGCTGTCGGGAAGCATAAGCTATGACTTTGTCTCGTTGCATAAGCACACAACCGAGACCTTGATGAGAAGCATCGCAGTATACCACGAAGTCATCAGTGCCTTCGGGTAATGATAGAATGGGAGCACTGCAAAGCTTTTGCTTTAAGAGTTGGAATGCCGACTCTTGTTTATCAGTCCAGTCAAACTTTTTGTCTTTCTGGGTCAGAGTCGTGAGTGGTAAGGCTATCTTGGAGAAATTTTCAATGAATCGTCGGTAATACCCGGCAAGTCCCAAAAATTGGCGTACTTCGGTCGGAGTGGTGGGTGCTTGCCTGCCCTTGATAGCTTCAATTTTTGATGGGTCAACGTGAATCCCCTGACTGTCGATCACGTGACAAAGGAATTGAACTGTTTCTATCCAGAACTCACACTTAGAGAATTTGGCGTAAAGCTCTTCGTGTCTAAGTAGCTCTAGGATGGTTTTGAGGTGTTGCGCATGTTCTTGTTCGTTTCGTGAGTATATGAGAATGTCATCGATGAAGACAATGACAAACTTATCGAGATAAGGCTTGTACACCCGATTCATAAGGTCCATGAATACAGCCGGTGCGTTGGTTAGGCCGAATGGCATCACTTGGAATTCATAATGCCTATAGCGTGTTCGGAAAGCGGTTTTTGGAATGTCGGCATCGCGAACACGCAATTGATGATAACCGGATCGGAGATCAATCTTTGAATAACAACTCGATCCTTGAAGTTGGTCGAACAAATCATCAATTCGAGGTAATGGGTATCGGTTCTTGACGGTCAACTTGTTCAACTCTCGATAGTCTATACACATTCGGAAAGTGCCGTCTTTCTTTTTGACAAATAGGACCGGAGCTCCCCAAGGCGAAGAACTCGGCCTAATGAATCCTCTTTCCAGAAGTTCCTGTAATTGGGCAGACAACTCCTGAAGTTCGGATGGAGCTAAACGGTATGGTGCTCGTGCCACCGGCGCAGCACCCGGCACGAGATCAATTGAGAACTCAACCTGCCTTGGTGGTGGTAGACCAGGCAGTTCTTCAGGAAAGACTTCAGGAAAGTCTCGGACAATTGGCACATCCTCAAGTTGCTTCTCCTCCGACTTTTTCTCCATGATGTGTGCGAGGATTGCGGGATAGCCCTTTTTCAAAAATTTGCAGGTTTTCAAGCAAGACATGATATTGAGTCACGTCCCACCGGTCTCCCCCTGTATGATTAAAGTTCCACCGGTAGCGAGAGGTATACGAATAACTTTGTCGCCACAGATAATTTCAGCCCGATGCTTGGACAACCAGTCCATTCCAACAATGACATCGAAACTTCCTATCTTAACAGGCATGAGATCTATTGAGAAAATTTCGTTGGCTAGATTTAAAGTGCAATTAGGGATTACACTCTTGGTTTCCATAAGTTTACCGTTTGCAAGCTCTACAGTGAACTTAACATCTAAGGCAACTGGGGTGATGTCAAGTAGGGGGCAAAACTCATCGGAAATAAAACTCCTATCAGCGCCAGTATCAAACAGAATTGAAGCAGTTAAATTGTTGAGGAGAAACATACCCGTGACCACATTCGGGTCTTGACGGGCGTCCCCAGCTTTGAGCACGAAGGCTTTTCCCTTGACGTTGTTGTTGTTGTTCTTCCGTTTGGGACATGCATCCCTGAAATGTCCCGTCTCCCCGCATCCATAACAGGTTTTGGGTTGTTGGTTGTTATTTTGTGATTTAGAGGCTTGGCAGTCTTTGGATGAATGCCCGTACTTCCTGCAGTTGTTGCAAGGAGATCTGCAAGGGCCATGGTGGTGGTAGTTACACTTGGAACAATATGGTCTGTCCCCAGTGTAGGTGCATTTGGGTTCGGTGTTGGTGTTGTAAGCTTGGATGGTGTTGGACCTTTTGTTTTGGTGGTTGCTGTGGGATTCGGTGGATTTGCGTTTGTTGTTGTTGGATTTCTCGCGGCTGACCACCAGTGCCATGAGCTCATGTGCTAGCCTGATAGCACTTTCGGTGGTGGTTGGTTGTGATGAGGCGACACTTCCCTGGATGCTCTCGGGAAGGCCGCGGATGTATTTCTTAACCCCCTTTTTCTCCTGTTCCACCAGACTAGGGCACAGGGACGCGTATTGCTGGAACTTGATGGTGTATCCCTCAATATCGGTCTCCTGCACAGTTAGTTGCCAGAACTCCTCTTCTAATCGGTGTATCTCTTCCTCGGGGCAATACTTCTCTCTCAGTTTGTTCTTCAACTCAGCCCAAGGTAGTTGATTAGCTATCTCAAGACCCACAGAGTTGGCATGGGCGTTCCACCATGTGAGGGCTCCTTCCTGAAAAGTGTAGGCGGTAAACTTTACCTTGTTTTCCTCGGTGCAGTTGCATAGGCTGAAAACAGATTCTATGCATTCTATCCATCGGCTCAAACCAATAGCACCTTTCGTGCCCTTGAAGTATAGTGGTTTGCAGCTCAGAAAGTCCTTATAGGAGCAGGGTCTGGGCGGTGGAGCATTGTTGGCTGTGTCCTCGCTACTGGGTGGTGGCGTTCGGGCAGCCAAGGCTTGGGTCACACTGCGGGCAATCAGTCCCGCGATCTCAGCTTCACTAAGGGTGATTTGTCGGCGAGGAGGCATGATGCTGAGCAAGAAAGAACAAGGAAAGGAAGTGAGATACTAGTCCGAAATTCATGATATATCTCCACAGATGTACATATATAAAATGGTAATATATAACATCTCAAGAATAACGTGAAACAATTAATAGAAATCGTCAATTGATATTTCGAAGCCAAATGATTACAGACGATTTTGAGTCACAAGTTTCAAAAGTTACAGACTTAGATGTTTTACAAAAGCGCCGGGAATTGTTACATCCGGTTGAATTACATAGATCCTACAAAAGCATATTAGGGTACAGATTCAGCCTAAGCTAATTCTGACATAAGTTGAGTTGTGGTAGCAGTGCAGTGAGATGATTCACAGACTCTGCAAGTCTGTTGGCAGTCCGGAGGGCGTCTTCGGTTTCCCTTAGACGTGTCTCGCACTGATGCAGCCTTGATTGTAAAACAGAGATTTCATTTCGGTTACCAATCACTTGGTTGTGGACTACCTCCATGGTTTCGACTGTTCCTTCCACCTGATTTTGAAGAGTGTTCATGTTGTTAACAGTGTGATCGTGGTCTTCGGAGACTTGCTCGATTCGTTCCATTGCTGTAAGTCTCCAGAGCTCACGGGTCTCTTGCAGCTCAATATCCATAGCGTTAAGTCGTTGTTCGTGGTGGTGTACTCTAGCGGTTAAGCCCGGTAGAGTAGGGTGAGTTGGATATGGGCTAGCTCGAGGCAACCTGGTGTCCCTCCTAGCTACCCTTGAGTTTCGTGATTCATGTGGGTAAGAACGTGACGAACTTGGTGGTGTGTTTGCCATTCTGAGACAAAGCGTTAGGAAGAATGAGGCCTATATCCATATAATAACCTATATAATATAGCCTAATATTGTAACGAGGCCTATCTATGTATACTTAGCATCACATAATAGCATATTGAGTGTCTAGCACAGACTTGTTTGAGTCCCGGTTCTCTCGAGGTCAGAGTCAACTAGTGTATTCCTGTTCAACATGATCGTTTCAGACCTTACATCATCTTTCTTTAATTGTACATAGTTGATCAGACTATGTTAAATTAAAGTCGTATGCTGTAATTTCTGAACCAGTCATGCCTAATGAGGAAATACTGCCTAACGGTCATAGTCTAGGCCCACTAAATGCAACCTAGTTCACTATAACATTAGGCTCTGATACCAATCTGTGACACCCCCAAATTTAATGATTTGCGGAAGCTCGATTTGGGTGTCACTAATCAATATACAAAACACATAAGATATATAATGAACGACCACTATATGCGTCGTTTTAAACTTGTATTAATAAAGTAAACATTTACATCAAAAATAATGTTACATTAGCTCGGTTCCTGAAATTGAGAGATTACATAGCATAATTACTTTTACAAAATATAATAATGCAATCAAATCTCTAGTTGTATGTATGATGACTCGAGCTAAAAGTCCCTGCTTGTGCAGCCAACCTACTGCTGGGTACCTGTGATAAATACTAAAATGGGTCAGTGAAAACGCTGGTGAGCTCACAGGTTTGTATGTCAATGTATAGTTGTAAGAACCGCAAGATTTATATTGAATTTAAAATGCAATTAAGCAAAATAAAAGTTATACAATCCATGAGCACATAGTTTGAGCTTAACTTGAGCGCTAGGTCCAATTACGGAAACCTAACTGGTTTGCCTCCTACGAGTGTCTAATCCACACTCGTCTTCCCAAATGCTAATACATCCGTTTGACCGGTTAGTGCGTGCTAATCCGGATGAGGATTGTCAATCCCATATGATATCATATACTAACATTCACGCTAAAATATTAGAGACTATGCTATAGAGGACTTTAAATTGATTAGCTTGAAACTCATGTAGTATTTGAAGGTTGGTACTTGCGTTCTACTCGTAAAACAAAACAGAGCAGTAATATCACACCCCTAGTTGTAAAATAGTGAAAATGGGGCTATGAAACTCACCTGAGTCTTGAAGTGTTTAATTTAATAAACTTGAAGTAATTAGCTGTGAATTGATGTCCAAGGACTTGAAACCTGAATGTGTTCATGACACTTGATTGTTATTAATTGTATCGGTATCTCGAAAGACTACCCTCGTAGTTGTTATACAACTATATATGTCCAAATTACTACGATCTGTTTGATTGTATTGTTACAAGTTACTACGACTTGTTTGATTGAATTGATACAAGTTACAACGACTTGTTTGATTTTGAAATATGTTTTGAAAACACGTACGGCCCGTTGGTGATGGATTTGAAATAATAAACTTTAAGTATTATCATCTTGTCATTGGTGTTTTGCACTTACAAGTGTGTTCCAATGTGTTTTATAAGTCGTATCGTATAAGTGTTTGAGGTTATATAGGTTCGACACTTAGTGAAAATTTAGTTTGAAAACCTGCTGTTTTATGCGACATAGTCGTGCGACACAAAGGTAGTTATGTGACACAAGGGTTGTGTCTCATAGAAATGCGACACAATATCTATACGACACAAGGGTTGTGTCGCATAGATGCGAGATGCTGATTCAACAGCGACATAGTGATTGTGTCGTATGAAGTTTGCGACATAAGATGCGACACAACGTTGTGTCGCAAAGGGTACGACGCAAGAGGATTTATACGACACTACATGCGACACTATGCTAGTGTCGCATAAACCTGTGGCCCGATGCGACACTAGGGCCTGTTTGGGTTTTGGCTCGGTTTTGGGGTCAAACGTTCGAGTCTTGACCCGAGGCTTTTACCTAAGTTACATTATGGCAAAATAACACTTAATAATTTGTATTTTCGTTTCCAAAGGTTCTCGAGGTGTCGGTTTTTAGTTAAACTCTTCGAAGTTTGTCATAAAATACATATGTTTGTAAATCGAGTTTTATAGCAAAACGAGGGCATTTCTGGGCTAAACTTTCTTCACGAAAGTTGTAGCCAACGAAAAGACGAAGATTTCTTGTTTAGAAAGTTTTCGCTAGTTTCGAACGTACGATTTTATAAAAATTTGAGAAGAGGACTGTTTTCAGTGGTAGTTTTCGGTTTACATTTTCGAGTTCTAAAAACGAGTTTTAGCTTATGATTTGGACATTATCTAGCTAGATTATCAACTAGAGAAGTAAATAAAAGTATTTAAAAGAGTTTTAAGGTGTTGTTTACTTACAAGCGTCGGATTAAAATTCCGAAAAGATAGAAACGTAGAGGCTCGCGTGGTGATCGTTTTTGCTCCAAACCGTGTCACGATCCGAGGTGATTTAGTGGTGTTATTTGGTGGATGATGGTGGCGGTTTTGGGAGGGTTTTAGAGAGAGAGAGAACCAAGTAGAGAGAGGGAGGAGAGGAGATGGGAGATTGAGTGTAAAATGGAAATGGGAGTGGAGGTGGTAAGGTGGTGGTGTAAGAGTTAAGGGTATGGGGTGCCATATCCCCTCCCTTGGCTGATTTTTGGCTGGGCCCCACCCCATGTGGGTGGGTTAAATTGTTCTCCCAAGTTTGCGTATATACCCGTGTTCGTTTCCCCGGTCGTTTAAACGTTTAATTATTTATATACGCGATAATATACGAGTTTAAAACACGAAATATTATTCGATATTTTCGATGAAGTATTTTAACCAAAATACTTTTAGTAAGTTATAAAAATATAACTTTTGCTAAAATTGTTTGTCGGGCGCGAACCGCGCGTGTTTTTTTTTTTTTGTCGCGTTTGTTCTAAATGTTACGAAATGAGTCGGAATGTAAATATTATCAAATAATATTTATTAAATGTGTCGATTATTAAATAATTCCATATTTAATAATTACTTTGATTTGTCACCAACGTCCGTATAAGTTAACCGAAAATCCATTCGATATTGAAAATGCACGATTAAACCAAATCACGTACGTGTATATATATATTCAACAATATATATATAATGATACATTAATTATCCTAAACCAAGGACTAATTACATGTATTATGAGATGATTAGGCACTAAATACTAGTCCTAATTTGGCGGGTGTCACACACTGATCATATGACACCTGTAGCTTGTAATATTCTTGATCCAATAAAACTACACTTTAAACCTAAGATTAAACTGCCAACTGGAGATACATCAATAATTTCTCACATGGGTACTGTTAAACTGAAAAATGGAATGCAGCTTCAAGATGTATCGGTTGTGCCTACCTTTCAATTTAGCTTATTATCTGTTCCTAAATTTACATCAGATAATAAGTGTGTGGTCAGTTTCTTCTCACAATTCTGTGTATTACAGGACTTGATCACAAGGAAGGTAATGGGAATGGGTAAGAAGAAAGATGGCTTGTATCATTTGCTCAATCAAACACAAGATCAGATTGATGAAGCTTTTAGCAAGTTGGTTGAATCTACTCTTCAAAGGTTTTGTCTTTTTTCTTCAATAAGTAGTCCTATAAAGAATAAAACCAAGTCATTATATGGACTTTGGCATAATAGGTTGGGTCATGTTTCAATGTCAAAGATGAAACATATTTCTGCTGTTACAAAGTACTTTGATACTAAGCATTGTATTGATACTTGTATGTCTTGCCCTATGGCAAAATTTACAAAACTTCCTTATTCTTTAAGTGACTCTCATTGTGACAAGCCTTTTGGACTTATTCATATTGATACATGGGGACCCTATAAAGTTTCTACTTATGGTCATTTCAAGTATTTTCTAACCATAGTAGATGACTTTAGTAGGGCTACTTGGACTTATTTCCTCAAAAATAAGTCTGATGCTTTTTCTATTCTTAAATCTTTTTTAAAATTTGTTCATAATCAGTTCAATACTCAAGTTAAAATTGTAAGGTCTGACAATGCATTGGAGTTTGTGCATGGTCAATGTGGTCCTTATTTAGCTTCCAAGGGTATAGAACATCAAACCTCATGTTTGAACAGACCTCAACAGAATGATAGGGTAGAAAGAAAGCATAGACATCTACTTGAAATAGCAAGAGCAATTAGATTTCATGCACATTTACCTTTGTCATTCTGGGGAGATTGTGTTAGCACTGCTACCTACTTAATAAATCGTTTTCCTTCTTCTGTACTTCACAACAAAACTCCTTATGAACTTTTGTTGGGAAAATTGCCAACTTATGATCATTTAAGGGTGTTTGGTTGCTTGGCTATGGCTAGTAATCCTTCTAGCACATCTGACAAGTTTGCTCCTAGAGGTGTTCCCTGTGTTTTTGTTGGATATCCACAACATCAAAAAGGGTACAAATTGTTCAATTTGTTGGATTCCACTTCATTTGTTTCCAGAGATGTTGTTTTTTATGAACACATTTTTCCTTATTCTTATCCCAGTGTTCAAGCTTTCCTTCAACCATTACCTGCTGTTCTTCCAACTTCTTCTACTAATTCTTCTTCTTATGATGATCTGTTCTGTGTATCTACTCCTACACAGTCTTCTTCTACACCCACTGTTCCTATCTCTGATCCTACACCTCTTAGAAGGTCATCTAGACCTACTCATCCTCCTGCTAAATTCCAGGATTATGTAACTGACAAGTCCTTTTCTCATATTCCAAGAGCAAATCAAGTATCAGTTGCCTTAGTTCAATCTCAATTTCAAACTTATATGACTGCTCTTTTAGCTCAAAAGGATCCAACCAGTTTTAAAGAAGCTATAATTGATCAAGGATGGTGTCAAGCAATGAATGATGAGTTAAGTGCCTTAGAAAACAATGGTACATGGGAATTGACATCTCTTCCTCCTGGAAAGAAAGCTATTGGTTGTCATTGGATATTTAAAACTAAGCTAAAAGCATATGGAAGTGTGGATAGAAAGAAGGCCAGACTGGTGGTGCAGGGTAATAGACAAAGGCATGGTATTGATTATTCTGAAACATTTGCTCCTGTTGCAAAAATGGTGACTGTCAGATCTCTTTTAGCAGTTGCAGCCATGAAAGGTTGGGATTTGTGTCAAATGGATGTTTCTAATGCATTTTTACATGGTGATTTAATGGAAGAAGTGTATATGAAGCTTCCTGCTGGTTATGTAAATACTGGTGAAGGGGTTCAAGACACTACTAAATCTTCTATTTCAAATGCCCAAGTTTGTAAATTGAAAAAGTCCTTGTATGGTCTCAAACAAGCTCCAAGACAATGGTTTTCAAAGTTGTCATCAGCTTTGCTTTCTTTTGGATATGTGCAGTCCAAAGCAGATTATTCCTTGTTCATCAAGAAAGATGCTGCTCAGTTTACTGCTATTCTAGTCTATGTGGATGATTTGTTGATCACTGGAAATGATCCTACTCAAATACAAGCTTTAAAGTCACAACTGAGTTCTCATTTTCATATGAAGGATTTGGGAGGATTGAGTTATTTTCTGGGTTTGGAAGTATCAAAAATTGATCAGGGTCTGCTTATTTCACAGAAAAAGTACACTTTGGATTTGTTAAAAGAAGCAGGTGTACAAAACTCCAAGCCTTATAAACTTCCAATGGATCAACATGTTAAATTGCAATCTGATGTTGGTACCCCTTTGTCTGATCCAGAAGTGTATAGAAGATTGATAGGTAAACTTATCTATCTCACTATTACAAGGCCTGATATATGTTACACAGTTCAGCTTCTTAGTCAATTTATGCAAAATCCAACTTCTGTTCATATGCAAGCAGTTAAACACTTGCTTAGATACCTTTTAAATGCTCCTGATCAAGGTATTATCTTAGCTAAGGATTCTGCTGTACACTTGACTGCCTATTGTGATTCTAATTGGGCTAGTTGTCCTATGACTAGAAAGTCAACTACTGGTTATTGTGTTTTGTTGGGTTATTCACCTATATCTTGGAAGTCAAAGAAATAAGGTGTAGTATCTAGGAGCTCAGCTGAGGCAGAATATCGTGCTATGGCTCTGACATGTTGTGAGGTCACATGGCTTGTAGCTTTACTTAAAGATCTTGGTTTATCTGACTTGGGTCCAGTAGATCTTCATTGTGACAATCAAGCTGCTATTTACATCGCTGCCAACCCTGTTTTTCATGCTCGTACTAAGCACATAGAAGTTGACTGTCATTATGTCAGGGATCAACTTAAAGCAGGTCTTATTAACCCTTCATATGTTTCTACTAAATCACAAGTTGCTGATGTGTTTACTAAAGTTATTGGAGTTGATCAACATAATCTTCTTTTGTCCAAGTTGGGAGTGTTCGTTCCTACCCACTCTCAACTTGAGGGGGAGTATAAAAGATGTTCAGGGTAGAAAGTGTAAAATGTATATAGTTGAGGTGTTCTTTGTTCTTTTATATAGTTGTTTGAGTTCATTTTGTAAATTGCAGAATGTACAGGGTAGATTGTGTAAATTGTATTTAGAGAGTGGTTAATTAAGTTGTAAAGGTTTGTTCCGGCAGTTAACACAGATTAATGAAATTACTTTCTCTCTCTAAACATGCGTATCTCTCTAAGATCACCATTGCAGTTTTGATAAAGAAATGTCGATGAGAAAGTAGTTAAAGGATAATATATGTGCAAATACAATAATGCTCTTGATATTATGTGAAATTTTTATCCTGTACACTTTTATGATAAAATGAAGATAAATTATTTAAATTATCATGATAAATTGAAGATTTATTTTATCAATTGATAACAACCAGTAATAATAATAGTAAATAGTAATGATCACTAAAAGCACAAGATCCATCTCTAACCTCATCATCTTTATGCCCCTTAAAAGTATTTTTTGATCAATGCCGCTTTAATATTTTTTGATCATGCCTCTTATCTTTGGAAAATGCTTGTAAACCTAATTATATATGTCTAAATTCATGCCTACAAATGTGATTGTTAGATAACAAACCTCTCTTTATCTTTAATCAACACAAACCTCACACCCTAATTCGGTAGTTATGATAACAAAACAGACTAGCTAGTCTAATGTAGAATCTAAGTGTCCATGATAAAGGGAGAAACATCGCGAGGAGATTTAGAGTTGCATCAATATTAAGATCAAATCGGGAGAACCGGATTCAAGGAGCACATGTTCAAAAGGAGGATTTTAAGGTTTAATTAGAGTTGTAAATGACAAGGGGATGTTTAAGTAAAGTATAAATGAAGTTGAGAATGTGAGAAGTTTTGAGTTCCTCGTACATGTGGCTTGTCGCCATGAGGTGTGGTATGCTTTCAAAATGATAAAAATAAGCGGTCTACCCGCTTTTCCTTTCGATGAGTTGCCCATCAACTACGTTAGAGGTCTTCTAAAACTTAAACCATATAAAATGATAGAGGAATTAGGCTCTGACAGAGCGTAATCAAAAGCATGTCGGGGGTTTTAGAGTGCACCATTTACTCGTCATTCCCCTCCGATCAAATTTTAATATATGATTTATAGAAAAATTTAAAAACAAAGTTGCATCAATAATTTAGGAAGTTAACAACATATATAAACTTTGAGAGATATAAAAACAATATTAAAATTTTATTGGGAATGAATTGAGTTGATACAAGATATTAAGAAAAATAATTTATCATTAAAAAATAGAATAACAAATTTAGAAAAAAATAAATCTATAATTAAAGAAGATGTTCAACAAAATAATGAGTTTTTAAATATCTTAGAAATAGTAACATCTCAAAAATGGCTAGTAAAAATTAAATTACTAGTAGCAGATAATTTTACAAAAGAATTTATTGCTTTTGTTGATAGTGGAGCAGATTTAAATTGCTTACAAGAAGGGTTAATTCCTACTAGATATTTTGAAAAAACCACTCAAAGTTTAAAGGCTGCAAATGAAATGCCATTAAAATTTAATTACAAATTATCAAATGCAAAAGTTTGTCAAGACAAGGTTTGCATTACTACAAATTTTGTCCTTGTAAGAAATACAACCAACCAAATGATTTTGGGAGCACCATTTATAAATAAAACTAGCTGGTAACCCGCGCAATGCGGCGGGAACATATTTGAAATCACTTTTGTTTAGTGGAAATTGTGTTTGGGTCCAGCTCAACATATATTGACGCGTGAATGTAAGATTGACGGTGCATGCCTCAACATTTTTGACAGATACCCCTACCGCACCTTAACAATCAACAAAACAAAA
Organism: Helichrysum umbraculigerum; assembly: GCA_949592205.1. Taxonomy (NCBI): domain Eukaryota; kingdom Viridiplantae; phylum Streptophyta; class Magnoliopsida; order Asterales; family Asteraceae; genus Helichrysum; species Helichrysum umbraculigerum. The sequence goes on along the minus strand of CATIUR010000001.1, from coordinate 199,498,410 downwards.
ACACCAATTATTGATAGTAGAGGAAATGACGTATCTTTTATTGTTGCAGATGCTAGTTTTTATATATGAGACACCCCGAAAACGATACTGATTTTTTTTTTTTTTTACATACAATTGACGAAATCCCAAAACCATACAACCAACTTATTACTTAAACTTTTTCTACAAACTTTAGACATTATATAAAATCTGCAATATGGCTATGGAAATCAGCCACATGGGTCAAAATCTGCAACATGGTCTCTAAAATCAGCACTCAGCTTTCTTGTCTGAGGTTAGGTCCTTTTATAAGACAAAAATGAAAATATGCAATATGGCGCAGAAAAATCAGCAATAAGGTATTGAAAATCTGCAATATGGCCTTTAAAATCAGCACTCAGCTTTCTTGTCTGGAATTAGGCCCTTGTCTAAGACATTTCCAATTCGACTCAAAACAGGAACTTCAAACGGGCATATCTCCTAAACCGTAAAGAGTTAAGATCTGAAATTTTGCATGCAGCTTCACTTTGACCATATTAAGGTTTCTACTTTTTCACTTTTACAAATTTCACGTCAAAACTCATTTTGACCCTTGAACTCATTTTTGACTACTTTTGGTCATTTTACTTGACATGTTAGTTTCCAAACCATTACCATTCTGATCTTAGGCTTTTGAACATTTAGTTACCATCACCAATGGGACTTGTTGGTGTAGTGACTTTTGACTTTGACCCATTCTAACCCAGTTTGACTCTTTACCCCATTGGTCGCCCAAATGGACACCAAAATGACCTGATTGGGTTATTGACCACTTTGACTCACTTTTTTGGTCAAACCTCGTTCCATTGACTTAATTAAGTCAAACTAACTTACTTACCTCAACATTTGACCATAACATCAACAATTGACAAATCTAACTTTCATGAACATACTTTTCACATTACTTAAACTTCAAAATCTGTTTTACACATATCTTAACTTTCATGATACAAGTCTCACTAAAACAACTAACTTTGACTTTCTTTGACTTTTCCAAAACATTACATACTTTACAAATGAGACTTGATTCTTTCTCAAAACATACTATTACTTGTTTTTACACTTTACATGGGGGCGTACATATATCAAGAGCATGATCTAAAAGGGATAGCTTGTTACCACAGCCCGCAACAAGCTTCACCACTAGCTTCCCACGTGTCTCTTGCCCACGTCACCCTTATTCACACTTGGCTCACCTGAAAAGTGTTAAACATAACACATAAGCACTTGCTTAGTAAGTAATGGAAACTTTAACATAACATAAATAAATCTTGCTTTCTTTCTTTCTTTCATTAAGGATCCTTAACATCTCCATCTTAACTACTACTAGTCAACATGTATACCAAGCTAATGGTCATGATCCATTACTTGGAAAACCGTCAAGCTAATGACTCGCTCATTACTTGACTCTACATTCTTATCCATCTACTTAACTTTTTATCTTCTAACTTGGAATAACTTGTAAAAACTTCTTTATCTTGATCACCTATACACATAAACATATAGCATGATCATTCAACACATAACTTTACATCTTTTCTTTATCTTTGATCTCATGACCTAGGTGTCACTTACCAACACCTAGCTTTCTCTTAAGTGTTCATTTCTTTTACTTCAAAATAACATATAATTGAGTATTATTACTTTACTAATCATAATCATCATTGATTATTATCTTTTACTTCATTACACATACATAATCAAACTAACATAACCCAATTACATATGAACATAACTCTTTTAATCATACTAACATGATTTAAACATAGCACATAGCTCATAAACATTTAAGGAACACTTATCAATCAAATTAACTAACTTTCTTAAACCCTCATGATTCTAGGGTTCATGAGAATTCTTTCAAACGTCAAATTTGTAACACCCCCAAATTTGATGATTTGCGGAAGCTTGATTTGGGTGTTACTAATCAATAACAAAGCACAAAGATATATAGCAAACGACTCTACATGCCTCGTTTTAACAAAATATATTGGTAATTGAAATGTTTACAACATTTAAAGCTTTACATAGCTCGAGTTTAAATAAAAGGAGATTTCAGTACATAAGTACTTGTACAAAATATACTAATGCAAGAAAATCTCAATCGTCTGTATGCTGACTCGAGCTAAGGTCCTGAAGCAGAAACATCCTACTGCTGGGTACCTGCGATATATGCTAAAAGGTCAGCTATAAAGCTGGTGAGCTCACAGGTTTGAAATCAGTTAATATAGTATGAACCGCAAGATTTAAATAATGAATTGCATCCAGCAATTAAATAATGAATTGCATCCAGCAATTAAATGATAGTCATCGTGTATACAGCCATGAGCACATAGTTGAGCTTAACTCGAGGGCCGGGTCCCCTATAGAGAATTCCGGGCGAGGTGCCTCCACGAATGCCTAATCCACATTCGTCTTCCCAAATATTAGTACGTCCGTTTACCCGGTTAGTGCTTGCTAACCCGGACGAGGTGGGTCAATCCTATATGGTACCATATACTAATATTCACGCTACAACGTATTAACAACTATGCTGACGGAGGACTTTAAAATGATTAGTTTCGAAAAACTCATGTAGTATATGAAAAGTTGGTACTTGCGTTCACATGTTAAAAGTTGAGCAATATATCACACCCCTGAGTAAAACAGTAAAAAGAGGGGCTATGAGACTCACCTGAGTCTTGTGAGTTTAACTTAATAAACTTGAATTGATTAGCCGAATATGAAGTCCAAAGACTTGTAACCTGAGGGTGTCCACGACACGCGATGGTTATAAACATGATTGGGTATCTCAAAAGATCACCCTTGTAGTTGTTACACAACTATATATATGTCCAAATTACTACGATTTGGTTGATTTGTTAAGTGTTTGAAAACATGTACGACCCGTTGGTGACGGATTTGTAATAATAATCTCAACTATTATTATTTTGATTTCGTGGCGTTTTACTTGAAAAATGTGTTTTGATTATGTTTTAGAAGCCGTTACGGAATCTAAGTACGGGGGTCCGGGGGCAGCGCCCCTGGTAGCGGGGTCCAAGGGGCGGCAGCCCCTGGCGGGGTCCAAGGGGCAGAGCCCCTGGCTGGGGTCGAGCTGCCAGGTCAGCTTGGAAAATTTTTATTTCTACTATATTGCTTTGACGAAAAACACATCTGGGATCTGAATTCGGGTATAATCGAGTGATAAATTTCGAGTCTCAACACTTAGTAAAAATCTGAGTTTTCTGTGTTTTGCGACACAATATGCGACACAAGGGTTTGTCATGCGACACAAGGGTTGTGTCGCATAGGAATGCGACACAATGTCTATGCGACACAATGGTTGTGTCGCATAGATGCGAGATGCTGATTCAACAGCGACATAGTGATTGTGTCGTATGGTGTATGCGACATAGTGGTTGTGTCGCAGGACTTGCGACACTAATTATCGGGTACGACACAAGGTGCGACACAGGGGCTTTTATACGACACAAATGCCAAAATACGACACAACATGCGACACAAGGCTTGTGTCGCATGGATGAACATCGGCCCAGAAAGTCCGGCTGTCAAGGTTTTTCCGGCCAAAAATCCGTTTTAAACTCGTTTTCAGGCTATAAAATCGTGTTCTATACATTGTAATGGACATATACAAGTTATAATAACAATCACAAGTGAAAAATACTAAGAATCGAGAGATTTCGGGATTTTGTCGGAAACTTACAAATTGTCGAAATGGAAATCCGGAAAGATAGAAATGTAGATCGTCGCTAGGTGGTCGTGAATCTCTAAAAATATTGGTGATCCGAGTGCGTATAATGGCGTTATTTGGCGTTTTTGTGGTCGGTGGTGGTTTTGGAATAAAGAGAGAAAATAGAGTAAGTGAGAGAGAGGAAAGAGAGAAATGAAAAGAAAGAAAAGAAAATGGGAGGTTAAGTCCCCCATTTTCGGTTTCCGTCTCCGTGCTCCGCGTGATGTTCGTTTTCTCCGTCGTTTAACGTTTCAATAAATATTTTACGTATTAAATGGTAAGTTTTAAAATACGAATTATTACGCGATATTTTATTTAAATATTTTACAATTCCATTTATATTTGAGTTATAAAATGTAAGTTTGTTTATTTAGTTTGCGCGTTTTAAACATTTTGAATTGTGTACGATCTGTTTGTACGATACGATTGACTACAAAATATTATCATAATAATATTTTTGACATAAAGCGTTATTTAATAAAATTGGTCACCAACGTCCGTATAAAATTGAATCGAAATACATTCGATTTAAATTGCGTACGATTTAATCAAATCGCATTTTCGTATATATTCAACAATATATATATAATTCGATACATTAATTAGCCTAACACAGAACTAATTACATGTATTAAAAAACGATTAGGCACTAATTACTAGTCCTAATTTGGCGGGTGTTACAAAATTGAACTTAGAAAAGGATTATACTTACGTTGTGGATGCTTAATTTGATGATTACAAACCCTAAATCACATGAACTCTTACTTAATTTTTGATTTCTTCTTGTTTTCTTTGTTTCCCTCTCAAGCTCACAAAATACGTACATGAAAAATTAATCTGGAACATTTCAGAAATCTGGAGGGGATATGTCTTAGCATTTTACACTTTAAACCCCTAAGCTTTGCTTCTTTATACATCTAACCCCTCTAACTGATTTCTTTTAAATCGGTTAGTCCTCTAACCAAATTCTAACCTTCTAGTTACTTTAAGCATTTAACATATTAAATACATATAAAATTGAAACATAATACATATTATATCATTTAAAACTTACGTGTTTTAGGGGCGTTACAATATATAACATATTTCTTATTATTGTAGATGTTTTTTATATATAACATATCCGTTTGATAAGTTTAAATCAAAATGTAGAAACAAATAATAAGGGGTTAAAATTATAAATTTTGGATAAACACTAATGTTAGGAAGAGATAGAAGAAACTGATATGATAATAGTATTGTAGCACGTCATTATTTTTGTTTTGAAATACCATCACAAAACCGAAAAATCTGATTGCACTTGCACAAAAGCTGAAGTCAAATTTGACTACAGCTCTACAGCCGCTACTTTGAGTTTGGCCGGTTACTATTAAAAATGCCTTGAGTTTGGCCTTATTTAAATTTGAAATTTAAAATCTAAACATCTTTCTAGAATTGCAATTTAAAGAATGTTTAGTAGATAATCCAAATGGAAGTTAAAAAATATACAACTTGAAAATTGATTCATGAATACACCGTACAACAATTTTAACTTGTTGTACATTTTTAATGTTGTATGAAACAATTTACATATTGTATTTATGGAATACATTTGTCTTTCTATATTTGCCAAATGTATGATTACATCAAATATAGAAAGTCATTTAATGGTAATAATTGCAGTTTGAACCGGGTGGATAAAGCCACAAAACCAGTTGATATTAAACACCTACAAAAGTTACATAGCCCCACATATATGATTCAAAAGACACCCGTGAAGTCTCAAATTGGCTTAATTTTAGAGAAAATGGTGATATGCATTTGCTAGTAGTTAGAAAAATATATAATTAGTTATATTGATAATAATTACAGTAACAAACAACTTACGGAGTATACCATGAAAAAAAAACATAATATATACAAAAATAATAAAAATGAAAATGCTTAAATTACCTGTACATTGTTAACTGTAGATTGTGTAGTGTGTGTAGTCGTCCGTTCTAATAATATAAGTAGAAGCAAAGTAAACATTAAATCTAACTATCCAATTTAATTTCACTATCCAGTATGGGTCCTACTAAAGATACCCCTTGGCCCACTTTTTCCCATCTCTTACCCCTTTCAACCATCTAATCAATTACATCATGCTCTTTCTTTTTTTTTTACTTTTTGGATATACCCTATCTTTTTCTAATTCATACCCACTGTTTAGTCTAAAACTGAAACTGATTATGTACTGAAGCAGGACCAATCTTAAATAAAACTGGACTGAAAAAGGACTGCACAAATGCCGAAGTGGGCCAGGGGGTATCCCCTAGTAATTCTGGGGGTGGCTTTAGATTTTCCCTGGATAAGTAGAAGGTGTTTTTTTATATTTACTTAATTTCACTTGTTACATAGTATGTTTTTCAAGACTGTCAAACAAACAAACACTTATTACATAGTATATTTTTCAAGACTGTCAAACAAACTAAAAATTTAATCTAAAAACATACAAACCAAAAAGATTAGTAACCAAAAACTTCAAAAGAGACCAACACCACAGTAAGCAAAACAAAAGGGCAACGCAGCATAAAAACAATTGTAGATTGTGTAGTGTAGTCGTCCGTTCTGATAGTTTACATCGAATGCAAGGCTACAGAATGAAAAATAATTAAAATGGAAGTTAGTAAAAATACTCAAATATTGTAGATTAGATATATAAATAAAAAAACTTACAAAATCAAAAATAAATGCAGAGAGAGAGAAACATAAATAAAAAAATATTACTAAATAATTGAATATAAGTCAGCTAAAAGGAAATGCAATCAACATTTTTAGATCTAAGAAAAACTTACAAGATATAACAAAATCACATATCATCCTTTATGGTTTTCTTCGGTACTACTGGCGTATATGGTTATGGTCATTTAGATCTATACAAAATAGAAAATAAATATAAATGTATCAGATCTAGCAAGCTAATACATAAGATCTAACAAAAAAACGTAAAGATAACAAAAATCTTAGGCAGTGGTAGCTCGGTTTTTGGCAACCAATTTGGGTAAATCTGATATTGAGGGTTGGGTAGCAGCAATGGTGTCGCTAGCGGTTGTAAAGGGTTACGTTACATGTAGCAGCGGCGGACGAAGGTGGTGTTGGGTTTGGGTGCGGAGACATAGAGAAGATAGAAGAGGCGATGAGAGAGGGAGGAGATTATATGTTTCATGTGTGTATTTTTAGGTGTGATGTGAAATATGTGTTTGAGTGTTAGGTTGTCCTTTTATATATGAAATAGGTAGGTGGAAGGGTAGATAGATAATTTCGGATATCCCTCTTACTAAGTTTTCAGTCAAAAGTTGAAATGTTTAATAAAGGGGTTAAGATATTTCCTCTTCAAAGAGTAGATTCCACAGGTATAATTGGAACCTTTGAAGGAAAAACAATTAAATGTGAATTTATCACTAGACCAATAACTAGAATGGTAAATGAATTACAAGATCTTTTGATTGCAAAAAACAATCAGATAAATTTTCTTAAACAAGAGATTCAAACATATTCAATTGATGAGCAATTACAAAATCCTAAATTACAGGATAAAATAAAATTAGTTACAAATAAATTCTCATTAAATATATGTAATGCTCATCCTAATGCTTTTTGGAACAGAGAAAAGCATATTGTTAGTCTTCGACTTTAATGAAGAAAAAATTCCTACAAAGACAAGACCTTGTCAAATGAATTCTGAATATTTACAATTATATAAAAAAGAAATTGAATCTTTAATAAATGAATAACTAATAAGACCATCCAAATTTCAATGGTCTTGTACTCCTTTTTATTTTAATAAACATGCGGAGCAAGAAAGAGGAGTACCCAGACTTGTTATTAATTATAAGCCATTGAATAAAGTTTTAAAATGGATTAGATATCCAATCCCTAATAAAAAGGATTTATTAGATGGGTTAAATGATTCAAATATATTTTCTAAATTCGATCTAAAATCTGGATATTGGCAAATTCAGATAGATGAAGCAGATAGATATAAAACTGCTTTTAATATCCCATTTGGACAATATAAATGGAATGTTATGCCATTTGGATTAAAAACTGCTCCATCTGAAATTCAAAAAATTATGAATGATATATTTAATCCATATGGTGAATTTATCATTGTTTATATTAATGACATTTTAATATTTTCTAAAAATATTGAATTACATTTTAAACATTTAGATATTTTTGAAAAATTGATTATTCAAAATGGTTTAGTAATCTCTAAACCAAAAATGATGTTATTCCAAACTAAGGTTAGATTTCTTGGACATAATATTAAAAAAGGAAATATAATTCCTATAAATAGAAATATTGAATTTGCTTCTAAATTCCGAGATGAAATAATAGATAAAACACAATTGCAAAGATTTTTATGAAGTTTAAATTATATTTCTCCATTTTATAAAAATTTGGCACAAGATATACCAATTTTGTATGATAGATTAAAAAAAGTGTTTATTCCTTAGACAAAAGAACATACTAAAACTGTTCAAAGGATTAAAGAAAAAGTAAAAAATTTACCATGCTTATCACTAGTAAATCCAAATTGGGAAAAGATATTGAGACTGATGACTCAGATATAGGATTTCGAGGTATATTAAAACAAATTAATCCAAAAAATAAATCAGAATATTTAGTCAGATTTCATTATGGAAAATGGAATAATGGTCAAAAGAATTATGCCACAATTGCTAAGGAAATCTTATCAATTATTAAATGTGTTTTAAAATTTCAAGATGACTTATATAATCAGCATTTTACAATTAAAACTGATTGTCAATCTGCAAAATTTATGTTTACTAAAGATTTTAAACATGATGTATCAAAACAAATGTTTGCTAGATGGTAGGCTCATTTTGCTTCATTCGATTTTACAATTATTTACAAGAAATGGAAGACAATTCTCTTCCTGATAGAGAATTTTTGCAGGAATGATTCCTCGAGGACGAGGAAGAGGTTCAAACAACCCCCCCTCTAATAGAGGAGGAAGATGAAAGGCCATAATTTCAAATGGCAAAGGTCAATTATTCAATGCAGCAATTACACTGTAACATCCTCGATTTGGGCCTAGTAGAAATACGGTATTTTCCTTACTTTATTTGTATTTAAATTGTTTTTAGAAACGATTTGGTTTTAATGAGAAATTGAAATTAATAAGTCAAATGATCAAAAGACTTATTGTGATAAATAAATTATTATTTGTTTTAAATTAATTTAGTTGAAGGTATAATAAAACTTATTTTCTCGCAAATTGGTTTTAGGTTCCAGACAATAGAATTAGAACGGGTATAATTTTAATACCCATTTGTACTGGTTTTGAGGAGTTAGTCGACCTAACTTGGTCTCATTTCCCATTTTCCTTCACACCTCAAGAACACACACACTACACTTAGAAATCAAAAGGAAAACCCCAAACGAATCATCTTGAAGCTGTGATTTTAGTGCAACAATCTGAGTTACAACATCTCTTTCTTGTTATCATCTCCCTTGTAAGTGATTTTACCCATTTTCATGTGTATGTTTGAATTGGTAGAATTAGGTTAGATTAATGATGCATGCATAGAAATTGGGACTTGATGATGATTGTTTGTTGTTATACTATGTTATATGATGATATTTGAGGTCGATTGTGTGTTTAAATCGTGTATTTCAATTGAATTTATGATTTTGAGTTTTTGGATTCGAGCTAGAAGTGTTGCAGGTCCGATTTTTTGTTGCTGAAAAAGTGTCGAACGCGATCCAGCCACCTCACCCGGATCGCGTTGCTATGTGTAAATTGGTCTCAGAACGTTTTGTTCTTTGAAACGCGATCCAACACCTTTTACCCGGATCGCGTTGGTCAGTAAAAATATGGGTCACTTTGATTTTGTTCTTTGGAACGCGATCCAGCCACTTCACCCGGATCGCGTTTGCAAGCGTATTTTGGTTAAGGAATATTTTGGTCATAGGTTCGCGATCCCCACCATCCTAACCCGGATCGCGTTTGATAGTTATATTTTGGTGAATTTGATGACTTGTGACATGAACACTTGTGATCTTTAAAGAGTATTAAATGTACTTTATGTGCACTTGCTTGGTTTATATACTTGTGATGAATGTAACGAATCATATTTTGAAGATCTAACTCGGGTTTTGATTGTGTTCTCAGATAAATCGAAGACTCAATAAAATAAGACCTTTGAGTACAGACAGTGATCGACAAGGGTGAGTGGATCATTGGCTTTCAGTCTAAGTTGGTTGTAACAATCTCGTTACAACAGGTAACTTGGTTTTACTTGTGTATTGTTTATTTAACATATTGCCATGATGATTATGGATTATGTGAATCTTTCAGAGGTCAATTGCGATTGGGTTTGGTACTATTACTTGGATAAAATTAGTACTTTGTACATGTGTTGCTCATTGGAATGATGTTGGAAGTAGTAATAGAACCAAACCATCGGTTAGATCACTGAATTGGCCTTCAGTGGTTATAAGTGTTGCTTGGGGGCCACCGCGGCAGTAGGGTGCCCCAAGGACCACCGATCCTCTTTGAAGTTATTTGTTTATGATGCTTAGCTGTAAACAATTATGAATCTGAGTTAGGTTGATAGTTAAAGATCTATTCACTTAGCTTTGTGCTAATCCCTCTCCTCACTTCTTGCAGATTACTTTTGTTGTGGGTGGGCAAGAAGTTGGCTTTGAAGAATGTTTGACTGCCTACTCTGAATTATATATAAACATGTTATCATTTCCAAACTTATGTATTGAATTTAAATAACACATAACTTGATGTTTGTAGTTAATATGATCATTGTACCAACTTATCATGCATGCATAGATTGTGCTTTTGGAAATATGATATACGCAATCTATAATGCATGATTTGTATTACTCGCTTCCGAACGATATATATAAAAAAAAATGTTCATGAATTACAGGGGTGTTATAAATTGGTATCAGAGCCTAGGTTTGGGCGAATTGAACATGGGTTAATTATTCAATCCCAAATCTAATTGTGCTAGTCAAACATTCCGGGAAGTGGGATTTAGCTAGGATAGGAGAATTGGTTAGTATGTAGGTACTAACGATTAACGAATGGTGAGATGTGTTTTAATACAGGGGTTGGCAGATAATGAGAACCAGACTGTTACCCCCAACAACAACAATATCTCAGGAACGAATGACACTTCTCCCGAAAATCAAAGTGTTAGTCAGGGTCAGACTGGTACTTCTTTCTCGGCAGGGGAATTAAGTCAAGAGGATTATATGTTGCACCTAGAAGGGGAAGTGGTTAGGCTTAAGGCGGTTGAACAACAGTTTCTAATATAATAAATCAGTAGACCAATTCACCCTCTACAAATTATACCAACAATTTATGCAATTTGTGCAACAACAATGAGTAATTAAAACTCCATACAAAGATGCAATCATCCAAGAAGAAGATAATGATATCTCTTCAGATTATTATATTAATACTCCTCATAGAGAAATAATTCTTACTCTTGAATATCAAGATGTTATGGACTATTTTGAATTATCAAAAGACAATATTCAAAAAAAAAACTTGGGAAATTTTATCAAGGTATCTGGACAATCAATCATTTGCTGCATCAGCATATAATTCCATAAATTATTATGAAAAATTACTTTTGGATACCTCTATTGTTGAAATTAAACATTAATTGAAAGAGGATCATATAAATAATATCAAATTTCATATCTACAGTAAAATTTATATTAAAAGAATTATTACTGCATAATAATAGGGATTATCTCCTTTCAGGGAAAGACAATTTACTAACCCTGAAAATAATGTTGTGATTAAATATAATTATTGGGACTATGTTGACAATCTTCATAAAGTATTTTTCTACCAAAATCCAGGAAATAAGCATTCATGGTTTATTAAGGTAGCTTCTACGGTTTATAAACCAAAACTACCAAATTGGTTTCTTAATTGGTGGAAGTCATATGGTCCATCGGTTCAAATATTAGTTGAACCATTCAAAGAATTTTATGTGGAATGGGCAAATTTATGTCCAAAATTATTTGATGCTGTCACCCATAAAGCAGATAGTGTCAAGGAAATTATTCCTTCTTTAATATTCTTTATTGAATTCTCAATCCCATGGATTTGGAAATGAGAACCTGAAATTGAATATGGTGACAAAGAATTACCACAATTAAAGAGAGCATTTTTTACCAAATTCTGGATAGGAATGCTTAAAATAGATAAAAAAGGACAAATCAGTGCCAAGGACACAATAGAGTTCATTCAATCAGCATTGATTAGATATAAATATCAACAACAAATTCAGCAAAAGGAAAAGATGAAAGAATTAGCTCCTTTAAATCCATTACAAATTATGGAAGCTCAATTAGTAGCTAAAGGAGTTAAAAATCCTACTTAACAAGAAATTATGGAGGCATATATGATCCAAATTTAACAAAATTTGCTTAATTTTTCACAAGCAAAATCAAAGTCAGACATCTTAATGGGAAGCGCTTATGGCGAAAATCAATTTCAATGTCTTGCTGGAGAAGACCCAGACGAAGATCAGGAATTGGATATTCCTGAAATTTTTGATATCCTGAAAAGTCAAATTTTGAAGAATAAATCAAAACCCTCCAAAATGGAAGAAGACAAAAAAAGACAAAGACAATAAGGAAAAAGAAATTGCAGAACAATAATTTCGGGTTACTATAGCCATGTGAAGAGTAATAATGGCAGACCAACAATAATTCATCATTGTCGGCAACTTTATTTGGTTGTTTTAATACGTATCAATGGGCCAAAATAATTAAGATTTGTCGACCACAATTTGTAAGTTTGCAGATCTTCCTATTATAAAAGGGGACTGAAACATTTGTGTGAGGCATCATTTTCACCACCTTTCTTTCTATCACTCTCTCACTTGTAAAAATTTTCTTTGCATATTTTTTAAGAAATAATATTCCGACTGGTTACACCGGACTATTTGTAAGTCTTCTTATTAACCCTTTTTTATATTTAAATTTATGCAAATAGACGCCGCCTATATGGCCTGCTAAATTTTTCTGTTGGATGACACTAATCATATGAATACTGAATTCATGGAAATGATCTAATAGGTCTTTAAAAAAAAAGGTATGGAAATTGAGATATGACAATAAGGTCAACTGTGCCATATAGTCAAAGTTAATCTGGTCCCTTATATGTTAGAAATCGGTCCCTTTGTCGTGATTAAGCCCGTTTATACCTAGATGTGGTGTCAGGGCATGCTTTCATTGAATACCCGGGATTTTGATATCTAATATATTTGACAACCAGATGGTAAATAATCCCTTTGACCAGGCAGGTTGTAAATCGAATCCTTACCATCTTTATCTCAGTTTTTATACTTTAAAATTTTAATATTTTATTTAATATAATAGTATATACATGGCTACGTATGAAATCTTATATATATATATATTATATGATATTATATGTCATCATGATCATATTATTTTAATATACGTATTTATTACATATTAATGATCATTGGCCTATATGTATATATATACATGATACATATATATTATGCCAATTAACATATTGCTTCTACACTACACACCAAACCAAATGTGTGCATAAGCATAAACGACAATACATATACTTACCTTCAGATTGCGTAGCAAGGTCATCCCACCCTTTACCTTTTCATACTTCAGTTACCATATACAACACAAAGAAAAAAATTCCACATTCAGATGAGCTAAAAAGACTCAAGTTTGGACTATCTTTAAGCTATATATATATACACGCACACTTGAAAGAAGAAAGCTTCATTAAATCGTAACTTGTGTGAATAGATGTAAGATTGTTGATTCAAAACACCCCAAAAGTATGCATGAATGGTGCATATAAACACCATCATTGCACATACAGAAAAATCAATAAAAATTTTGACCAATTATATTTGTCATGAAACTTGTGTTATGTTAACCCATTAGAATTTAAAGAAAGTCTCAGTCACCATTTTAGTGTCAAGAAAGTATTGAGAATATCTGGGCCTACAAATAAAAAGAAGAGAAACTGATGTAAACACAAGCAATGACATATTGGCTCGAATAACACATGAATATATTTACATTGCAGTGATCTGTTTCATGGGTGACACTAATACACAAAGGAACCTAAATTAAAAGGGTAATTTGGATCAATGGTGAAAAATGAACTTTATGGTATTACACATGAAGTTAAAACCAAGAGACATGTCCCTAAACTTTAGACATAATTGATGATTGTAAGCTTCTTTTTTTTTAAAAAAAACCACAGTCAAATAAAGTTATGCTAATATCGTGTATTTGTAATAGACATTATATCAAATGGAGTACGGGTTCTTTTAATTTGGCCTCCAAAGCACGATCAGACCCATTTTTAAAACACAATTATGTAACAGATATTAGCTAAAAAATTTTGAAACAAACTTTTTAGTTACCAAATGGATCATCGGAATCTTTTGAGTACTCAACCTACCAACCATCTTACAACTCTTGATGTAATCACTCATAAATGATATAAACTCATCCTTTGAAATTAAAGTGGTAATGAATATAGTAGAGGTGGCAAATTTGACCCATTTATTATGAAATTGGCTAATTCAGGTTATGTATTATTTCAAACATGTAAAATTAAAAAGATTAGCTAAGAGGGAACATGTCAAGTTGCTTGAACACATCGAAAAAGTTAAAAGTCCCCAAAAGTCTATTGTTACTAAGCACACAACCTCCTATATCACTTTATTTTGAAAATCTATATTATTGTCAATAAAAACTGTTTTTGTTATCATAATTATTAGAGCAAATGAACAAAATTAAAATAAGTATTTGCAAGAGAACTAAACATCAAAATGGACCATTGGCTATATATCAAGAAAGCTCCCAATGACAGCAACAACAACAAAACATATAAGAGGCCACTATATATATCATGTATCATAACATAAAAAAACGTCATAAATCAAAATTCACCAAATCAAATAACATTATACAAAACCAACAATCAAACACCAAATCACTGGCTTATGAAAGCAAATTCTCAACCTCATAATTAGGGTTTGAGAAATTAAATTACACACATATACCAATTTAAACAATAGATAATAACTTAAACATCAACCTATAAAAAAATTGATAATCAATCAATATGTATTTGCGCACATATATGTATAACCTGATTTCCTTGAGGATTAAAAGAGATGCGATAAAAATTGAAGATCCAGTACCTGAATAAAGCTTCGATTAAATATAATGACATCAATCACTTATAGCTATTTCATCAAATGATCTCGTTTTAGGGTTTTGAAATTCGCTTTTGCAATTCAAATTGGAGAACAACTCTCCTGAATAATTCGATTTAGGATTTTAGACTGGAGATGAATTAGGATTTTAAATTACAGGTCTGGACCGTTAAAATTATTTGAGACGGGGATTGAATTTGAAGGAAACCTAGATTACAGAGATGATGTTAATTAAATAGATAAAGGGGCCTTTTAGTAATTTATAACACAATTAATGGGTTTAATGATGTGAGGATTTAATCTAATGGTGGGTTAAATAAGGATTATCCTCTAATAAAAGGGTGAGATTCTTTCAAGGGTTTTCTTATATATTATTACTAGATCTCAAACCCGTGTATACACACGGGTGTTGATTGTTTAATTAAAATATAGGAGCTTAATTGATTAGTTAAGTTAATTTTAATTTAACTAAAATAGAGGAGCTTAATTGATTAGTTAAGTTTGATTTAAATTGATGATGTCATAACCATGTTTCCTATATATAATTTAAGATTATTATTATTATTATTATTATTATTATTATTATTATTATTATTATTATTATTATTATTATTGTTATATATTAAAATAATATTATATATTATATTATTATTATTATATATATGTATATATATAGAATATAGATATAGATAGACAGAATATAGATATATAGATATAGATATTAATATTAATTAATGATTATAATGTGGATACATATTTTGAGGAGGAGGGACTATTTATTAGGGGTGTTCAAATGGATGGATTAGTTCAAAACCGATCTGTATACATAAACCAAATGGATATTGGTTTCGAAAATATGAATTCGATCCGTCCAAACAAATTAAAATACCGAACCAATCCATCCGAATTATTATTTGGATGGATCAGTTTGGTTTTTGGATATCCAAACACATATATAAATATATATACTATCTAATAAAAATATATTAGATATTATAATAAATATTATACAAAATAGATGGTTCTTATTTGAACTACCCAATACATATACATGTGTGTTTAATATATTAGTAATATGCAAAACGAAACTATAAATTTCTTATATATATAAGTAAACAATTTTGTAAACTATAAACTACCTATTATATTTGGAAATTTGTAGAATATTAATAATTTAGCAAACTATTTTGTATGGGCATGCATATATATAATGTTTGAGAAATAGATATTTATTTGTTATTTGTCTTTTTTTGGATAATCCGGTTTGTAATATAGTAACCAAAACCAATCCGTGATCCAAAATAATAAGTTTGGTTTTGATCCGAGCCGATCCAAAAATTCAATTATCCAAACCATATGGTCCGATCCGAGTTATCCAATTGGATAATTCGGGTTTATCCAAAATGTGAACACCCCTACTATTTATAATGTGGATTATTCTTTTAAGATTATAAAAGAAATTTGAAGTGTAATTACACCATATTTTTCTTATTAGAGCATCTCCAATGTATGCATCAAATGTACCTTTTTGCACTATAATAGTGCAAAAGTGCAAAAAATGCATTTCAATGTACGTACTAAACCTTACACTATTATAGTGCAATCAAAAGTCAAAGCTAAAATGCATTATATTTGGTGTAGCATTAAACTTAGCACTAAAACACTATTTACATTAAATAATAATATATATAATAACTAAAATGTATTAATATCATCTATTAATTATATATTTGCAATTAATATTAGTAAGATTAATAGATATAATGTTTGTTATCATATTTATCAAAGAAATTTCATAATTTTTATAAAATTTTCAATTATAATATTAAAAATTATATCTTTCATGATATTAAAGTAGTTAAAAAAGTGTATTATGTTATTGAATTTTGTAATTTAAATCAATTTAAAAAGATTTAGTGCAACACATTGGAGCAACTTATTTTTAGTGTAAGCATATTCTCAAAAGATTTTATTTTTGCACTAAAATAATGCAATTTGTTGCACTAAAATAGTGCATACATTAGAGATGCTCTTATTAGCATTTGTAATGTTACTACGGGGGTGTTTGGGGAGCTTATATTGTTGCTTATTTGCTTATTGCTTATAAGCAAATAAGCCCAAAAATTATAGCTTATTTTAAACTTATAAAATCCCACTCACAAGCAAGCAAATAAGCTTATCAAATAAGCTTATCCAAACACTAAATCTCAAGCTTATTGTGAGTGTGTTTGGTAACAACGGGCTGAAGCTGAAGCTGGGGCTGAAGCTAGAAGCTGGAGCTAGGGCTTGGGCTTCTATTCAAAAGCCACGTCAAGAAGCTTCTTGTTTAGGGGCCTATAGGGGCTTATTTTTTCAAAAAGGCCCATTGTTTTTATACTGCCAATCAAGACTTATGAGCTGGGGCTTATTAAAAGTAGAAACTGAAACTTCTAAGGGCGCGTTTGGTTGGCGGAATGTTTTTTTGATGGAATGGAATCTTTTGAAGGAATGGAATTCAATGGAATTGGAATTTAAAGGAATTGAAATATGTGATGTGTTTGGTTGTCAAAATGCAATGGAATTTGAATCTAATTCATAACACAATCATATTTGGTAATGTAATAAATGACATTCTTACCCTTTCATATTTTATGGAAATAACTTGAATTATAAAAATATTGAACACAGTTTCCTACCAACCCCAAATTTCAGAAGAATAATCAAATAAAAATCACAACTACCTACTCATCTTCTCTTTCTCAAACCAACCCAGTTTTTTTCTCTGTAAAAACCCAAACTTTCTCTAACTAGAATTCATTACATTTACTAAAAATCGGGAGTAAAAACCCAAGTGGCGCGAGACAAAATCAAACCAACCACCCACCGTCAAACCATCGATCCACCACTGCGGTTTATGATGATGACCGGTGCGACGGAAATGGAGGTGACGGCCGGCAGCAGATTATGATGTTGATCGGTGCGGTGGTGGTTAGTGAGGCAAACATCACGGATGAGGGTGATGATGACAACTGCGGCGAGTGAGTGACATGGTGTCGGGTTGTGGTGGTTGCAGGTTTCCGGTGACGAAGTCAGGCGGTGACGGATTGAGACGGGTGGAGGTGTGTCCGGTCGGGAACGTTGTGATAGTATTTGTAAGGTGAGGAGGGTGAATTTTGTCATTTTCATACTCAAGCCTAAGCTGGAATCAAAATCCTTCCATAAAACCAAGGATTTAAAATCCACTTAATAAAGGAATGTTCACATTCCAACGGAAACACATTCCTGCAGTTTTAGTCAACCAAACACGCCAATGGAATGGAATTCAATTCAAATTCTATCAGAATCCTTTGAAATCCATGAGCCGGGGCCTAAAAACCGTATATAAGCAAATAAGTAAAAAAAAAAAGTAAAAAATAAAATAAAAATAAAAATAAGCTCTCCCAAACACCCGCTGCATCCGAATTCTAAAAAGCATCCAAGCTTTTTCATGAAAATCAAAGTATTTGGTCACCCAAACAAGATTGTTGTCGCCCTGATTCATCTCCTCTGAATCTCTTCAGAAACCCTAAACTGAGACTAGGGTTTTGGTTTTTATACCGGGTAACACATAGTTGTACTCTATTCCACTAATTGTTGATCATCATATTGTATAATACCAGTTATTACACTTCCGAAACATACCAACAAGAACCCTAATTACCAATTTCATGGTTTATCCCTTAATTCATCATTCCACCTCAACATTGCGCTCTTTAACTGTCTATCACAGGTATGTCTTAATATCATTTGCTGTCAATATATACATTTGATTATAAAAAACTGATTTTTATTAACTTATTTTTATAAATTCCTTCAAGAAACATTAAATATTGATGATACGATAATGGGTTTCATGTAGTTTAAGCAGTGAGAACTCTGATTTATGCCTTTATAATCAGACATTTAAGTTTCTAGATATTCCATATATATATTTATAATTTTTTTCAAGAAATCTGAAGAATAATTATATAATAGTCAGGTTTCATGTAGTTTAAACGTTTATTTATGATAAATAGAATATTTGATTTACTAAACCTACGTCTTGTACTTTAGTGCAGGTGAAGTTTTTCATTAATCTGATACTCAAATAATGAAAAGATTGGGACACACAGTTTGTATGTGAATTTAAATAATAATGTGGGGTCATGGATTTAACAAGAACTCGGGTCCTGGTACGGGTCCTGGTACCGGGAATCCGCAAACCCCTTTCGGTTTCCATCTGCCTTCCCAATCACCGTCACCCACTTGGTATAGTCTTCTCAAGATCTTTATTTGATTTCAGTTTGTATATACTGTTTTAATTAACCGAGTATGATATTAGTAGCTTGTTACAGCCCCATAAGTAATGTATTGTAGAGGCCATTGATGGCTTCATTTCCTTTTCCAGGTTCAATGGTTCATCGGTAAAACCTGAAGGTCATCAAAGTGGTGTAGTAGCTCCCATTATTCCGTCACATAATCCAGCAACTGTGTCTCCTGTTAAAACCCCAGTACAAGATTTGAAAAGAACAAGATCGCCACCACCTGCATTCTTTAGTTACAAAGACATTCTGCAAAACTCATCAACTGATGCCGGGAGGCAAGTTACTAACTTAATCTTAATTTTAATATTTCAGTATGTCTAGTTGACATTATTATCTAGCTGGGAAATTTCTAACTTAAAAACTGATTGTCTCTGTCTCTGTAAATGAAATTGTGCTCAATCTAACCATACATGACTCTCAATCTTTCACTAGTTTTCACTTTTGTAATGTTGTTGATTTAATGTAAAGGATAAACATCTTTCTACTATGCAAGAACAAGTTTTTAATAATATCCAGAATTCAAAATAGTCAAACTTGAAATCCGTTGGGTGAATACCTTTTCTTTTTGGTGGCCCATTTGATAGAAATACTAGATTTTTTTCCATCTGTGATGGTTATTTTTCTTTTTTCTTTTATGCTTCGTTGGGTACTCATTCATGCTCTTTGCTTACTTGCAGCCAAGCTGTTCCTCAGAGAACCAAATCTCCTCCTCATGTTTATCAAAGGAATCAACCAGGACAAGGTTTTGGTCCTTCAACTGAACCTAAAAGGTATATTTGTTTCAACCTCACGGGTAGCAATCATAGCACGTCCATGCATGTGAACCTACAAACGTTTTTGCTTTATTTTGAAGAATCAGTTGTTATTGATATTTTTGATCCATTGCTGTAGCCATTTCTTCTTTTTTACACATATTGCATTTGCCCTGTCATATTTAATGTTGTAGTCCCTATGTCTTTCAATTTTTGAACTTGTTCTGTTATGTTTTTGTCTAGGCCTTCTGTATCTCCTCCCAGATTAAATACAAGGCCCAATACTCCTGCTGGTCCAGGAAGTAATGTTTGGCCTGTACCATCTGCTGGTCTTTATAGACCCGAAGCACCTGCAAATAATTCAAGCCAAGTACCTGCTCCAAAACGGAGTAGGCTACCGTTTTCAACACCAACTGATCCAGGGTTGCGAGGGAATGACAGCACTTCACTTGATGACATGGAAAGGTATGATGCAATCGACCAAGGTGGCAAATAGGGCGGGTCAGGCAAACGGTTTCGGGTTGAAAATGTAATTTATGCCTTTGTGGGTATGGGCTGGGTTGAGTCGCAAGTTCGCAACAGTTTTGTCCGAAGTATGTGAACTTTATATGATTAGTTAGTGTGTCAAATATAATTAACAAAGTTATGTTATTCCAACGATAATTCAATTTTTTTGAGTATGACGATTTAGGACTCTTTATGCGTTAAAAAATATGTAGTGGACTGATCCGATTTAAGCTAATTTGTTGATACTAACCATTTGACCCTTTAGAGGTAAAAAACTACATTTTAAATGAGGGAATTAACCTCCAAATCTACCCCTTCGGCAGGTATGAAGAATCCCTTATTCCGTGGATATACGATCCCTAAGTTTAGAACAGACCAAACTCCAAAGACCTTCATTTATTCCGTCTCCGTTCCCATTCCCATTCCCTGATTCCCTCATTTCTGAACATACAACTACTGTTGTAGGGTTCCCTTTTCTTTTTCAGTATAAGTGTATAACCAATTAGTGTTTTGCTGATTCTTAGCGTTTACTATGTTGGTGAGGTTCTTACTGGATTTTGATCAAAAAGTTATATAGCTCTTAAATATGAAACATCATTGAGTGGTACAAGAACAATTTTTAATGTAATAATTTCAGAAATTAAAATAGTCAAACTTGAAATCCGTGGTTTGAAATCACCCCTCGTGAACACTTTTCTTCCCACCGGATCTTATAATAAAACTTCTAGATTATGTTTCATTTGGGATGATAAATACTCCGTATAATTCTTCTATACATTTTGACAGGTACTAATTTGTGTACTTTACATACTTGCAGCCACTCTTTTCACCAGAGAACCAAATCTCCTCCTCATGTATATCAAAGAAATAATCCAGGACAAGGTTTTAATCCTGCAAGTGAAAGTAAAAGGTAAATTTAACTTCCAAACTCACAGATTCCTGTCCATTCATTTGCACCTTTCAATTTTTTTGCCAGCTTTATTTTGAAGAATTAGCTTTTAGTGAGTCCATATTTTAATTGCTGTAGACATCTTTTATAATTCCGCGATCCCTTGAATTAGGTTTATAATCCTATGTCCATTTTATAAAATTTGAGAATGTATCCATCATTTTTGAAGGTCCAGTAATTTATCACTATATGGATGTTTGAAGCCTCTGTGTTATTTCTAAAAGTGCACAGCTGTTATTTAGTCTCTTTCTAAAATGAGGGTATTTTATGTCATGCCAAAAATTTCCAAAGGGCCTTGCTTTTGTCATGTCACATCTGATATTATAGTCCGGATGAGGGGATGGTCCTTTAGCTTTTGAACCTTTTATTTTGTCCTCCTCTAGGCCTTCTGCATCTCCCCCCAGATTAAGTACAAGGCCCAATAGTCTTGCTGGTCCAGGAAGTAATGCTTGGCCTCCACCATCTGCTGATCTTTATAAACCCGAAGCACCTGTAGTAAATCCAAGCTATCTACCTGTTCCAAAACGGAGTAGGTTACCTTTCTCAACACCAACTGATCCAGGGTTGCTGGGGAATGACAGCGCTGTCCTTGATGACACAGAAAGGTATGATGCTATCGACTAGAGGTGGCTAAATTGGTGGGTCAGGCAAATGGTTTTGGGCTTTTGGCTCTATATTGGTAGTTTGTTGGTATGGTTTGAGTTTGGGTTGGTTGACCTAAAACACTTCATGTCCAAAATATGTGAACTCCATATAGTTGGCGTTTCAACTGTCAAATATGATTCACGTAATCATACAATTTCAATAATAATCCATTTTCATTATGAATGAAATGATTCAGGAGGTTTATTCAACTAAAAGTATTCCTTAGGTGATCTTTAACCCATTTTATTTTAAGATAATATGTCCATTTGACCTTTAGAGGTACAACATTACCTTATGAATAAGGGAATCAACTTCCAAGTTTGCTCCTTTGGCAGGTATAAAGAAATCTCCTTTTGTTAATATGATTTTTAAGTTGAAAAGCCGTACTGTTGGATTAAACAGCTATATTCAGTCCTATTCCCTCATTGCCAGACCATCCAAACAGCCTCTATGTAAATGGATCAGAATTGCCACCTCAACCTATTGAATTAACATATCGAATACCTTGGATGTTCTATTGACATATACGTGTTTCATCTATTAAATTAGATTTTCCTTCCCTAATTATCTGCAGAGAATTGCAAGCCAAAGCAAAGCGAATGGCTCGCTTTAAAGACGAACTTAGCCAACCTGAGCCAAGTGAGACTGGCAACCGAAACCAAAAACCACAGCACGTTGATCAGTTGGGTGTCGACAAAAGAAAGTTTATGGGGGAAGTTTCAGATGTGACGGGACATTTACGTAATAACAACTTACAAACTGAAAGTGAAGATCAAGATTTGTCGACTGTTATTATTGGATATTGTCCAGACATGTGTCCAGGTACATTTGTTATAACAAAATAATATGAACTACACTTTACTTTCTTATATAGGAACCACACAAATTTCTCCTTGTAAGTTTAATAAACAGCTTTATGGAATTGAAGTTGTAAAGAAGTCTGTTGAAATAGTGAGAACAAAACTTTAGGCTTGTGTAAGTGCTACTTAGTTATCTTTGCATTCTTGAAAGCCAGTAATTGCTTAGTGCTCCTATATGTAGTCTCTTAATGATCAGAAATGGACTATGCATTCAAAAGCATGAAATGATTTTGGATATGAACTACACTTTACTTTCTTATATAGGAACCACACATATTTCTCCTTGTAAGTTTAATAAACAGCTTTATGGAATTGAAGTTGTAAAGAAGTCTGTTGGAATAGTGAGAACAAAACTTTAGGCTTGTGTAAGTGCTACTTAGTTATCTTTGCATTCTTGAAAGCCAGTAATTGCTTAGTGCTCCTATATGTAGTCTCTTAATGATCAGAAATGGACTATGCATTCAAAAGCATAAAATGATTTTGGATATGGACAAATGAAGATGAACGAACATGTTTGTTAAATTAAATATGCGTGTAATACTGTTTATTTTTGTAAAATAATTTATGTCACACGCGGTCACTTGTGGGACACTAGTCAACTTGCGGGTACGACAAAAAGCATATCATAATCTGTAAAATTGTAAATTGATGCAATTACTAGTTCAGAGATGTAAGAATAGAATCCAGTGGTATGTAAGGGCATACCTCTTAACACACAGGGTTACTCAAAGTATCAATTTACTAGGTTTCTTAAAACTACTATTTGGTACCTTTGAATTGTGTGTTTACCTGAGGATTATAGGGGTACTCTAGATTTTTGGCAGGTACAGATGTCAAAATTAAATTTGCTATCCCATATAGTTATATTAAGAGGAAAGAGCGAAAAACACTGCCCATCAGGATATCATAACATGACAAGCTGAATATTGGGATTGTATGTTTAAAATGTTATCAACCAACATGAGGTTATATGAGTTAACTTTAAGTGGAATTAATGCAAATTATAATGCAAGGTGTACACAATTCTTAGATACCTCAACTCTGCGCTTACTAATCATGCATTAAAGGGAATGATTGACAAACATACAATGGTTACAAAGCAAGATCAAATTGTAATGATCTAAAGGAGTTGCATCTCAGACGGTCAAAAGGAATTGCAAATCTCAAAAATTAACCAACTAAATTAAGGAGAGGGTTTCATGTCAGATTAAAATAAATATAACCAAACAACAAAATCATAACCAACTGAATTAAGGAGAGGGTTTGATGTCAGATTAAAATATAATATAACCAAACAACATATTCATGGTGATGTTTTTTTGGTACCTTTTCTTGTAATCGAACTGATTAGGTTCATGAGTCAGAAAGAACAAAGTTTGGTACTTCAATCTAGGCTGCTTGGCTTGGCAACTAGTACTTGCTGGACTGTATTGCAAGCAGCTATGTCTGTTGTTTGGGCTATATACTCATGAAGGGGCCGACTCAGGTTACTTTCTATCCGCAGTTGGTCAAATGAGTGAAAAAAGTGGCTTAAATGGAAACAAGTCTATTGAGTTGAATGTCCCTCAAATTTAGTCATAATGCATTAGTATCTTCGGAAAGTTATATTATCATTGATATAATATGATTTCGTAATCATATTTTCAAACACAAATCATTTGTAATAAAAGGTAAGATTTTCTAAAGAAGTTTTGGGTCAATCCAACAAGTTTTGACCCACAACAAGAATCACCCTGTTGAAACCATTACTCAACCCATGTACCTCGCTCATCGTGCCACCTCTAGCTTTTAACAAGCAGACACTTTCTTTTGACTGCTTGTTGTTGCAGAGCAAGAAAGAGCAGAGCGAGAGAGGAAAGGAGATCTAGATCAATATGAACGTTTGGATGGGGATAGGAACCAGACAACCGAATCTCTCGCAGTTAAGAAGGTAAGCTTTAGGTCTCCATTAATAAAGTTTTGTTTCATTGTACTATGTTGAGTGTTTTTTTTTTTTAGTTTTTTAATCTGTAATTATGTCCAATGTATAAGACCTTTTTTGGTGCAATTTACAGTACACTAGGACCGCTGAGAGGGAAGCTGCACTGATACGACCGATGGAAATCCTGCAAAAGACAATGGAATATCTTTTGAACTTGCTGGATCAACCCTATGATGATAGATTTCTTGGCTTATACAACTTCTTGTGGGACAGGATGAGGGCCATCAGGATGGACCTCAGGATGCAGCATATATTTAACCTAGGTGCTATCACTATGCTGGAGCAAATGGTTAGTACTTGTCTCAGACTCTATTGTTGCTCTAGGTGAAACAACCCCTCTCTATATAATATTAGAGGTGGCAAAACGGCTGCTCAGGATGGGTGACCAAACACCCTTTTTGACCTATATTTGTATCCTTTGATAAGAATAATTATTTTGGTAGTTTGACTGAAAAACTGTTCTATTACAATAATAATCTGAATTTATGAGTAAATGCTTAAGACGGTTGTTTGTATTACAAATAGATTTTTAAGCTACTTTCAATGTGTTTGACCCATTTGAGATACAACAGAACTTAAATTGATTTGCTAAACTAATAATATGCTTGTAGATTGTTAGACATTGAGGTATATATACCTATTTGGAACAATTGATCCATATCCTGTCTTATATATATGTTCTAAAGTACTAATAATTAAAGTTTATAACCATATCCCTACATGGTACAAGTTCAATGGCATCACATGATGTTACAATCTACTCATAACTTTATTGCATGCATAGACACATAACTCTACAGTGTTGTTATTTCATGCCATATCCTTTGAGGTTGCAATTACAACATATTCACTTATGAATGGGATGATTTTGGATTGCATTCATTTCTGATAGGTTAAACAGGAACTATAAAAATAACTAGCCAAAAAGGAAGTATGTCAAATCTGTTGAAAGTCGACAAAGGTGTATTTGTAAAATCTTCTGAGTCATTTTATTCAGAAGGTCAGATCATCATCGAAATGATGTGGTTTCTTGGTCATATTTGACTAATGAGTTATTTGGAATAATATAACGTAATTTTTATGGGGTCAACCCGGCTCAGCCCCCACCAAAAGTTTACCCGGTTAAACTCGTCATTCAGCCCTATATTTTCTTCTTTCTACTGTATGCTTTTGGTGAATTTAGATCTTAGTTTGATGCTGTTTTTCAAGTGATCTTTTAGTCATTAACTTGTTGCGGGTGTCAGATACGGCTTCATGTTTTGGCTATGCATGAGTTATGTCAATATACGAAAGGAGAAGGTTTTTCTGAGGGGTTCGATGCACATCTCAACATTGAACAGATGAACAAAACATCTGTTGAATTATTCCAGTTGTATGATGATCACAGGAAGAAAGGAATAAAGGTGCCTACAGAAAGAGAATTTAGAGGTTACTATGCACTTCTCAAATTGGACAAACATCCAGGCTACAAAGTAAGTTATATGACTCTACTAGTTTATTTGTTGATTGGTTTTCTGAATAGTGGGCAATCACATAAGTTACTAAATTTCTTGCCCTGATGGTTTTCTGACAAGTGGAAATCATGGTAGGTTGAACCCTCGGAGCTCTCACTCGATCTTGCCAAGATGACACCGGGGATACGACAAGCTGAAGAAGTGCTGTTTGCTCGTAATGTAGCTAGGTTGTCTAATCTCTAAGATTAACATTTAAGTTTTCCAAGAAGTTACCAGGTCCAAAAAGTGGAAAGATGGATGGGTCGGATAACGGGTTTAGGTTGAATCAGGTCATTTCTTGAATGGGCTGAAACTGGTTGGATTCCTATAACCTGTTCATTTTTTACAAAACAGATCACGTGTAAATACTGATTACAAACTACAAAATCAGTAATGTAAGCACTGATTATCTAACTATTTGAAGAAAGTGATTTAGGAGGTTGTATACATTAAAAATACATCTTGAACACCTTTCAACCCATTTTACCCTTTCAATCCATTCCCCTTTCTGCTAATTTTTTCGATTTGAGGCATTTTATGCATTTGTGGTTGATAACAACCCAAACTGACTGATCCATAAGTAATTTGGTTGAAATTGGCACTACTATAAAGTTTTATTATCTTTTTTGTTGCTATGATGTTGCAGAGCTTGCAGAACTGGTAATTTCATTGCTTTCTTTCGTCTGGTTAGGAAGGCTAGCTATCTTCAAGCATGCTTAATGCATGCTCATTTTGGCAAGGTATAGTCTTTTTATGCGTTTTTTTTAGCAATATATCTTGTTATCATATTAATAATTTTCATGGTAACCCTTGATTTTGCATGCATGTAATGTTTACCTGTCTGATCCCCTTTATTTGACTTTGGCATGGGTGTAAATGTTTTTGAAGTTTTGCGTATTCAGTAATGCTCATACATGATTTTGATCTTACCAGTTACGAACTCAGGCACTAGCTTCTCTCCATAGTGGATTACAGAATAACCAAGGCATACCACTATCCCTGGTTGCTAAGTGGCTTGGAATGGAGGTAGTTTCTCTAGGTTGAGTTTGCTTTGTCATTTAAGTAGAGATAAAAAATGGGTGGGTCAGGCGGGTTGGGTAATGGGCCACGAAATCGGCCAGGTTGGGTTGACATGAAGCACATTGTGTTTAGAAATTTTTATCTAATGTTAAACAAGTACTTTGTCAAATATCATTACTAATATTCCAATTTTTTTAATGGAATGATTTAGGAAGTTTTATGCATTCCGATTTAGATATTTTATCTGTTATTTATTATTCGTTTATTTCTATTTTATTTTTTTAATGTTAACCCTTTGATCTGCTGGAATATATTAGAAGTTGTTGGAAGTTGCCATGCCTAATCTAAATCATTTTAGAGGATGTTTTATTTCCTTATGCTATTTTAATTTCCTGAATAGGAAGAAAACATGGAAGACCTTCTGGAATTTCATGGGTTCTCCATAAAGGAATTTGATGAGCCATACATGTTTAAAGAACGCCAATTTCTGAATGGGGACAGTGAATATCCTATAAAATGCTCAAAGCTTGTTCATCTGAAGAGATCGGCAACTGTTGTTGAGGATGTTTTATCTTCTCCTCTGGTAACATCATTACCTCCCGAGGTCCCAAAACGGGTCCAGGTCAGCATGTCTTCTATTAAAAAGGCGGCACCTGTTGTTCATAAGGATAAAACTCAAGTATATGCCAAGCCAATTGATAACCATATAGCAAATTTTGGAGGTATTGCATCAGTTAAAGATATGCCAGTGCAGCCAATTTTTGCTACACCAGTACTTGACAAATGGAATGAAGATCGCTGTCACATGGAAGCTGCGAATCACATGGAATCTGCAAGTAACATGGAAACTGCAAATCACATGGAAACTGCGAGTCCTTCACCTCGGGATATCTTCAAAAATAATAATTCTTTTAAATCTCCAAAAGTTGTCACTACAAGTGTCGTGAAACCAAGTATTGATAAGAAGTTTAGGAACTCTTTTGAGAAACCAAGTTTTGATAAGAAGTTTAGGAACTCTCTTGAGAAGAATGGCCAATCATATGAAATACCACCACAATTTACACCAAGAAAAGTTGTTGAAGAAACATTGCCAGATATACGGATGGATTCTCCTGTTGAAGAATCAGTGGTCGAACCCGTTTTTCATGAGAACCTGGAACCTGAAGAACCTGAAAGTTCGATTGAAGAAGTGCCAAATGATATTGAAATTGATATGTCTGTAGATGAAGAAGTTGCTGAGGCAAAACTTAAGCTGATATTAAGGTCCTACTTTGTTATATTGATTTAGGGGGTGGCAAATTGGGTGGATTGGTTAACGGGTTAAAACCCGTATGTCAAAACGTGCTAGGTCAACTTGGGTAGACTCAAAGTACTTTATATTAAATAGCGTGTCAAATATGATCAAACAAAAATTATATTGTATTATCTTAATGATAATCTGATATGTCAAATGAAATGGTTTAGGAGGTTTTACTCCGTATATATTAAAGATATACATTTAGGCCTTCTTGCAACTCGTTTGACCTGTAACTTTCTTTTTTTGGTTATCTTGGTTATTTTTTTTTTTACTAACATGAATTGACTTATTCAAAAGTAAACGAGTCGAAATTGCTTCCTCTATAAATTTTTAGTTTTTCGGATTTAGTTCCATAGCATCTTTTTTGTTCTTATATTTTCATTGATGATGTAGGATTTGGAGACGGCATGCTTTCCGAAGGAAGGACTTACGTGATAAAAAACAACTGGCAGCAAATGCTGCATTAAGTTTGCTTTCATTGGGCCCACCAATGCGGCATTACAAAGAGGTAAATAATTTAAAATTATCTTTCACTGTAGTGACTTCCATACATTAAGTTGTTTCATTCACGGGGTATGTTAATGCTTCTTAATTTATCCTTTTCATTTATGAAGCAATTAAAAGTTCCTGTTGACTTCAACATTGACCGTGCAATGTGTGAGAGATACGAGAAGCAAGAACAATTGTGGTCGACACTTAATGTTTCCAATGTGGTAGCACCTACTCTTGGTCAACGTTACCAATATCCTAAATGCATTTGCTGGAAGTTATTATTTTTTTCTCTTGGCGAGGGACCCGGTACCACAGTCTCCGATCTGGATCCAAGCTCATGGTTGCGACATAAGCTAATGCCTGAAAATATCAGTAATAATGATGCTTTAGTAGCAACTTTGCCGAACATGTCGATATGGAAAAAAATGGATTATGGAAAATCATCGAGTGAGTGGACTTATTATTTGTCAGTGGTGAAAAACATACAATTTGATAATCTACTTGAAGAAACGGTGTTGGGGGCCAGTGCTGTCATGTTTTTAGCATCTGAAAGTGTTTCATGGGAAGCACTAAAGATTCGGCTTTTTAGTCTCGTATCATTGATTCCTTATGGGTCATGTTTGCCACTACTGATCTTAAGTAGCTCTGACTCTTCAATCGTAGTTGAAAGTTTAGGGCTTAATGAAATTGATAAATCAAAGATCTGCTGCTTTTCAGTTGTTCCGTTTTTCAGTGACGGGCGTTTAAGAAAGGGAGTAGAGTGGTTGGCGAGTAAGAGCCCTGTACAACCCATTGTTCAGTGTGTAAAAACACGTGAATTAGTTCTCACACACTTGCAGTACGTGCAGTTTGATGCTCATAACATGAGTCCCGAACAATGCATCTCTGTTATCAATGATGCTGTGGATGAATCGATAAAAGATATTGGTCAAGCTGCAAAGTCAAACCCTGTATGCTGGCCTTGTCCAGAGATCTCGTTGCTAAATGGGCCCGATTGTAGAATTATGGAATCCTATATGCCTAGTGTTGGATGGAGCTCAGCTACAAGAATTGAGCCTCTAATTCAGGCATTAAGAAGCTGTAAATTACCAAGTATCCCAAATAACGTATATCGGTTTTGTGATCGTTCTTTTACCGGAATGAATATTGAGAACCAGAGACTAGAACTCGAGCACTTTTTGGTGAGCTATTTGAGTCCTTTAATGGGATTGCCCTTGGCTCAAAATGAGGCTTCGATTTTGATACAAAACTGTGTGGGACTCGAGCTTCAAGGTTCAACTTATTACCTTGCTCCAAAGTGGCTCTTGATCTTCCGGCGTGTGTTTAACTGGCAGTTAATGAGTCTATCTAATGGAGCGTTTGCAACAGCATATATTTTGGAGAGAGGTCATATTGTGTTGGAGACTTTCGAAGATGAATCATATAATCGTGCAACACCATCCCTAGATGAAATGATAGAAGTTTGTGCACGGCCAAGTTTGGAATCGGATTACCAGGATTTGAAAGCAGTAGTTTCTAATACCCCTGTAGAAACAGTGGTTAGTCGAGATGCTTCATTGGACGAGGAAATGAATTATGGGGAGAGTGAGAGTAGGGAGAATAAGAATGAGAATATGAATGAAAACGAAAACGAAAGGAGTTTAAGCAAATTGCTGGAGCAGTGTAACATTATGCAGGATATAATAGACAAAAAGTTATCCATATACTTCTGATATGATACAACATAATGAGTTAATTTTGTAACAGAAAATGTATGTATCCTCTATTTAATTTATATAATTAGATTTGTACATTTTGTTGTTGATAATGTTATCAAATTGTTTGTTTTATGACTTTTTTGATTAATCATCTCTGTATGTTTGATAACTTTTGCTTGAGGTATTTCATTCTTGTTGATATCATATTTGAGGGTATTTGTTGCCTTATCGAATGCTTAAATGTCTTGAACCTTACATTCAATCGATTAGTGTACTTTAGAATGTACTTAACTGGTGATTGACAAAGTAATATCAATGATTGGTCAGTGAATTAACAATCATGGTATGTTAGAATTGGTTACCTCTATAGCTGCTTTGATGTTTGAAGCTTGCAATTTAGGGACACTCGGGACTTGATTGAGGTTTTCTCGTGTCTACAGTATGATGAAGATTGAGTTATTTATTAACGATGAAGATTAGGGTTGATCCCCAAACTAGGGAGATGTGTTCTTCAGAAAAGTTCAAAACTTTTAGACCCTAAACTTTTAGTTATACTTTTAACACTTATTTGGGTCTAAATTAAAAAATATGGATAATTGTACTTGAAATAATATTACCAGAGTAGTTGTTTCATCAAGGAGATACATAATTTATAATATGTTTGTAGTGGCATGTAGTTAATGGATTATCACAATTTCTTGCGGTGCATTGATATATTTGCTTGGACTTCTAGTTAAATTAAAGGCCATATATTTGAATTTACAGGTCATACAGATATGTGTGGGTTGTATCAGAATATGGCGTATTGGACATGCATGCTGTACGTTGGGCTTGTCATTATAGAAGGCTTATCCTGTGGCAATCTTACAAATTGCTTGGATAAATATACAGATATGCGGTCCCAGGTAACAGTTTTTTGAAAATCTTGAATAAACTTATACACCAATAAGATACTACATTTCGATCTCATGAGATAAGGACTTCTAGCCCTCGTATACCTATATATACCAGCACTCAGAGAGTGTCCTAAGCATCTCATTTCAGCACATCTTTTCATTCTACAACTAAAACAGTACCATGGCTGCTTCAACAATGACCCTCTCACCCTCTTCATTGGCTGGGCGCCACGTCAAGGTTTCACCTTCCACATCTGAGTTGCAGGGTGAAGGAAGAGTCACCATGAGAAAAACCGCAGCCAAGCCCAAAACCGTCTCATCTGGCAGCCCGTGGTACGGTGCAGACAGGGTCAAGTACTTGGGCCCATTCTCTGGCGAGGCACCGTCATACCTTACAGGTGAATTCCCAGGTGACTACGGTTGGGACACAGCTGGACTTTCAGCTGACCCAGAGACTTTCGCAAAGAAC
Source organism: Helichrysum umbraculigerum (assembly GCA_949592205.1). Lineage (NCBI taxonomy): Eukaryota > Viridiplantae > Streptophyta > Magnoliopsida > Asterales > Asteraceae > Helichrysum > Helichrysum umbraculigerum. The sequence goes on along the minus strand of CATIUR010000001.1, from coordinate 199,466,021 downwards.
CGCGAGCTTGAAGTCATCCACTGCAGGTGGGCCATGCTTGGAGCGCTAGGATGCGTCTTCCCCGAGCTTTTGGCCCGTAACGGGGTTAAGTTTGGTGAGGCCGTGTGGTTTAAGGCAGGATCCCAAATCTTTAGTGAGGGAGGCCTTGATTACTTGGGGAACCCGAACTTGGTACATGCACAGAGCATATTGGCAATATGGGCCACACAAGTGATATTGATGGGTGCAGTTGAAGGTTACAGAATTGCTGGTGGTCCACTTGGAGAGGTGGTTGACCCGTTGTACCCTGGAGGAAGCTTTGACCCATTGGGCTTAGCTGATGATCCCGAGGCTTTTGCAGAGTTGAAGGTAAAGGAGATCAAAAACGGAAGATTGGCTATGTTTTCAATGTTCGGGTTCTTTGTTCAAGCTATAGTTACTGGAAAGGGCCCACTGGAAAACTTGGCTGACCACTTAGCTGATCCTGTTAGCAACAATGCATGGGCTTTTGCCACTAACTTTGTTCCCGGAAAGTGAGATATATGTACATTGATCAAAATCCTTCCGAAATGATGAATGTATCTTTGTTGTGTCAAGAAAATTAAAATGTATATTTTCACATCTTCAAGAACAGAATTTTCCTATGAAGTGTCATTTGTATTGCGAAATATGTCGTGATAGCTGCTATGTATATACTACCACACACTGTCATGCAACTTAAATTCTTTGCGTAGTGTAGCCAATGCTAAAATGTCAGTTGAACTGACATCTCAACTGAATATGCCTGCTTTTGCATGATTAATAGAAAAAGATTTGCTAATATTGACGTGCTTAGGAACTATTAGAATGTTAGATACTTGGATGATGGGAAATGAAGTTTGTACATAGATGTAAAGTTATAATTAAGGAAGTGACCTAACTTAGTATGTGAGTGACATAAAGAACAACATATATATTGAAGTTTTAATTTATGAATAAACTTGAAATGATCGGTTTCTTTCCAATTTCAAAGATACAGGTGAAGTACATTCCCAATTATACGTAGTAGCGTGAGAGTGATCTTCTTGAAAAATACAAAATTTCCCATCAGTATAAGAATAGCAAGGTGGATTATGAACATAAAAAAATGTTAAAACCTGGTGAAGGCCTGAAGTATGTTAACACTAGTAGAGACATGGGCATGTGTAAAATCAGGTTCTTTGAGATAATTACCAAACGTGGCGGTTGCAATGTCTATGTTGGTGTTATGTATAGTTACTTACTTACTTCCTGATAAGCCCAACCGGAAAAGAATACACTTATGCCCTACGATTCGAATTCCCGGCATCAAACAACGAATCAGAATATGAGGCGCTTCTCGCGGGCCTGCGCCTCGCACTGGCCATGGACATCAAGAATTTAAAAGCTTTTGTGGATTCCCAACTCGTGGCAAATCAAATCTCAGGCCTATTTGAAGCGAAAGAACCAGCAATGAAAAAGTACCTCAGCCTGACGAGAACAACAATAGAGGGTTTTAATACTTTCAGCATCGAGCAGGTCCCCCGGGGCAGAAACAAACGGGCGGACGCCCTCAGTAAGCTAGCATCCCTCAACTTTGCCCATCTGACAAAAGAAGTACTTGTCGAAGTTCTCAAGCAAAAATCCATCATGGCCGACCCCACGGTGGAGGACATACAAGAGGAAGGTGACACCTGGATGACACCATTCATCAAGTTCATCAATACTGGAGTACTTCCAGACGATCCGGGTCAGGCCCGAAAAATACGAGTCAACGCACCGAGGTACTTCATAAAAAATGGGGTGCTCTACAGAAAAACTTTCTCCGGCCCGGAGTTGAGGTGCGTTGGGCCTGCGCAGGCGGAGAATGTCATCAGAGAAATACACGAAGGGGCATGCGGTTTGCACGCCGGCCCCCGTTCAATAGTAGCAAAGATAGCAAGGCATGGTTATTTCTGGCCAACCATGCACAAAGACACACTGGAGATAACACGAAAATGCCACGCATGTCAAATCCACGCCCCGGTGCAGCGTACCCCCAGGCATGACCTGATCCCAGTTACATCAGCATGGCCTTTCCACAAGTGGGGCATCGACATTGTGGGTCCTTTCCCGGTGGACCACGGAGGTGTAAAATTTCTGGTGGTAGCAATTGACTACTTCACCAAATGGGTGGAGGCGAAAGCGGTAAATAGAATCACAGGGCAAAAGGTACTCGACTTTGTGTGGAATGACATTGTTTGTCGTTTCGGTGTGCCGCATGAAATCGTAAGTGATAACGGGAAACAGTTCGCTGACAACCCTTTCAAATCGTGGTGCGAAGGTCTCCAAATAAAACAAACTTTCACTTCCGTGGCGCACCCCCAAGCGAACGGACAGGTCGAAGTCACCAACCGCGACATCGTTGAGGGCATCAAAGCGCGATTAGATACAAACACAAGGGGCTGGGCCGAGGAATTGCCAAATGTACTGTGGGCACACCGCACAACGCCCAAGGAAAGCACGGGTGAGACCCCCTACAGCTTGGTTTACGGGTCAGAAGCGGTGATCCCTGCCGAGATAAGCGTGCCCACGCCCAGGGTGGCGCAATTCGACGAAGATGTGAATGAGATACACCGCAGGGAACATTTAGAACTCACGGATGTAAGAAGGGAGTACGCCTCGGTAAGGGAGGCAGAAAACAAAAGGAAAATGGCGCGGTACTACAACCGCAGAGTGCACCCACTAACCTTCCAAGTTGGAGATTATGTCTGGAGGAAGAACGAGGTGAGCCGCGCCGAAGACATGGGCAAGCTAGGCCCGAAATGGGAAGGACCATACAGGGTCGCCACGAGCTACGGCAATGGAGCATATAGCCTGGTCAACCTCAACGGGACTCCGATCCCCCGCACCTGGCATGCGACAAACTTGAAAAAGTGCTACGTCTGAGGCCACACACAGTGCCACATCCCATGGGTCGCCTCGCCGCATCAACGGCAGGCCTAAACCCCATCCAGAAAATGTTTTCTGTTTTACTTCCTTAAGTCTTTGTAATGGTTGATAGCGCAAGTTAGGAGCAAGTCTGATCAGCTTTTTTTCCTGTACCCATGCTATGTATTTTCAAAATTTTCCAACGTAATGAAAATCCAACGACCATTGCAAAACTACTAGCTCTAATTTGGTTACATACGCGTGCATCTGCTGAACACTTAAGCGAAGCAACGCGCAACCTCAACACTTGTAAAAATCCGAAAGCCAAAGAGCCGACCAAAACAAAGTGGTCACAGCCATCTCATGACACACCGCAGCGGGGCGAAATGCCCGCGGTGGAAACAGATGAGTTGACCCCGCCGCAGCGGGAGGTGCCTTCTAGCCCTGCCCCATGGCGGAGATCCCCCGCAGTTTTTAAGCTGAAGAGGGGTCGATCAGAAACAGTTGCCCCGCGCCCAGCGACGACTTTTGAGTCCGCTGCAGGCGAGATGCCAACACAAAGTGGCAATCTAGACTTGCCGGTCATGACAAAACAATAAAAGCGCAAACATAAACATTTAGTTCAGAGCTAAACACGATAAACATAAGGTTCATAAACAAACCACACGCACCGTTCAATTACAAGCATTAAATTGTCCAAAGGTCGCACAAGCCCAAACCGGGCACCACAAACAAAATACAAATTGTTCGAACAACCACATAAGCCCAAACCGGGCACACCCAGGAACACATCAAAGTAAATCGTTTACAAAAGAAAGCCCAAACAGACGGGCGACCAAAAGATTTACAAACACAATCACGGCTCAACAGCCAACAACTCGTCCACGCTCAACTCGGAACTGTTCATCAACTTTGCAGCATAGGCAGACTTGGCATTTTTGACAGCATCAAATAACTGCTTGGTTCGCCCTTTGCTGTCCGGCTTGATCATCTGCAGGAGGTCTTCTGGGAGCTCGGGAGGACTTTTCTCAAACGCTTTTTGGGCGCGAACCGCGGCGCGGTGGGATCCATACTCCAACATACCCAAAGCGTAAGCATTTACTGGCTCCGCCGCGCTAGGGTCCTTCAACACCCTGTCCCCGATCGACCCCAACTCGGCGCGCAACTTGGCAAGCTCAGCCACAGCCACATCTTTTGCATCCTTCTCCGCCTTGACCTGTTCCTGAGCAGCAGCGAAGGATTCTTCCAATGAAGCACGCTCCGCCTGCAGCGCTGCCATCTGCTCATTCTTGGCAATAATCACCCTGCTCTGCTCACCAACTTTATCATCCAGCTCATCAACCCTGTGCCCCAACTCCTCAACCTGCAAGCCCCTGTTAAACAGATCAGATTTAAGACCATCAACGGACTTTCTCATATCAGCAATGGTGCCTTCTTGCGTCTGCTTCACAGCCCGGAGCTCAATCACTTCGTCAGTCAGCTTGCTCCACGATCTTTTCTCCTCTTTCAGGGCGTCAAGCTCACATTTCATCTCATTCACATGGCCTTGCTCAATATCCAGCTCGATGCGCAGGGTCTGACGGTCCTGACAAGCTGACCTATACCTGCGGCGCGTGTCAAGCGCCCACCGCAGCTGATGCACAAAGAACTCGTCGCTGCGAGCAAACGCCTCGGCGTCACCGATTTCTCGCAGCGGGTCCACAAAGCCGGGGGGTAACAGATTGTCCAAAAAATTACCGAATTCCAAAGTCTCCTCAAAAGTTTGCATGCCAGGAGCTCTAGTACCATCGCCCCCAGATTTTTCAGATTCAACATCCACCACGGCTGGAACAGATCGGACGGGCACAGGTTTCAAAAGGGGGACGACCCGTTCAACACCAACATCTTCAACAATCAGAGGGTCCGACCCCGAACCGCCTGGTATGTCACTCCTCGCCAAATCATCCAACATCAAGTCGCGGGGCCACTCGGTTGTTTTTCCTTCCTCCCCATCGCTCTCATCTTCGTCAACCAACGACACATCTGCGCCACGAAGAAGCATAATGGTTAACAGGACATGGGGAGTAGAGCAAGTAATAAACAAGACACACACAAAAAAAAAAAAAAAAAAAAAAAAAAAAAACACATTACCTTTCTTCAAAACGCCGATCTGACCCGACGCGACGGAGGAACCGACATCTGCGCCGCCCTTGCTAGACTTTGGCAGCTTCATCCCAGCCAGATCTCCCGCGGTAAATTTTCTTTTCTTACCGGTCGACACAGGCACCTTAACCCTACCCCGGAGCAACCCAGAGCGGGTAGTCCCGGGAGCAGCCGGCTCCGCCGCAGCAGGTTTAACCACAGAAGAAGGGGCCTGCTCCACAGTGTCGTCCCCAGCGTCATCATCTTCTTCAGCTTTAACTATCTCCTCTTTGAAAGGCTCATACTCCTCCTCCGCGCAACCCTCATACCCAACTTTTATTAGATCCCCCTCGCTCTCCTCTTCTGAAAGATAGTAAACAATCTGCATCACTGCAACGCAACACAAGTTCAAAGTTAACAACTGCCATGAACAAAATCCCACAAAGAAAACAATAAAACAGAAAACAAGGACTACATTGCACCCATACCCTGTCCATTCTTCACAAACACCGGCCTCACCGCACCGCGTTTCCAACTAGAACTGACCCCCAAGGCAAACAGAAGCGCCTCCTGATGATAAGTGCGAAGATGCAGCGACGCACCTTTGCAGAGGTCAAACAAACGGGTATCCGGCGCATCATCGCGGGGAATCACATTTAACCGGCTATCTATATTCCCAGAATTCCATGCCAGCGACGCCGCGGTGGCGCCGGGCAAACACTCCTCATCAACAAAGAAGAAGCCATCTTTCCATGATCTAATGGTGGGTCCCTTTGACTTCGTAAACGACGAGGTGGGACGCCTCTCGAAAGAAAACCAACAGTCCTGCTTTGCAACCCTAAAATGGTGCAACAACAACTCAACAGTCGGCTCACCACCATGGCCGCGACAAAACATTTCAAACGTCAGGACACGCATCAGCGCGAGAGGCTGCAATTGTGACAACGCGATTCCAAAATACTCGCACACATTAACAACAAATGCGGTAGCAGGCAAACGAAAATTCGCAACTTCAAAATACTTCCGGTACACAGTAATCTTTCCGGCCGGCGGACGATGCGCACGATCATCCGCCCCCGGAGCCACCGGATTATAATCCTTTATCGAAGGGTACCAGACTCCTAGGGCAGCCAAAACTATGTCACTAACCTTACTGCCAGTCCGGGCGACGGTTGAATCGTCGCCGTCCGGCGCTTTCGCCGGAATAGCGGAGCGACTAGGGGGACGATCGGTGGTATTTGATGAAGTCACAGACATGGCAGGGTGCAAGGTATGTCGTAAACACAGGAAAGTTGAAAGGGAAAAGAAAATACGAACCTCAATCGGCGGCGGACGAAGGAAATAGCGTGGAAATTTTTACTCAAAGAGGAAACAAAATCTTTGATAAAAGTAGAATGAAAAAAAAGAACGATGAAAAATGATAGTTATACACCGGGCAAACGAATCGGGTCGCTTTCGGGTTTTTTAATCCACGCCCTACACGTGTCATGGGCATCCACTATTTTCAAATTTGAAATGATTACCAACACCCACACGCTCCACGCGCTCCACGCGCCATAACCGCCATCGAGAAAACCGCTTGACACGACGTAACATTAATGACTGCTCAGTTCCACTACCAACTTTTCAACTATCCTGGTACATAGCCGCGGCGCTACAACTGCTAAAAGCTAAACGCGGTGGACGCGGAGCAAAAATTTAGAGTTCGAACCTCCAACGCACTCTGCGTTGCAGCATCGAACTGGGGGGACTTAATGGTGTAACCACCTCTCAACATCGACATTGCTCCACCCCGTCCCGACGGGACGGGACACGTTCCCATAATCCCCGAACCGCCCCACCACAGTGGAGCGGTACCAACCAGAAACATTCCCTGACATAACGTATCAGGGACCAGAGCTGGTCGGGATCGTACAAATAAGTCAGCGTACATCCATCGTGTCTCATTGGCTGAGAGGTAAAGACAAATGTGACACACGCTCCTTCAAGATCGTTCTATGGATTGGGCTTTACCGTTTAGGCGGGAAACCTCAAATGGGCCGGGCCAGGCCCATACGTCGCAACGGTCCACTCATCCTCACATATTATATATAAGCCATACTTAGAACCTTTTGGCCACATACATTCACATACATACTCACTTCCATAAACCCTAAACCCTGGTTTACTCTACCACCTTGAATCTTCCTTGAGATTTAAGGTTATTTACAGCAATTGGAGTGTAGATTTAACTCGGTACATCACCCCTCTCACACATTCATGCACTCGAGTAAACCTATGCTCGATCACTTCCAAACCAACTTGCAGTAAAAGGAGGGATCATTAATCAGAACAAGCTTTACTAATACCATTGGGTGTACCAAAATGGAATTAACAAGCTAGCAAACATGTTAATTTAGATTAGAAAATTGATAACGACACAGATATTCTTCATAAAGAGATCCATATGTGTTGAATAATTCCTATTAATAACAGACTTGGGTTTTCAAAGTGGTATGACTTGTTGGAAAATGCTTTATATATGCAGTGGCGGATCCAGAATTTATTTTTAGGGGGGGCATTTGGCACGTACTACATGTATCGATAATAATAGGTTGATAACCGGTCAAAACGGGTCGGGTCAAAAACAGTCAAGTACAAAAATATATATAAATATTAATCGTCACTTGTAAAAATACTAGCAAGCTATGATTGAAGTATTGGAATTCATACATAACTTTTCACTTAGCAAATATTATGTTCAATTTTTAAAATTTGTCACTTTGATTGAAGTATTGGAATTCATACATAACTTTTCACAAAACACTATAAAAATAATAAACGTAGTACTAATTAAACTAGATGCATTTATGACAATTTATACTTAATCAATTACAACAATTAAACAATTTAGTTAATATAATTCCTGCAAGTTTTTTTTTTTTGAAAGGCAGTTTTGAATCACTGACGGACCTAGGCAGGTAGTGGTCCACCCGATCATCTCCATAATGCACCCTCGAGAAGAAACCCAATTGGGAAAACTCCTCACCACGGAGCCCAAAGGCCCAATGGATTTTCCATGTACCGAGTGGGGGTCGAACCCCCAACCTGTGACAAATGCCAAGGATGCTCAACCAACTGAGCCAGGTCTCAAGTACAATTCCTGCAAGTTAAGTTTATAATTATATACTTAAAACACTAAAATTAATGGAGTAATATACAGAAAAGGTCCAAGAATTAGAAAGGAAATAACGTTTGACTTGTTGTACGCAATAGATACAGCTTTTGGGCTCAATTTTTAACATGCAAGGCAGCAAGGGGGGTCATTTAATTTATTTTGTGGGGGCTTAGTGTTTGGGCTTAAAAAATACAACATGCTGGGCCAAGCTGAGTGGGGGCCCGTGACCCCCCTAATTGTTCATTGGATCCGCCTCTGTATATATGTCTTTGAGTTCCAAACTTTACCCACACTAATATAAATAAAATGTTTGACTTGTGACCTAATTCTTTTTGAAATGTTTTTAGCATTATTTGATGATAAGAATTAAGAATTGGCAGTTATCAATCTGCAAAACATCATTTTCAACAGCTATCATTTAAAACAGTTATCAATCTTCTTCGCTGTCAAAAATAAAATAAAATAAAACAGCTATCATAGTTAATCCATCAAGTGTCTGTAAGTTTTTCTTGCAATTGAAGTCTTTCCTCTCAATCCAGAATAAAAGTAGAAAATGATAGACATCCAAAGGACTTGGCTCAACAATATGTTCTGGATGTTACATTCATTAATATTGTTATTATTCTTTGGCTTGCATTGATTTTGGTACTAAAACTTGAAGCCATGTATTAGAATAAACATTGGAAGATACAGGACATATAGATTTGTGTGGGCAGTGGGCTGGATCAGAGTTGGCATATTGGTCATGTTTCTCATTGGCTTGCTTGTTTGAAAGCTTATCCGGTGACAATCTTGAAAGTAGCTTGGATAATACAGAGATACGTGGGTCCGAGAACCAAAAATGGAAATTTTTTGGATGATATTATTGACCAATCAGACTGATCTCACTAGATAAGGACTTCTATCTCTCTTTATAAGTGTTGGATCATAAACTTGATTTGACCCGATGGGTATTGGATCATAAATTTGATTAGGTCCAAAGTGTTATTGGACTATCCAAATTAGAAAGCTTGGTCCAAGTCCAAATATGAGAAACTATCTAGAGAAGCTTTTAGAAGATTATAGAAATATGAGGTAAAAATATCTACCAGAAAAAATCTAGTAGAAGTATCAATCAGAAATATCTAGAAATAGTATAAGAAATATCTAGATATTAATATGTAGAAGAAATATCTAGATATTAGATATATAGATGTCCATGGAAATATCTAGTGTGTGAAACTTTCCATGGAGTAGTATAAATAGGTGATGGTGTAACCATTTGTAACCAAGCAAAAGTTGTAAGCAATTTATAATCAATAAACACATTATTCTACAAATCCTTTCTTTCAAATAACCTTTCAACCTCTTTCACTTAAAACCTCTCAATCAAATCAAGCATAAGAAGCTCAAAGAGCTAACAAAGTGGTATCAGAGCTACGTCGATCAAGATGTCAAGTATGATGAGCTCGTTTCAATTTCCTCGTCTTACCAAAGATAACTATGAAAGTTGGTGCATTCGAATGAAGGCGTTACTTGGCTCCTATGATGCACGGGAGATTGTTGAGAAAGGCTACAAAGAGCTTGATGAAGATAAGTTAAATTGATGCCCAAAAGGGTGAACTACATAAGCTAAAAAAGAAGGATCAAAATGCCCTCACTCTTATTCATCAAGGTCTTGATGATGCAATGTTTGAGAAGGTTGCAAATGCAACTACTTCAAATGAAGCATGGGAGATTCTTCAAAATGCATTCAAAGGAGTTGATAAGGTGAAGAAGGTACGTCTTCAAACTCTTAGAAGAGAGTTCGGAAAATTACAAATGGAAGAATCCGAAACCATATTGGATTACTTCATCCGTGTTTTAACAATCTCAAATGAGATGAAGAGAAACGGTTAAAGTTTAAGTGATACAAGAGTGATAGAAAAGATTCTTCGCTCTTTGACACCAAACTTTGACTATATTGTGGTGGCCATAGAGGAGTCAAAATATGCTGACTCTATGACCATTGATCAACTCATGGGTTCTCTACAAGCTCATGAAGAGAAGCTAAAGAAGAGAAGGGAGAAAGAGCCCTTAGAGCAAGCTTTATACTCAAAGCTCTCTTTCAAAGAAAGAGAAAAGAGCTTTGTACACGGGAATGAGCAAGGACGTGGACGTGGTGGCTACCGAGGTCGTGGTGGTTCACAAGGACGAGGACGTGGAAGAAGAGAAGATGAAAGTGAATCTTCTGGAAGAGGTCGTGGGAGAGGTTTTGTGCCTCAAAGAGGTGGTAAGTTCCAAGTACAATGTTATAATTGCCAAAAGTATGGTCATTATAGCACCGAATGTAGAAACTCGAAACGAGTGGGAGAGAAGGCTAATCTTGCAGAGGTCGAAAATGATATGGAGCTTACGGTGCTAATGGCAAATCTTGGTGAACTAGAGTAGAAGAATACACAATGGCATCTAGATTCCGCTGCAAGCAATCATATGACAGGAGATGACAGCTTCTTCGTAGATATGAAGCAAGTTAGAGGGAGCGTCACTTTTGAAGACAAAAGAAAAGTAACGATAGAAGGAAAAGGTAAAATACAAATCCTTGCCAAAGATAGAAGTCACCAATATATTTCTGAAGTTTATTATGTCCCAAGCCTTGGATATAATATATTAAGTTTGGGACAACTCTTGGAGAAAAGATACGATATTTACTTAAAAGACCTAAGTGCTACAATACGAAACCCCCAAGGAGTACTTATTACTAAAGTGCCAATGAGTAAAAACCGAATGTTCCTTCTAAATGTTCAACATGAAGAAGCTAAGTGCCTTAAGACAAGCTTGAAGGATCATTCATGGCTTTGGCGCATGAGGTATGGGCACTTAAACTTTGGTGACTTAAAGTTATTATCTACTAAGGAGATGGTTAGAGGGATGTCTCCTATTGATCCTCCTAACCAAGTATGTGAAGGATGTCTCCTCAGAAAGCATGCAAGGAATCCGTTTTCAAAGGAAGCAACATCAAGAGCTACGGAGCCCCTACAGCTTATTCACACAGATTTGTGCGGACCCATAACTCCACCTTCTCTTGGTAAGAATAATTATTTCATGCTCTTTATTGATGATTTCTCAAGAGAAACTTGGGTGTATTTTCTAAAAGAAAAATCCCAAGCTTTTGAAGCTTTTAACATTTAAAGCAATGGTTGAGAAGGAAAAGGGTTTGAAAATCAAATCCATGAGATCCGATAGAGGTGGGGAATTCTTATCAAAAGAATTCACCAAATTTTGTGAAGATAATGGGATGCGACGATTTCTAACGGCTCCTTACTCTCCACATCAAAATGGAGTGGTTGAGAGGAAAAATAGAACCATTATAAATATGGTTCGAAGTATGTTAAAAGATAAAAAGATGCCAAAGGAGTTTTGGGCTGAAGCTGTTGATTGTGCGGTCTATCTATCAAACCGGTGTCCCTCAAAGAGTTTGGACAACAAGACTCCGCAAGAAGTATGGAATGGGATAAAGCCTACTATATCCCATCTACGAGTCTTTGGAAGCATAGCATACGCTCATGTACCACGCCAAAGGCGTTCAAAGTTGGATGATCGAAGTGAGAAGCATATATTTGTTGGGTATGACAAACAATCGAAGGGATACAAGCTCTACAATCCAACCACGGGGAAAGTGATTATGAGTAGAGATGTGGAGTTCGATGAAGAAGGAACATGGAATTGGAACACGAAGGAAGATGAAGGATATGAATTTCTTCCTATTCTCAATGAAGAAGGAGAAGAAAAAACCAACTCCACTGAAGAAGGTCAACAACCTCCAAGTCCATCCCCAACTCAAGGATCTCCTTCAACTTCAAGTTCAAGTTCAAGTGAAAGATCTCCAACGATGAGAAGCTTGGAAGAACTCTACGATGTAACTGAAGAACTAACACTCTTCTATTTATACGTAGATTGTGAACCTATAGCCTTCGAGGAAGCAGTGCAAAGCACGAAATGGAGACAAGCTATGGATGAGGAGATAAGGTCGATAGAGAAGAACGATACGTGGGAGTTGACCACTCTACCAAAAGGCTATTGGAGTAAAGTGGGTGTACAAGGCAAAGAAGAATGCCAAAGGAGAAGTTGAAAAGTACAAGGCAAGATTGGTGGCCAAAGGCTACAAGCAGAAACAGGGCATCGATTATGAAGAGGTATTTGCTCCCGTTGCTCGTTTAGAAACTATAAGAATGATAATAGCTATTGCTGCTCAATATAAATGGAGTATTCATCAAATGGATGCCAAGTCCGCTTTTCTAAATGGGTCACTTGAGTGTTGGAGGACACCGTGTAACAGGGTAAGATTTCGATGACCGGATATCCCTTTGAATCGTGTTATCACTTTCCGAAAACAACAATTCGACCCTATATGCCTTGGGTTACACGAATTTTGTTTTGGGATAAGACAAAGAGTGGTGTTCTTGTTTGAGGCAACAAAACAAAAACCTGGTGCTAGAGAGTATTTCTTGTTTTGTGTGTTTTTCTCATGTAGATTACTTCTCACTCTATGATCATCCAACAATCTATGGAGTTAGTGGGTATAAATCATCCAATAAAGTCCACCATTGATCACTTGCAATTCCAGCCTTTTGATATTCATAATCATTAAGACCATAAAATCCTATCAGTTAGGATAACCAATAGTCACAGTAAAACGGGTCAGAATAGCCTCTTGACCCGTTACGTCCATAATTAGACTATTACGCCACTAAATAGTCTAATTTTAGACTAATCCGGACTTCTGTCTAAATTAGACTAATTCAGTCCATTTCAGACTATTAAACCACCGTATAGTCTTTTTTAGACTAATTCAGCCTAAAATAGACTAATGTCTATTTTAGACTAATTTTGTCTCTTTTAGACTCATGACTGTTTTTGCAATTGCTTTAGGTCAGGGATGTTATTGACTTGATGGGCGTACACTCCGTACCTCCTAACCCATTACTAAGTCAAATAATCGTATCCCTCAATTACACTAAATTACTAACAATCCTCCCCAATTTAGTGTAATTCCTTTACATGAGATAATCAAACAAAACAAACTTATGCATAAATAAAAATGTCTTGAAGATTGAATTTCCATCTTAGTACATTACACATTCCAAATATTCGAGAATCGGGGTGTTCTAAGAATTGAACCCTTCAACCCGTTTGAATACTTGAAGATAATATACACACAAGTTTTCAAATACTCTAAAACGATCTTGACACTACAAGCCATGTGTCCATATCCATTCATGAATGTTTCAAAGCATAAAGTCCAAAGCTTTTTGAAGCGGCAAAACTTCACATTCACATAGGTAGTTCCTTTCCGTCATGCACCTGCTCTTGCACTTTTTCAAATGAGCTATTAAGAAGTTAACTTCAACCTAACTTCAGCAGGTCTGAGCACATAACCTTGGGATGACATATGTAAAAACATGTGCTCCAATTTCTAAGTGTAAGCTTTCCACATTGAATTCAGCTCCTAATTCATATCAGGAGGGAATTGGGTGTCTTACCATTAGAAATTTATGTGGACTTTAAACCCATCCCTAATGCAGACTTATTAACCAAGTCTCTAGCTAATCCCTTCGTCAAGTGATCAGCTAAATTCTGTTGTGACCTCACAAACTCTACAGAAATCACCCCATTCATGATTAGTTCACGAATCATGCTATGTCTAACACCTAAGTGTCTAGACTTCCCATTGTACATTTGGCTATAAGCCTTTGCCAATGTAGCAGCACTATCACAATGAATAGAAATATGTGCAATGGGTTTAGGCCACAATGGAATCTCATAAATAAAGTTTCTTAGCCATTCCGCTTCTTTACCAGTAGCAGCTAATGCAACAAACTCAGATTCCATTGTCGAGTTGGTAATACATATTTGCTTCTTGGAAGCCCAGGAAATGGCACCTCCCCCAAGCAAGAACACCCAACCACTTGTTGAAGAATGATCTTCAGCATTGATTATCCAACTCGCATCAGAATAACCTTATAAAATCGAAGGATATTCAACATAAGATAAACTATAATCCATAGTTTTCTTTAAATACTTTAGTACCCGCCTAATTGCTTGCCAATGATGAGCATTAGGATTACTTGTAAACCTACTCAATTTTTCCACAGCAAATGCAATATCCGGCCTTGTACTTGTCATGGCATACATTAAGCAACCAATCACCTTTGAATACTCAAGTTGTGATACAGCATCACCTTTATTAGGTAAAAGCTTCATGCTTGGATCCATTGGAGTACTCACAGGAATACAATAAAAACAATTGAATTTCTTAAGTACCTTCTCAATGTAACGAGCTTGGGAAATTGAAATTCCATTATTTTCACGTTTAATCCTAATACCAAGGATAACGTCAGCCTCCCCCATATCCTTCATGGAGAACTTTGATGAAAAAAATTCCTTTGTTGAGTCAACTTGATCTTGATCAATCCCAAAGGATAACATGTCATCAACATATAGACAAATGATGACTCCTTTATCGGATTCGTCAAATTTGCTATATACACATTTGTCGGATTGGTTTAAATTATAATCACTTAACAAAACTACTTCATTAAACTTTTGATGCCATTGCTTAGGTGCTTATTTCAAACCATATAAGGATTTAACAAGTTTACACACCTTGTTTTCATTGCCCGACATGATGAAGCCTTCCAGTTGTCTCATATAAACCTCATCCTCTAAGTCACCATTCAAGAATGCAGTTTTCACATCCATTTGGTGAATCACAAGATTGTGAATTACAGCTAAGGCAATCAACAATCTAATAGTGGAGATACGAGCAACCGGAGCATAAGTGTCAAAATAGTCAATTCCCGGTTTTTGTCTAAACCATTGAATGACTAATCTTGCCTTGAACTTTTCCATAGTTCCATCTACCTTCATCTTCTTTTTGAAGATCCATTTGCAACCTAAAGGCTTGCAACCAGGTGGTAGATCAGACAACACCCAAGTGTTGTTGCCCATGATGGAATCCATCTCATCATTGATTGCTTCCTTTCAAAAGGCGACATCTTGAGACTTCATTGCTTCATCAAATGTTTTGGGATCATCCTCAACATTAAAGCAATATGAATATTGGGTAGAAACCTCATCCCTTGAACCTTTCAATTAAGTATAACTAGAAATCAGGCCCAAATGACTTAGGTTTCTTTTCTCTTTTGCTTTTTCTAAGTCCAAATGACTTATCTTGAGTCACATCTGAACTTACATCCTTATTGGTTCCACTAGAGCTAGGGACCATATCCTTTGGTCGAGATATATATGAGAAGCGATTCTCATCAAAGATTGCATCCCTTGATTCAACCACGGTGTTAACCAAAACATAATTCTTTAGGTTCAATAACATAGAACCTATATGCCTTGGAATGCTCAGCATATCCAATAAATATGCAATCTATACCTCGTTCACCCAAACTTTTCTTCTTAAGATCAGGGAGTCTTACAACAGCCCTACAACCCCATACCCGAAGATAGTTCAAGTTCGGTTTTCGTTTATACCAAACTTCATAAGGAGTAATTTTGTTCATTTTATTAGGAACTCTATTAAGCAAATAAAATAATAGTCTCATGAATTATACCCACGGATTGAAAATAAGTTGGATTAATAATTTCACATCCCCTATCCGTTCTTAACCTTTTAATTGATACATTTAGTAGTAAGTCAACTTCAGTTTTGTATGTTTTAAACTTATCTAAAGTTTCATCTTTAGTATGTAACAAGTAAACATAACAAAACATACAAGCATCATCAATAAATGTAACAAAGTATTCTTTATTACCCAATGATGGAGTCCCATACAAATAATACTCAAAATAAAAATCTTTCATGTTAAATATATAAGCACATTATAACTTTAACATACCCAACAACGAACATGCAATTACACTTGGTAAAGACACACCAAATAATCACTTGTTAACATATGAACACAAATGATTATATCATACCAAGTCAATCATATGTTAAAGCATACATCATACCATTCAATCATGTGTTATAACCACATAATCACATATTAGGCCATGTATTAATATGATTACATATACACATATGAGCATATCATACCAAAGAATAACATCTTAAAGCATATAAGCATAACACGTAATCATATTTTATATTTTCATAAACAAATGTTCCGCATATATATTAATATGATTATCACCTCAAGTGATACAAATGAATTCCAAATTTAAGAATAACATTTCATGCTCTTTATTCGAATATACATTTTTTAGTCAAGCATGTTAAGCATATTAATCATCATTCGGAACATGGCATACAAATACAATTATGCATAGTAATAATCATATGATAGTTCAACATAAACATATAAGATCAAAACGACAAACACACCGGATCTTGATAATATATATATATATATATATATATATATATATATATATATCAAATCCCAAAACTGCATGTACCACACTTGTTAAACAAGACTTGTTCTTAAGATCTTTCGGTACACAAAACAATACTTAAAGTAATTGTTTTTCCATAAACAAACCCCAACAACAATTCAACACCAAGGATAAAAGTGAACGATCATAATCATATGTGATTATAGCACATAATCATATATTATTATCATTACATAAGTATACCATGTAATAAGATCATCATTCCTTTTACAATAATATCATCATTTATTTGTGTTTGCTTTATAGTTATGTTTGGCTTAACCAACAACAAAACAATATTACATGAAATAATATATCATTCCAAATTTCAGCAAATAACCGCCATTGAAATCCTTGAGATTTATCATGGCACATGTTGTTTTTGTCTATGTCATCTTCAATCATAATCGTAGAAGAGGTTTTCCAGCAATTTCATTGCTCATTGGTTTATCATTTCCATGTGTCTTAAGAGATTACTCTATACACAAATAATTTTCCAATTGTACAAAAGTTAACCCACTTGTCTTATGTTTCAAGAAGGTGATAACTTATCAATCATACTCAAAACCGAGAATGAATCAACCATGCAATTCGTGTTATCTTAATTGCCCAAGAATTCCGTAAATCTTTGGCAAATCCTCGTTTTGATAAATATCAAATAAGGAGTTAGACAAACCATTGAGGATTAACCTCGAGCAATGTAGTCAACGTTCTCCCACTTAATCTTTCTTGGATCATCATCACGATCATCTTCGTGACAAGGAGTTCTCAACACATAGCCATCATACACTTCAAAGTAGCCGCCATTGAAATCACCAAAATTGTTATTTTCGATTGTTGGAGGACACCGTGTAACAGGGTAAGATTTCAATGACCGGATATCCCTTTGAATCGTGTTATCACTTTCCGAAAACAACAATTCGACCCTATATGCCTTGGGTTACACGAATTTTGTTTTGGGATAAGACAAAGAGTGGTGTTCTTGTTTGAGGCAACAAAACAAAAACCTGGTGCTAGAGAGTATTTCTTGTTGTGTGTGTTTTTCTCATGTAGATTACTTCTCACTCTATGATCACCCAACAATCTATGGAGTTAGTGGGTATAAATCATCAATAAAGTCCACCATTGATCACTTGCGATTCCAGCCTTTTGATATTCATAATCATTAAGACCATAAAATCCTATCAGTTAGGATAACCAACAGTCACAGTAAAACGGGTCAGAATAGCCTCTTGACCCGTTACGTCCATAATTAGACTATTACGCCACTAAATAGTCTAATTTTAGACTAATCCGGACTTCTGTCTAAATTAGACTAATTCAGTCCATTTCAGACTATTAAGCCACTGTATAGTCTATTTTAGACTAATTCAGCCTAAAATAGACTAATGTCTATTTTAGACTAATTTTGTCTCTTTTAGACTCATGACTGTTTTCGCAATTGCTTTGGATCAGGGATGTTATTGACTTGATGGGCGTACACTCCGTACCTCCTAACCCATTACCGAGTCAAATAATCGTATCCCTCAATTACACTAAATTACTAACATCTTTTGAGTATATCATTTAGCGTGGTCAATTTGTTTACTTTAAAACATATGTTTCACATATAGACATGCAACTATCTAGAAATTTTACGTGAGAATCACAAAATAAGAAACAAGGGAGTTATAGTAGGTTAAGAGAAGCTTTTGTCACTTTATAGGAAGACATGAAGTCAGGGGTGTGTCAGTTTGTATTAGTATTATATTAATTTCAGTTACACATGAGTCAAGATTGCCACCTCTAAAATCGGTAATATTGGAGAAACTTTGCGAATTAATACTATGACAATTTTCTTCACAAATTTTGGTTATATTGTTTTTGTCTTAGCCATGATAATAATATTATTCTATAGGTTTATTTGATAGTACCTATAGGATTTGAAAGGGTTGATTTTGGAATGGGCCGGGTTGGGTTGTCCGAAATTTTAGCTTCCAACACTTGAGCAAATATGTGGGTATGTATGTATCTTATCTAAGAGTTATTTTTTTTTTCACTCAATTTCATCACATTATTATGTCAGGTAGGTAGCAGGTATCACTTGTCCCATAGTATTTCTTTCTTGGCTCATAATTTCTTGGAACATTCCAGAGCACCATCTATTGAGTGCTTAAAACCTTTAGATTATAAACGTGTTGTTCTCTTTGTCCCACTAAATAACAGAACTCAATGAAAGCCCGTAAGGCTAAGATTCAATACATTAACACACCATTTGCAACAGCTCTTCATTCCATTAGGTCAGGTGATTGACATGTTTTAGAAAAATAAGTATTTTTGTGACACTCCTCCAAATTAGGTATATACTTATACTTAATTTCACGTGTTAATTACGATAATCCTCTACGAATTTAGACTAAACCCCTGATGTGAGATAAGTCTAGCGTGCCCAAAACTTTTGGACAAAAAGCATTACGAAAATTTATAATTATTTATATTTATAAATTAAACGAAACGAAACAATATCGAGATGAATCCGACACAAAACAAATACAATCGTTGGTGATACAAAAGTTTAGAAATGAACTCGAAAATATTTTTAAATATTTTTATTTGAAAATATTATTCTATCAGTCAGAAACGAAAATGAAACGAAAACAAATATACGTTTTATTTAAAACGTGTCCTATACAAACAGAAACAATTATAAAACGTACCCAAAGGTCAAAAATAATAAAAGTATTATTTTTCCCCTTCATATTAAAGTATTTGGAGAAATACCTCAAAATATAATTACGAAATTTGAATGAAATTTGGCACACAATTGGACCCGTACCCGAAATTAACGGGATAAAAACCCATACAATTACAACAAGTAAAATATCTATCGACATATATCAGTGGAAACCATACTTCAATTTGACAAAAATTGAACTTGATATATTAATATATACTCCCATTCCTTCACTGATTCAAACACCACACCACCAATAATACATTCTACCAACCTTCCTTTATCCTCTTTGTGATCAAGCGACTAGAATAAACAAGCATGAAGATGCAGTAACCAATTTCATTTATCATCCCATCTTCATAAACATCTTCATCTCATCATCTCTATACCATAATCATTTTCACAGCATCACCATCGTCATTATCATCACCATAATACATCATTGTAAGGTTCTTGAACTTTAAATTTCATACATAAAGTTGTATATTTCTTTGATTTTTAGTGATCATAACATGTTATAATATGTTAATAATTCATGATTTTAGTGGATGATTGAACACGAAATAATGGGTTATAACTAAACATTGAAAACGGAATATAACTAAGCAAAATCTTGCTGTAGTTTTGGATTGCAAACTTGAGCTTGAAACAGAGACAGGCGGTAGAGCCAGACCAAAAACAAAGTGACCCGAACGGGTCACATGATCAACCCGTACGGGTTGGGTCATGGACCCGGACGGGTGAGTATATAAAATTGGGTCGGACACGTGGGCTTCGTAAACAGATCAAACGAGTGAAATTGAAATCTTCGTTATTTAATATCTATTGCTTATGAACGTAATTTGCAAAAACTAATAAACAACATACTTTCTTAAAATGGTATGAAAGATGTATCAACCGAATGGCTGCATAATGACTTTTAAAATTGTCATGCATGATGACTTTCAACTAATTATTGATTAATATTATTATTATTATTATTATTATTATTATTATTATTATTATTATTATTATTATTATTATTAATATTACAATTATATATATATATATATATATATATATATATATATATATACACACACACACACACACACACAAAGACAAATAATACGGATATAAATATATATACATTCGGATAAATAAAACTCACTTATTTGTACTTATACTTGACTCAAATGAAAATATATTATTACGACAATAAACGATTTTTGTTACGATGACAATTAATTGATATATAAACGGAGTATACATGTGATAACAAGTAAAAACGTTTGGTCCAAACTTTATAATTTGTATGTTTATATGTATATGGACAATGACTATTATCATATATATATGTATATATACTCATACGACGACGATTTATATATGTTCATATATATACATGATTACGACAAACTTATATATATATATATATATATATATATATATATATATATATACATACGACAAAGACAATTGTGTCTTCAAAACGACAACAGCCTCTATATATATATATATAAAGAACAAACAATATATATATACGACAACGACAAGATATATATATATATATATATATATATATATATATATATATATATATATATATTCAACTAATAAGTATATATATGTATATACTTACAAGCAACAAGTGTTTAAACGATAAACATAACTCGAAAAATAATACTTATTTTTCAAACACATTTATCACCAACAAATCGTATAAAACTTAGATAATCAATAATCTTACAAAACAACCGAGTTGTTAACACGAATTGACGGGTAGTCAAACACTTATGTTAATATTCTTTTCGTTTAGGACGTTAAAGGATATCCATTTGGGCGACAATCTTACTTTTAACCGCTAGCTCTCACATCATAGTCACACATCAGACTCAGGTGAGTCTCATAGCCCCACTTTTACTGTTTTGAACTGTTTTGGGGTGAGAATACATGCTCAATTTATTTTCATATTACGCAAGTATCAAATTATTGCTTATTCTGCATGAGTTGTTTATCTAATCACTCAAAGCCCTCCACAACATAGTTTGGTAATACGTTTGTAGCGTGAATGTTAGTGTATGGTACCATATAGGATTGACAATCCTCGTCCGGGTTGGAAGCCCCAACTGGTCAAACGGACGCATTAGCATTTGTTCATTAGAGTGTAGATTAGGCACTCTCAGGGAGGCACCCTCGATCAGGTCCTTGAATGCGGATCCTGACACCACAGTTAAGCTCAGACTATGTGCTCATGGCAGTGATATATACATTATTTATTTGCTTGGTTGCAAATCAATTTACTAAATCTTGCGTAACATACATTAAATTGTATCAATTAAACCTGTGAGCTCACCAGCCTTTAGCTGACCCGTTTTACATGTATTCTCAGGTGATCAGCAGTAGTAGGACTGCCCACTCAGGACCTTAGCTCGAGTCGCATGCAAACACTGTTGTCAAGAGATTTCATTGCATTTCTACATTTTGTATAATTAGATATGTGTTAAAATCTCTCAAATCAATCATGTGAACTCAATGCTTTTGTAAAACTTATGTATTATTATTATTTTAATGTATCTATCAAAACGACGCATGTAGATGTCGTTCATTATTATCTTATGTGCTGTGATTATTGATTAGTAGCACCCCAAAGTATGCTTCCGCCAACAGTAAATTTGGGGGTGCTACAATTTTCTACCAGCTTTGTAACATATTTGGAAAAAGTACATTTCAAACCACTCATATTAGTTTACATTCTGATGCTTGGACAGTTCAGAAAGTATCACTGACTTCCTTCGAGGAAGCTTTTAGGCTATGCTCCAGAGTTTAATTTTTAAGAGAAGGGGAAGGGGTTGGAAAGAAGTGGAATTTTGTTGATATATGTATGTATGGACTTGATAGGAATTTCTCTATTTAATTTATTTGTACGTGAATGGGTCAAAATTGCACCTCTATATATTGTGGTTCATGATCATTCCTTTAATTGTGCATTTTGACTGACTTAAATTAGTTGAGTTCTCTTAGGGATGGCATCATTATTCTTAGAGTGAAAATGTTAACAATGTATATTTATAAATGTGTATGTGTGTTTGTAGTGGCATCAAATCGGAAGAACATGTTCTACATTACACATGCACCAAATTTGTAGTTTTGGTTTGAATGTTACGCGGGTAATAATACTCGTCCTTATTTTCATTTTTGAATTTGAATGAAACCTTGATGATAACAAATAGCTGTCTATCGCACGGTAACTTCATTCATATTACATTTTTATGATTAGCTAAATCTACGTACCTTCTTTTAACTTCCATTTACAGAAGCTGGAGTAGGAATTTGACATTGTGAAAAATAAAATTGATGGTTGTTTGGGACTCCAAAGGAAAAGTCCAACCGCTACGATACTTGAAAGTGAGCACTTTTGCAACATCTATCTTCACTCCACTTCCTTTCATATATATTTGACTTTTTCTTCCTTGCGTCATCACCTGTTTTTAAGTAAAAGCATTATATTAGCCCGCCTATTAAAATCATTTGTAATGCAATAAAGCCATTGATCTGAAGCTCATATAACTGCAGACACTTCATCATGCTCTTCCAATGAACTACTGTCCGCACTTTAATGGACAAAATGTCAATCAACAAACAACCATAGGCTATGTAACTTTCCATAACAAAATGCTCAATTCTAAATGCCGTGAACTGTAATAGCATTCTATTAACATTTTATATCATGCAGGAAAGCGTGTAGTCCATACTGATCTGCCCAAAAAGAAAAAATTTCATTTTTTTATAGCTGTTCCTTTTAAGGTTCGCAAGTGCTATCTGCTTATGTTTCTGCTATCAATTTGATCAGGTAGACAAGACAAATGAAACACATGACAAAACCAACCATTCGGAGAACCCAACAAGTGCTACTCAAAGTAAAATGTTATAAATTTCTAATAATATTATCTTAGCCAACCCATATACTTTGTAATTACTTAACTTATTGGGCACCTTGATCAGGGACTAATCATGTGGACACATCCACATTCGGTGCAGTTCATTCCATCAGATCAGATCTTACACGCACAAAAAATAGATCTGAGTAGCATCAGAATGCTTTCTACACTAGCAAGGTCCAACCGAAACATTTTCACCTCTACCGTTTGTTACTTTGCTACAATGATTGTTAAAAATAATGTTAATTGTTGTTGATTGTAAGTTAACTAAATCTCTTGACCGGTTGTTATTGTAAGTTAGATCTGAGGTAGTAACCCAACCTGCACAACCGAACCATTTTCATCTCTACCATTTGTTACTTTGCTACAATGATTGTGAAAAATAATGTTAATTGTTGTTGATTGTAAGCTACTCTAAATCTCTTGACTGGTTGTTATTGTAAGTTAGATCTGAGGTATCATTGATCTTTATTAGTTGATGCATCTTGCATCACAGGCAGGGAGTTTAATAGAAGGGGAACAATCATTTACATCTGTTGCCAGCCCCTCCAGCATATAATATAAAAGAATATGTATAGAGACCAAACACAAAGATATTACTTACTGGAGATTTAAATGAGTCGGACGCCTCCGAGTGGAGTAGAAATCGCTGGGACCCGGATAAACCCTGCTAAATTAAAATTGAAAATAAAAAATGTGTTTCACATAATGTGGTTAAATGACACGAAATTACTTACGGAAAGTCTTTCTGAGCCTTCACTCTTTTCAATGTCTTTCTTGAATGAGGTTTCAGTAACCTTCGTCCGAAACATATCTCGGAATAACTCATAACACCCCTGATAAATTGAAATTCAGAATACATTTAACAAAAAAATGAATTTTCAGAATGTGTTTAATTAGATGTGATTTTACTTACATAATCTACTTTAGAGTCTTTGCCACTTTTAACATCTTTATTGGCGAGCATCTGTTTTAAGGTCAAATGAGCATTAGCTAATATCATAAGTGTGTGTGAACAAAATCAAGGCAACAAAAAAACAATACTTACCTGAGTAAACCTCACAATCACAATTCCGTTAAGGTTTAGCTCAATTTCCCCTTTGAACGTCATGAGTTTTGCAAGTGGGGGATTCTCACTCTGAAAAGTATTTAATATAGATCAGTGCTGTGTTATAACTCTGGAAAAGAAATCACATATAAGAAAGGCTAAAAATTAATAAGATGAGAAATCTTACATTAAATATTGTAGCTTGAGATGATGCACCAACAGGTAACTCATTCATGTTGGGATACACAACTTCGACATTGAGCGTACGACTTTTCATTTCAAGCTGCTTACAAAATGGAAATTGGACAAATTTTGAACGTAGAGGGCCACCCGTCAATATTTTGCCTTATCATGACGAAGTGCAATAGTGTATGGAAATACATCTTTAACCTACAAATAAAATAATCTTTTGGATTAAGACATCTATCACCAACACTAAAAAGGGAAAATGGTGAGCTGTGCTATTTAATAACATAAAGTCATTGCCTTATTCAAATTATCAATACTGATATTTATCCATAATAAAAGATTACTATCTTATATAAGGTCAGAGTAACAATTATTTTTTAATAATTATCTATTCTACAGATTGATATAGATCTACCAACTGTCGAGAGGAGATGAAAGTCCAATATGGGAAAGGTTCAAACTTTAAACAGTGCAATATGGAGTACTTATTAATACCTTATGCCACATAAGATATTATTGGTTTTGATTATGATGATAATTAAATAGTGCAGTATGGAGTACTTATTAATACCTTATGCCACATAAGATACTATTGGTTTTAATTATATTGATAATTATTATCTTGCAAGACCATTGGAAGAAGTTCAAATGGCCTCATATGAGAAGAAAGTCCAAGCCACATTGTGTAGAAAACTTCTAAAGAAATTTGCAACCTGAATCGTCCATTCTCATATTTACAGTTCTTTTGGTTGGTAAGTGATTGAATGGCTTAATATGAGTTGTGTTTTATCACAGACGCGTAAAATGAATATATTACCTAAAAGGGAATTGGGTTCAATAGCTAAATTGTTTAAATACTCA
This sequence comes from Helichrysum umbraculigerum, assembly GCA_949592205.1. NCBI lineage: Eukaryota > Viridiplantae > Streptophyta > Magnoliopsida > Asterales > Asteraceae > Helichrysum > Helichrysum umbraculigerum. The sequence goes on along the minus strand of CATIUR010000001.1, from coordinate 199,440,717 downwards.
AAAGGGTAAAAAGGCTCGAGAGTCTCCCAATTTATTCTAAGCTAGGGAATCTAAAGTTTGAAAAAACCTTGATTTAAGCTTGTCACTGACTAAAATCTAAACGTCAGTGTGCACTATTGGATAAAGCTTCAACACGTTGGCAATGAGATGGTGACACTTTCAAAAAGTCTTTCTGACAAATCTAGTGCTGACTGTGAACTGGTAGATGTGAATTAATGAGTGGTAACTTAACCATATTTATTTGTTTGAACTAACTCCAACTGGTCAAATGGACTAAATGTAGAAACTAAGCTACTAATGAAATGGGCCAAAAAGGTGACTAGGGTTAAAAGTCGCTCAAAATGTTACCAAAATATATCAACATCCTAAATCAGTTTATTCCAACAAAATATTTATTGTTTTGGTAATGATGAATTAGAACATTACTTATTTGTATAGGTAAAAAAAACTGAATAAAAAGTTTTGGCGGGCTAAAGCCAACCAGTGTTTAAGAGTGCCTTTGTTGACCCGAAATCATTTTCCCATGAGATCTAACCTGTCCATTTTACCCTCCCTAATTAGAAAATTTCAAATTTGAACACCGACTTGTATTGACTTATATCAAATAGATAACATCTGTGCAACAGTTTGTTGGATAACCAAGGGCAACAGAATCATGTGGTACACCTAACTTCAAGGGATGGGGAAAAAGGCAGATGCATAAATTGTTTGGTCTATGATTTGTATATATAGATATACCATAGTTCAATCGGTCAGAGCACCGCCCTGTCAAGGCGGAAGCTGCGGGTTCGAGCCCCGTCAGTAATACAAAAATTCCTCTAAAAAGTTGGTATTGTGTTCATGGCGTTTCAAATGAAATGGAATCACCTCATGATACTTGTGTAGTCTGAGAAGCTAATAGCTACTGTTTCCAGTAGATATTAAATATATAAAAGTTGGAATCGTGATATCAGAAAAGAGAGTGCTCACAACCCTCGACTCATTCGGAATGGTGGGCTACTAATCATTTTATGCTTATGGAGTTGAAATTGAAAGATAATTGGCGTACTTTAGATAACAAACTTCAGAAATTATATTTGTATTTGTCTAATATATATATGCTGCATGTAATGTGTCATAATAGGTGAAATCGGGGTCTTAGGGCAGGTCGAACATGTTAGAATGTCAAAACAGGTTCGGGTAAAAACAGATCCTTGGTAGAACATGTTAATTTGACCCAGTACTTTTTTAAATTAGCTTTCGAACTAATTAAAAGGGCTCTTTAAACTTTAAATGTATCAGTGTATCACTAGTGCTCTTTCATTATATATAACTGGAAAAACAAACCAAAACTAGAGTAATACTAGGATAGTGCCTCGAGCATACTTTCTTTTGGGATGTTACGTATAAAAGAACAGTTTCACCGGGCCACCACACAAATATTAGACTAGTTTACATTAGGGAAATCAAGCATAATATATGTACGTAAAAATAAAAAGTGACAGCATTTAAGGGCAAACCTGATAATCCTGATAGCATGTACTGTTGCTAAGCATTGCGCATTGAATTGCGCATCCATTAGCAACTGATTCGCTGGCATCAAAGTTCCTTATGGGCTCTCTCCCAAAAACGGAATTTAGTCGTCTCTGAATGGACGGTATTAGTGAACCACGACCAACAAGGTAAATGCCACTAATCTTTTCTAAGCTTATGTTGGCATCATTTATTGTTTTATCACAAGTAAGACAAATTCTTTCAAGCAGACTTTCACTCATTTTATCGAACTCCAATCTTGTAATGCGAGCCTCCATAGTTTTTTGGTCCATGAAGGATTTCATCACAGTTTCCACCTCCAAACTATCACTTAACTTAAGTTTCAGATCTTCCGATACTTCCCTCAATCGTACACAAGCCCGGGAATTTTCATAAATGTCAACCTTATACTTTTTCCTAAATTGTCCCGCGAGATGTTCAAACACTAACTCATCAAAATCTCTACCTCTTAGGCAATTTTGAAAACCGTGAGATAGCACCGTCATCTGCCCGTCATGAAAAACCACAATTGTAACTTGAGTGTCACAATCTCCTATATCTACAAACATCTTTACATCATAACTACCAAAACCAGTCGCGTAAAATCCGTAGCTTAATGCAGCTGCGGTACCATCGTGCATTAATCTTAAGGGTTTCAACCCTGCATCCTCAGCTGCTTTAAGATAAGTACACCTTTGAGTGTTTGTCTAATAAGATGGAATCCCTATCACGCAACTTGAAACAGGGATTTGAAGCTCTTTCTCTAGAAGCTGTTTCAAATACACAAATAAATTTTGTAGCTTCTTAATTTCTAACTGCTTGGTTCCTGAATATTCAATCGAAGAAACATCTAAAGTTACCAACACATCCAGTCAGTTTCTTCTTGCAGCACTAATAATTATGTTCTTGTTCCCTATATCGATCCCTATACCTTCCATGCTTTCACCTATCCATTTGAACAAATAATTAGGTTATATAACTCAAACCTAAACAAAATAATGGAAGAAAACAACATGTAACCTAAACCCAAAAGGTATTCAAGACAATTGTTTTAGACTTACAATACAAACATGGATGTATAAATAAAGAGCTCGGATCAGGAAGAACAGGGGGGAGCTAGAATAAAATTTATGAAATTACTTAAAAAAATAATTTTTTTTGAAGGTATTAACGATAAATTTAAAATTTTGCCACCACATCACTGTAAAAAACACAAAATAATGTATTATTTTTGACCCCTCTGTATAATTTTCCTGGCTCTGCTCGTGATGAAGAAGAGCACACTCAAGCTTTAAAGACGATATCACACATTAAAACACAAATACCTTGCTACAAAGATGAGAGGTGAAGAGCTTTCAACGACTCTCGCTCTTGAAACCTTGAATTTCAGTCGTACAAATGTATGGGCTTCTTTTTTTTTGAAAACACAAAAAAATGGGCTTCCAGTCGCGATTGAAAACACAAATATATGGGCTTCTTTTTTTTTTTTTGCTCTACTTTGGTAGTGGGCTTGATTTTGCTAGTGGTCCATGATGCTGATTGTTCTCTGTTGATGTGGGGATTTGCAAGAATGTGCAGTGATTTTTGTGGGAACCCCGAAAGAATAAGGGTGTTTGGGGAGCTTATTTTGATAACCTAAAAAATAATGGAGTAGCTCATTTTGAGGTTATAAAATTCTCATCCCAATTAAGCAAAACTTATCAAATCAAATAACATTATTTGAACATTAAATTTTAAATTTATTATATCACAATAAGCAAAAACTAGATTATAACCCGCGAATTCGCGGGCTATCACATAATTTTTATACAAAGTTTATATTATATTTTTATTTTACTACGCAATTTTTAAGTAACATATTTATGTGGCTAACATTGTATACATGTTTTTAATTGGAAAGAAAGACGTATATGTCTTAATTTTATTAAATATGATTAAATTAAAGTAATCGAAACATTGTTTATTTGTTAAATAGTACCCGGCATATTGTAGATTTCAATGATAGTAAAATAATTTTTAGGTACTCGAATTTTTATCTTTTATTTCATTAATGATAGGTATCTTAATCTTTTCTTACCACTTGAATGATGTTTTTATTATAAACTCCTTTTTACGTTAATGCACGACACTGAGTCAAATTTCCTTTATAACGTGAATAAATAAAAATTTGAAAACCTAATATTTTCAAGCTTATAAAAATATTCTTACACATATTTTTTAATCAAAACTTATATATAGGAAAAAAGTTTATAATAGTTGATCAACACCACTTGGTACCATGAGTATGTGATAAAGAGAAACATATAATGCTAAATAGTTGACAAGTAATATAAGATGATGTTGCACAGTAAATTAGTTGCATGTTGTATTTGGTTTAAAAAATATCATAAAAATGTATGTTAGGACAATATTATGATTTTCTTCACGGACCATACAATCATATTTAAAATAAATTAATGCTTCGTTTTTTCTTAAGCAAAGTTACAATGCAACTCTTTTATTGTGTAAGGGCATTTTACGTTTTAATTATTGATTTTTTGGTATATTAGAATTATTTTTTCTTTTTAATAAGTTGCCATTATAATTTGGATTATTCTAATATAAGGTTAGCCGTATATAATAACAAAGTTTATAATTCACAAAAAAGAGAGAAAAAAAACTCTTTCCATGGGGTTAAATCGAAAGACTACAATGCCATATCACATTATTTTATTAAATCCAAGCAAACAACAAAACTAAAGTTAATATAACCAAAAAAAAGAAAGTAAAAAAATATATTTAAAAAATTTATCGACTCTAAGTTTAATATTTTTTTTTTAGAAAAAACTTAAACTAAATAATAAATTGGGAATAAGGTAATTTGGAGGGTATCCCTGACTCATGTATCATATTTTAGTGATATGTGTCCGCCCCAACTCGCGAGGTGAGCATCAACGTCGGGCAAATCACAAGTCCACAAATAACCAACATGCCAAAGCATGGATTCAAACCCGTCACTTATAGGTCACATATGTGGGGTCTGAGATTTATATAAAAAAATGAACAACTAACCAAGTCAAAATTATAAATCTTACATTTGGGATAGAAAGTTGAAATTCTTGAAGACATTTAGTCGAACATCTCGTGTACATTCTCGAAACTTGAAAATTTATAATTAATCGATGAAAATACATTTGATGATCGAAGAAAAAATAAGTTGAAAATGAAAAATTAAAACTGCTATTAGCAATTTAAAATACATAGTGCATATATATAATAAAAAAGTTAAGGAAATTATTCATATTCGAATTTATAAATGATGAATTGAGGCCGCTATATATAATAACAAAGTTCATAATTCACAAAAAAAGATAGGAAACCAAAAATCTTTCCATGGGGTTAAATCTAAAGACTACACTGGGATATCACATTATTGTATTAAATGCAAGCAAGAAACAAAACTAAAGTTAATAATAATAATAATAATAATAATAATAATAATAATAATAATAATAATAATAATAATAATAATAATAATAATAATAATAATAATAATAATAATAATAATAATAATAATAATAATAATAAAAGGAAACAAGTATCTATCTGAAATTATCGACTCTAAGTGTAAAATATTTTTTTATAGGAAAAAACTTAAAGTAAATAATAAATTGGGAAAAAAGGTAATTTGGAGGGTACCCCCGACTTCTGTACCATATTTTAATGGTACGTGTCCGTCCCACCCCGCAAGGCGAGTATCACGCCAGACAAATCCCCTACATATGTCAAGGCATGGATTCGAACCCGTGACCTATAGGTCATGTATGTGGGGTCTGAGATTTATAAAAACAAATGAACAACTAACCAAATTAAAATTATAAATCTTACATTTTGGATATAACCATTGAAATCTTTAGAGACATTTAGTCAAACATCTCGTATGCATTCACAAAACTTGAAAATTTATAATTAATCAGTGAAAATACATTTAATGATCGGAGAAAAAATAATTTGAAAATCAAAAATTAAAACTATTATTAACAATTTAATAATGCATAGTGCATATATATAATATAAAAATTAAAGAAAATATTTAATTTCGAATTTATAAATGATGAATTGTTTAACAATCATTATGTGAATAAGATTAAAACCTTGATTTGTATTTACCTTAAATAATTAAAAATTATATTTAATTGATTGTTGAAATATTAAATAATTGAAAATTATATTTAATTGATTGTTAAAATAAGAATAAAGGGGTACTTTAGACATTTGATCATCCTTCCTCCACTATTTAGGTAGTCATTTTATTAAGGTAAGATCAATGGTCTAAATTAATAGTTTTAATTTATTAATGGTGGAGATCAGTTTATAAGTTACTAAAAATAAAATGACTACCTAATTCACACTCTATTATAATATATAACTAGATTATAACCCGCGAATTCGCGGGCTATCACATAATTTTTATACAAAGTTTATATTATATTTTTATTTTACTACGCAATTTTTAAGTAACATATTTATGTGGCTAACATTGTATACATGTTTTTAATTGGAAAGAGAGACGTATATGTCTTAATTTTATTAAATATGATTAAATTAAAGTAATCGAAACATTGTTTATTTGTTAAATAGTACCCAGCATATTGTAGATTTCAATGATAGTAAAATAATTTTTAGGTACTCGAATTTTTATCTTTTATTTCATTAATGATAGGTATCTTAATCTTTTCTTACCACTTGAATGATGTTTTTATTATAAACTCCTTTTTACGTTAATGCACGACACTGAGTCAAATTTCCTTTATAACGTGAATAAATAAAAATTTGAAAACCTAATATTTTCAAGCTTATAAAAATATTCTTACACATATTTTTTAATCAAAACTTATATATAGGAAAAAAGTTTATAATAGTTGATCAACACCACTTGGTACCATGAGTATGTGATAAAGAGAAACATATAATGCTAAATAGTTGACAAGTAATATAAGATGATGTTGCAAAGTAAATTAGTTGCATGTTGTATTTGGTTTAAAAAATATCATAAAAATGTATGTTAGGACAATATTATGATTTTCTTCACGGACCATACAATCATATTTAAAATAAACTAATGCTTCGTTTTTTCTTAAGCAAAGTTACAATGCAACTCTTTTATTGTGTAAGGGCATTTTACGTTTTAATTATTGATTTTTTGGTATATTAGAATTATTTTTTCTTTTTAATAAGTTGCCATTATAATTTGGATTGTTCTAATATAAGGTTAGCCGTATATAATAACAAAGTTTATAATTCACAATAAAGATAGAAAAAAACTCTTTCCATGAGGTTAAATCGAAAGACTACAATGCCATATCACATTATTTTATTAAATCCAAGCAAACAACAAAACTAAAGTTAATATAACCAAAAAAAAGAAAGTAAAAAAATATCTTTAAAAAATTTATCGACTCTAAGTTTAATATTTTTTTTTTAGAAAAAACTTAAACTAAATAATAAATTGGGAATAAGGTAATTTGGAGGGTATCCCTGACTCATGTACCATATTTTAGTGGTACGTGTCCGCCCCAACTCGCGAGGTGAGCATCAACGTCGGGCAAATCACATGTCCACAAATAACCAACATGCCAAAGCATGGATTCAAACCCGTCACCTATAGGTCACATATGTGGGGTCTGAGATTTATATAAAAAAAATGAACAACTAACCAAGTCAAAATTATAAATCTTACATTTGGGATAGAAAGTTGAAATTCTTGAAGACATTTAGTCGAACATCTCGTGTACATTCTCGAAACTTGAAAATTTATAATTAATCGATGAAAATACATTTGATGATCGAAGAAAAAATAAGTTGAAAATGAAAAATTAAAACTGCTATTAGCAATTTAAAATACATAGTGCATATATATAATAAAAAAGTTAAGGAAAATATTCATATTCGAATTTATAAATGATGAATTGAGGCCGCCATATATAATAACAAAGTTCATAATTCACAAAAAAAGATAGGAAACCAAAAATCTTTCCATGGGGTTAAATCCAAAGACTACACTGGGATATCACATTATTATATTAAATGCAAGCAAGAAACAAAACTAAATTTAATATAATAATAATAATAATAATAATAAAAGGAAATATTTATCTGAAATTATCGACTCTAAGTGTAAAATATTTTTTTATAGGAAAAAACTTAAAGTAAATAATAAATTGGGAAAAAAGGTAATTTGGAGGGTACCCCCGACTCCTGTACCATATTTTAATGGTACGTGTCCGCCCACCCCGCAAGGCGAGTATCACGCCAGACAAATCCCCTACATATGTCAAGGCATGGATTCGAACCCGAGACCTATAGGTCATGTATGTGGGGTCTGAGATTTATAAAAACAAATGAACAACTAACCAAATTAAAATTATAAATCTTACATTTTGGATATAACCATTGAAATCTTTAGAGACATTTAAAATTATTAATTTCGAATTTATAAATGATGAATTGTTTAACAATCATTATGTGAATAAGATTAAAACCTTGATTTGTATTTACCTTAAATAATTAAAAATTATATTTAATTGATTGTTGAAATATTAAATAATTGAAAATTATATTTAATTGATTGTTAAAATAAGAATAAAGGGGTACTTTAGACATTTGATCATCCTTCCTCCACTATTTAGGTAGTCATTTTATTAAGGTAAGATCAATGGTCTAAATTAATAATTTTAATTTATTAATGGTGGAGATCAATTTATAAGTTACTAAAAATAAAATGACTACCTAATTCACACTCTATTATAATATATAACTAGTTTATAACCCGCAAAATTTGCGGGCTAAACCATTTTTAAAATGTAGCATGAGTGTTTGAATGAGATGTAAATGTAATGACGAAGTTATACGAAAGTGCATCTGACACCAAATCAAGAATATAGTTTGGGAAGCAGTGAAATACTTGAAGATAAGTAACTAAATAAGAAATCTAAAAATAAATGTTTGAACATACAACCATGTGAATATTTCGGCATAGTGACTAATATGAGATGTGTAAAAGTATCAAAGTGAAGTAAATTGGTAATAATATCATATATATATATAACGATGATAAGAATTATGGAAAGCTATATGCTATAACTCATTTTCTCAGACGAGCCAGCCATAGGGCGGTTATTGCTGGAAGCCTAATGAAGTAGTCTGTTATGGCGATTGATGCAAGTGCAGATTGTCGCGTAGTTAAATTATCATGAATTTCTTTCAAGGTTTTTTCACGCAGCTGGTCCGCCTGTCAGATGTAAGAAAAATGTGTCAATCAGCAGTTGTTAACAAACACACAATGTTATCAAACAATCGAATTGTAGTAACTTATAAATAAAACTAACAAAATGTACATATATATTTTTTAAATGACATAAATTAAATTGTATAAATATAGTACCTGGTACAAAAAAATTTCAAATGCTCCTAATTTTCCTGTAGCAATTGCCATTTGAGCCATGATGTTTTTTTGATCTTTTCTAAGATCATTGATTCAATATTAATATCTGAATTCGTATCATGGGTACTATATAATCATCATCATCATCATCATCATAGCTATTCACATCATCCTTACCAGAAGCCAAAAAAACATCATCGCCTCAATCATATCATCCCGAAGTAATAGCCCCAAGGGAAATGGTTCAATATATTGACCTCAGCAAAAGCTAGCTTTTGTGCCTCTGGATCAGTAGGCCCGTCCACACTTGTATTTACCAATGGTCAACAAAAATTCATAAAAATAATCATTTTAATCTGAAAATAGAGGTGACAAGATGGATGCTTCAAGTGACTTGTATGACATGTCAAAATGACCCATTTATCTAATACATGTCAGAACAGGGTGCTGCGAGTTGACTTGCTAATACAGTTGTATGCATTTTGTAAAAACTTATCATATCATTAAGAGTTCTGTAAGTGATTGCACGAATCAAAATTAGACTTTAGGCAACTTTTAACCGGTTTTACCTCTTCATTTACAACTTGACATAGTTTAGATAGTTAAATAAAGAAAGTACGTACCTAGGACAATGCACGTTACAGAAAGGGTTGACTCCACATATAGAAAAGGTCATCACTCTTGATATCGAACGGTTAAATTTGGGACTAAGTGCTCAAAGAAGCAAGAAATCAAAACAAAGTCATATATTGGTGACTTCAGCTTGATGAATTCACTTTTTCACTTGCATCTTAATTGAGTTTATCCGTTAGTAAAAATATAATATTTAATATTGACCAATTTATCCATATCTAAGCTGAAAATGTATGATGTATATTGAAAGTCTATATCACATGCCATGCATTGTTAATTAAAGAGGATAAATGAAGAAAATGGATGAAGGAGAACATATGATGTTCTCAATCAAATGCAACATGACGTTAAATAATGTCAGACACTTAAAACAAACAATCCATAAGCAAAGATGAAGGATAAACTACTTACAATTGACCAAAAAACATACTATCATGCCATCAGATTAAAATGCATACACACCTTATAAGGAAGCAACAAAGCCCGATATGTGATCACAAACAACTCTTCTGAAACACATCACAAGTCCAAAAGATATAATCACAAATGAAAATTTAACCAGATAAAGTTATGGAAAATGATAAAATGGATAAAGTACCCGATGGAGTGTTCCTGAAGCACAAAGTGATAATTTTGGTTGTTCAAGCTCACAATAAATTACCATATTTTAGTTGAAGGCCAACTTCTAATTAAACCTGTCTTTCAACTATATAGATCAAAACATAGAATCAACTTTACCAAACATGATCTGTGGATTTGTGTGACTACCAAATATGCTCTGCATAAACACATAAAGTACCCGTCCTAACCCAGACATGTTACATAACCTAATTTGCTGGTAAAAATTGACCAGTACACAATTCATTTTTCTTTGGTTTTGGTGTAAACTGACTCTACCAGCCAATCTCATGTCATCCAAATAACTATAGATGTAAAGACTAAATAAGTAAGTCAGCGTGTACCTCAACTTATTCATCATCCCAATAATATGCTCAAGACGTTTTTTCTGCACAAGCAATTGTAGTATGTTACACCTATAAGATGTCAAAAGGGAACCTGCAAAAACATATGTTACTTCATAGCCATTTAGTTATAAACGGGAGCTGGGTTGCATTTAAAGATCCAACATGTCATGAAGTTAAAAGGGTCAGTAAAGATGTTGTAAGGTTTTCAATTTCTAATTTTTTGGACGCAGGCTCGGATAGAAAAACAAATAGTGATTGGAATTTTAGTACCCATTTACCTAATGCACCATACTTGACTGACCCTACGATCCGCATTATGATAGTACATTATTCTATTGAAACACATTAAAAAAAGAATAACACCTTAATTATTAACATCAGATAGTTCATTTGACTTATAAAAAATGGACCCCCAATGTCACGCTAAAATCAAAATCAGAGCCTAAGCTCCAGTTCATTAGACTACACTAAACTGGCTATACCTATATTTTGAGCAAGAATTGATTAGACCCATTTAAACGTAAATGGGTCAAAACTGCCATCTAAATCGACCCATTTAAACGTAAATAATTTATGAGTACCAAATCAATATATGTATAACTCTGAAATCAAATTCAATAAAGTACAGGTTGACCTTAAATCCAAGTTAGAAATTTGATAATCGCATAATGAGTACATTTATTAAGTACCATAATTTACACAAGCATAAAACAACCAGAAGTGATTAGAAATGGCTAAACAGAACTTAAGAACAAACCACATATCGGAAATCAATCTGCCCGAACCAAAACAGAAAGAATGAAATGGCCGGGTCAAGCAAGTTGGGTAATGGGTTAACATTATATTTAGAGTAGAGTTTCAACAGTACCCATTTCATTTTTAGCTAACTTTTTTATTTATACCTGTTGAAAGGTTAGGAATGAAGCATCACCCAAATCTCTGTCTTCAACAGTAGATGATTTGTTTATTGTTTTCGTAGCAGTTGAAAAGGACATTCCTAATGCAGATATTGAAAAGCCAACTGTAAATCACAAGCTCAATTAGTGTAATTAGTCGAACTTTACAAAAAATTTAAAATTTAACTCGGAAGTCGTACTTATAAGGCTACCAACCATTAAGACGGTTAAGAATGAAAGATTGAGAGCCAGTAGTCAGTGAGCCGGTTATAGTCAACTAAGCTTTGTTATATCACCCCTGTGATCATTGATAAGATTAATGCACCACTAATAGCAGCACCATGAAAGATACAGGTGAGTTTCTGTCATGTAAAAAAAAATTAAAAAGTAAGAACTTCGATGAAAAGATATGAAATATAATTAAATAAAACTTACTACTTGAAGCCCGAGATTTAGCATCTCATGAACTTTTTGATGACCCATCCATTTTATAAACTCCAAGAAGATCAGTTGAGACAAAGTGTATTTTTATACATATAACTTCCTAAATCTATTTTATCACATATATAAACTAATGCCATAACGTTTTTAGTGTTTAGCATCATACTAAAAAAAGCACCCAGTAGCAAATTGATCATAACAGTCCATGTTCTCTCCACACATCAGCGAGATTGAGTGTGCCCGAAAATTTAGTACTTATAAGTGGGAGGGAAGTTAATATTGGTAAAGAACATGCAATGATGCTGAATACAAATTCAAAAATGAAAAACAAATATAAATCATTCACGCAGTAATTAGTCTCAAGTCTCGACTTACACGTATAAGATCAAGGCTGACTTTAGTAAGATTTGGAACCATAGTTGCAAGGTCCTTAATGTAAAGATAACATTTGTGACAATCAGATTCAGACATCAACAATTTAATTTACTTAAATTCATTTTTTTAAACAAAATAATACCTGCAATTCTTTTCTGTGCATATTCAGACACATTAAATTAGGTAATAAAAAAAAACGTGAAAATTCTAAAAAAATTCAAACTAACCTCTACTGATGTTCACCGATTTCATGTAAAGGTACGAACACATCCAGGAGTTCTGTAACAGCCGAGAATGAAAACAGAATTCAAAAGAAATTTCAAATATATCATAATTTTAGCTAGGGACTATTCAACACTTTTTAATGATTGCTTTTTGTATTCAAACAAACTAACCTGTGAATTTCTTATTCTTAGAAATCCTTGCAACTATCTATTGAAAACAAACACAACAACAGAGATCTACGTTGATGAAATACATACAACCATTGGATTTATTTTCTTTTTAAAGCAGGAAACACAAATCACAAGAATACAAACGTTAAATGCTCCAAAACTGAAATGAGATAATGAAATATTCTTGTGCTTAGTTTGTTCAAAACTGATTATCTAATTTCATAACGCATAACTTTATTTCGAAATGTAATCTCAACAACATTTAAGACATGACACCAAGATTCGAAAGATAAATACTTCCACTTTGTAGCAAGATTTCGATAAGGCAAAAACCCAATCAAAGAACCAAACGATGCCTGTAGAAAACGGCAATAAGGTAAAATTATCAAGAGGTTAAGAAACTAAAAACTTTGTTAATATTACCTACAACAAACCCCCGAGTGCTAGAGTTTATGAGTTCCACTTCCTCTCTTCCTTCTGTTTTGATCAAATCTTCAGCTATTTTCCAGTCAATATTTGATCCAATACAATTTTACTTGTTTTGTTATGTCATGCAACAGGCGAAAATCTTTTAGACAGTTGATAATGGCAATTCTATTTACTGTAATCTGGCTAGGTATCAGATAGAACATGGAATGTCTAAATGAAAAGGGACTAAACTTGTTTCAAGATTTCAAGGTATGAGTATTAGAATTCCAACTTGAGAAGTGTAATGAACCAAAAACAATAAAAAAATATCGGCAATCAACTAACCAACCATAAATTTAAGAATTTGAGGGTTGGTCATGGCCAACTGTGGTTCTCACATAGCCCCGTCACGTTGGTCGTATTTAGTCATAACCCAATTTTGCGGCAACATGTTATTCGGACTGTCATTCCAACTATTGATAAGATCACTGCACACATAATGGTTCACACCCAGTTATCAACTAATAATAATGAGATACATATCAGTTTAAGGGACTGATTAGTTAAGGACGCACACCTGCTTAAATCCCATGATGTAGGTTTTGCATGAAATGCATTTTGCACCGAAGGGTCATTCAGATAGGATATAAGTGTATCTTCCCAGCATGGATCATAGACGTCAATCTGAAAGACATATTTTTTTGATTACCTTTATGATTCTAGTTATTATAAGGTGCGTGTGAATAAGCAAAAAGGAATATTAATAGAAGCCATAACATTTATCGTAGACTCTATCACTACTGCCATCTACAATTCTGCTAGCAGCCTTCATGTTACAAACGTCACATGAATAGGTGAACCAACCTTCATCAAGCAGTATTTTACTCACAGTAGCCTTAATTACACATGTAGAAACCTAATTGAAAAATATAAAGAGTGGTTTATTGCAACTAAATAGAATAAAATAGTGATAAACTACATTGTGTATTTTTGATATTTTATTTTTAAAAAGGGTATAAGTTTTTATAACACCACAATATTTCAAGAGACAATTTTTTTTTTTTTTTTTTTTTACATATATCGGAAGCGATTAAATACAAATCATGCATTATAGATTGCGTATAACATAGTTCCCAAAACACAATCTATGCCTGCATGATAAGTTGGTACAATAATCATATCAACTACAACATTAAGTTAAGTGTTATTTAAATTCCAAAATATAAGTTTATTAAACGACTACATGTCGTATAGTCAGAGTAGGCAGTCAAACATTCTTCAAACTAACTTCTTGCCCACCCACATCAAAAGTAATCTGCAAGAAGTGAGGAGAGGGATTAGCACGAAGCTAAGTGAATAGATCACAACTATCAGTCTAAACTAGCATAGCAATTGATCACCACAAAGCATTATAACAAATACATCAAAGAGGATCGGTGGTCCTTGAGGTACCCTCATGCCGCGGTGGTTCCCCAAGTAACACTTATAACCACTGAAGGCCAAACAGTGGTCTTACCGATAGTTTAGTACCATTACTACATACGACATGATTTCAATAAACAACATATGTACAAAGTCATCATGTCGTCCAAAGTAACAGTATCCAAACCCAATATCATATTGACCCCTGACAAGATAGCACATTCCATAATCATCATGGCAAAATGTACTGATTCAATATATATATATAACTGTAAAACCACGTTTACCCGTTGTAACCGGATTGTTACAACTAATTCAGAAAGAGAGTCAATGATCCACTCACCCTTACTGACAATGTCACCACTCAGAGATCTAGTCTCACTGAGTCTTCGCTTTATCTGAAAATACGACCAACCCGAATTAGTCTCACATTCAAGTTCACTATGATATAATCATGTATATAGTGTCATATAAGAATATCTACTATACTATTACTACAAGGCGATTAACACGAATGCATAAGTCACAGATTAACAAATTTGTCATTTTTACAACATGCAAACGCGATCCGGGTGAGAGTAGGCTGGATCGCGTTCCAATGTACAAAAAGTTCTGTTACCGTTTTTCACTATCAAACGCGATCCTGAAGATGTGCCGGGATCGCGTTCCAAAGAACAAACTCAACTCAACACGGATTTACACTAACTAACGCGATCCGAACTTAAGGGGCGGGATCGCGTTTCAAAGAAGGATTCAGGTCGGAGACAAATTTACACAATGGAACGCGATCCTGGCCTGATGCCTGGATCGCGTTTGTCACCTTTCCAGCGACAAAACCCAGGTTCAAGAACACTTCAGCTCGACCTAATTCTTAATTTCACCAAATAAAAGATGTAATACACAAATATTGACATACAATAACCTCAAAGATCATCATGTAACATGTTATAACAACAAATAACTATCATCAAACTCAAATCCATACTTGATCACACTTTTAACCTAATTACTTCAAACCCCAATTCATAAACATATATTCAAAGCAATTTTAAACTTACAATCGATGTAATAGCAAGGAAGATGATGATGATGATAAGTGTTAACCACGAATCCAAGCTCTAATCGATTGCTCAAGGTTTTCTCCTTTTGATTTCACCTCAAACTCACTATATGTGTGTGTGTTCTTTTACTTGGAATAAATGAGGAACCAAATAAAATGGAAAGGGAGAGGTGGGAAATAAACCGATCCACCAACTAAAGGTGAGTATAAGTTGATACCAAATTATACCCGCTCTAAACCTATTGTCTGGAACCTAAAAATCATTTACGTGAAAATATATTTTATTATACCTTCAACTATAATAATTTAAAACAAGTAATAATTCATGCATCACAATAAGTTATTTGACCAATGGACATATTTATTTCAATTTGGCAATAATACTAATTATTTCTAAATTTAATTAAATAATCAAATGGATTAAGTAAATTTACCAAAATCCTCCTAGGCCAGTAATGAGGATGTCACAAATCTTCCCTCCTTAAGAAGATTTCGTCCCCGAAATCTCGCCACGCTCAAAAAGATTAGGATACCGCAATCTCATGCTTTCCTCCGTTTCCCACGTAAGATTAGCACCCAGACTATGTCGCCACTTAACCAAAACCCTGGGTATCTCCTTCTTTCGAAGTTTAGTCACTTTTCTATCTACAAGCTCTATGGGTTCTTCTACAAGTTTCTGACTTAAGTCGACACGCAAGTCTTGTAACGGAAGGACTTGGGATTGGTCATCCACCTTACATTTTCTTAAGTAACAAACATTGAAGGTGTCATGAATACCCGCTAATTCAGGAGGAAGATCTAACGATACCATTTGATCATTAACTACTTGGCGAACTCTAAATGGCCCAATAAACCTAGGAGCAAGTTTACCACGTTTACCAAACCGAATCACTCCTTTCCAAGGGGAAACCTTTAAATATACCAATTCACCCACTACAAACGAAACCGGACGACGCCGCGGATCGGCATACTGTTTCTGTCTGTCCCGAGCCGCTTTCAACTTCTCACGAGCTATAGCTACTTTATCCGCAGTAATCTGGACAATATCTGGACCCGCAAATTACTTCTCACCCGCTTCCAACCAACACGTGGGTGTTCTACAACGACGCCCATATAGCATTTCATACGGAGGCATACCTATACTCGAGTGATAAGAATTATTATACGCGAACTCAATCAATGGCAGGTGTGAATCCCAAGACCCACCATATTCCAACACACAAGCACGCAACATGTCCTCCAAAGTTTGAATGGTGCGTTCTGATTGACCATCCGTCTGAGGGTGATAAGCCGTACTCAAATTAATTCGGGTACCTAATTCCTTCTGCAAACCCTGCCAAAACCCGGACACGAATCGCGGATCTCTATCCGACACAATAGATAAAGGAATTCCATGTCGTGAAACGATCTCATTGACGTACAATTGGGATAATTTACTCAAAGAAGCCGTCTCACTAGTAGCAAGAAAGTGAGCACTCTTTGTCAATCGGTCCACAATCACCCAAATCATGTCGTTTCCTCTAATGGTTCGCGGAAATTTTGTTACAAAATCCATCGTAATGTTTTCCCATTTCCACTCGGGGATCTCAAGTTGTTTCAACGACCCATACGGTTTCTGGTGCTCGGCCTTAACTTGAGAGCATATATGGCATGATTCCACAAATCGAGCAACATCCATTTTCAAAGTAGGCCACCAATACAAAGGTTTAAGATCATTATACATTTTTGTGCTCCCGGGATGAACCGACAATCGGGACTTATGAGCTTCCATCAATATTACATCACGAAGCCCACCAAGCAAAGGAACCCAGACACGCGATTGGAATGTCTTTAATCCACGAGAATCGTCACATAACAGTTCTTTTCTTTTCAATAGAATCTCGGCTTTCAAATTTTGATCCAAAAGTGCTTCCATTTGTGTCATTCTCAATTTGTCAATCAAATCTGAGGAAACTTCTAATCGCATAAAGCAAACTTTCTCGAATTTCCCTTTTCTACTCAACGCATCCGCGACCACATTCGCCTTACCCGGATGGTAACGAATCTCACAATCATAATCTTTTATCAACTTTAACCATCTCCTCTGACGCATATTCAGTTCCTTCTGAGAAAACATGTACTGAAGACTCTTATGATCCGTACAAATAACGCATTTAGTACCATACAAATAGTGTCTCCAGATTTTTAAGGCAAAGACTACAGCTGCAAGTTCCAAGTCATGAGTAGGGTAATTCTTTTCATGAGGTTTAAGCTGACGAGAAACATATGCAATGACTCGACCACGTTGCATCAAGACACCACCCAAACCCGCATGCGAAGCGTCACAATACACAATGAAATCCTCGGACCCTTCAGGCAAGGCTAAAATTGGAGCCTGACACAATAACTGTTTCAAAGTCTGGAAAGCCGACTCCTGCTGATCATTCCATTGAAACTTAACATCCTTTCGAGTCAATTTCGTCAAAGGACCCGCTAGCTTAGAGAAATCCTTGATGAACTTTCGATAGTAACCCGTCAAACCAAGAAAACTCTTAATCTCTGAAGCAGACTTAGGTGCTTGCCAATTCATAACTGCCTCAACCTTAGATGGATCAACCTTAACTCCATCCTCACAAATAATATGCCCCAAAAACTGAACCTCACGCAACCAAAACTCGCATTTGGAGAACTTAGCATACAACTTCTCCTGTCTCAAAGTATCAAGTACTAAACGCAAGTGTACTTCGTGATCGGATTCAGACTTAGAATAAATCAATATATCGTCAATAAATACAATAACAAACTTATCAAGGTAGGGTCGACAAACTCTATTCATCAAATCCATAAAGATCGCCGGAGCATTAGTCAACCCAAAAGGCATAACAAGAAATTCATAATGACCATATCTAGTGCGAAAAGCCGTCTTAGGAATATCCTCCCCCACAAACCCGCACTTGATGATAACCCGACCTCAAGTCAATCTTAGAAAAATAGGAAGACCCTTGTAATTGATCAAATAATTCATCTATTCGGGGCAAAGGGTACTTATTCTTTATGGTTCGCTTATTCAACTCTCAATAATCAATACACATCCGAAGGGTGCCATCCTTCTTTTTAACAAACAATACGGGTGCACCCCAAGGAGACGAACTAGGCCTGACGAAACCCTTATCTAATAGCTCCTGGATTTGGGTCATCATTTCACGAATTTCGGAGGGAGCTAGTCTATAAGGAGCCTTAGCTACAGGAGTAGAACCAGGAATTAGCTCAATTTTATATTCCACCTCTCTAATGGGAGGCAACCCAGGCAATTCATCAGGAAAAACGTCGGGGAAATCGGAAACCACCCGGACATTGGAAACGGTTTTCTTTTCTAATTTTGCATCAACTATATAAGCCAGGTAGGATACACACCCCTTAGCTAGAGATTTACTAGCTTTCATCATAGAAATCATAGGGATACTACCTCTTTCCCGTTCCCCTCGAGCCACAACAAATGACTCATTAGAGATTGGAATCCTAATTAGTTTCTTATGGCACTCTATACTTGCCTTATTTTTACTTAACCAATCCATGCCTAAAACCGCATCAAAACTGGGGATGGGCATCAATAGAAAAGAAATTGGGAAACTATGATCCTCAATCAAGATGCTAGCTCCAGTCACCGATGTGGTAACTGGAACTATCTTGCCATTTGCTATCTCAACCTCAATAGGATTTGTAATACAAGTGGGAGTCAATTTCAGTTTATCGCAGAAAAGCATAGATATAAATGAGCAATTGGCTCCCGAATCAAACAGAACAGTAGCTGGTACAGAGTTGATTAGAAATGTACCAGTTATAACATCTTCAGTCCTGACAGCATCATCAACTGTCATTTGGA
This sequence comes from Helichrysum umbraculigerum, assembly GCA_949592205.1. Taxonomy (NCBI): domain Eukaryota; kingdom Viridiplantae; phylum Streptophyta; class Magnoliopsida; order Asterales; family Asteraceae; genus Helichrysum; species Helichrysum umbraculigerum. Next base: position 199,421,325 of record CATIUR010000001.1, on the reverse strand, counting down.
AAGCCCTACCAGTTGCCGTTGGTGGATTCTTTCTTTTCTGGCCAGAAGATGAAGACCCTCCGACCACACCCATCCTTTGTTTCCTAGCCTCCGGACACAAACCCGACCGATGACCTTCCTTTTGACAATTCCAACACACATGTCTAGGAAACGCACAATCCTTGATGTCATGACCAAGTTGTCCACATTTGATACACCTAGCAGTTTGTGGAGTGCAAGGACCCGTGTGTCGCGATTTACAATTTTGGCACCAAGTGGTTCTGTCCAATGATTTACTATCCGAACTGGACTTCTTAGGTTGATGAGATCCCTGCCATTTCTTCTTTCCAGGACTACCCGAAGATTCACCCTTGGGTTTAAATGGAGATTTTTCCCTAACCTCCAAACCTTGTGCCTTAACATCCCCATCCACAGAACGGGCAAGATCAAAAGCTTGGGAAAGAGTACCCGCCAACCTCACGGTTGTCCGATAAGTATGCGGTAACATTCCCACAAAATGGTCAATCTTCATACGTTCCTCCGGTACCCATTGTTGCACGAATCTCAACTTGTCAGTGAATTGGGAAATGAGATCATCCATCGTCATCTTATCCGTTAATTGCAAATCCAAAAACTCGCGTCGAATCCGGGTCATGTCAAATCCCGAACAATATTTCTTACAAACCTCATTGTGGAAATCAGACCAACAAATCGATGCTCTCTGCTGTGGGGTAAAATGTGATGTGATGGAATCCCACCAAACCATTGCGGGACCCTTCAGAAGTTGCACCACAAAAGGAACCTTGACTTCCTCTTCACATCGGCAAACCTCAAACTTTCTTTCCACATCCCTCAACCAATCCAAGGTAACAGAGGGATTTGTACTACCCGAATAATCCGATGGTCCACAAGACTTGAAAGTCTTAAAAGAGCATAGCTTTGGTTGACTCTGAGCTTGAAATATCGGAGTCTGATAACCCGAAGGTCCGGAAGAGAACGGAGCCGAAATCGGATAGGTACCATAGTGTGGATGATGATAATAAGACTGAGATACGGGAATCTGCGAAGTCACCAAAAGTGGTGGTACTGTGCTAACAGTAGGTGGCAAAGATTGCAAGATTTGTTGAGAAGACCGGTTTTGTTGTTGTTGTTGCAAAAACTGTTGTTCTATTGCCTTAAGTCTCAGATTTTCTGTCTCTAGCTGAATCATATAATCCTCATGATCAAAATCCCCTGCAGAAAAGGTAGTACCAGTTTGACCCTGGCTAACATTTTGGGTTTCAGGAGGGGATACATTAGTTCGAGGGGCATCATTGGGTGGGTCAGCTGGAGGTTCATTCTCTGCCATATCTGTACCAAAACAACATCTCATAACACGTTAGTTGTTAGTACCTATATACTAACCATCTTCACATGCTAACAAAATCCCACTCAAAGGAATGTTTGACTGACACACATAGATTTGGGATTGAACAATTAACCTATGCTCAATTCCAAATCTAGGCTCTGATACCAATTTATAACACCACAATATTTCAAGAGACAATTTTTTTTTTTTTTTTTTTTTTTACATATATCGGAAGCGATTAAATACAAATCATGCATTATAGATTGCGTATAACATAGTTCCCAAAACACAATCTATGCCTGCATGATAAGTTGGTACAATAATCATATCAACTACAACATTAAGTTAAGTGTTATTTAAATTCCAAAATATAAGTTTATTAAACGACTACATGTCGTATAGTCAGAGTAGGCAGTCAAACATTCTTCAAACTAACTTCTTGCCCACCCACATCAAAAGTAATCTGCAAGAAGTGAGGAGAGGGATTAGCACGAAGCTAAGTGAATAGATCACAACTATCAGTCTAAACTAGCATAGCAATTGATCACCACAAAGCATTATAACAAATACATCAAAGAGGATCGGTGGTCCTTGAGGTACCCTCATGCCGCGGTGGTTCCCCAAGTAACACTTATAACCACTGAAGGTCAAACAGTGGTCTTACCGATAGTTTAGTACCATTACTACATACGACATGATTTCAATAAACAACACATGTACAAAGTCATCATGTCGTCCAAAGTAACAGTATCCAAACCCAATATCATATTGACCCCTGACAAGATAGCACATTCCATAATCATCATGGCAAAATGTACTGATTCAATATATATATATAACTGTAAAACCACGTTTACCCGTTGTAACCGGATTGTTACAACTAATTCAGAAAGAGAGTCAATGATCCACTCACCCTTACTGATAATGTCACCACTCAGAGATCTAGTCTCACTGAGTCTTCGCTTTATCTGAAAATACGACCAACCCGAATTAGTCTCACATTCAAGTTCACTATGATATAATCATGTATATAGTGTCATATAAGAATATCTACTATACTATTACTACAAGGCGATTAACACGAATGCATAAGTCACAGATTAACAAATTTGTCATTTTTACAACATGCAAACGCGATCCGGGTGAGAGTAGGCTGGATCGCGTTCCAATGTACAAAAAGTTCTGTTACCGTTTTTCACTATCAAACGCGATCCTGAAGATGTGCCGGGATCGCGTTCCAAAGAACAAACTCAACTCAACACGGATTTACACTAACTAACGCGATCCGAACTTAAGGGGCGGGATCGCGTTTCAAAGAAGGATTCAGGTCGGAGACAAATTTACACAATGGAACGCGATCCTGGCCTGATGCCTGGATCGCGTTTGTCACCTTTCCAGCGACAAAACCCAGGTTCAAGAACACTTCAGCTCGACCTAATTCTTAATTTCACCAAATAAAAGATGTAATACACAAATATTGACATACAATAACCTCAAAGATCATCATGTAACATGTTATAACAACAAATAACTATCATCAAACTCAAATCCATACTTGATCACACTTTTAACCTAATTACTTCAAACCCCAATTCATAAACATATATTCAAAGCAATTTTAAACTTACAATCGATGTAATAGCAAGGAAGATGATGATGATGATAAGTGTTAACCACGAATCCAAGCTCTAATCGATTGCTCAAGGTTTTCTCCTTTTGATTTCACCTCAAACTCACTATATGTGTGTGTGTTCTTTTACTTGGAATAAATGAGGAACCAAATAAAATGGAAAGGGAGAGGTGGGAAATAAACCGATCCACCAACTAAAGGTGAGTATAAGTTGATACCAAATTATACCCGCTCTAAACCTATTGTCTGGAACCTAAAAATCATTTACGTGAAAATATATTTTATTATACCTTCAACTATAATAATTTAAAACAAGTAATAATTCATGCATCACAATAAGTTATTTGACCAATGGACATATTTATTTCAATTTGGCAATAATACTAATTATTTCTAAATTTAATTAAATAATCAAATGGATTAAGTAAATTTACCAAAATCCTCCTAGGCCAGTAATGAGGATGTTACAGTTTTCTTGCCTTCATGGTTGATCGAACTTGTTCAATAGACTTGTATGGTGGTACAAGGTAATAATCCAATAAAGACTCAATTATGGTATCTACTGTGATATCAGCAAGTTGAGTAACTTGTGTAACTGATATGTCCTGATCATCTCTTTGCAGCAAACTTCAATTTTAAAAGTGAAAAGTGAATTAACAATTACACGTACAAACCATGTGTGTGCATGACAATTTGTATAGGGAAAGTGTTAGTTAATTACTCTGTTTTAAAAGAGAGAATAGGTGATGCTTCAGAGTTGATATGAAGTCTAGCACCAAATAGGTGCTTTGATACTTGAGGAATACGACTCCCTGTAGTAATAAGAAAGCTATTAATATACATGTATTGTAACGTAACTATGCAGATTATGTATGTTGGTTTAAATTTTTTTATCCTACCTTTTGGCCATTCCTTGATCTTTGCATTCTGAATCATAATGACAATACGATCAGAAATGCCTTTGTTCTTAGTCATATATTGGTGTAACTTCATTGCATGTTCGCCCCAAATATTACAATCTATCTTCTTTCCCCTGTCAATATATAATAATATTTATATTAATTATATGAAGATTACAATAAATACTTTTAGATGTTATGTTATTTTGACAACACTTACGCAATATCTTGCAACTTAAACTCTATCTTTTTGGATTCAATTCCATTCTCCTTTTTGATGCGCATAGGGTTGATTCAGATCAATTCGCCAACTACATCTGTATTTTGTAAATATAATCAGGTAACCATGTTAAAAAAAAACTAAGCTGTTAAAAGTATAGTAGTAAAGTATATGACCAATAGTTTGTAGCATACCAAAACCAAAGATGTTTGAAACGTGCCAGGTCAACACATTAACAAAATTTTCAACATTGTATCCATTTGTAGCTGGTTCAAAAGATGGACATCTTCGATCTTTGGAACACCCAAGCAGATTTATCTTCCAATTGTGATCAATAAGCCTATAATCTCCTTTATAAGCTTCAACACCAAAATCTGTCAAATCTACAAAATTACCTTCCTCTATGGTATCCTCAAACTCTGGAATTAGAAACTTTTTCATTGAAGCTACGATCTTGTTACCCTGAATAGATTAAATTTAATAAATAAGTATGGCAAAATACAACAATCACAATTGAATCAGTTTAAAAACTGTAAGAACATAAGTTCAATCATAATAAGCATGAATGCATCCTAATATATTTTAAACATAATGAATGGTTGACTTATTATTGTATGTAAAATATAATACCTGTTGATCCATAAGGATTGTATCCATTGAGATGACAGCTGACGGATTCTTGATGTACGTTTGTTTCCAAGTCAGAAAAACCTTGACACGTACCTTCCAATCTTCCCTTTCATCACTAATAAGATTCAATGGTATAAAACCATCATCAGCAGCCATATTTGCAGGAATAAATAATGTGATATTTTATTTGAATTTTATTCAAAATATAAGTGTGTAGGTATTCTTTTGAATATTGTATAAAAACTTATCGTTTAAAAGGTTTATATAGGCAAAAACCTGTGAGATTTGGTGTTTGGATGTAGAAGGAAGTAAATCAGTGAAGATATTATTTAAAAATAAAATATTTAATTTGATTGTATCTATTTATGAAAATCGTAGTATGTTAATATTTTAGGAAATTTTAATTGATATAAATTCCTAAAATAATAAGGATGCATTTAATAATTTGGTTGATTTAATTTTTTTTTATTAAATTTATTTTTGTTAAATACGTTTTTTTAAACAAAAAAAATACCTGCAATTATTTTCTGTGCACATTCAGATAAATCAATTGGTTCTGATTTTTTATAATTTTCTTTCTCTCCTGCAAAGATGTAGCAAAGACTTTACAATTTACACTAATCAAGCTGGGTAAATAAATCAAAATGGGTGATGAAAATTACACAAATTCACAAACCTGGGCACTGCCATGCTTGATAAAGAGAATCCCAGTTTTGGACCCATCCTTTGTATGTATCATCCGCATTAGGAAAGCACTTGATAGATGTTGAATAACATCTGCGGCAGAGGTCTATCCATACACTTGTTTTAACAAAACGACTAACGAATTTAGATATATAACCTTTGGTTTTAGTTGGATGCATAGTAAACATACCTTGTCAGCAATTGTGAAGTACTCCATAAGTGCCTTGTGCAGGATAGAGTGATCAACAATCTTTCTCGAGGATTGGTTGAAACACAGCAAACATATGTGTCACTTCATAACAATGGGTTATAAACTATAACTGCACCTTTATTTTAGACATAACTGCAAATTAGGAGCACAAATTGTTACACATGCATCTAAAGATCTAATTCCAATTTTTCGCATGCAATAAAAAAATTATTGTATCGAAAGAAACAAAAAGGAAAGATAGAGATCGTACTTGCCTAATCGCGAACAGTGTCTCCAATCATTAACACTAACTATATGAATCAAACGTTGTTGATTTAGCATAATATCCGTCCTAACTCACACACTGCCCTTTGTTGTCCTTTCACTTGCCAGTCCTTCAATAACGTATCAGCCGTTGTTGATGTCAATCGTTCGGGAAGTAGAGTTATAGCATCTACATCTTTGTAATACTCTAAATAATTGCCTAAATCATCACGAAAACCCCAATTTAACAATGCTTATCAAAATTTAAGGCATAGTTTTAACTTTTCATAAATTTACCACTTAACAGAAATTCAAGATCAACAGAACAAACAACATTTTCTGTTAGAAAAAAGCTGAAATTTACAATAAAAATGAATTTTATAATACCTTAATCATCAATGTCAGAAACTTGAGATCCTGAAGAGAAAGTAGTAGACTCAACTTCATCTTCCACTTGCTTCTTCCTTTTCTTCAATATATTTCTTAATTTCACAAGAGATAACCCACCTCCACTTCCCCTACAACCACGTTTTATATAAAAAAAAAACCTGGTATCAAATCACATGTGTAATGAAAGGTGTTTTGCAGCAAAACCAAATAACAAAAACACATTTAGAAAAAAATGGTTACCCTATTCTTTACATTTCAAACATTTATGTATTTTCTTTGAGTTACAGAGTATTCATCTTCCTCCAAATATTCACAGATATTGAAGGTGAGAAAAACATTATAGTGCCTCCAAACAATCGTTGTCATTATTGATCCTTAATAAAATGTGCAACTGATATGTTCTTCATGCCTAAATAATAAGGATTCGTCAAACATTCAAAAACTGACTATCTAATTACTATAGGTTCAAACTTCAAACAACAGAAGCACATTGCAACATTAGTCTAAATCAAGCTTACAATAGTTTTCACGCTAGAAAAATCTATAAATTTTTTAGGTCTAAAAAAATACACATACATGATGTCTAGGTAATCCCAAAGTGACCATTTAAAAAGTTAGTACAAAGGAAAACGACCCATAAGAGTTAAGGAGATCTTTTTATGTTGGCCGTACACAACCAGCTACCTAAATTGTACAACAAACAGAAGCAGCAATATGTAATCCATTAAAAAAACAGCACGCGTTAGAAATTAACAATCAAGATCATGTTACCTTATTTCTCAGAAATTAACACAACCACTAAATTCATAGCTCTATTGACATCCATACTAACATCTTATTGTAAATACAGACTTTATCTTCCCACAGTGACTTCAGTTAAGACGAAAAATACCTGGGATATCAATCATAGGCGCCTTCTATTTTCCTTGAAGATTCGAGTTAGGATAAAACATGTGATACTGATTATCATGAAAAATCTTCAGTTATGGTAGAATCCAAAAACCTTTGCCATCAATGGACCCTTGTACTATGGGTTAAGAATTGTGGGACTGTCCACTCAATATCTTCCTCAACATCCCATCTTCTGGCTGTAAATTTAAGCCCTATGTTCACACAAGTAGTCTGCAATAATACCTTGTCAAAAGTTTAGATCACTTTATAGAAAAAAACCAAACTAAAAAACCTTTAAGAATCCAATTTCGTTCTCAACATATGACAGAAACCAAACGATGCCATAACATGATGCAGTGCACTAATGAGTTGATGAATACAAAATTAACATCATGAAAATCAATTCTACGTACAAAACCCTACAAATCAACAATGAATTAAAATCATAAAAGAAAAAGTAATTTGTGCATAAGTAGATTATCTAATAGGTATGAACGTACCTATTGACCGGAAATTGAGTAGATAGTCCAAGAAGTAGACCCCGAATAGAATGGGACTGAAGGATTGGTGTATCGAAGGATTGGAAAATTAGACCGCTCTAGGGTTTGCTTTCAACGCTCTGTAATAAAAATATCACTAAAAACCCACGCTCGCCGTTCCTACACCGCCACCGCCGTCGCCGCCGACCAACATCTTCTTCCACAAATTACTACTTACAGAAGCATACCAACATCCACTAATACCGCCGCCTACAACTGTATGACCACCCATTTCATCTATGTTAAAGGTTTTAGTGAAGAAGAAAAAGAATGTGATGGTTTTAGTGAAGAAGAAGAAGGATGAGATGTGCGGTAGGTTTGCGGTAGCTTTTTTATTTCTTCCGGAATGTTTCCGTAATGTGAGGATATAATAAAAAGAAACCTTTATTTTATTTTTTTTACGCTTTTTTTTTTATTTTTAAAACTTAACCTACATTAAATTAAATTAATTAATTAATTTGTAATATGTAGGAAAGGATAATTATGACTTTTGAGGAATACAAATCTACTATTTAGGTTGTCATTTACATGGAAGATTATCAATGGTTTAGATTAAAAATAGTTAATCAATGGAGGGTTGGGATTAGATTAGAGTTACCTAAAATAAAAATGACAACCTAATATGCACTCTATTATAATATATTAAAGAGATAAGATCAAGGCTGACTTTAGTAAGATTTGGAACCATAGTTGCAAGGTCCTTAATGTAAAGATAACATTTGTGACAATCAGATTCAGACATCAACAATTTAATTTACTTAAATTCATTTTTTTAAACAAAATAATACCTGCAATTCTTTTCTGTGCATATTCAGACACATTAAATTAGGTAATAAAAAAAAACGTGAAAATTCTAAAAAAATTCAAACTAACCTCTACTGATGTTCACCGATTTCATGTAAAGGTACGAACACATCCAGGAGTTCTGTAACAGCCGAGAATGAAAACAGAATTCAAAAGAAATTTCAAATATATCATAATTTTAGCTAGGGACTATTCAACACTTTTTAATGATTGCTTTTTGTATTCAAACAAACTAACCTGTGAATTTCTTATTCTTAGAAATCCTTGCAACTATCTATTGAAAACAAACACAACAACAGAGATCTACGTTGATGAAATACATACAACCATTGGATTTATTTTCTTTTTAAAGCAGGAAACACAAATCACAAGAATACAAACGTTAAATGCTCCAAAACTGAAATGAGATAATGAAATATTCTTGTGCTTAGTTTGTTCAAAACTGATTATCTAATTTCATAACGCATAACTTTATTTCGAAATGTAATCTCAACAACATTTAAGACATGACACCAAGATTCGAAAGATAAATACTTCCACTTTGTAGCAAGATTTCGATAAGGCAAAAACCCAATCAAAGAACCAAACGATGCCTGTAGAAAACGGCAATAAGGTAAAATTATCAAGAGGTTAAGAAACTAAAAACTTTGTTAATATTACCTACAACAAACCCCCGAGTGCTAGAGTTTATTAGTTCCACTTCCTCTCTTCCTTCTGTTTTGATCAAATCTTCAGCTATTTTCCAGTCAATATTTGATCCAATACAATTTTACTTGTTTTGTTATGTCATGCAACAGGCGAAAATCTTTTAGACAGTTGATAATGGCAATTCTATTTACTGTAATCTGGCTAGGTATCAGATAGAACATGGAATGTCTAAATGAAAAGGGACTAAACTTGTTTCAAGATTTCAAGGTATGAGTATTAGAATTCCAACTTGAGAAGTGTAATGAACCAAAAACAATAAAAAAATATCGGCAATCAACTAACCAACCATAAATTTAAGAATTTGAGGGTTGGTCATGGCCAACTGTGGTTCTCACATAGCCCCGTCACGTTGGTCGTATTTAGTCATAACCCAATTTTGCGGCAACATGTTATTCGGACTGTCATTCCAACTATTGATAAGATCACTGCACACATAATGGTTCACACCCAGTTATCAACTAATAATAATGAGATACATATCAGTTTAAGGGACTGATTAGTTAAGGACGCACACCTGCTTAAATCCCATGATGTAGGTTTTGCATGAAATGCATTTTGCACCGAAGGGTCATTCAGATAGGATATAAGTGTATCTTCCCAGCATGGATCATAGACGTCAATCTGAAAGACATATTTTTTTGATTACCTTTATGATTCTAGTTATTATAAGGTGCGTGTGAATAAGCAAAAAGGAATATTAATAGAAGCCATAACATTTATCGTAGACTCTATCACTACTGCCATCTACAATTCTGCTAGCTGCCTTCATGTTACAAACGTCACATGAATAGGTGAACCAACCTTCATCAAGCAGTATTTTACTCACAGTAGCCTTAATTACACATGTAGAAACCTAATTGAAAAATATAAAGAGTGGTTTATTGCAACTAAATAGAATAAAATAGTGATAAACTACATTGTGTATTTTTGATATTTTATTTTTAAAAAGGGTATAAGTTTTCTTGCCTTCATGGTTGATCGAACTTGTTCAATAGACTTGTATGGTGGTACAAGGTAATAATCCAATAAAGACTCAATTATGGTATCTACTGTGATATCAGCAAGTTGAGTAACTTGTGTAACTGATATGTCCTGATCATCTCTTTGCAGCAAACTTCAATTTTAAAAGTGAAAAGTGAATTAACAATTACACGTACAAACCATGTGTGTGCATGACAATTTGTATAGGGAAAGTGTTAGTTAATTACTCTGTTTTAAAAGAGAGAATAGGTGATGCTTCAGAGTTGATATGAAGTCTAGCACCAAATAGGTGCTTTGATACTTGAGGAATACGACTCCCTGTAGTAATAAGAAAGCTATTAATATACATGTATTGTAACGTAACTATGCAGATTATGTATGTTGGTTTAAATTTTTTTATCCTACCTTTTGGCCATTCCTTGATCTTTGCATTCTGAATCATAATGACAATACGATCAGAAATGCCTTTGTTCTTAGTCATATATTGGTGTAACTTCATTGCATGTTCGCCCCAAATATTACAATCTATCTTCTTTCCCCTGTCAATATATAATAATATTTATATTAATTATATGAAGATTACAATAAATACTTTTAGATGTTATGTTATTTTGACAACACTTACGCAATATCTTGCAACTTAAACTCTATCTTTTTGGATTCAATTCCATTCTCCTTTTTGATGCGCATAGGGTTGATTCAGATCAATTCGCCAACTACATCTGTATTTTGTAAATATAATCAGGTAACCATGTTAAAAAAAAACTAAGCTGTTAAAAGTATAGTAGTAAAGTATATGACCAATAGTTTGTAGCATACCAAAACCAAAGATGTTTGAAACGTGCCAGGTCAACACATTAACAAAATTTTCAACATTGTATCCATTTGTAGCTGGTTCAAAAGATGGACATCTTCGATCTTTGGAACACCCAAGCAGATTTATCTTCCAATTGTGATCAATAAGCCTATAATCTCCTTTATAAGCTTCAACACCAAAATCTGTCAAATCTACAAAATTACCTTCCTCTATGGTATCCTCAAACTCTGGAATTAGAAACTTTTTCATTGAAGCTACGATCTTGTTACCCTGAATAGATTAAATTTAATAAATAAGTATGGCAAAATACAACAATCACAATTGAATCAGTTTAAAAACTGTAAGAACATAAGTTCAATCATAATAAGCATGAATGCATCCTAATATATTTTAAACATAATGAATGGTTGACTTATTATTGTATGTAAAATATAATACCTGTTGATCCATAAGGATTGTATCCATTGAGATGACAGCTGACGGATTCTTGATGTACGTTTGTTTCCAAGTCAGAAAAACCTTGACACGTACCTTCCAATCTTCCCTTTCATCACTAATAAGATTCAATGGTATAAAACCATCATCAGCAGCCATATTTGCAGGAATAAATAATGTGATATTTTATTTGAATTTTATTCAAAATATAAGTGTGTAGGTATTCTTTTGAATATTGTATAAAAACTTATCGTTTAAAAGGTTTATATAGGCAAAAACCTGTGAGATTTGGTGTTTGGATGTAGAAGGAAGTAAATCAGTGAAGATATTATTTAAAAATAAAATATTTAATTTGATTGTATCTATTTATGAAAATCGTAGTATGTTAATATTTTAGGAAATTTTAATTGATATAAATTCCTAAAATAATAAGGATGCATTTAATAATTTGGTTGATTTAATTTTTTTTTATTAAATTTATTTTTGTTAAATACGTTTTTTTAAACAAAAAAAATACCTGCAATTATTTTCTGTGCACATTCAGATAAATCAATTGGTTCTGATGTTTTATAATTTTCTTTCTCTCCTGCAAAGATGTAGCAAAGACTTTACAATTTACACTAATCAAGCTGGGTAAATAAATCAAAATGGGTGATGAAAATTACACAAATTCACAAACCTGGGCACTGCCATGCTTGATAAAGAGAATCCCAGTTTTGGACCCATCCTTTGTATGTATCATCCGCATTAGGAAAGCACTTGATAGATGTTGAATAACATCTGCGGCAGAGGTCTATCCATACACTTGTTTTAACAAAACGACTAACGAATTTAGATATATAACCTTTGGTTTTAGTTGGATGCATAGTAAACATACCTTGTCAGCAATTGTGAAGTACTCCACAAGTGCCTTGTGCAAGATAGAGTGATCAACAATCTTTCTCGAGGATTGGTTGAAACACAGCAAACATATGTGTCACTTCATAACAATGGGTTATAAACTATAACTGCACCTTTATTTTAGACATAACTGCAAATTAGGAGCACAAATTGTTACACATGCATCTAAAGATCTAATTCCAATTTTTCGCATGCAATAAAAAAATTATTGTATCGAAAGAAACAAAAAGGAAAGATAGAGATCGTACTTGCCTAATCGCGAACAGTGTCTCCAATCATTAACACTAACTATATGAATCAAACGTTGTTGATTTAGCATAATATCCGTCCTAACTCACACACTGCCCTTTGTTGTCCTTTCACTTGCCAGTCCTTCAATAACGTATCAGCCGTTGTTGATGTCAATCGTTCGGGAAGTAGAGTTATAGCATCTACATCTTTGTAATACTCTAAATAATTGCCTAAATCATCACGAAAACCCCAATTTAACAATGCTTATCAAAATTTAAGGCATAGTTTTAACTTTTCATAAATTTACCACTTAACAGAAATTCAAGATCAACAGAACAAACAACATTTTCTGTTAGAAAAAAGCTGAAATTTACAATAAAAATGAATTTTATAATACCTTAATCATCAATGTCAGAAACTTGAGATCCTGAAGAGAAAGTAGTAGACTCAACTTCATCTTCCACTTGCTTCTTCCTTTTCTTCAATATATTTCTTAATTTCACAAGAGATAACCCACCTCCACTTCCCCTACAACCACGTTTTATATAAAAAAAAAAACCTGGTATCAAATCACATGTGTAATGAAAGGTGTTTTGCAGCAAAACCAAATAACAAAAACACATTTAGAAAAAAATGGTTACCCTATTCTTTACATTTCAAACATTTATGTATTTTCTTTGAGTTACAGAGTATTCATCTTCCTCCAAATATTCACAGATATTGAAGGTGAGAAAAACATTATAGTGCCTCCAAACAATCGTTGTCATTATTGATCCTTAATAAAATGTGCAACTGATATGTTCTTCATGCCTAAATAATAAGGATTCGTCAAACATTCAAAAACTGACTATCTAATTACTATAGGTTCAAACTTCAAACAACAGAAGCACATTGCAACATTAGTCTAAATCAAGCTTACAATAGTTTTCACGCTAGAAAAATCTATAAATTTTTTAGGTCTAAAAAAATACACATACATGATGTCTAGGTAATCCCAAAGTGACCATTTAAAAAGTTAGTACAAAGGAAAACGACCCATAAGAGTTAAGGAGATCTTTTTATGTTGGCCGTACACAACCAGCTACCTAAATTGTACAACAAACAGAAGCAGCAATATGTAATCCATTAAAAAAATAGCACGCGTTAGAAATTAACAATCAAGATCATGTTACCTTATTTCTCAGAAATTAACACAACCACTAAATTCATAGCTCTATTGACATCCATACTAACATCTTATTGTAAATACAGACTTTATCTTCCCACAGTGACTTCAGTTAAGACGAAAAATACATGGGATATCAATCATAGGCGCCTTCTATTTTCCTTGAAGATTCGAGTTAGGATAAAACATGTGATACTGATTATCATGAAAAATCTTCAGTTATGGTAGAATCCAAAAACCTTTGCCATCAATGGACCCTTGTACTATGGGTTAAGAATTGTGGGACTGTCCACTCAATATCTTCCTCAACATCCCATCTTCTGGCTGTAAATTTAAGCCCTATGTTCACACAAGTAGTCTGCAATAATACCTTGTCAAAAGTTTAGATCACTTTATAGAAAAAAACCAAACTAAAAAACCTTTAAGAATCCAATTTCGTTCTCAACATATGACAGAAACCAAACGATGCCATAACATGATGCAGTGCACTAATGAGTTGATGAATACAAAATTAACATCATGAAAATCAATTCTACGTACAAAACCCTACAAATCAACAATGAATTAAAATCATAAAAGAAAAAGTAATTTGTGCATAAGTAGATTATCTAATAGGTATGAACGTACCTATTGACCGGAAATTGAGTAGATAGTCCAAGAAGTAGACCCCGAATAGAATGGGACTGAAGGATTGGTGTATCGAAGGATTGGAAAATTAGACCGCTCTAGGGTTTGCTTTCAACGCTCTGTAATAAAAATATCACTAAAAACCCACGCTCGCCGTTCCTACACCGCCACCGCCGTCGCCGCCGACCAACATCTTCTTCCACAAATTACTACTTACAGAAGCATACCAACATCCACTAATACCGCCGCCTACAACTGGTATGACCACCCATTTCATCTATGTTAAAGGTTTTAGTGAAGAAGAAAAAGAATGTGATGGTTTTAGTGAAGAAGAAGAAGGATGAGATGTGCGGTAGGTTGCGGTAGCTTTTTTATTTCTTCCGGAATGTTTCCGTAATGTGAGGATATAATAAAAAGAAACCTTTATTTTATTTTTTTTACGCTTTTTTTTTTTATTTTTAAAACTTAACCTACATTAAATTAAATTAATTAATTAATTTGTAATATGTAGGAAAGGATAATTATGACTTTTGAGGAATACAAATCTACTATTTAGGTTGTCATTTACATGGAAGATTATCAATGGTTTAGATTAAAAATAGTTAATCAATGGAGGGTTGGGATTAGATTAGAGTTACCTAAAATAAAAATGACAACCTAATATGCACTCTATTATAATATATTAAAGAGATGTAGATAAGTTACCTTAAACACACTCAAAATTAAATTGTTAAACTAGTACAATCAACTCGCAATGTGACGATGATAATAGATTTACCTATTTTTAATAAGTAGAATGTTATTTTCGTTAAATAACATGTCATCCTTTACTAGTGATCTGAATATATATATTTGTAATGAATTAATCAAACAGACATCAATATCAAAATGCAAGCAAGAGGATACTTTCCCAATTGAAGTAACTTTCATTAATTAGGGGTAAATAGTAAATTAATTTTTTCTTTAAGATGTTAAGACTCAATATTTGAATGTGTTTTGTAAATAGTATTAGATTAAATATAGAATTGAAGGTGTAATTTTTCTTTCTGGAAAAATTAACTATTCGACCACTTATATCTTAATATGGACAAAATCTTTAAAAATATCCGTTTGGTCAAGAATCTCACTCTATCATCAGCATGGAGCGAAATATACTTTTTATTTAGTTCACCGAAATTGAGTGTGTGTTTTTTAGTTGGAGCGAATTGCTAGGCATTTGAGCGAATTATTGGGTATTAGAGCGAATTATTTGGGCATTTGAGCGATTCATGTGTATTTTTTTTATAATCGGAGCGAATTGTGGGAGATTTGAGCGAATTTATGTATATTTTGTAATAACCGGTATTTGAGTGAATTTGTAACACCCTAAATCTAAAAATACGGGTTTAGTCAATATGTTGCAAATATATTAAATTATACCAAACAATGTTTAGTTAAAATGCTTACCCCTTTTCTTTTGTTGTCGTTGTTGACAGGTAATTCAACCGGGTCAAGGGGAATTTGGGCAAGGAGCTCAAGTGCGACTAGTGGTGGAGCTTACTATTGATTTAGTAAGTTAATAATCCCTTTTTGATGAAATCATGCTCTAGATACAATTGAAGTCCCATTTTGTGAAGTTATGGATCATTTGAGTATGATCCTTACATGTTGTTTAAAACAGTCTCGATGGAAAATGTTGTTCTAATGGTGGAAATTATTGATTTGATGTTAGCTTCGGTAAAAAGTTGATGGTTATGTATGTTTGGTCATGGATGGTAATTAAAATTACACCTGGCAAACGGGTTGGGTTGGGTTTGGGTCGAATTGGGTCATGGGTTGAACGGGTCATTTTTTGAATCGGGTCGAATGGGTTGAGTCAATACCGGGTTGGGTCGGGTCGGGTTGGTTCGACCCGCTAATTTATTGTTTTTTCTTGGTATTTTTTTAATTCATTTTATAATGCTTTTTACTTTCCGTGATAAACATAATTTACCAAAGTTATAATAAAAGTAAATTATTTTATTACTAAAATAAATATACTTTAATTTATAAATATAATATAAATTATCTTTAAATTGATATATATTATTATAATTAAATTAATGGTAACCAACGCTAGGAAATTGTGATATTAATGAAATAAAACAATATTATAGTACACGTACTGATTTACAGAATATTTATATTTATATTAATTAATATTAATTATTTTTATAAATATAAAAAGTAAAAAATAAAAATGAAAAAGTTCAAACCAAAAGTTATATACCACGTGGAAACCACTCAGCTCTATCCTAAAATACCCAATTAATTATGACCGACGTACTCAACGATGCTCTCAGCAATCCCTTGCCTTGCTGTTGGTAAGTTCAAGAGGGGAATTTTTACGACCCAATTTTAGACCCGTTCAGACCCGTTCATAATTTGAGAAAAGAGTTTTCAAACCTATTGGACCCAGTGTAGCCTTTGTTGTCCGATGGGAAGCAACCCAGTAGGTCAATAAAAATAACCAAATCAACCCATTTCTCACAAGTTGGGTCATGATTGCCAGGTATAATTAAAATGTAAAGACATGGTTGTAGCTAACATAATTATGTAAGCTTGTTTTGGTCAAACTTGAGATATGATAATTTGTTGTTTTGATTATCTTTTTGTGGAAATTGCTACGTCGATAAAAGGTCATATTGAGAGTGTAAAATGGAGTACTTGGTTGTGTCAAAAATCTGTTATTTTGTGTCAAAGTTTAAAGTTGAAAATTGTAGAATTGTTGTTGGTTTGTGTGTTGCTGCTGCAGGAAATTTTGGTTAAGTTTGGAGCTGTTGTAGTTGTCGTGTACCCGGCGGGTACACCTGTCTACCCAGCGGGTAAGGTGTATACCCGGCTGGGTATCCGGTGGATATAGTGGTTCCTAACGGGTAGAGCATGTACAATTTTAAAGATGGGCTACCTGGCGAGTACCCATAGAGACAACTTAAATGAGTTCCAAAGTTTATTATGATTTAAATAGGGCATTTGTAATCAAGTTTTGAATAAAATAGACAAATCAGGGTGTTTCAACTCGTCTTATCATCTTTTTGTCATTTCCGTCAATTCGGGTATGGTTATACCACAATCGACCAAGAACCGAAGGGGTAGTCCTGGAGCCTCGAAAGATCAAGTAGGGGAAATCTACTAGTCCCGACATAGTGGAATGTACATGGAAATACAACCCACAAGAGTCGATAAGGAATGTCGTAATGATACACACATTTCGCAATTCGATACTATGCGTGTGTAACGAACCTCCACGTATCGCTCCGGTGGGTAGGAGAACCAAGTTAGCCCACGTCACCCTTATCGTCATTGACAAATGAACGTGTCTAGAGTTTATCATTCGCGCGTCATCGTCTTTTGCGTGACTCCCTCATGGTAAGCCACAATAAGACCCTTTCGGGACATCATTCGAGATATCTCTGCGAACTAAATTGTGTTTAAGTTATTAACTTAATTCATCTTTCACACATTTAGGGTCCCTACGTTGTGCGTGTATCCTAAGCATCATGCATTGGTACTAGTGTACTAACTTTAAGGCATCATATAATCAACTTCTCAACAACAATGACATCAACAAATCAACATATTCGAACTCAAGATTAAGCATTCAATTATAGTCAATGAAAGGGTATTACAAACTACCCATGATTAATTCAACCCACATGCAATAACAAACAACTCCACAAGTATCAACAATAACCTCGATATCAATAAATCGGCATAATTAAACTCGTCATTGGCATACATATTTAATCGTACTAACTAACATAGCATGAGTAATTATGCATAACAAAAAAAAAATAACCACAACAATAATAACTAGACAACGACAACAATAGCAGTATCATCATAGCAACATAACTCGATACTGCAACATAAAATGAAGAGCAACATCATTAATAAGCAACAACATTAGACACCATAACTAACTCGTCACTAGGCTTATATATATATATATAGGGGTTGGTTATTGTATAATAATCTTTAGAATAGAATAAATAGAATAAATTTTCAGCCATTAGATGCAAAGTTGACCAGATTAAATTTTTTAAAGTGATCAAAACGCATTAAATACTCTCAAAGGGTAAAAAGGACATTTGCTGAATGCTTTAAACACCATTAACTTATTTATTCTCCTTTTTCAAGATTAAAATTTAGTTACTTAGCGAGATTATTGATAGCAGTGGCCCAAATCGAAATCAACTGAAACAAAAAAAAAAGTGATGCACAATCATCATTCATATAATCATATATAATCAAATACAAAATGACAAACCAACACATTACGTTCAAATACAATAGTTAATTGGTGTACAAGGTTACAAATTTGATTTATATCTTATTTCCATATAACAAATAAGAAAGAAGAATATAAATATGTGATTCACAAAACCAAGATATAGTTGATGCACAACCCGTTACTAGTGATTCGTATTCATAAATCTGAATAAACAACTATAAACAAGTTGATTCACAAGAATTAATTTATGCATCGATCTTTAATATTTGATGCACAACGTTTATGCATTGATCTTTAATATTTGATGCACAACGTTTTCTAAGGTGCAAGGATGTTTTTTCCGACCAAAAATTCCGGCTAGACTTGATGCCCACCGGAAATCCACAACATGATGCACATGAAGATTCTGATCTAAAAGATGTCGACGTTATACTCTAGATAAGAAGAACGATGATGTCGAATCTGGTAAAGAAAAACAACAAGCAGATCCGCCATATAATCCGGCGATGTGAATTGTTTTAGTCCGTAGTAAAACACAAGTACTAGCTTCATCGTTGTGTTGTGTCATCGCTATTATTCCGGCTAAAGAAGTTGGCCGGATTAGAGAGATGGTGGCTGGGATGAAAGACGATGGTGGCTGGAAAGAGAGAGGGTGAGGATTAGGGTTTGGTGTTAGAGAGGAGGAAACGTAGGTGGGGAAAAAAGAGGTGGGGGAGATTTAATTGGTTTATTAAATATCCCAGGAAATTGTCTATAATACCCCTTGACTTATATTAAATTCCAAGGACACTTGTCAACTCTATCTTTTATTCTATTTATTCTACCGTAAGCTTTATTCTATTTGATCTAACCCCTATATATATATATATATATATATATATATATTAAAAATAAAGAAATTCACTAATTACACAAATTGACTATAGGCAACACATCTTTCAATGTACTACTATAGACAATATAAATCAACATATTAATGACAACATAAAAAACAGGCCAACATAATCGAACTCGTCATTAGCATGCAACTACAAACATCAACAAGGTATTAATAAGTACCCCTGAACAACCCATCCCACATACAATAATAAACATATCCCCAAGTAACCCGAGTGCATTGACTTAATTGAATTTTGTATGCCCAATTCTACTTTACAGCTAGTCCATCCCAACTCCCTAGGCATTCAATCTCTGGATCTTCCTCCATCATCATGACTCTTGTGTTCCACTTCTTTAGCAGAGCACCTAGAAGTTTCTTATTGATCTCCACCTCAGTAAGCGTTACACCTCCTTCAGTTAATTCACTTACCAGTTGTGAGTATCAAGAAAATAGTCCCTCCAATGATTCATTTGGGAGTATATCAAACATATAAGAGACTATTTCTTTACCAACTCCAGCTTACTTTGTTTGTGCTTTTCATTTCCTCCACAACGTTTCTCAATCGCATTCTAGAGATCGTAAGTAATTTCATGATGCTTAAAAATCTTGAGGACTTCTTTAGGTAAGCATATTGTGATAGCGGCATGTGTTTTTCTCTCAATGTCTGATGCTTTCCTTTCCCCAGTACTCATGCTTTTAATGGGCTTTGGAGGTGGAACTCCCCTATGAGTTCCATCAGCAACAGGTCTATCATATCTTTCAGTCAGGGGGATCCACATATCAGGATCATTGAAAGACACAAAAGCCTCGAATCGAGATTTCCAACTTGCATAATCAGTGTTTGGCAGAAACACAGGTGGTTTCTTGGTAGAACCGATTTCTTTATTATACTTAAGTAACGCATTGACATTTTAAAGCGACATTTTTTAATTTGAAAAATTCACTAAGTCACACAAAAACAAAGTACTAAAAGGTGACACTAAGGCATTGTCACAAACAAGCAGATGACGACACTAAGATAGTGTCGCAGAGGTATACCTAGTAAAAATCAGAAGAACAGTCAAGTGTCGCAGGGTAGTGCCACACAACAATCAAATGGCAAAACTTGATCAAGTGTCGCAAACAAATGTCGCTGTAAAATCAAAGTAATCAATCGACAAGTGTCGCAACTAAGTGTCGCAACAAGTGTCGCAGGTAAGTGTCGCAGGTAAGTGTAACAGGTCGCGACTTCAGCAGCTTGAAAACCCTAAAATCGATAACTTTTTGAAACCCTTAAGATTTTCGACGAACAAACATAGAATAAACCCAAAAAACAGTCCAGAAACGATATAAACAATCCCCAATCGCACAGAAACAAACCAAAATAATTAAAACTTCAATACGCCCCTTCATTTATCCCAAAAACACATACAAAACACGATCCGAAACCTTGGATAAACGATCCATGACTTTGATACCACTGTGTAGGTCCTGTAGGTCAGGATCAAATAATCGATGACTATACATGCGGAATCCGTATAATTGAATATTGAAAGTTAACGAAACACACAATCGCAATATATCAAAAACTTATGTTATATATTGATCATTTAGTATAAGAATTACAGAAGATACTCAAAATATGACTCACCACTCTCAAGGTTTCGTCACCCTTCAACTGAAACCCTAATGACCTATTTATACTTTCTGTCCAGACCCTTGCGACACTTGCCCTAGTCGACTCTTGCAACATTAGGCTAGTGTCGCAGTAGCGACTGGGTAAGTGTCGCAGGTCAATACTTATACATTTCTAACATCAACTTTTCATTTACAATCTAACTTTTTACATATTCAAAACGTACAGACTCTGACCGACCAACTGACTGACACAAAACATGCACCAACAAAGAAAAATAAAAGCAAAGTTTAAATGTGTTGGTGTAGTTTAATTATGATATTAGTGAACTGAAGACCTTCATTGCTCTAATTCAAACGACCTATTCGAGGATCTAGATGCGTCAAATCATGTTCTCGCAAGGCCTACGAATTCCGTAGGCAAAACTCATTGATATGAAGTCTTCTAGGACTGAGATGGCCAAATTCGAAGATTTTATACAAGGATTGATCTTAAGTAATCATCCACCTTCACCTTCACAAAAGAATACACGAGGTAGATTTGGTGAACACTTGTTTGTGGTCTACAGTTCAAGTAACTCAATTGCATACATTTGATCCACTTATTCAGTTATGATATGCATCACCAATTTGCGGATTATGTTAAGGGGCTTGCTATTTATGGTTGGTTGGCAAGTTTTGGAATGGTATCTTCTCTTAGCTTCATGGTTTTCACATATTAGATATTGAGTTTTGTTTTGACTTTTGATATCAATGTTGATTTTTTTGTTGGCTATAATTGGTAGGCTTTTAGTGTCGATTTTTAGTTTTGGGGTGTTGTTGGATGTTTTTTGTAACGTTTGATCCTTTGCATCTTTGTTGGAGAGGTCTCTTGTTTTAATAATATTTTACGTTTTCGCAAAAAAAGAAAAGAAAAAGTACCCTTCTATTGCACCATTTTTTTTTATTAAATTAGTGATGTATATTGCAAATTGATAAACACGAATTAATCCTGTTGATTCTAAGAATACTCAGGAATTAACCCCTTCCAACAAACGTTGATTCAAATCAATACCATTGTCAAACAGAATTCAATTAAAATGCAAGTAGAATTTGAGAGAAATTTCAATTTTCATAAATCATAAAACTGAATAATTTGTAATCACAATGGAACCCTAAAAAGGAAGTAGATTTTTGAAATGGGCCTAAAAACATAACGGGCCGAATAGAAAGCCCAAAACAAAAGCCCAACAATAAATAAAATAAAACATAAAATGGCCCATAACTTCTTCTAGAAGGCGTTTTTGGGCTTCAAAGTTGTTTACCAAGAGGTGGACCTCGCTCCAAGCTTCGATTCGACAGCTCATGAGCATGAAACGGAACCCTGTACCGCAACTTACAACCTTTTTCGTGCAGCCCTTTTAGTTACACAATAATGGGCCTCCAGAAATAGTAAGCCCGATCTTCCACACTCAGGCCTTGATCAATTAGTTAGTGTCCAGTTAAGTTATGAACTTTCTTGTACTGTGTGAATGTAACAACTTATAGTAAAAGTTAGAATATTAGTTGGTTTAAATGCACCAATTTATATCATTGAAATCAACGTATACAAGATAAATACTGTCCTGTTATGTTTTTTTGAGTCTTTCTTTTTCAACTTTGACCTTAAATATTTTTGTTTGTGTTATATAATACTTGATGCAACATATATATATATATATATAAGGGGATTGAGTTTTAAATTTATTTCCATTGGTATAATTTTCATAAAGTATTATATAGCACAAACAAAGATATTTAAGGTCAAAGTTGAAAACAAAAAGACTTCAAAAACTGAAAAATGACACTTATTTTGGGACGGAGGGAGTATGCATATTTTTTATTTTTTATTATTATTATTATCTTTTTAAACATGTATGTAATGTACCCTTGAATTTCGCTGATCATCAAATATAATAGACAAATGTTTTTATAGAAATGAGTTAACGACTGGGCCCACTATTTGCGTCCAAAGCAAGACTCAAAGTTTTTTGGACTTAATTCTAAATGTTCTTTGAAATGTGACATTTAAAACTTTAAACCCTCCAACTAGGAGCATTGGAGGTGCTCATAGTAGAGTTTTAAATAAATTCTTATACCATGTACGATTTTAGATGTGTTGTAGAAAACTCACAAAACAATTACGGACTTACGGTGTATTTACTTGATCATAATTCTTAATCACTACCAAAAAACATTTGTTACAGCTTTACTACCATTTTTACCTTCTTTGATTTGGTTAACTTGAGGCTTATATATGCTGTATATATCATATTACATGTAATGTAAGTATATAAAGGAATGGGTATGATTTCTTTCATAAATTATCTGACACGGTTTTTCAAAAATGATAATCGATGAAACTTCTTTTATCCTTTCATGTAAGGAAAGATTGTGAGACAAACAGAGAGTTGATTAGGAGACAAAATAGTACCCCATTTACTTTGTTTATTAAGCATATAAAAAATCAGTTAAACCAAGTTTATGAGTTGAGTTGAACTTGGATCCAACATCCAAATGATAACAAAAAAATCAATTAACATATCAAAAGACCTATATGTGAATGGCCTTATCATAAGTAGCCATGGCAGCCTCCTTCACCGCCTCGCTCAATGTAGGATGAGCGTGGCACGTACGTGCAATATCCTCACTTGATGCACCATAGGTTAACGCTAACGCAGCCTCATGGATGAGTTCACCTGCATTTGAGCACATAATATGAACACCTATTACCTTATCCGTCTCCTTTTCGGCTATTATCTTCACCAATCCTTCCGCGTCATCAATTGACTTGGCCCTACTGTTCCCCAACATTGGAAACTTACCAACACGGTATGCAATCCCGAGCTGCTTCGCTTGCTCTTCTGTCTTTCCAACCGATGCCACCTCAGGATGTGTGTAACAAACACCAGGTACCTTATCATAGTCTACATGCCCTTCTTTGCCTGCAATGAATTCCACACACGCAATACCATCTTCTTCGGCTTTGTGAGCCAACATAGGCCCAGGGATAACATCGCCAATGGCAAAAACACCCTTCACATTTGTAGAAAAACGTTTGTCTACCGGAATTCGTCCAATCTTGTCCATTTCATCACCGATGCTGTCCAAACCAAGTCCTGAAGTAAATGGGCTTCTACCAGCTGAAACAAGAACAACATCAGCTTCAAGTACAGTTCGATCACCACCAGCTGACGGTTCAAGGGTCAGTTTCACAATATCTGTAGAGGTGTCAACTGCTACCACTTTGGTTTTGAGCATAAACTTCATCTTTTGCTTCTCAAGAGACCGTTGAAATTGCTTGCGGACCTCACCGTCCATTGATGGGACGATGTCTGGTGCAAACTCGACCACTGTGACCTCTGAGCCAAGACGGGCCCAGACGGAGCCCATCTCCAAGCCTATGTAGCCGGCCCCAATGACAACCAACTTCTTGGGGACTTCTGTCAGAGCCAAAGCTCCAGTTGATGATACAATTCTCTTTTCATCAATTGTGATCCCTGGTAGTCCTTTGACATCAGATCCAGTGGCAATTATGATGTTCTTGCCTTTCACGACAGTGTTTCCGCCATCAATGGTGTCAACAGATACTTCAGAGGGGGAGATGAACTTTCCGTGGCCTTTCACGTAGGTCACTTTGTTTTTCTTGAAAAGGCCTTCGATACCTTTTGTGAGAGTTGAGACGGCTTTATCTTTTTGGCCCATCATGGCAGCAACATCAATCTCGACATTATCAAACTTCACACCATGCTTAGCAAATCTAGTTTTGGCTTCATGGTACATGTGAGATGAATGAAGAAGGGCCTGAAATTGTAAAAGGAAATGTGTCACAGTAAACAAAACTTCAAACGATGGAGCAAACGTGGTAGCATTCTGAGTTTCTGACCATTTCAAAGCGATATTCAATGCAAGAGGACATAAATTCTCAATTGTGAACCATAAGCTCATCCAAAAACATATACATACAGCAAGTAGCTAAATATAAAGCCATGAACAGCATATGCTGGTAGCTAAATATTATTGAAGGAAGAGAGTCATTATTGCCACTTCCGCAGAAGCATTATTATAGAGGTGGTAAGTTGGACAGGATGAGTGACGGGTCAAGATGGGGCAGGCAGTAAGATTCGCCCAAGAACAATTTTGTGTCCGTTGTTTATGATTATTACAGATAACAAGATGCAATGATTATTATTACAAAAACAGGATTAGTGCAATAATGATTTAGTTCTTTGAATAAAAAGATTTAGGAGGTTGTATGAATCAAACTAGACTTGAGGCGACATTCAACCAATCTGAAATGTAACCCAGAAAACTAAATTCTGTTAATTTGGCTAGTTTAAGATAAAGCACAATCTAAATCGCCACATTCATAAGTAAACGATAGGAGATAATAACATTTCACTCAAACTTACAGTGAATCCCAGCCATTCTATCTTGATTCATGGAAATATAGTTACCTTTCTTCGAAGGTCGAAATACACACAACTTATGTTGGTGGACAGTCTTGAACCGACAACAATTAGTTAAATAGGTTTGGCTAGTATCAGTCGAGCCAAAGGAAGCTGTTAGTTAATAGTTGTAGGTTTAACAAGGCATCACCTATTTACCACGTGGTATGAGACTAGGAGGATAGTCCTGCACAAAAGGTCTGCTAAATTCTAAACCTTAGACCTCGAGCAAATTCTTGCCAGGCACTAAGACACCAGAAAAGAAAAGAAAAGAAGTGAACACATCCAATTCCATATTTTTGTCTGGTAGTAGTTCAATCTTCAGGGTTATCAGAGATACTATCCAGGGTGGTTTAAATTAGACAAATATACATCAACTAGCCAAAATACTTAACCACGATTTGAATCATTGATCTTCTTTATTATAAAGAAATCATAAAATAATATATTCAAAAATGTAGCAATCTTCTTTATATTTCTTTATATCTCTTGGATAATTGTCAACTCTGAAATATTCTAAAAATATAAATAAATGAATGCCTGTCATTTCATCTTCTAAAAGTTATAGAACCTCTAAAAAAATAGTACGGAGTAACATAATAACACATCCAAAGACTATTTTTAAAAAAGCAAATTAAAGGATAAACACTCAACCAAATCATAGTAACTAGTAACAAAATACAGATTATATGTATTCTCTAGTAGTAGCCTGGTTATTTTCTAAAAGCATAACTTCATTACAGCTTCACGCATTTTTGCAGAAGCTTATATCATTCAACACAACAGAAATTCAAGCTAGTTATATTGTAATTGTCATGTCCATTAAATATTCGAATCAAAGAATAACACTAACATAATATGCTCAACTATACTTAACTTCGATCATATGGACACGGTGAGCTCATTTATTTAAAAACACACCTAAATATCATTCAATTTCAAGCAACAGTAACAATTTCAATACATTATTATCACCTAATCATGATACGAGTATCAAAAATACATTGTATATTTGTATACAACAAGTCTCCATTAAATCAATCGATATTCGAAATCAGAGTAATAACAGAATTTAATGGACAATCTATAATCAAATCAACAATAATAACTGTTCGAATACATATACCTTGGAAGGAATACAACCGACGTTAAGGCAAGTACCACCTAGGGCACCACGTTTCTCAATACATGTAGTTTTGAGCCCTAACTGAGCAGCTTTAATCGCCGCCACGTAACCACCGGGACCACCGCCGATGACGACGACGTCGTTTTCATCAGATCCTGATGATGCGAAGCCTCTAGAAAGAGTTGATGATAGAGAAAACGAATACCTAAATACATCTGATGAGATTACACTTGTGTTCAACAGATTTGTGATCTTCTTTCTGGCTAGATTTGCCATCGCCATTGTTAAAGGAAAAAGAGGGAATTTTCGAATGGGATTTTGGAAGCCACTGATGTGTGTGTGATGGTAAACAAACACCTTTTATCTCTGTGTTTTGTTCTTACATGAATTATAAAAACTATTTTCAGAATTTATTTGTTACTTCTAATTAGATGAGCCACTCATATATGTAACACATAATCTAAATTGATAAATAAAACTCACAGAATAATAATAATTAATAATAATAATAATAATAATAATAATAATAATAATAATAATAATAATAATAATAAATAAAGTGAATCATTTTTTATAGGATATGTTATACGGAGTATATGTTAAAAAAATAGTTTGGCATGTAAATTTAAAAAAAATATATCAGATGAGAAAGTTGTTGAACATAATAGTGTAAGATAGATTTTTTTATACTAACATATTTTTTTGATGCATCACATTTTGCTATTTTTGTTTTGAACGAAATAAATGACCTTGTCAAATGTCTTTGCTCTTTTAATATACTGAAACGATTTCAAAAAGGGGTAGTTGTTGTGATGAACGACTTGTTGGGTGCTTTGAAGACGTAGAAACGACGTCACTTTTAAGCGGTAAAAGGTTGAGATTGAAAAGTAACACAACCCGATATGATATCAAACTTTTATCTTTGGTTTGAATTTCTAATAGGCAAAAGGATCAGAATTACTTGGTTAGAACAACTCAATTGCATAATGTCATCCTACTAAATGCAATTGTAACATTTTCCCTCTTGTTACTAGCATCTTACATTCTTACCGGTGCTAATATGTAATATCGTGAAATAAAATGTCATTTCTTTAAACTTGCACCTAAACCCTAAATGTAGGAGTACAAAAACTACGAAAATTATGTTTTCCTTTACCAAGTTCAAAACGGTATTTGCAGGCAATTTATTTTCTTTTTCAAAAATAAAGCAATCTCAGAGTTAAAGATAACATGATCAAACACAAGATCTCGTTCGTATCTCAGGGTTCGCTGCTCGACCCATTTTGACTTGTACCAAATGATTGCCAAGTTCAACACTTCAAATATTACTTGTTTTCCACTCGAATTCGTTTGGAAACTCTTTTTAACCAACTACTTAACCCACTTTGGCAAGTGTAATATCATTTTCAACCTCACAACACAACCATCCCTAATACCTAAACTACAAAAGTACATGAACAAGAGAACATTATACAACAAAAAAAGAACTTTTTATTTAATTCCTACAACACCCAATCATCAAATTATCTATTCATTTGACACACAATGAAAACTGTATGTTGTTATCAAATGACAATATATTCTTTTACTACCAAACAGCTCCTAATTTGATCAATTCCAAACTATAACTCCTGCTGCTTATAATTGGGTGGATTTTGTTCTTATTTATATGTTGATGTTGATGGGTCAAACAAATAAAGTTTACTTCACACACCAAAAAATAAATAGATGAATACAAATGAGTAAAGTACAGAACAGAAAATTGAACGGGTCATATATAGCTCCTGACATACTCATATGGTCGCAAACCTCCAAAAAAGGCCCTTTATCAAACAACCTCGATCATTAACTTAATGATTTGTATATATAAACATAATAATCATATAATGTTGATTACTTTTAATTAAATTAAATTTATAGATTGAATGTAAAACACATTGCATCCTGACCGGGTACGACAACCCACATATTGACCCCTTTTAACTCAAATTCATTTTATTCTTTTGACACTTCGGTTGAGTTTTGTACTATAGTCTAAGTAGCAATAATAAATTACCTTGGCTTGTTCATAACGTCAAGAGGTAGGTTGACAACTTTTTAGATGACTTGATCATAAAAGAATAAAAGTCATGTAATGACTGATTATAAAGATTATATATATATACTAGTAAGTAACAAAGCCGTGCAACGTACGGCCCATGTCCTGAAAAGGTGATGTTAATTTTTGTGATGTTACATGTATGATCTTTGATTTTAAGAAGCTATCGTCAATCTTCGTTGATTAAAATGGACAAAATAAACTTTTATTTCGTATCCTCAACTATTGTCAAACACCGACACTACAATTAGAGTGTCGTCTAATTAATCAAGCTTAAATAGTAGATAATGTTGAGAGAATATTAAGTTGTAAGACTTAATGAAAAATTTAGAATGCATAGAAGTCGAATAAAACAAAAAAATCTCATGATTTAAACATAATCATTTCATACGATCAATTTATCTATTAATTATCATTTCATAATACATATTTCATTGTACCATGGCTTTCCCTCTTTATACATCCAAAACGGTAAAACTAAGTTTCTTCATTAGAAAAAATATATCGAATACGCAGTTGCTTGACCTTACTACACATATATCAACATTTCTGGGCTTAAAGGATCCATTTCCTTTTTGTTGGTTTCAAGAAATCTGGTTTATTTTATTTTTATTTTTTTTGTATAAGTATCATGTTCATATATGGATTAACAAAAATGTGCCAAAGCTCTCTATTCATTTTCGTTAGTGTTAGCCAAAGAAGTATATGTTTTTTTTTTTTTAACTAATGCGGCTTATATGTCATTGCATAATGTAAAAGATCAAGAAAATTAGTTGACATCACGTATCATTTTCTTTGATATATATGATGTATTTTCACCATTATAACTATACGTACACTCTTCATTGATATTAGATACCACCATTTCAACTTTTAAGTACTTGTAAGCTATCAATTGATCCAAACTTAAGTTATATAATCTGGTTTGAGACACGTATATTTGACAACCATTTAAAATTTGAGCAGTTAAAAATGTAAGACATAATAAAACGATATAATATCTGTAAAAATATGTCGGTGAATTGTTAAAGTCATATGTTATTAGATGTTGTAACATGTAAATTAAAAATTCGTTAATAAAACCAGTTTTTCTATATTTTTTTAGAATGTTCATTATGCAATTTTTTATTTACAAATTTTCCTCTAGTTGTATTAAAGTTTTTTTTCTTTCTTTCTTTTTTTGTGTGATAATATTATTAGTTTATTTTATTAATTTAATGTTAATATGTGTCAACTTTTGAGAAACCAAAGTGACAAATTTCTAAAGTAAAGGAAGAATTTTGATTGTTTCATAATATATAGTGATAAAATTATAATTATCAATGATGATAATGATATCATTTGTTAGGATATGTATTGTTACAAAGTTATTTTATATAAGTTTTTTATAATTAACATCGAAATGTCTAATTTTTTTTATTAAGTGTGAACACATCACAACATTAGAAATGTATATGTGTCCTAATATAAAGAGAAGTGGTTATTTTTATATAATAAAATAATGAAATGATATATAATGAATTAGTAATAAGTTTAATTTTTATTTTTCTTTTAAGATTATAGTTTTTTTCTAATTTCTTTTAAAGTTAAAGGAATTATAATAAATATATATGTTATTGTTAGTTGATTCCAAGTGGCACAATTTTAAGTACTTAAGTGGCACAATATGGTTAAACTTGTTCTTCTTATTTATAAACTAATGATAATGATAATGATATGATGTCAGCAAAGACACGTTCATTAATGCATTCCACAGCCTCTAAAGCATAAATGATAATATGTATCGAAAGGTAGATCCTCCTACACCGTTATTAAGCATATCATAATGCAGTTATAGCGTATCCGTTGATTGACTTGAAGTCGAACCCAACATCAAAATCAAATTATGTTCGACCACTTGAGTGTACAAAGTGGTGAAAACGTTTCATAAGACCTCACTCTATAATTTCAAACTCATCAAATGAAATATCAGTACGCACAAGTACAAACAATTAAGGTGTACCGCTCTGTTGCTATATGTGAATGGCCTTATCATAAGTCGCCATGGCAGCTTCCTTCACAGCCTCACTCAATGTAGGATGAGCATGACACGTGCGTGCAATATCCTCACTTGACGCCTCATAAGTTAAAGCTAAAGCAGCCTCGTGGATGAGCTCACCTGCATTTGAGCACATAATGTGAACACCTAATACCTTGTCTGTCTCTTTTTCGGCTATTATCTTCACCAGTCCTTCTGCATCATCAATAGACTTGGCCCTGCTGTTTCCCAACATGGGGAATTTCCCTACAGTGTAAGCAATTCCAAGTTCCTTGACCTGCTCTTCTGTCTTTCCAACAGATGCCACCTCAGGATGTGTGTAACAAACCCCGGGTACCTTATCATAGTCCACATGTCCTTCTTTGCCTGCAATAAATTCCACACAAGCAATACCATCTTCTTCAGCTTTGTGAGCCAACATAGGCCCAGGGATAACATCACCAATGGCATAAACACCCTTTACATTTGTAGCGAAACGTTTGTCTACCGGAACTCGGCCAATCTTGTCGGTTTCGACACCAATGCTCTCCAAACCAAGTCCTGATGTAAATGGGCTTCTACCCGCTGAAACAAGTACAACATCAGCTTCAAGTACAGTTTGATCACCACCAGCTGACGGTTCGATGGTTAATTTGATAATGTCAGTTGAAGTGTCGACTGCTACCACTTTGGTTTTGAGCTTAAACTTCATTTTTTGCTTCTCAAGGGAACGTTGGAATTGCTTGCGGATCTCACCATCCATTGAAGGGACGATGTCGGGTGCAAACTCAACAACTGTGACCTCTGAGCCAAGACGTGCCCACACTGAACCCATCTCCAAACCTATGTAACCAGCCCCGATGACAATCAATTTTTTAGGGATTTCTGTCAAAGCCAAAGCTCCAGTGGATGATACAATCCTCTTTTCATCAATTGTGATCCCAGGTAGTCCTTTGACATCAGAACCAGTGGCAATTATGATGTTCTTGCCTTTCACTACGGTGGTGTCGCCATCAATGGTGTCAACAGAAATTTCTGAAGGGGAGACGAACTTCCCGTGTCCCTTAACATATGTCACTTTGTTTTTCTTAAACAGGCCTTCAATACCTTTTGTAAGATTTGATACAGCTTTATCTTTTTGACCCATCATTTCAGCAAGATCCACTTGAACATTATCAAACTTCACACCATGCTTGGCAAATGTAGTTTTGGCCTCATGGTACATGTGAGATGAATGAAGAAGCGCCTAGAAATTGACATACAAAAACCATCAACATAAATTCAACTTAAGCAATTTCTATAAAATACAGCAGTGGCCAACTTGACAGAACCATACTAAAAACTTGGTTCCCTTTTTCAAGCAGTAAAGCAGATAACTATTCTTAAAGGAACCACAAATTACAGATATAAATATGAATTCACTATAACGCACATCTTTTAATCTAACTAGGATCCCCAAATTCACCACTAGCTATCATGAACATAACAGTGTTCTGCAAACAAAAATAGATTAAATATTTTATTTTTTTTCTTTTTATTGTCTGGATTTTTTTAATCCTACCAAAAAGTCTCTAAACTTCACGTTATGAATCCCCTATGCCGGTCTCTAAAGTTCGATGTCCTGTTGCAAAAACTTGTGGAAGGGTCACTGACCAAGATGATGTGTCATCTCAGACAAAAGCAGTTACCAGAAGTGCATAATAACCCACATTTCCAAGATATACCCTTTAAAAACACAACTTTAATTTATCAACAGTTATCTTTTCTAAAGATAGAGCACTCTTTTTTTCTAGGCTGGAAAATGAAATATTTGACAACATAATCAAAGTTTTCACTATTTTCCTAGGGATAAAAAGAAAATAAAAAAAAATAGATCATGAACATATGTCTTAACAGTGTTCTGCAAACGATAATAGATCCTACCAGAAAGTCTCTAAACATGACATTCTGAATCCCCTATGCCAGTCTCTAAAGTTCGATATCCCATTAAAAGAACATGTGTAAGGTTCACTGACCAAGATGATGTGTCATCTCAGACAAAAGCAGTTACCAAAAGCACATTATAACCCACGTTTCTAAGATATAACCTTTGAAAACACAGTTTTATTTTATCAACAGTTTTCCTTTCTAAAGATAAAGCACTCTTTTGTACTAGGCTGGAAAATACATTTAAACACATAATCAAAGTTTTCACTAACTTTCTAAGGGGAAAAAAAATAGCCTCTCATTTGCTAACAAATTGAAAACAGAAAATTAGAGAGAATTTGCTGCAACAACGCATCCTGAGTTTTACAGCTTTCATAATTTAATCTACTCTAGATCATACAGCAAAAAAAATTGCTGTCAATCAATTACGACTATAAGTAAACTAAGAATTAGATAACAAACATATTGTTGTAATACATCAGATTACTAGTACCTCCAAAACAACATACTATCAATTAACGCAATTTCATACATTAGACTATAATCACGACTCATGAGCCTAACTCCTCAAGAACATAAACGTGCCCGATCCATACAAGGATTGACGCAGTGTGATTTTGTGCAACAGATCAATGATACAATAAAATCATCACCTGTAAACTGTTAATAATACATCCATCTAAAAAAAATTACAGCACATTCACACAGTAAAACCTAACTACTTGACTAGATCTAAATCAAATCTAATTAAACCCTAAGTTACAAAAAACAGCTTCAACTAATAAAAATGAAACAACTAATAATTGAGATTAGAATATACCTTAGAAGGAATACAGCCGACGTTAAGGCAAGTACCACCTAGGGCACCACGTTTTTCAATACAAGTAGTTTTGAGCCCTAATTGAGCAGCCTTGATCGCCGCCACGTATCCACCGGGACCGCCGCCGATGACGACGACGTCGTTTTCATCAGATCCTGAAGCGAATCCTCTAGAGAAAGTAGATGAAAGTGAATACGAATACCTAATTGCATCTGATGAGATTACAGTGTTGTTGAAGAGACTGGTAGCCTTCCTCCTGGCCAAATTCGCCATTGCCATGATGTCTGTAGGTTTTTTTCGTTAGTTTTAGGTTTTGAATTATTATGTGATGCATATCCGAAAATTATTTGGTAAAGTTTATAAAAAAAAATTCATTAAATTTAAATTAATTAAAAACAATAAACATAAGTGCACCTTAACAAATCGAGTTTGATGTGCTAATTATGACCTTTCGTTTGTCTTTGTTAACTTTTTTTGGTTTTGTTTCCTATTATCCCATTTTAGTTTTATACAGTAAATGATAATTAGGTGTCATTAGGTTGGTAATTGCTTATTAAATCATTTAATCTAATTAAGTTGAAAATTCAGCTAGGTTCATTTCTCTAAAACTACAATAGATACCCTCCCTCTCCCAACTTTTTATTTTAGTTTGTCCCAAAATAAATACCACTTCCAAAAATAGTATATTATTAACTTATCATCTTACCCTCAATGTATCTTTTCTCAAAACTGATATATTGGAGTATGCCCAAAAAGTAAGGGTAATAGTATTATCTTCACTACCAGACAATGTACTTTCATAAACTCCTTGCAAACTTAAATATAGCATTTATTTTGGGACAGAGACAATAGTACAGTAATAAATATGAACATAAATATGTAAATATAAGTGCATATGTTTTCTTAAATTTGAAAAACAAGATGTTTCATTTCAAGGCATTTGGCAGTTGCGAATTTTAAGGGACAAAAGCTACAAAAAATAAATAAATAAATAAATATTAGTAGACTATCCGTGCCCTTGAAGCGGTACCGATAAGGGAGAGGTGGTGGTCCGCAGCGAGCAACAAGGCAACGGTAGCAAGGAAAAAAATGTAAGGAATCGATATATATAATTTTTCCTATATGTAAGGGAATGAAAAACAATTAGTATACATGACTATGTGTTAAGTTAAACTAGCACAATACCCGCGCAATGCAGCGGTGAAAGTAATGACGGTGGATGAAGGTGCGAGTGAATGTTTTAAAATAAAAACATATTGTCTATCCCATTTAAAATGTCCACATTACTATTTTGGGATGTCCCATTATAAGTGTCCATTTTGATATTTAACCAATGAAAAAAGACTTTAGTTGGTAGATTTAATATTTGATGAATGAAAAGTGTAATTAGTGGAGAATAAGTAGTAATAGATAATGAGATAAGGGTATTAATGGAAGTGTAGTTAGTGGAGAATAAATAGTAATATATAATAGATAGTGGGATAGGGGTATTAATGGAATGGAAGTGTTGAGTAAAATGGGAGATGTAAGAGGGGCAAAATTGGCATTATTTAATTTAAGAGTTTTAAGATTCAATAGTTGGACATGCTTTATAAGTAGTTATATAGATAAGGCTCTAAAATTTGTCCACGCCAGGGCCGGCCCTGGCACCGGGCCACATGGGCGACGGCCCAGGGCATCAAAGTTCAGGGGGCAGCAACTGCTAGGTCGATGTTATATTGGAATAGTTTCATTCAATCCATGTTTCTATATAACTAACCGATGTTTCCTCATAAAAAAAATAGTATCCTATATATTTAAAATGAAAAATCAAAGTCTCAATAGAAAAAAGAAAGAAGCTTCCTGGTGCTTTAATGGTGGAAATGAGTTTGGGAGTGCAGATGGGGAAGACGAAATATGAGTGGTCCCTTGACTTTAGTGCAGTTATTATTTATAGATATTTTCACTATAACCTTTATAATTGTTTGAAAGCACATTATAGACCCTATAAAATCTCAAATTTACAGAAAGGACCTCTCTGAAATGTTATTATCTTGATATTTAGTCAAGCAACGTTGATATAGAAAAACTATATACATTTTCAATCCTGAAATATAGATTTAGAAGATTGTTATCCACATTTTTTATGTAAAACAACAGCCTCCACTACAATTATATACCCAGAAAATATAATACGGTCCTTTGTTTTATGAAATTTAATAAATTTAAGTTATATATAAATGTATTTGTATTTAAGTTTGAACTTATACTTCGCCATTCATCTTCTAACATTATAAAATTTTACTTATTTGGCAAAGTCGGTGAGGTGATGAACCGTCTAATTTAACTAAGTTCCAAAAGCATAAAATATAGTGTGATTTTTGTTAATAAAATTTATATGGGCATTTGACGGTTGACTCGCCCGAGGCATCAGAAAAGTCAGGACCGGCCCTGGTCCACGCTAACAGTTATAACCTTCTCATATAGTCCTTAAGAGTTTCTTATTATACGCTAATTTGAATGAGACATGCTAATATATATAACGTTTAGGATCACAAAATTACTAAATAGAGCATTATTATCTGAATAAACAAAATATGAGTTAAATTAGAAAGTTAGCATTATAATGGAGATCTTCGAATTCATATTCAGTCAATATAAAATTTATTAATTTGTAATTTTCTATATTCAAGTATGTGATATGTATTTTTTTTTTTTTGAAAGGCAGTAGTGGAATCACTGACGGACCTTTGGCCCACCCGATCATCTCCACAAACGGTTACTCCCCTAAATCGAGTAACCGCCCCTGAATTCGAAGCCAAGGCGACGCCCTATAGGGGTTGCTCTCCCATGTCTTGAATGGGTATAGCGTCGCAGGAGTCCCCCTCACAACAAGGTTCGAATTCATCACCCCCAGGAAGAAACCATTATGGAAAACTCCCTGACCACTGGGGCAAGACCCCAATGGAATTTCCATGTCCTTGATTGGGATTGAACCCATGACCTATGGTATAAAACCACTTTGCTCAACCAAGTGAGCTAAGCCTCAAGGACATGTGATATGTATTTATGAATGGAATGTTGTAGGATTGACGACGAAGTTTGTAAAGAAAAACAATTACAACTTTTGTATATAATTAGTTTATTTAGTATTAGCTTTAAGCCATTTTTAAAAGTTAATTATAAAAGGGAAATATATTTAATGAATTAACAAAGATAAAAGAGTTTCCATAATTTATCTAAGGGACAAAAAGGTAATTTCAGATATGACATATTCTAAGGCATTAAGCCATATAGAGTAAATGGTTTATAATAGTGTATACACCTATATTGAGGACCACAATGTTGGTTAAGGATTATTATACAAAAATCTCGTACAATTTAAATATTAAATACGGGTTTATATAATTAATAATTAGATTCTAAAGCGTGTGTCGGTTGTTTAATTAAAATAGAAGTTTTTAATATCTAATTAAATAAAAATCAGTGGTGGAGATTAGCAAGTGTTATATGTGCCAACGCACAGGGTCATCGGTTTTTAGGGGCCTCCAAATTTTATGTAGAATGATATTGTAACATCCTCGAAATGGGCCTAGTTGAAATACGGTATTTTCCCTGAATTTAATTGTTATTTAAATTGTATTTAAATATTTGGTGTATTTCGATAGTTAAATTAATAGGTCAATTAGTCAATTGGCTTATTGTGATAAATGAATTATCATTTGTTTTAAATTAATTTAGTTGACGGAATAATAAAATGTATTTTTCTCGTAAATGATTTTTAGGTTCCAGACAATAGATTTAGGACGGGTATAATTTACACTGTGTTTGGCCTAGTGTAAATGGTGAGGCAGACCTTATTCATTTCATTTCCCTGATTTTGATTTACACCTCAAAACACACACATCCTCTCAAAGAAAATGATACCAACAATCTGATTTTAGCACATTGAATCTGTGAGGTTGATTTGCAACTTGTTCTTCATTTCATTATAACCTCCTCATCTAAATTGTAAGTGAAATATCCATTCTTTTCATATAATGCTTGAAATGTTGAGTTTGGTGAAGTGATGATAGAATGGAGTTAAATTCGTACTTGAAATGTGATATATGAACCTAGTAAACTGATTATGTGCTTGCATTTCAGATTGTAGCAATTACTTAGTTGAAATATGAATTTGAGCTAAAGTTTTGAATATCTTAAAAAATTGATGCATGTGTGGATTTAGAAGTGTGATGAACCTTGTTTGTTGTTAGTACATGTTCATAGGTGTTGCTTGGGGTAAATTTATGGTTAAAATCGTGTCTTGTAACTGAAAATGTCGATTTGGTGATTTGAGGTTCGAGCAGGTTATGAACTGCACCTGCAGGTGCTGGAAACTAAGAACAAACCGGCGGGTAATGTACCCCAACCGGCGGTTTGTTCATCTGTTGGGTGACCCGGCGGGCGATAGGCCCTAGCCGGCGGCTTGTGTTATATAGCCGGCGGCTTTGAACCATAACCGGCGGCCTCTAGATCCTTTAAAACACGAAATGTTTCTGTTTGTGAAAAATTAAATTTGCCCGGCGGGTTGAGTTAGAAGCCGGCGGCTAGTGGTGGTTAACCGGCGGGTCATGTGACCCAGCCGGCGGCTATGATCACGATTTCAGCAAACCAAGCTTTGATTTAAAAACTCTTTCATTTAACATGTGATATGTTTAAAGGATCTAGTAACCTGTAATATAGTATCATAACGGGTTAATACATGGAATTATATACATATGATGTGTTGTGAACTTAATTAACAAGCTTGATGTCAATAGTACATTTATTTCAAGTTATGAACATTTGAAATGAGTTATTGACTTATAAAACTTTATTGTGATTTCAGATACGACGAAGACTCAATAATATTAGAACTTTGAGTGGTGATCATCTTCGTCAAGGGTGAGTGGATCTCGGACTTTCAGTCTGATTTGGTTGTAACAATATGGTTACAACGGGTAAACGTGTTTTACTATTTTTCATTGTTATGTTAATGGTTGCCATGATGGTTATACTTAACATGATTATTGGTGTCCTTGATTGCCATGATGGTTGTGGACTATTTGAATGTCGGGGGTCAACGTGCGCGTTGGGTTTGTGTACTATTACTTTGGACCTCATAAGTGCTTTGTACATGTGTTGTTCACTGAAATTATGTTGAAAGTAGTAATAGTACCAAACTATCGGTTTAACCACTGATTTGGCCTTCAGTTGGTTTTAAGTGTTACTTGGGGAACCACCGCGGCATGAGGGTACTCCAAGGACCACCGATCCTTCATGATTAACTGTTGCTATGCTTTGCTGTATTCATTTGTTAAGCCAAGTTAGGTGATAGTTTGAGATTTATTCACTTAGCTTCGTGCTAACCCCTCATTACTTCTTGCAGGTTTACTTTGGTATGTGGGTGGGCAAGAAGTACTTGGAATGGAATGTTTGACAAGCTCACTCTGTTTGGTTAACTATGTTAATGATATAACATTATGTTTTGGATTTTCTATAACACTAAACTAATCGTGTGTAACGTCTAGAATAATCTAGATTAAAGACTATATGTATTTGGATTGCCATTTTGAATGTAAATATGCAATCCAATGGTTTGTATCTAATCTTGCGCTTCCTTTAAAAAAAAAAAAATATCCTTGTGTTTTCGAGTAGGGTGTTATAAATTGGTATCAGAGCCAGGTTTGGGTGAATTGAACATGGGTTAATTGTTCAATCCCAAATCTATTTGTGTTAGTCAAACATTCCAGGGAAGGGGATTGAGCTAGTGAATATGATTTTGTTAGTATTGCTAAGTACTAACAATTAACGGGTTATGAGATGTGTTGTGATACAGGATATGGCAGAAAATAACGCTCCGACCAGTACCCCGATCAATGCTTCTGGAGTGAGAGACTCACCTCCTGAAATTCAGTCTCAAAGTCAAGGTCAGCCTAGTACTACACTCCCTGCAAATGAATTGAGCCGTGATGAGTACACCTTGTATTTAGAGGATGAGTTAAACAAATATAAGGAATTATATGAGCAACAAGCTAGAACAGCCAGGCAGATTCCTGTTGTTAGTACGATTACACCTCCGTTGGTGACATCACAGTTTTCTATGCCACCACCTATTAACTACCAGACATCAGCTCCTTTTTCTTCTTCAGGACCTTCGGGATTTCAGTTTCCGGTATTTCCTCCTCCATCTCAGCAAAAACTATGTTCATTTAAGACCTTTAAATCTAGTGGACCTTCAGATTTCTTTGGGAGTACAAATCCTTCTGTGACCATGGATTGGTTAAGGGATGTCGAAAGAAAATTTGAGGTTTGTCGATGTGAGGATGAGATCAAGGTAACTTATGCAGTGCAACTTTTAAAGGGTCCGGCAATGGGATGGTGGGATTCTATAACCTCTCATTTAACACCTCAGCAAAAAGCTTCCATTACATGGTCTGATTTCCATAATGAGGTTTGTAAGAAATATTGCTCCGGGTATGACATGACTCGCATTAGGCGTGAATTCTTGGATATGCAATTGACTGATAGTATGACTATGGAGGACCTTATCTCCCAATTTACCGATAAATTGAGATTTGTACATCAATGGGTACCGGATGAAAGGACAAAGATTGACCATTTTGTTGGAATGTTACCCCATAATTATCGGACTACTGTGAGACTTGCAGGTGATCTTAACCAAGCTTTTGATTTGGCTCGTTCTGTAGACGGTGATATTCGAGCTCATGGTTTAGAGATTAAAGACAAGTCCCCAATGAAACCCAAAGGTGAATCTACTTCAGGTCAGGGGAAGAAGAAATGGCAAGGTAATAATAATAACCGAAAACCGAATGTTGTTGGTGGTTCAGTGGATAGATCAAATTGGTGCCAGAATTGCAAGTCTAGGCACACGGGACATTGTACACCTCAGACTGCTAGGTGTATTAAGTGTGGTCAGTTCGGTCATGACATCAAGGATTGTCCTTTTCCTAAGCCAGTGTGTTGGAATTGTCGCAAGGAAGGGCATCGTTCGAGTGCATGTCCAGAGGATAGGAAGCAAAAATCGGGAACGGTCGGAGGGTCATCATCATCTGCTGGCCAGAAAAGAAAGAATCCTCCAGTTCCAACTGGTCGGGCTTTTCGAATGACCGTGGATGAAGCGGTGGTAGCCGAGGACGTCATAACTGGTACTTTTCTTATTAATTCAGTACCGGCATGCGCCTTATTTGATTCAGGGGCAAATTGTTCCTTTATGTCCTTGGTATTCAGTGATAGACTTAAATTGACACCTACATGTATTCCAAAACCTATTGAGGTCGAGGTAGCGGATGGAAAGTTAGTTTCGGTTACCACATCGGTTACTGGAGCTAGTATTTTGATTGAGGGTCATAGTTTCCCTACTTCTTTTCTATTGATGCCTATTCATGGGTTTGATGTTGTGTTAGGCATGGATTGGTTGAGTCGTAATAAAGCTCATATAGATTGTCATAAGAAGCTGATAAAAATCCCAATCTCAGGCGAGTCATATGTCGTGGCTCGAGGGGAAAGGGAGAGGGGTAGTATACCTTTGATCTCTATGATGAAAGCTAGAAAATCTCTAGCTAAAGGGTGTGATTCTTATTTAGCCTATGTTGTCGATGCTAAGCTAGAAAAGAAAGCCATTAGTAATGTCCGAGTTGTTTCTGAGTATTCGGATGTTTTTCCTGATGAATTACCTGGTTTACCTCCGGTTAGAGAAGTAGAATATAAAATTGAGTTAATTCCTGGTTCTACTCCAGTAGCTAAGGCACCTTATAGATTAGCTCCCTCCGAAATCCGTGAAATGATGAATCAAATTCAGGAATTATTAGATAAGGGTTTTGTTAGGCCCAGTTCTTCTCCTTGGGGTGCTCCTGTGTTGTTTGTTAAAAAGAAGGATGGCACTTTTCGTATGTGTATTGATTATAGAGAGTTGAATAAGAGGACCGTAAAGAATAAGTATCCTTTGCCCCGAATAGATGAATTGTTTGATCAATTGCAAGGGTCTTCATTTTTCTCTAAGATAGACTTGAGATCGGGTTATCACCAAGTCCGGGTTTGTGGGGAGGATATCCCTAAAACAGCTTTTCGCACTCGCTATGGTCATTATGAATTTCTTGTTATGCCTTTTGGGTTGACTAATGCTCCAGCAATTTTCATGGATTTGATGAACAGGGTTTGTAGGCCTTTTCTCGATAAATTTGTCATTGTATTCATTGATGATATTTTAGTTTATTCTAAATCTGAATCTGATCATGAAGTACATTTGCGGTTAGTTCTTGACACCTTGAGAAAAGAGAAATTGTATGCTAAGTTTTCAAAATGTGAATTTTGGCTTCGTGAAGTTCAATTTTTGGGGCACATCATTTGTGAAAATGGGGTTAAAGTGGATCCATCTAAAATTGAGGCTGTCATGAATTGGCAATCGCCTAAATCTCCGTCAGAGATCAAGAGTTTTCTGGGTTTGGCAGGTTATTACAGAAAATTTATTAAAGATTTCTCCAAGATTGCAGGTTCTTTGACTAAATTAACTCGTAAGGATGTAAAATTTCTGTGGGGTGATCAACAGGAATCGGCTTTTCAGACTTTAAAACAATTGTTGTGTCAGGCTCCGGTTTTAGCTTTACCTGACGGATCCGAGGATTTCATTGTATATTGTGATGCTTCACATGCGGGTTTAGGTTGTGTTTTAATGCAACGAGACCGTGTTATCGCCTATGCTTCCCGTCAGTTGAAACCTCATGAGATTAACTATCCTACCCATGACTTGGAACTTGCAGCTGTGGTTTTTGCCTTAAAGATTTGGAGACATTACCTGTATGGAACCAAATGCGTTATTTGTACGGACCACAAGAGCCTTCAGTATATGTTTACTCAGAAAGAACTTAACATGAGGCAAAGGCGATGGTTAGAATTGATTAAGGATTATGATTGTGAGATTCGATACCATCCGGGTAAGGCAAATGTGGTGGCGGATGCGCTTAGTCGAAAGGGTAAATCTGAAAGGGTTTATTTAATGCGTTTGGAAATCTCTTCAGACTTGATCGATAAATTGAAATTGGCTCAGATGGAGGCATTGTTGGATCATAACTTGAAATCAGAAATCATGCTTAAAAGGAAGGATTTATTGGTAGAAGATTCTCGTGGATTAAAGACATTCCAGTCTCGTGTTTGGGTCCCATTATTTGGTGGACTTCGGGATGTGATATTGATGGAGGCTCATAAATCCAGATTGTCGATTCATCCCGGAAGCACCAAAATGTATCATGATTTAAAACCATTGTATTGGTGGCCTTCTTTGAAGTTGGATGTAGCTCGAATTGTTGAATCTTGCCATATTTGCTCTCAAGTAAAGACCGAGCATCAAAAACCGTATGGAGCTTTGAAGCAACTCGAGATTCCTGAGTGGAAATGGGAACATATTACCATGGATT
Source organism: Helichrysum umbraculigerum (assembly GCA_949592205.1). Classification (NCBI taxonomy): domain Eukaryota; kingdom Viridiplantae; phylum Streptophyta; class Magnoliopsida; order Asterales; family Asteraceae; genus Helichrysum; species Helichrysum umbraculigerum. Next base: position 199,378,360 of record CATIUR010000001.1, on the reverse strand, counting down.
TTGTGACCAAATTACCCCGAACTGTTAAGGGTAATGATATGATTTGGGTAATTGTTGATAGATTGACCAAGAGTGCTCACTTTCTTGCTACTTGTGAGACGGCATCATTAAGTAAATTGGCGCAATTGTACATTAATGAAGTGGTTATTAGACATGGGATTCCGTTGTCGATTGTTTCGGACAGAGATTCTCGATTTGTGTCGGGTTTTTGGCAGAATTTACAGCGTGAATTGGGTTCTAGGGTCAACTTGAGTACGGCTTATCACCCTCAGACGGATGGTCAGTCGGAACGCACCATTCAAACCTTGGAGGACATGTTGCGGGCATGTGTATTAGAATTTGGCGGGTCGTGGGATTCCCATTTACCATTAGTAGAGTTTGCCTATAATAATTCTTTCCATTCTAGTATAGGCATGCCACCCTATGAAATGTTGTATGGTCGTAGGTGTAGAACACCCACTTGTTGGTTAGAGGCGGGTGAAAAGCAGTTTGCGGGTCCTGACATAGTTCAAATTACGGCCGATAAGGTAGCTATTGCCCGAGATAGATTGAAAGCTGCCCGTGATAGACAGAAACAGTATGCTGACCCACGTTATCGACCGGTTTCGTTTGTAGAAGGTGAGTTGGTTTACTTGAAGGTTTCACCTTGGAAGGGTGTTATCAGGTTTGGGAAACGGGGTAAACTAGCTCCTAGATACATCGGGCCGTTTAAAATTCGACATGTTGTCAATGATCAAACGGTGTCGTTAGATCTTCCTCCTGAATTGTCGGGTATTCATGATACTTTCAATGTGTGCTATTTAAGAAAATGCAATGTGGAGGACCAATCCCAAGTTCTTCCATTGCAAGATTTGCGTGTTGACTTAAGCCAAAGACTTGTAGAAGAACCCGTAGAAATTGTTGACCGTAAAGTGACTAAACTTCGAAAGAAGGAGATCCCTATGGTATTGGTTAAGTGGAATCATAGTTTGGGTCCAAACTTATCTTGGGAGACCGAGTCTAGCATGAGGGCACGTTATCCGATTCTTTTTGAGCGTAGCGAGATTTCGGGGACGAAATCTTCTTAAGGAGGGAAGAATTGTAACATCCTCGAAATGGGCCTAGTTGAAATACGGTATTTTCCCTGAATTTAATTGTTATTTAAATTGTATTTAAATATTTGGTGTATTTCGATAGTTAAATTAATAGGTCAATTAGTCAATTGGCTTATTGTGATAAATGAATTATCATTTGTTTTAAATTAATTTAGTTGACGGAATAATAAAATGTATTTTTCTCGTAAATGATTTTTAGGTTCCAGACAATAGATTTAGGACGGGTATAATTTACACTGTGTTTGGCCTAGTGTAAATGGTGAGGCAGACCTTATTCATTTCATTTCCCTGATTTTGATTTACACCTCAAAACACACACATCCTCTCAAAGAAAATGATACCAACAATCTGATTTTAGCACATTGAATCTGTGAGGTTGATTTGCAACTTGTTCTTCATTTCATTATAACCTCCTCATCTAAATTGTAAGTGAAATATCCATTCTTTTCATATAATGCTTGAAATGTTGAGTTTGGTGAAGTGATGATAGAATGGAGTTAAATTCGTACTTGAAATGTGATATATGAACCTAGTAAACTGATTATGTGCTTGCATTTCAGATTGTAGCAATTACTTAGTTGAAATATGAATTTGAGCTAAAGTTTTGAATATCTTAAAAAATTGATGCATGTGTGGATTTAGAAGTGTGATGAACCTTGTTTGTTGTTAGTACATGTTCATAGGTGTTGCTTGGGGTAAATTTATGGTTAAAATCGTGTCTTGTAACTGAAAATGTCGATTTGGTGATTTGAGGTTCGAGCAGGTTATGAACTGCACCTGCAGGTGCTGGAAACTAAGAACAAACCGGCGGGTAATGTACCCCAACCGGCGGTTTGTTCATCTGTTGGGTGACCCGGCGGGCGATAGGCCCTAGCCGGCGGCTTGTGTTATATAGCCGGCGGCTTTGAACCATAACCGGCGGCCTCTAGATCCTTTAAAACACGAAATGTTTCTGTTTGTGAAAAATTAAATTTGCCCGGCGGGTTGAGTTAGAAGCCGGCGGCTAGTGGTGGTTAACCGGCGGGTCATGTGACCCAGCCGGCGGCTATGATCACGATTTCAGCAAACCAAGCTTTGATTTAAAAACTCTTTCATTTAACATGTGATATGTTTAAAGGATCTAGTAACCTGTAATATAGTATCATAACGGGTTAATACATGGAATTATATACATATGATGTGTTGTGAACTTAATTAACAAGCTTGATGTCAATAGTACATTTATTTCAAGTTATGAACATTTGAAATGAGTTATTGACTTATAAAACTTTATTGTGATTTCAGATACGACGAAGACTCAATAATATTAGAACTTTGAGTGGTGATCATCTTCGTCAAGGGTGAGTGGATCTCGGACTTTCAGTCTGATTTGGTTGTAACAATATGGTTACAACGGGTAAACGTGTTTTACTATTTTTCATTGTTATGTTAATGGTTGCCATGATGGTTATACTTAACATGATTATTGGTGTCCTTGATTGCCATGATGGTTGTGGACTATTTGAATGTCGGGGGTCAACGTGCGCGTTGGGTTTGTGTACTATTACTTTGGACCTCATAAGTGCTTTGTACATGTGTTGTTCACTGAAATTATGTTGAAAGTAGTAATAGTACCAAACTATCGGTTTAACCACTGATTTGGCCTTCAGTTGGTTTTAAGTGTTACTTGGGGAACCACCGCGGCATGAGGGTACTCCAAGGACCACCGATCCTTCATGATTAACTGTTGCTATGCTTTGCTGTATTCATTTGTTAAGCCAAGTTAGGTGATAGTTTGAGATTTATTCACTTAGCTTCGTGCTAACCCCTCATTACTTCTTGCAGGTTTACTTTGGTATGTGGGTGGGCAAGAAGTACTTGGAATGGAATGTTTGACAAGCTCACTCTGTTTGGTTAACTATATTAATGATATAACATTATGTTTTGGATTTTCTATAACACTAAACTAATCGTGTGTAACGTCTAGAATAATCTAGATTAAAGACTATATGTATTTGGATTGCCATTTTGAATGTAAATATGCAATCCAATGGTTTGTATCTAATCTTGCGCTTCCTTTAAAAAAAAAAAAATATCCTTGTGTTTTCGAGTAGGGTGTTATAGATATTATTATATGTTTGATGATAAGTGGTTGTACAAAAAGGGAACAATATCGTGCCTTAATTATTTATTACGGAGTATATATAAAACATACTACGTAAATTAGTAATGTTCGTGACACATAATCGAATATGATCTAATCATGTTACACTACTTTGATAATATAAGTTTCCATGATCGTATTTTAGTCATCTTGAAGACGTTCAAGATTAGTGGATAATCTGACATCGGCGCATATGAAGTTTATGTGGAGTTGAATTGGCTCAATAGTTTCTAGTCTTGTGTCAAGATGTGATCTAGTGATATTGTGCTAGTTTTTAAAATATGTTGATTGTTTTCCTAATGGGATTATTGCATACAAATTGTTTTTAACTACTCTCATCACTCTAGCAGTTTTCAACTTAAGTTTTTCAAAATTTAAACTCTTGAGGTCATATTTGTGGTTCACAACAATTACTACGTTACTTTTGTATATTTATAACAACTTTTGTGATGTTAATGTATACTTATTCGTATAACTTTGTCCATTAAGACCTATTTTATAATATCGCACGGGACTCCAGACTTCATTTGCCGGCCCTAATTAAATTAGATGGCCTAGTTGATGTAATGAACTCAATTGTAATTGACGATGTCATGATACCGATTAGTATATTATATTTAAGATTTTCACTTAAAAAGCTGCATAGTATAGTAATAATAAGTGATCGACAATAATCACTTCACTTGTATATGAAAGTCGATATTAATATTACATTACATAGAAACTGATATGTGCAGTTTTCTCTGAAAATGATTTTTGAATTGAATTTAGGGTAGAGATCAGAGGAGCACAGGGAATAAGGTGGAGGGACTTTTTTGCAATTTTGACATATTTATGAAAAGGAGGAGGGACTATTTTGCAATTTTAACAAAATTATGGATCCACTTATAAAATTTCGTGAAAAAATTCATAAAAAGTATCAAAAAACTTATTCAATCATAAAACTATTTAATATGCAAAATTCAGTCAAAAATAATAAAAAAACGTAAGATGCAGTGATAAATATATAAGATGCAGTAACAAATATACAAAGACGTAGTAACAATAAAAAACTTGATGTAGTGACAAAATATACAATATGCAGTAACAAATACACAAAAGACGTAGTAAAAAAATTCAAGATGCGGTAACAAAATATAAAAGATGCAGTAAAAAGTATATAAAATATGCAGTAACAAATATACAAGATGCTGTAAACAAAGTAATACTAATTTTCTAAATTCAAGTATAAAATTAAAGATTTAGAAAAACATCAAAATGTTTAAATATATATAAGATGCAGTAAAAATATACAAAAGATGCAGTAAAAAGTACTTATAGTTTTTTATAGATTTAAAAAGTACGATGCGTAAAAAAATGTAAGATGCAGTAAATAAGTACTACTCCGTAGTAGTTTTTTTCAAAACTAAAAAAGTATGATGCAGTAGAAAATGTACGATGCAGTAGAAAAAACGTAGGATGCAGTGAAAAAATGTACGATGCAGTCAGATCTAAAAAGTATGATAGACATTTGCAAACAGCGTAAATCGTATGATCAACAGTCTAGTCTGAATGAATTAAAACTAAAATTCCTCCGGAAATTACAAAAATCCAAAAATTATTAAATTACGGAGTATAAATTAAATTAAATAATAGAAAACTTGTGTAATCATGGAATTTAAATGAAAGAAACAGTGTATGCCTGTTACTTCATCGGAGCTCGAGCCATCTTTCTTCTCTCTCTCGCCTCAAACACAAAAATATACTTACACTTTTTATATCTCTATTAATCCCCACACACAAAACAGTTGTAACTACATTTCATAACTTCAAGTAATTCGATTACAGAACACATCAAATCAACATAAATCGCGTAACGAATAGAACGCATCGATCATGAAGGCGCAAACGTAATCAAATTCTTCAACATCTGTATTCACTGGCGACTGCGACGGTTGGCGGAAGGCGACTAGAGGTAGCAGCGAAGCAGGCGGAGCTACGAAACGAAGCTCATAAAGAGTAGAGCTGCTCCAGTGGCGAGTGCGGGAATCGGATTGTGAGAATCTGACGGCTAATGTTCGACGGATGATGAACTGATGGTGAGATTCGGTCGAGAAGATGTGGAGGAAATTGATACCGTCGGGAAGTTAGAAATCCGGCGAGGAAGGGGGTGGGGAGTGAGAAACAAGGGGTTGTTGTGGTCGACAAATTTTTTTGTGTGGTTCGCTGTTCCGAACGCTATTCAAAAGTGTGTGTACGTAATCAACATTTTGTATAAATTGCAATATAGTCCCTTGCCCTCCTTGCCCTCCTTAACCCTTGTTCCCCTCTGATCCTGAATCTTGAATTTATGTCTTGAATTAATAGTCGTTTTATACTTACTAGCCCTTAAACCCGTGTATACACACGGGCCATTGAATGCCTATTTTGTTTATATAATTACGCAGATAATGTATATGATAGAATTCTATCATTTTGTATGAAAATATAAATAATGGAAGACATGATAGATTTCATATATGATAAGGATTTTAATAGAAACAGTTATATTATAAATTTTTCATGAATTCTTTTAATGCGATGATTGTAAGGTTAGGCTATGATGCATGTTTGCTTGTTGTCTTAGCTCAATCAATATTATAATTTGAATTGTTTAACAATTATATTTTAAGTTATTCATGGATTCTTTTGATATGATGATTGTAAGTATAGGCTATGATGCATGTTTGCTTGCTGTCTTAGCTTAATTAATATCATAATTTGAATTGTTTGAGAACATGTAATGATTTTTTTCAAACGATTTTATGACTTTTGTCAATTTATAAAATTTTAATATTATAAGTTAGATAATTTTTAAAATAAGATTGTAGTATAATAATAGATAATTGTAATGTATTAGGGATGTCTATGAAATTTGGATGTAATACACGGGCATATAATTTGTATTTGATTTTTATGATTAGGAAAGTAAGTGGAAATAATAAAACTTGTTGTATTAATATATATATTTATGTTTATATTATGATTTTGATATTGATATAAACATCACAATCATTAAAAGATTTAAAATTTTACCATTGGATAAATATTAGGGAGGAACAATAGGAGTTGAAAGTAGATGTCATTGATTGTCTTTATTTTATGTATTATGTAAAGCAAAATAGTAGAATTAGTTGTTGTTTGAATTCGTTAAATTCATTTATTTGTTTTATTTAATTTATTAAATTAAAAAAATCAAATCAAATCAAATAATCTTAAATTATATATAGGAAACATGGTTATGACATCATCAATTTAAATCAAATTTAATTAATCAATTAAGTTCCTCTATTTTAGTTAAATTAAAATTAGGATCTTTATTTTAATTAAACAATTAACACCCGTGTGTATACACGGGTTTAAAGTCTAGTAAAAATAAAATATAAGAAACCGAATTTTTAGTAGAATTAGTTGTCGTAAATGACGAAGGACTTGAATTTGTTAATTCGCTTATTTGTTCTAATTTAATTAATTAAATAATAATAATAAAATAATAGATACTAAATTCTGATTGGTTAATTGACTTCAATTTTGAAATTGGATGACATAACCCTGCTTCATATATAATAGTCCTAATGTATTACGAATACCTATTGTGATATGATAATAGTCCTAATGTATTACGAATACCTATTTGGATAACGTTATCATAATTAATTTTCTTTATATAATAAATAATTAATGATTTATGATGTCACTAAATCATATAATTTAGCTAATTGGACAAAATTGAGTAATTCAATTGGTTGATTAATTAAATTTTTGATGGCATCATGAGTTGTTTCTTATATATAATTTAAGATTTATATAAGATTCCTATGGGTTCGATTTTTCGATGGACATTGCGACGCCGTCTATGATATGTTTAAATTCAAAATTGTCACTAGATCTTTTCTGATTCAAAACTCAAAAGTATGTTTGTCACACAGTTTATTGGAACATACGAGAAATTTAGTGTATCATATTTATAAAGCTCATATTAATACTCTAATAATTTTTGGATAAGAATGCTTGTTGACTTGCTTTAAGAGTCAAAATAGAAACTTCGCGAAGAGGACAGAATAAAAATCATATTCGGGGTCATATTACGATAAGTAGAAAGAATATCAACATCAATAAAAAGTTATGTAGTTACGTATGTTGGTGTGCTACATACATGTTGTTGACCTTAACAATTACTGCGTGTCTCATTTTCCTGCCAAACCTTGTGAGACAAGGCAAACGAACCAAAAGATATCTATAGGCTATAGCCAACTCACCACCTAAAACTTATAAAAAAATTATAAACATAAAAAACACAAGAATAACATAAAAAGCATTACCGAAATTTTGTTAAAAATGGGGTGTATTTAGTGTAGAAACTGGTGTCTTTTTACATGAAATTTAAAGCAAATTTCTGAGCCGTCTAAAGGGTCAATTGGTATAAAATGATCTTAAAAGAAAACATGACTAGGATAAGACCAACACAAATACCAAATCATTCATTAAGAATTCAACACCACAAATCCATCTGCTAGTACAAAATTGAAGGCTGCTTTTTCTAACACTCACCTGAAGCAGCCATAAAACAGAGGTTTAAATGAATCCTAATCTTCACACACACATATTTAGTTGCCTTCTAGCAGATTTCGCAGTCTATCTCGGGCTTCTTCAGTCAAGCTGCTACATCTAAACCTCGGCCTCTGACGAGTCGTTTCACGACCTGCTGATGAGAAGCAGACAACGATAGCAGTAAGATTATCACTTGTGTCACGACGCAAGGCTTGATTTACAAGCTCCCTAGCACACCGATTGGGGTCATCGTATCGTCTTAACTCACGTCTAACAAGCCCAACCGCTTCTTGATTTGTCATCACATCCCAAATCCCGTCACACCCGATAATCAAAAACTCATCATCTTCCGTCAAAACTGTTTGACTGACATCTGGTCTTGCAGTCAGAGGCGATGATGATTCAAAGCCAATAGGTGATTTCATGTACCAGTCTCCAAGCGCTCGTGTAACAGCAAGTTCGCCATTCAGATAGCCATCCTCGATGAAACCTCCTAATGCCTCAACCCTCATCTTTTCTTCCAAGTAACCAGGCCTATGATCTTGTGACATCTGTACTGCCATACCGTTCCTGCAAAGAACTGCTCGACAGTCACCAGCATTTGCTATCAATAAATGTTTCCCAAGGATCAGGGCAGTCAAAGCTGTTGTCCCGCAATAATCACTGATGCTACATTCATCAGCCAAAGCCTTGTCCGCCAGTAGAAATGCTTTGCAATGAGAATCTTCCAACTCTTGCAAGAATAAGTCATCGATGTCTGAAGTTTGCGGTAAATCAGAATCTAAGAAAAATAATTTCATGGCATGCTCCTTCAGATAAGATGCGGCTTCAGAACCACCGTGACCGTCAAAAACAGCATAAAAAGAACTTGGGAGAGGCCACCGATAAAGTGAACCCAACTGGTTCGACAGATCATCGATGCGAATGTGTTCATCCTCATTTGATTTGCGAGGTCCGATGTCTGTGTGACTACCGGATCGAATGCTTGGACTGAACTTTGTTGAAGAAGATTCCACCAGTGCACAGTGCAGAGTCTATATATAAACAAACCAATGAAGAGTATGATTAGCAAAATTATATTATTTCAATTAAATTTGTTGGGTTCGATGATTAGGATATATATGTATACAGTAATTGTATTTCAAAATTCCACTTTCCATTAAAACTAATCATCTACAAGAAATCTAGTTCTACTTACAGAGTACGTTTTTAAGTTATAAATCCACAAGCACCTCTACAACTCGATGAAATAAAAATTTAAGAAATTGATAAATCATGCATCCGCATCAACAAAACATTATCATCACAGCATAAATTCTTTAAGATATATAACTAAAAACCAAGCCACTGCCCTACAACACGCTTAAAATTGACAAAAATATCAAAACCTACATCATTTATAACAACCATCAACAAAAACACCCAATCAATTCAGCATGGTAAGTGTTGGCTCTCTTAATGGAATCCAAATAAAAGCTAAACACACCAATCATCCAAGTTCAGAGTTCGATATGACTATTACCTAATTTATTTCTACCAATCAATGTTGACTGTCCAAAGTCTCAACAAGTTTTGATATGAATCTTCACAGTAACAGTCATATGACCCTAACATATAACAACCCGAAAACAAAAGGGCAAACTAATCAACTAAATTAGTCCTATTTGACAAACTTAGTTGGCCTAATTCACAACAAAATGTTGACAATCAATACAAAGCCCAATTCTACTAAATTTCCTCTTTTGTTCCCTTCCATCAAACTTCTCTTTCCAAAACAATAGTTGATGTTAACTAGTCTACAGAGGGGAAGTCATAACCTAAAAACCATGTAACAATTTACAAGTTACAATCAAGGGAACTACGTTTATATTGCTAAAAACTAATCAGGTAACAAAAATACACAAAAAAAAAAAAACCAAGGAAAAAAAATCCATTCAATTTCAGTTCCAAACCCTAAATCTGGAAAACTACGTAGTATAATATTAAAGTTATTATTATCCAACAGATTCCAGATGCATATACAGTATACACGAAATAATGATTTCCAATATGCAACACAAGTAAACCCAAATTTGATATGAATTATAAAACCCTAATTTTACACCACCGCAAACAAATACTAACAAACAGAAGCAAAATTAAAAAGAAGAAAAATTACCGAATCAGAAAGAGAAACAAGATCGATGGACACAGAGGCGGAATCAGCAGCTGGGTCAGATTTAGGAACAGAAATATTAAATTGAACAGAACAAATGGTTTGTTCGCACAAAATCTCTACTGCTTCTGCAACCATATTCGAATTATTCGCTACTATCATCAAATTCAAACCAATTCAAGATTTTGATAAGTCGCTTGTTTCGCGAAATCGTAATATTAGATATGGAGATTGAAGGAATTGGGTTAATTGAAATTTCAGGGATTTTTGTGATTTTGGGAAGAATGAAATTGGGGGAATTATAATTAGGGCTGGTTTTATATATACCCTGCCTTGAGATCAACGCGGTACGTGTGCGTGTATTGACTGCTCTCCACAATTTTAAGCATAAGCATAAGCAAATAAAATTAAAATAGAAGATTCTTACGTCATAAATATGGATATTTTTTAATGTGTGGTTTTTAAATATCCGATTATTTAGTTATTAACTACTCCGTAGTAATGAACAAGTTAATGATAAATGCTGGTTTTATTTGAATTTTGTATGTATACTACTTAAGTGGTGGGTTTAATATAAAATCTTAAATTCATGAAATTGTGATTTACTGTAAATAATTTTGTTATTCTTTTAAAGAAAAAATAGCTATAAAGGTGGAAATAGAATTAAGTGTGGTTATGTTAATCAGGAGTCTGAACTGCCAAATATAATAAACAATATTTGTTGTTTCCTTGTGTGGATCAAATTGATACAATAATTATGAGTTTGTAATTAGAATTCAACCAAACTATTAATCTCTGTCTTATCCATACACGTAGTACTATTTTACTCTCTTATTTATTTATTTATTTTTTTTGGAGTAATTAACTTATTTTAGGATTAATTAAGACAAATTGTTTTAGCCATGATCGATATTAAATAATTAATTTATCAAATAATAATGTAAATATTGAGAATAGTTTAACAATGTCAATGGGTACTTTGCTTCATCATCAATCATGGTTGGATGATGACGAAATCCATTATCAGAAACATACAAGTTCAATTTTAAAATAGATTCTAGAACAGAAAAATAATAATAATTGTTGTTGAATAATTTTGTGCTGGAAGAGTGTAGTGGATGGTAGATACACTCAAACGATAATAATGATAAAAGTACTTGACTTTTGATTGTCGGCCAATGATAAAGCTTTTATATACTCGTATTTGCTTTGCATAAGTTCAGAAAAAACATTATAAATTTGTTGTTCAAGTCAAACTACTCATATAAAATCAATACAAATTCATCAAAAGTCAAACAAAGTGAAAAGCTTCTACCCATGTACGGTATAAAATACGACCTTTCAGATTCATTATTTGTACGCGACATGTAAAGAGGCCAACATTCTCCGCATAGCTGTTAGAATTTTATGAGTTACGAACTGAGTCGGATCACTCTAAAAATAAGACGAGTTAGACATTGAATTTAAATGATCTTAACTTTTCCAAGTCCCATTAACTCTTACGAGTTTACGAGCCATAAATTAGGCTTGTAGTACAGTGTAGTGTAGTATAGTAGTGATAGTAAATCAAATGACCATAATATGTTTTGAATTAACAAGTACCATTTATTGCGAGTTGATAACTTCACTATCAACCTTCACCTTAATATATTTTTCCTGATCATGCAGAATAGAAAAATTAAAATATTCTCGTTCATTCACTTACCAATGCCTGATCTTAAAAATTAAAATATTCTCGTTCATCAAGTATTTATATGATCTATAAGATATGTTAGTGCTAATAATAGGCATATACTTCTACATGTGTTTGTCAGGATCATGACTATTCGGATCTCAAAATTAGTTACAAGTTATAACTTTGATTTGCAATCACAAATTAAGTCGCAAATAAGTTTCAAACTTGGAAACAATAATTAGCATAAAAATGAATCCCATTTTTTATAAATAATAATAATAATAATAATAATAATAATAATAATAAAAAATGAATGGCTAAAATGCCGAGGGGTTTTGATTGGAAATAAAATAAAGGTGTGATTTGGAGGTCAGCAATGGAGAGACCACTAAAGCTTGACAACACATACTAAGAACTAATGATAACTTGCCGAATCAAGCCAGACTGGTTTTCTTGACCATCACAAATAGTTGGATCATAATAGTAGAAAAGATACAAATATCACAAATTGTAGCATTCAACTCAAAAACATAATAATAATAATTCCATTTTTATAACCATTGTTATATCAACGTTAAAGTTATCATTATAAATTAATGATAATAGACAAAAGTTTGTTTTCCCCTGCATCACTAATTCTTTGTTGGAAGTATTACAACTTACATGAACAGTTGACTCTGTAACCTAACCATGCACTATGCCTAAACCTTGGACACTCATTTAACAACATGATTTTTGAACGTACAAGCACCCTTGCATAATGTACAACAGTTAAGAAATTTAGCACAGCTTGATACAGTAAGAATTATGAAACTGAAAAGCTACAACAAAATTGTACACCAGGTGTAAAAATAATCTCAATCACAACAATCAGGCTTGTGTTCATTCTGTAACTTTTCCCACAGACACAAAACCATTCTCGGATTTTGGTAATGGGCAAGTATGTAATTTGGCTCACACCCCGCATTGTAAAACCGTTCATCGTTGATGTATTGGACTTCACGAACATGTTTCTTGAACTGTTCGATCCAAATACCCATAGCAACATCTTCTAATTTGAAAAGCTGAAGACGAGAAGGTATTCTAGTCAATATCCTACACAATATATGTTTCCTTCTACAGAATGTCCAAATCTAAAGAAACTGTAAAGTGTCACCTTGAGGTTTCTTTCTTGGTGCCCTCGGACAATGAACTTCGCTATATCTCTTGAAATCACGTAGCCTGGACCGTGGGCCCATGGTGGGTATGAATCATGTGGCCATTCCTGCCCAAAGCAAAATCAAAACCGTACTCACTTGTAAGGACATGCATGCATCAAGGACTAGCACAAAATTATTATCTAAGAGCTAATACCTCGGGACTAATATACCACTTGTTATCTTTGTCCCTTTGTGGTTTAGATTCAAGAGATACCATACCATACAAGAGGCCGTCAGGAGCCTTGGTCTTGAGACTAGCAAGTATTTCATCCACTCTCACAAAAGCATCATCGTCTGTTTTCATTATATATTTTGCAGGCAAAATTTTCGTCTGAAAAGTTACCAGAAAAAGGATGTCAAGACATTATACAACGGATCCACTACAGTAACACTATCAAAAATTAAAGAATTTTTGCCTTGCATCCTGCAGAAATATTATATCAATTCACAAATTTCTCCCCCACTATACACATTTTCTGGCACCACTAATGGAGGTATATGAAGTTACATACCCCCATAATGCAAATAGCGATCGTTTTCAAAGTTAGCAGGCTGTAATAATCAACAAAGGGCATCAACTGAATATCTTGATAGGCTTGAGCTTCCCTCCATAGCTCATAGTTAACTTGCTTGTTCTTGTGCTGCAGTAGAAGATTTTCAAATATATATGGATAAGTCAGTCAAATTTTAACCCAATGGATTCTTCTGTAAATAACTGACCAGATAAAATGATATATATTTAGAGGTCACCACCAATCTATGCAATAAAAGATATCCAAATTGTACAATGATTATTATAAAGTCTACCCAAGTTTATGCTAAATACATAAAACCACCTAAATCATTTTATTCAAAAAAGTAGATAGTTATTCTACAAGTTTAACTTTTGTAAACATATTATATAAAAATTGAGAAAAAAATCCGGACAAAAAGGTTTACTGAGCCATTTACTCGACCCATTTCGACCAGCACAAAAATGAACCTTCTTGATCCATTACCCACCCCGCATGTTGTGCCACCTCTAATATCTTATGAATTCTATATATTTCAAAAGATAAAAATAAATATATAAAATAAAATAATGAGAAACAACAGTTGATATAATAATGTATCACTTACAAGACCGATAAAAAAACGAACGGCAACCACCCCAGAACGAACAGCTTCATATTTCATCCAAGATCTCCTTAACGCCATACGACGCTCAAAATTATTTCCAGAAGAGAAAACCCCAATTAATAGTACAAGCCTCTTGCTTTTATTAGATATGAATGGAGCTTTCAGATCTTCTAGATCCATAGCCACGTCAAGATCTTCAGACACTGGCAAGCCTTTGGCCAATGCAGATATAATATGCAAACCACCTCTCACTCTAACCCCAGTCACTAACCATGGTTCTAGTTTCTGCATAAGTGGAAATAGTATTAAAATCGGATTTACCACTTTTATTCACAGCATTTTGAAACTAGTTCCCGACATCATTTTGCAACTTCACAGGTTTTGTGGTTGAGAATCTAACTTGCTCCTCTAGAAATGTCAAACTCACCGGCCCAACATATACAAGGTCCAGTTTTTTAAAGAGTTTGCAAACGCTGTTGCGGGATCTAAAGAGTTTGTAACGATAATTTTACATATGGTATAAATTGGTTAATCCAATCTAAAAACATTCCACAGGTAGGAGCAGAAAGCTTGAAGTCATCATACCTTACCTCTCTATACGCAAAAGATGTTTCATGCCTTCCATTTACAGTGGCATGAAAGCCCTGTTCACCTGCCCATATCGTGGCGGTAAACAAACTTCCATCCAAAAAGGGAAAGTTCGAACCCACATGATTATGGTCATTTACATCTGAGGCATTGCTCGATTTGTTAACACTAAGATGTTTTGCATTCGAGTTCTCTTCCATAGAGCTTCCAGTAAGTTGCTCGTTACAATTTACAAGCCCATCAACTGAAATACAAGGACAGATTTTACTAAAGTACTGTAAATGAAATTAAAAGTACAAAAAGAAGTAAGTTCAAGTGGAAAGTTGCAGATGTATAGAACATTCCCATAAAAAGGACAAAAAACCACATCACACGATTTTTCACGCTGTATTCAAGAAGTAGAGGTGGGCGTGCCAAATTCCACCCAGTTACTTTGAAAGGGTCAACTCTAATGGCTAAAAACAAAGGTTAAAAGGGAACAGGTTGAAAGTTGAAATCTCCCAAGTCATTTATTCAATAATTGGACAGCTGTCTATATTATACTTGTATAATTTTTAACCAACTTAGAAACAATAGTTGTTCATAAAAAGTTAAAGAAAAAAAAGTAGTCGAAGTTTTCCGGTCAACCCGCCCATTTTAATATGTACAAAAGTTACTCGTTACCCAACTTGTCTGACTTGTCCATTTTGCCACTTCTAACTAAAACTAGTAGCATCAATAAGTAGTGGTCATGATAAATGAGCAAGATAATTTAATTTGAAATGGTTGTTGAAAGAAACGTTTCAAATTGAAAAAGGCAAGTGACAATAAAAGAAATTAACTCCACTAACCACATTTCATGGTAGTAAGTACCTTTTGCATTATTTGTAGACCCGTGATTAGGACATCTTTCCTCTTTACCCCATCCAAATTCATAGGTCCATGCATTTTGAACAATAACTGGATCCTTTGTGAAGTTATCACCTGGTAAAACCACATTGTAATGCAAGATCACCGGTGGGTTTAGCTCATCTTCTCCTTCTGACCCCACAAATTCAATTCCAAACCCATCTTCATTGGCATCAGGAATAGCAATTATCGTAATGGAAGAATCCTCAATAAGCCCACATGGTATCCCAAGAATAACCGAGCCATTGCCAGAAACCAAACTACCACTAGTAACCGTACCAACCGAATAACTACAATTTCTCTCCTCCTTGTTATTAACCAACTTAGAGGCTTCTTTTTCATCAATTTTAAGTTTTAATTCTTTCCATGAAATCGCAGCTTCTTTAATACCTTGAGCCGTTTCGGGTAAGGAATCTGATCTAGAAAGCAAATCACGCATTTTCCCCCATGCCAAAAACGGCTTCGCTTCCTCTTCTTTAGGCATGTAAGTTAAGTTAAATAAATAATTAAGTCCATCGACATTAACTAGGTGTGGTCTTCTGACAGGTATTTGTATCGTTTCATCTTTTGTTTGTACTGTTTTACTAAGATCAGCAACCTTATCATTTGGATGAAAGAATTCATATGAAGATTGCTTTCGTGGTTGTTTTTGGATAAAGCTATAGCTAAGAAGCAAAATACAAGCAAGTCCTGTGATTAATACACCCCCTGTCCACTTCTTCATTCCCTAATTGCTTCAAAAGTCGCATTAATCACATTTCCAAATAA
Organism: Helichrysum umbraculigerum; assembly: GCA_949592205.1. Taxonomy (NCBI): domain Eukaryota; kingdom Viridiplantae; phylum Streptophyta; class Magnoliopsida; order Asterales; family Asteraceae; genus Helichrysum; species Helichrysum umbraculigerum. The sequence continues at coordinate 199,362,162 of CATIUR010000001.1, read as the reverse complement.
TATGTCATATTTGAAGGTATCTTGAATTACATCAACTATGAGCAGTTAAGCAACCTGTAATAAAGAGGCCTAGATCAGTAATTTACTTGAAACTTCAAAGAGCAAAAGTAGCAAATAGCACATATAATATAGCTCTAACAAGGGATGTTATATAACAAATGAAAGACGTAATGATATATACTAATTGAAAGTAAAACTACACATTGTCAATATCTAGAACTCTTCCTTCCTCTATTCCATAAAAACTGAATCTTTTGACTGAAGTGATCCAACTTGATGGAAATGTTTTGACTATTTGTTAAATGTCTAAAATGGCCACCAACCATAACTAAAGATTATGATTCTTGTAGACCTAAATTGCATACAATCATACCTCAATGTCTATAACAACAAAATACCCTGCATATATAGCAAGTTGAGCAGAATTACAAGTAGGTTACTTGAAGGAATATACAAAAGAAACAAATGCTTCAATTAACATAATTACACATGAAATAATTCAAGCTATAACTCTTTATTTAGAAGAATTGTAAGTTATTTTCCTTTCAAGAATGCATATAATGTGAGATTCAAAAGGGGTGTTTAAAGGGAGACACACAAGAAGCATAAAGATGCAAACTTTATGAATTCCAGCAGCTAATTTATATAAAATGGAAACTTAAAAGGGTTTTTTTTTTTTTTTTTTTTAAAAAAAAAAGATAAAGAAAAAGATAAAGAAAAGGTACCTTGGATCTTGGATTTGTGTGTGAAAGTGAGTTAGCATCAAATGAATCTTTGAAGTTGAAAGATGATTTCAGGTTCTTGTCAAAGTGTCAACTGAACTTGCTACCTACTGTATTTTTTTTATATTTGTTCTACTCTTTCTCTTTTGTGTCGGAAGAGAGGGTCGCGCTGCCCCTTCGCCTTATTATCCAAACCTCTTTACTTTTCCGTAAATTAACTATTATGACGTCACAACTTAATGTGGAATTGTGGATGATTTTTATTGGCTTTGTCTATATATACACCATCTATAGGCTATCTATACACCATTAGAGATAATGATTATGTCTTTCTAATTATTTTATTTCTTTTTAATCATTAGCCCATCATAAAATCTCATTTATATAATTTTCTTTTTGAACTTTTTAATTTACATTATTACATCTTAATACGTATATTAATAATATATGAAAGACATATGTAAAAAAAGAAACAAAAATAATTTTCATGAACAACTAATTTTCTACATCTATAAATTCTTTTTCAGAATTACAAGCCTTAATATTAGTAAATAATTCTAAACGTGGTGCATACATGGTTTGCCATTCAGCTGCGTTCGGTGCTTTATAATAACTCCAATATGGCGTAATAGGCGGCATTGGATATTCTCCTTGTAGTTGTACCATCACAAAGTGGTTACCATATACATGTGCAATTGTAAATGTTCGATGTTGTTGAAACTCTCTTGGACCTCTCCAAAGAGGAAAACAAGTCATAGAGCCTTGAATGCTTATACAATGGACGATAACACCAAACCTATTAGCAATTAGGACCGCTGTCGAAGGCATAATCATCCAGTTTTCTTGTGGCGCTGGCGAATCTGAGCAATACAATGACTGATACAGTTCATTTAAATATGTGTTAAAGACATGAATGTATGTATGATATCCATTTCGTAATTCATCAAGCAATTGAAGCCGAATGTTGAGCCACTGATCTTCATCATACCCGAGACAAACAGCTATCACCCGAAATCCACAATTTCCATCACTCATTACGTTTTGGATGCGAGTAATATAAGGATGAAAGATAGATGGCATTTCACTCATTAATGGGTGTGAATAGCATGTTTGAAAGTTAAAGTATGAACTATACCCAGTTGGTTCCTTATTTGCGCCCACCACATATGAGCTATGCCTCGCTGGTTGGTTGTTCAAACCCGATCCAACAAAATCTGTTGCATTTGAATAACTATGTCGACGAGGATCTTGACTTATGGGTGCTGCAGACTTTTTTGATCGTCCACGAGTATCTTTTTGTTGTTGTTTCCTTGGTCGCCCACGAGTATTTTTTTTGAACTATGGGTTCTTTAAGGGTAGTTGCACTAGCATCAAATAAATCCTTAAGCTTTCTTAAAAGGCTTCTTTTTCCAGCTTTTGACTGTTTGTTGAAGTTTTCTTTAAAACCTTCTACTTCTCCGTCACAGCAAATATCATCATTTTGGGCAAATGTTGTCGGTGAAATATCAAGCTTCCTCCAAAAGATATCAATCGAATCCAAGGAAATGCATTCACCTGCATTGAAACATAAAACCTTCTAATTATGAGTTATAAAAAAAAAAAAAAAGATCAACTGAAATTATATATACTGGCCTGAATTGATGTACACCGAAAGTATACAAGCACATGGTAACCCACAACTGTGACGAAGTTGACAACCACAATTAGAAGAGTCAAATTCAAGACCTTTTGACCTTTGAAGTTCCCCTAGCATCAAATCCAGTGCATTATGTGAAACCAACCCCCGTAATAGATTAAAACACGGTACATTGTGGTTTGTATAGCGAATGATTCTGCTTTTTTCAAAACTTTGTTGGATCGCTGTGAGTTGCAACTTCACGATTTGATCGATGCAATGAACAAATTTTTCTAGAGTATAATTTGGAGATTCCAAGTGCTTTTTTAACTTGGAATGTTGACTCTCAACTCTGTTAGTTGTTCGATTTCCAAAATTGAGAGATTGGTCAATCCAGGCAGAAACAAACATTTCCTTGTAATTGTTCAGCCATACCGTCTCTACGTATTTTAAAACACCTAAAAAATAAGAAATAAGAAGTTAAAAATGTCATAGAAAACTAAAATATTTATAAGAATGGTGACTATACCTGGATATTTTTTCAACATTGATTGAAGATTTGTATAATTTTCCTCGTACGATCTATACGTAGGAGAATTTTCTAGTAACTCCCACAATGAATTAAATGACTCCCAATCACGTTTTGACCTCACACGTCTCCTGCATTTCTTATAAATGTTTTGACCAATATTGTAACATCCTCGAAATGGACCTAGTTGTTTTATATTATTTCTTGATTTAAATAAGTATTTAAATGTGTTTGGAAATAATATTGTTTGAAATTAGTTGAAATAATTGGAATATGAACTGAATATTCCAATGTGATAAATGAACTATTAATTGTTGTAAATTAATATAGTTGACGGTGCAATAAAATGTTTGGACTCGCAAGTGGTTTTCGGGTTCCAGGCAATAGATTGAGATGGGGTATTAAATTATACCCGTATATTGAAGGCGGTTAAGTTGGACAGACTATATATTTACTTTCCAAATTAGGAAAGTTATTCATTTTCATTTCAAAACTCACAGAAACTCTCAGAAAACCTCCAAATCAAACTAGAAATCAAATCAGGAAGTGGTGATTCTCGTGAAACTTCATTATCATCAGATTATTATCGATATGTTCTTCAATCAGTAAGTGTTCTTAAGTATTTAAGAATTTGATTTTGATTGAAATTAGGTAAATTGATGATTTGAGAGATTTGAATGTTAGAAACATGCTAGAAGTGTTACATATTGATTATGTAATGATTATTTGTGGTTTATAACCGTTTGAAAACGAGTTTGGAGTGATTTGGGTATAAAACCCGCGAGTTAGGGTTTGAACAGTTCGAACTGGGCTGGGACGACGAGGGAATCCGGCGGATTCACGGGAATCCGGCGGATTCCGGCAAAATTTAGGGAATCCGGTCGGATTCAGGGAATCCGGCGGATTCAGGCTGATTTGTGGGAAGCCGGCGGCTTCTGAGGGAATCCGGCGGCTTGATAGGCTGGTGTCACATTTCTTGTTTGATTTGATAAGTAATGTGATTGTTATTTGATATATGTTCAGATTCATATATGATAATAGTTATGTTGTAATAACTAATATATGATTAGGAACTAGTAATATTCATATTATTATGTTAAGTTCCTAATAGTATGGATTAATATAAGTTATGTATTGATATGGATTACTAACTTATATTTGATTGTAAATTCTCAGATGTGGAGAAGGCTCAGTGATATTAGACTACTGAGTAGAGGCCTGAGGTAGTCGGTGAGTGGATCTGTAACCTCAGTGTGATTTAGTTGTAATGATTTGATTTACAACAAGTAATTTATAGTATTACTTTGATAGAATATGTATGTTTGAGATATCTTGCCATGTTAGTTTGGTTGTTTGTTTACTTGGCAGATTGTGCTAGTATGTAAGATTTTGAGGTCAACTTGATTTGATGGTTGGACTTGTTGTTGTTGTAGACGACAGGAGATCTCGGAAACTTGAAATGTCGGTTTAGAGATCTAGGTCGTGTGTGATTGACAACAAGTTATCGGTAGTTCTGTATGGGCCAATACAGATGATTGATAAGAGTTCCTTGAGTACCAAACCGGTATTAGGGTGTCTCAGGGACCACCGATCCTCATGATGTTGCGTGTATGACATTGATTGGATGTCAAGTGATTGATTGAATTTTCTGTTTATTGTTATTTGATGTAAACAGATTGTTATGCTAGGTTAGACTGTTGCTTATAGTTTCATTCACTTAGCTTTATGCTAACCCCACTACAGTTCTTCCTGCAGGTTAAAATAGATGGGACATATTGGGCAGGGCAGGAAGTGTTTGACTGGATGGAATGTTTGACAGGCTTTTACTCTGATGATATTTTGATAACTAAAGAAATGTTTTGAATTATATAACACCGAGTTTGTTGAAATGTCATGTAATAAGTTTGAAAAAGTTTATTGACATTTTGAGTACATTGATAGTATGTTTTAAATATACGCTTCCGAGTCGCAATTATTATATTATTGTTTATATTGAAACGAGGGGTGTTATAAGTTGGTATCAGAGCAATAGTTTGGGTGAATTGAACATGATAGATTGTTCAATCCTAAACTTGATTGAGTTGAGTCAAACATTCCAGAAGGTGTGGGTTTAGTTGATTAGTGAATGCGTGAGAAAGTGATTAGTTGAATATGTACTAACCCTTAACAAGTTGTGAAGTTGTTATTTGATTGCAGAGACGGAGGAACATGAGTATCTGATTGGTATATTTCATGTTTCCTCAACACTCGTGGGCTTAAGATTGCCAGGTAATCTTCGATAAGCCTATGTTAATTTAAATTTGCTTGAATTGTTTACTTTGTTATGATGAGTAAGCATTGTTGTGAAGTTAATTGAGTCAGACTGATATGATTCCCTAGTTTTGAGTCAACTAATGATTGTTATAGGTTGACATGAGGATAGAGGTATTGAATGGGATACTCATTGTAGTGGTTATTTCTGATTGAATTGAAAATGCAGAAATGTGATTAAATGAGTAGATAAAGAGTTGATTATGGTTTAACATGATTGATGTTAGAACCTAAGGAGTGTCTTTATTGGGAGACAAGATGATTGATAGTACTATATTAGTAGATTGATCACAGGTTGTGATCTAAATTCTTATTAAGGATTTTTGTGTCATCTGATTTGAGAATGACTGCTATTTGAGGAAATATGTGTTTATGTGGCTATATGATATGTTTTGACTATAGCTAAACCTTTGAGCTAAACCAAGACTGATAGGTTAATAAGAAATATGGCTTATGATAAAGCTAAATTGATTAAGGAAGTGGTAGATCTTTCTGGTCAATTGTAAATTAAGAAATGAAATGTTTTATAGTAACATGATTGAGTAGATTTGTGGTGACATTGATGCTTGATAGTATAGCATATGTCAAAGTGATGCTAGTTAATTATGATGTGTCCTGAATTTTGTAGTAAATAGGGACATTGAATTGTGTTTAGTATTAAAATTATGATGATAGGTTATCATATGTTTGAGGTTTCAGATAAGTGATATACTGAGTGATTCAGTTGTTGAAAATTAGAACATTGTGTGTATGTGAAATGGCTTGCATATGTAAGATTGAATATGTAAGTAGTAAGCTGATTTTGTGTGTGTATCAGCTGATAGAAACTACTAAATAGATGTTGATTGATTTGAAATCATGAAGTATTTAATATATATGAGATAAGAGTATATCACATTGATAATTATAATGTAGAGTGGCCTGAGGATGGATTGTGAAGAACATAATCTTGCAACGCCTGATCACCGTTGTTATATTATGTTGTGTCACATGAACTTGTTGAGGCTACTTGGTATAAAAGAAAAGTAATGTGATTTTGGAAAAAAAAAATTGAGCATGAAAGTATGCTAAGTTGTTTAGTACTTGTTTTGATAAGAAAACAAACAGTTGATAGAACTGTGACCTTTAAACTGTAAAGGCGAGAGTGTAAATGATAGTTGTCATTGATAGAGGTTTTGATGATAAACCTAAGTGATTAATTTGATTTTGTTGAATATGTAATTGTAACTGATTGTGTTACATTGATCTTAGGTGGATTTGATAGTGTTTAAATGAGTCACTATTATGTATTTGGCTTGTAGGATGTCAAAGTTGAGATATGTTGATATTACCTTGCTTGAGAAATTTCTAGTATTATTGAATGTAATAATAAGAAGATATGTTTGAAAGTAAACATACAATATGAAATGGCTTGTATGGAGCCAAGATTGAGATAGGTTGACCTTGTCCTAGTAAAGGATTGATGAAATTATTGAAAGTAATAACTTGAAATATATGTGAAAGTGAACATATAAGATGAAATGGTTTGTTGGGAGTTAACTTGATAGTATGTTAACTTTGAAAGTCAAACCATAAATAGAGAATTGTGTATAAAATTAATTGCTTGTGATTGGTTTGAGGATAGGTCAAACTTGAGAAAAGCAATTAGAAGATTTTATTGATTGGTTGATTGAAATCAAAGTTGACATGTAGTCAACTGTGTGTGTTGAAATAGTCTAACATAGATTGTAATGTTATGATTGTGAGGAATAGGATTGAATTCCTTGATTAGTTAAATTATGTTGAGATGGGTCTTGTAAGATCCAAAGGAGATAGATGAATGGTCTAAGTTTGTGAGACTTGAGTTATTACTTAAAGCTAGTATTAAGTAATTGAAATAGTGTTAAGTATAATTGAGTATTCAGTTGGGTAATATTTGATATTTGAACTGAATATGTGTTGAAGAATTATACAGATATGAAGTCATTGTTTGATATGACAGTTATAATTTGCTAAGATATGTTAGAATGATTAAATCACATTGATTAGAATTGTGATAGGAAAATCTTACCAGTGTGTGAAGCTTGTGATAATAGCTTTGATTGGGTAAGAAGGTGAGATAAGAAATAATTGAAAGCTATTATTATTAGTTGCTTAGGTTGATTGATATCTTATAGTGAATCACTTAAGTATTGAAAGAATTTAATGGATTCTTTAGTTATTTGTTGATTGTATACAAATAAAGTAAGTGATAAAGTGATGAATTGGGATTAGATCCAATTAAGAAATTATATGAAAGTATATCTGGAGTTGGACTGTGTTAAAGGTCTAGTTTGACCTTGGTTGATAAATTGAGGTATATGAATTGGAAAGTTGTTCATATTTTAAGAAATTGTCTGTGTTAGGAAGTAAGGGAAACCTTGAAATTGATAGGTGATGATTGTATTCATCAAACTTTTTGGAAGTTTAGATTGAATTGTTTAAGTTATATACTGGCTGGTATGTATATAAGTGAAACATAGAATTGATAATTATTCCATGTCCTGTGGTAAGGATATGTGATGATTAGTAGTACTGAGAAGGCTTGATAAAGACTTTGACAGTCTGAATGGCCTATTAGATAAAAAATAAAATGGAATTGAGATGTATATGTCCATTTTAAAGAGTTACTGAAATTGTGTATGTATGTATGTATAGTATACATGATAAAAGATGGCATGATAAGTTTTAATAGAATGAATTAAAATATGCCATCAGTTGTGTGGAGGTCAGTTAACTGTGATTAACTTGATGTGGACTTTGTTAGAAATGTGTTGAATAGTGGCACATTTTAATAATGGGGATATTGTGATACTTGATTGTAGTATCATGATATGTTGATTAAGACCGACTTAGTTGCTAGATTAATGGGATCTAGTGTTGAATGACTAAGTGGTTGTGTGATTATAGTTGTATAACTTCTAATTGTTTGTGATTAGTAGTTTAAGATCTTAAAGTTAAAAGGTGAATTAACTGGTTGCTAAGATAAGATTCTAGATGTCTTACCAGTTTAAAGCGTTATGTAAATTCTAACTTGATGGTTAGTTAGACTTTTGAGATAAATAGTGAGTATTGATAGATGTACTGTAGTGTATAATCATTAGTGTTGTGATTATTGTTTGGTCAATTGATATTGTTAACAATTGATAGGTTGTATTGAAAGGAATTACATGTGGAAATAAGTCAATGTAGAGGTTGGTTGAATGTAGGTAATGTTCGATTTTAGTACTTTTGTTGACTGAGCAAAGTACTTGTTAATTGTAGTTTTACCTACTGAGTTTGACCTCTGCTTTGCTTATTAAGGTGATATGAATCTGAATATTAGACTGGTTGTTAGTCATGAACTGAAATTAACTTTCAGTGTTGCTAAGTAGTTTAATAACTACTATTGTAATAGTGTGATTGCTGTTTTATTGATAACAGAGATGAACAGTGAAAATAGGTTAAAGATTTTAGCATGTTGCTAATTTCTGGTTGCGTAGACCTAATAAGTGATGTTAGGTTTCACTTATTGTTGTTGGTTAAAGTGATTGGGTGCTTTAAACTTTTATTTGATTGGTGATAAAGGAATTAGATAGATGATTGGTTCCTATGAGATGTTGGATGGATGCACTGTAAGTGTGCATAGGAAAAGATAGAAGCATGTACATTTGGATATGTGCATGTGGAAAGAATTCAACTAGTCTAAGAATAGTTGTAAGTTGCTATTGAGGATTAATGTATGCTAAGAGGTATGTGACTATATCACATTAGTCAGATTGATTGAGGTTAGATTTCGGGGACGAAATCTCTTTAAGGGGGGAAGAGTTGTAACATCCTCGAAATGGACCTAGTTGTTTTATATTATTTCTTGATTTAAATAAGTATTTAAATGTGTTTGGAAATAATATTGTTTGAAATTAGTTGAAATAATTGGAATAGGAACTGAATATTCCAATGTGATAAATGAACTATTAATTGTTGTAAATTAATATAGTTGACGGTGCAATAAAATGTTTGGACTCGCAAGTGGTTTTCGGGTTCCAGGCAATAGATTGAGATGGGGTATTAAATTATACCCGTATATTGAAGGCGGTTAAGTTGGACCGACTATATATTTACTTTCCAAATTAGGAAAGTTATTCATTTTCATTTCAAAACTCACAGAAACTCTCAGAAAACCTCCAAATCAAACTAGAAATCAAATCAGGAAGTGGTGATTCTCGTGAAACTTCATTATCATCAGATTATTATCGATATGTTCTTCAATCAGTAAGTGTTCTTAAGTATTTAAGAATTTGATTTTGATTGAAATTAGGTAAATTGATGATTTGAGAGATTTGAATGTTAGAAACATGCTAGAAGTGTTACATATTGATTATGTAATGATATTTGTGGTTTATAACCGTTTGAAAACGAGTTTGGAGTGATTTGGGTATAAAACCCGCGAGTTAGGGTTTGAACAATTCGAACTGGGCTGGGACGACTAGGGAATCCAGCGGATTCACGGGAATCCGGCGGATTCCGGCAAAATTTAGGGAATCCGGTCGGATTCAGGGAATCCGGCGGATTCAGGCTGATTTGTGGGAAGCCGGCGGCTTCTGAGGGAATCCGGCGGCTTGATAGGCTGGTGTCACATTTCTTGTTTGATTTGATAAGTAATGTGATTGTTATTTGATATATGTTCAGATTCATATATGATAATAGTTATGTTGTAATAACTAATATATGATTAGGAACTAGTAATATTCATATTATTATGTTAAGTTCCTAATAGTATGGATTAATATAAGTTATGTATTGATATGGATTACTAACTTATATTTGATTGTAAATTCTCAGATGTGGAGAAGGCTCAGTGATATTAGACTACTGAGTAGAGGCCTGAGGTAGTCGGTGAGTGGATCTGTAACCTCAGTGTGATTTAGTTGTAATGATTTGATTTACAACAAGTAATTTATAGTATTACTTTGATAGAATATGTATGTTTGAGATATCTTGCCATGTTAGTTTGGTTGTTTGTTTACTTGGCAGATTGTGCTAGTATGTAAGATTTTGAGGTCAACTTGATTTGATGGTTGGACTTGTTGTTGTTGTAGACGACAGGAGATCTCGGAAACTTGAAATGTCGGTTTAGAGATCTAGGTCGTGTGTGATTGACAACAAGTTATCGGTAGTTCTGTATGGGCCAATACAGATGATTGATAAGAGTTCCTTGAGTACCAAACCGGTATTAGGGTGTCTCAGGGACCACCGATCCTCATGATGTTGCGTGTATGACATTGATTGGATGTCAAGTGATTGATTGAATTTTCTGTTTATTGTTATTTGATGTAAACAGATTGTTATGCTAGGTTAGACTGTTGCTTATAGTTTCATTCACTTAGCTTTATGCTAACCCCACTACAGTTCTTCCTGCAGGTTAAAATAGATGGGACATATTGGGCAGGGCAGGAAGTGTTTGACTGGATGGAATGTTTGACAGGCTTTTACTCTGATGTTATTTTGATAACTAAAGAAATGTTTTGAATTATATAACACCGAGTTTGTTGAAATGTCATGTAATAAGTTTGAAAAAGTTTATTGACATTTTGAGTACATTGATAGTATGTTTTAAATATACGCTTCCGAGTCGCAATTATTATATTATTGTTTATATTGAAACGAGGGGTGTTATAAATATGCCATCTACAAAGCAATTGTGTGGCATTGGGAAAAACTTGACGACATGCATTTATAAGAGCCAACTCTCTGTCAGTGACAATCACACGTGGGTGCATACAGTCCTCTAATGTCAACTTTAGATGCGTTAACACCCAAGTGTAATTCACCTCCCTTTCTTTATCTATGAAGGCAAAAGCGATGCAAAACGTCTTGTTGGTAGAAGTTACACCAACAATCTCTACAAACGGCATCTTGTACTTGTTTGTCTTGTATGTTGCGTCTATGAGCAAAACGTGGGGGAATGCACGCCATATATCCAATGATGTTGGATGAACGAAGAATAAAGCTTCTAGCTCATTTAAATCATTTGTAAAACATTCATATACATAACGATTTAATTGCAACAAAGACATGAGAACCTGCATCGGAGATCTCCCTGCATGCTCCTCCATGCGTATTTTGGAGCGTACATTGTAAATGTTTTTAAGTATAGACACGTTATTCTTATCTTGTCGCTTTATTGTTGATAGGATATGTCGAGGCGCCACATTCATCCTTGTTAAATCATCCACCAAACGATATTCATCATTAGACAATCTTCTTGCGAATGCATGCCCTTCTAGGTATTGTGCAGGTGGATGATTATGTTGATCACATACCACCCTTAGCGCCCAACAATTGTACTCATAAACATATTTTCCTATCAATTGGAATGGACAATTAATTTTTTTTGTGCCAGTAACTCTACTTGTACCTGTAGCTATATAGTCACCGCTACGATCACACATAAACGTAACTTTATTCACAAAACCACTTGAATCTTTCTTTGATCTTTGAGTTACGATGACATAACCAAGAGATCGTCCAGTGCTTTGCACCCAATGCGTTAATTCTTCACGAGAGTTGAACCCCTACAATTAAATAAATTTTGTTAACTTTAGATTTATGATTTTGAAAGATTTAAAAATTATAATATAAGCTTTAGGACAAATGGTTTACCTGATCGGTGATATATGGTGATGTGCTAGTGTAAAATTCTTCACCTTCAGTTGTGTAGTTTCCATCAAAATTTGACATCTCTTTAAATGAAAACAATTATATTGCCGTAAACAATTGAAGAAAAACAGCTTAAGCAATTTTTTAATAAGATACTACATTATTAATATTAAATTCAATAATAAGCTAACATAGTAAAAACACTTACACAAAAATAATAAGTTTTTTTTTTAAAACAATAAATATTATATTTTCATAAATGAATGAACTTAGGAGTCCATGAATAACCAAACACAAATTTTGAATCACGATGAACTAGCAGAATATAAAACTATTATTATTATTATTATTATTATCATTATTATTATTATTATTATTATTATTAATTCTAAACCCAAGCCCATTCCATTATAAAAAATCCCTAGAAACATATAGAGTAGTTTTTTCCTCTGTCTTCTCACAAACCTCCTTCCCCCTCGATATCTAAAACCGTCGCCGCCACTCCTCCCCCTTCTTCTCCCCACCAACCATTTTTCCTCTCACCAACGCCTCTCTATTCTCTCTCTCTCTCTCTCTTTCTCACCACCATCGGCTACATGGTGTGGCGTCGGCCTCCATGTTTTGGTCACCATCCAACCACCACCATCGGTTACATCTAGTAATTTTTATTTTCTTTATAAGAGATTGGAGCTTACCTTGAAGACAAATTTCTCTTACTTGCTGTAGTTGGTCATATTAGCAATCTAACTATGTTTTAATTTAATCTGAATAGATTATTGTAATCTGTATAATAATGTGATTACCAAATTTATATGAGTATTGGATTAAGCTTTACCTACCAGATAATAACTTCAACTAATAACTATAATTTTATTTATTTATATTGGTAATTACAGTTTGTTAAATGGCAACGTTTTTGTTGATGGTTGTTAGGTAAATTGTGGTGGTTAGATAAATTGAATTAGTTATCTGCAAACATTAAAAAAATAAAAGTAAAAGTAAAATTGCTATTTCCAAGAAAGTCTATGGTTAAAAGCTACAAATTAGGTCTTCTGGTGTATATATAGTACTACCCTTTTTATTTTGTTACGGAAACTGTAGTATTTATTAAGTGGGTGATTAGATGAATTATTTTAGGAATTTATTTTATTGTTTATAAACAAATAAATTTAATTTTTTGAATCATTCCTCACAAATAAGTATATAAACTTTTAACACCCACCAAAGGAAAATGGTAGAGGCCAACCTAATACGAGTAATAGAATTAACAAGAGAATTGGTACATATGAAATTGTTATTATGAGGAAAATGAAATCACATTTGACACACGTCAAATTTTTATCTGATTAGGCCAAATTTGTTAGACCTAAATATTTAAGTCAAAACGTCCACTTTAACTACGTACACAGTTCTAAGAATCTCTACTAACTACACCAATATTTCTACCCGCTAAAATTTGTTTTATCGATTGTAACATGATAGTAAGTAAACACTTACTTGAAACAATCCAAAATAGTAATATGAATATTTGTAACGGAACAAATGTAGTATATACACAAAAGGGCAAATATGGCTTTTAAAGAGTCACATTTTATTTAGTTAACTCAGGTTCACTTAAAAGTTACAACACATATGTAACTTAACGTAACGTAATGTAAATTCTGTATCTAAAAGTAAATCAATAAAAGATTATTAACAAACCCAACAAATATTGATGGAATTTTTCAGTTCATAACTGCAAAATTAAAACTATTTTGGTGTAGCTAAAGTTGTACTTTTTATTTTGCTGTATCAATAAGCAGTTTTTGTTGGTCGCAGTTTGATGTTCAAAATATAATACAGTAACAAATGAAAAATTAATACAAACCGTCACCTTTCTTTATTATGATGTTGTGGCCTTAAATCACTACCCACTTTAGATAGATGTAAGGAGACAAATTAGGAGATTTGTTGTGGCTTGTACGTGTAGGTTTTGACAATTTCATAAGCACATAGCTTTGTTCGGAACAACAAATGTACAACTCCTTTAAGCATGAATTTTACATTTCTTAGATTAGATTAGATCAGATCAGCTCATTTGATCACAAAAGAAACATTATATCAGTTTTCTTTCAAGAACCTATATTTCACATCCATTTGGTGAGTGTCATGTTGATTTATGTTTTTGACACCTTGACGAAACGATGTGGCTTTGTTTGGAACAAATTATTGCCTCATCGATCGTGATATGTAAATCCTTATGATTGTTGTATACAAACGATTAACTATGTTTCTGTTTCTCTAACGTACATTTTAACATTTACCGTTCTACAATCAATATTTATATGATAAAACAAATATACGACATTAGTACGATGATTTGTGTTTCATTTGTTTTAATTTCAGTTGATTTGGAGCAAGTATGTCCAAGATTATTGTTGCATGCTTAACAGCTACTGCATTTGGGTTCGCAATGGACCATATCATTTCCAGTAACAAATTATTTGGAGGTAAGTTTTTGTCGTTGTTTGTGTATATTCCAAAACACATTAATAATCCGAATTCTGATTTATTAACTTTCCAATTAATAGATAAAAAATTTAAGACACAACAATTGGTTTAGTTTCATGCTCAATGAGTATAGACTTATTATTTCGGATCTTTTGACCATAACTATGCTTTCTGGGTTTATATCTACATTTTACTATGACATGTCACATATTAATTGAGGTTTACAAAAGAAACAAGTTTTATGAGGAGGTAGTATCTTATTACTTTATTGATCTTGCTGCTTATTGTAAAAAGATCAATCTTTGTCATATTTTCAATAGGTACAACTCCGAAAACAATGAGCAAGGAATGGGCAGATGAAACAGAGAGAATGAAAAACGCATGGCCTCGCACTGCTGGACCTCCTGTCGTGCTAAACCCTCTAACTCGTCAGAACTTTATCGTCAAGTCTCGTGATTCTTGAACCTTCTTTAACACAAATAAGGGGCAAATCATATGTTGGCGTTCACCTGTTTGATAAAACAAAAAAGAAAGAAAGAAAGTGAAAACATGGTTTTTGATGATTATTAGTGTGTGATGATATGGTATTTTGTGTTTGTCATCTTAATGAAATAAATAAAAGTGTTATGTTGGTTGGAATGAGAATATGAGATGATCTGCCATGACTTATATGATTAGGAAACCAACTTCTACGTCCAACTTAAGCTTTCAAATGATGCAATTTTCTTTCATTTGGGCGGGTAGCTAAAAGGAAGTCCTCATCAATTTCAAATCGCGTAATTTGAAATTCTTTGGGGTCATCTGCCCCAGTCTGATAATTCAACATCGTGGAGGCGGGTGGTTTGCCAAATTGTATAGGTTTATCAGTTTAAAGAGTATTCGTGGGACCCTGAATTTTTCCAGTCACATCAACAAAGTTGGCTAGATAGAGGGTTCTCTGGTTACCATTTAAAAATAAAAATCCTCAATTTCTCTTGAACAAGGGAAGGGTAACATAGCACTGTACCATAATCCTAAGCCTAAACCAACCAATTTATTCGTGAGGCAAAACATGGCTGGTGCTGTTTTCATAGGAGGTGATCACGAATAACTAACATCAAATATAAAATATTTGACTATCAACTTCTTTTTATGCCTTCATTGACTCGATCAATATCATTAAGGCTGTCACAAAATTAGAATCATTTCAATACCACATCCGGGCATGACGCTTTATAGCCTTTTGCGGCTATGCTTGCTCTAACAACGTGGTTTATAGCCTTGCAATCACATCCATATGCATATCCTACAAAGGCGTACGTAGATGATTGAGAACTTCATGTACATACCCAATAAACATAATATGGGTTCAAGAGTCGTAATAAATGCCCCAACTCCTTATGTCATAGAATAAATAAGGCCATAAACCTAGTAACTAATCAACATTAACCGATGCCAAATTTATTTTTTTAGCAAATGATAATGTTATAACTTATAACAGGGGAAAAAAAACGTTCACACTTGAAGTTTTTAAATTTGATTCAGTGTATTTATATATTAACGATATAAAAAGAAACACAAAGTCGTTGTAGTATAGTGGTAAGTATTCCCGCCTGTCACGCGGGTGACCCGGGTTCGATCCCCGGCAGCGGCGATTAGGTTTTAAGACTTAAAAATATTACTGGAACGGTTTTATTTTATATTTGATTTGATTAATATTTTTTGATTTAATATTCAATCAATAGAACGTTCGTGATTATTATTTTTTGGTTTGTTGTGTCCAATAATTCACATGGGAGTCTACTTTTGTTCCAGTTCCAATGGATTACATGTTTCAAAATCCGATGGCTCAAATTCCTTTTTAATTTGTTCAAGTTCCATGTAAGAATGTTGAAAAAGTAAAAATATCATATCAGGTTATCGTTGTTAATAGATATTATCATATTATAATTATATTGTAACAAATAACCAAAATATCATATCAGGTGGTCGTATGCGGTTGTGGTAGTTTCCATTAAGATAACTGTCATGCACATAGCTCATAAGTATATTACAATGTTGAGCTGCATTAAATTGATTTACATTTTTATAGATGCCTAGCATAGTTAATAATATCGTGTCAACGACGTCACCATGAAGACAACAATTGAGCAAACTAGAAGGGTTTAAAATGTATTGGTGAGATTTATGGTGGACAAAAACATATGGCAACTTTATTGGGACCAATGGAAAGTATACGTTCTTAACAACATGAAACGAAATGGTTCGCGTAACACTTCATCCATCAAGGTATGTAACTGATCACTACGACTTATCGGGATCAGAGAATGAAGAGTATTTTTGGTCACATACAAGATGTATCAAGGTTTTTGGTGAGATATGAAGGACCGGCTCATCCACACCTGGTATAATATCTTTAATTTCTTAAAAGTAGCTATATTAGGAATATATGTACCCTGCTCTAATTGAACGATATAGTAAACAACATCGTTTAAATTTTGCGTAGGTGGTTCCACCAATATTCTTCCAGTTGAGTAGACCACGCTTTTTGTAGTCTCATAGTTATCATCACAAACCATGGGGTTTATGTATTGAACTACATCGAGTACGATGAAGATGGCTATGCATATAGTGGAGAATAATGGGTTGCTTTATGCTGTGATATCGAAGTATAAATTATGGTTTTCATATATTCCATGCTAGGTAGTTTGGGTCTGTAAGTATTCCTTGAAGGAGGTCAATTGGTGAATAGATGTATTAGAAACCCGTATAGTAGTATCTTTAATCTTCATTTGATGATATAAAATGTTTTATTGTTATTATGTATAGTGTAGCTAACTAATAAAGATAATCAATATATATATAATTGTGTAGGAGTTTAATGTTGATAAAAGTATATTGTTAATTAATGTTACTATATGTCATTTGTATCAGGTATAGAAATCTACTTCCCGTAAACCTGAGCTATGGCCATTCAAAACAGTAGTCGGAATTCAAGCCCAAATTATATCATCTCCAATGAATTTGAACGTACGTGATATCCTACTATATGTATTTGACACCGCTCATTATAATAGATTATCAAAAAACCCACTAGTATTCGAAATTTTTATGAAATTTATGCAAATAGCCCGCAAATTTGCGGGTTATGATCTAGTTATAATTATATTGTAACAAATAACCATTAGTTCAAGTGTATATTAACGGATACTGTATTATTTATTAGTGTTTCTAAGTCTTTTATTGGTTTTCTCTTCAAGTATTGTAATTGTAATCTATATATATTTCTAATTATTGCTTAATAATAATGCTATGCAGATTATCACAATTGATAGTGTATTTATTAAAATCAGGATCATATCCAATATTTTGAAAATTAATTAAATTACAATTGAAGTGAAAAAAAAAAATAGTGAAAAACTTGAAAATGTGAAATGTATATTCGCCGAACATGTTTAATTTTTTGATTATATCAAATTTGTTAAAAGACCATTATAAGCAAGCAATGACAGAGCTTCTTTGTTGCAGGGAGGGGCTCTGGCCCCCCAAATATCCAAGTTACTAGCAATATGTATTTGATATTTTAGATATATGCATAACATGGTCAGTTGGATGAGTTAGTTAAAGTTTCTTTTCTAAGACCATCCACAATGCATTAGTCTTTTTAGGGTCCAATACATTGACACATCATCATCTCATCAATTTACATACAATCTTTACAATCCATTAAACCTTTCAAAGTTGGAGCAATGAAAGTTGGGACCACAAATGAGGTTGAATAATGCATATAAAAGAAAAGGAATTGAAGGTGGGGACCACCTTTTGAGTCTAATGAAAGTTGGAGCAGACAAGGTTGCTCTTTAAACTCTTGGATGATTTGGCAATACAGAATGCATGAGATAGTTAGATGAATTTGTATTGGACCATCCACATCATCCCATTGTGGATGGTCTAAGTATTATAGAAGAAAATTGTTGCATGTTCAACTCCCACTGGATTGACTTTTCATTGTATTTTGGCGCTTCAAATTCTTATAGATATGACAATAAACAGTCAAACAAGGCTCTTAAGCACAACGCTAAACAACAATTTGTAAGTCAAATTAAATAGTTACATAAATGCAAGGCTAAGTATGTAGTGATAAAAATAATCTATAGAAAAAAGTAAAAAATTAGTTGAATACTTGTCTAGCATAGTAAACACTAAAACGGATGGATGTTTTTAATTTTTATACTCAAGTGTATTTTTATATTAAATAAAAGGGAAATTAATCGAAATGTCACTTTTTCGGAACGTATTTTTCGTTTTGCCACTTTTTTAAAAAATTTGCGGATTTACCCCCCCCCCCCCCGGTCGCCGGTCGCATCATGCGACCTGCGACCCGCGACCTAATGGTTACCGAGTAAAAGACAAGTCAAGTTCCTTACGACCCGTTCACCGGTCGCAGGTAGCACCACGCGACCTGCGACCCAAGCTCGGCGACCTGCGACCCGGCCGCAACTCATGTTCACTAGTCGTAACTTTTATTCACTGGTCGTAATTCTTGATCACTAGTCGTAAGTTACCGGTTTCAGATTTTTCAATTTCGGATTTTTCAGATAAGAATTTCTGACATTTTTCAGATTTTTTCAAGATAAGATTTTTCAAGATAAGTTTTTTCAGATTTTCTAGATAAGATTTTCTGACATTTTTAAGATTTTTTGTACTTTTTGGATAATGATCTGGATAACTTTCATTTTAACAATATCAGATTTTTGTAGTTTCAATACTTTTCATTTTAACATCCATCTCTGCAATCACTCTCAAATTCTCACACTCCTCTCATCATCCTTTTAACATATCATTCTTCAGGTACAAATTTTCACCCACTCAGGTAGTATTGCGTTTTTTGATGGATAAGTTTAAAGTTTTTATATGTTTTGGGGGTCGTTTTGAATATGTTAACAACATGCCAATGTATTTGCTAATAGAATGTAGTAGAGTGCCGTTAAAACTTCCAGTGGCACCAGAGAAGCCCATGACGTGCAGAGTTTTGTTGAAAAACGTATTAAGAAAGGTAGGTCTACCACTTGATTCACCTTTTTGTCTAAAATATATGGAAGGTCAATATGTTGTTGATATAAATGATGATATTGATGATTTTGGTGATTTTCTGTGCCATGCAATTAACAATGCTCCGATAGAAATTTACATTGTTGATCTTGTACGAAATGTTTCTGGTAAGGGTAGCAATCAACCTAGTAGTAGTAGTTCTGGTTTTCAACCACAGAACCAACAACAGACTACTGAATACTACCAACAAGCTCAATATCAGTCATTTCAACAACCCTTTCAACAACCTCAATATCAGCCATTTCAACAGCTCTTTCAACAACCACAATATCAGCAATTTCAACAGCCCGTTCAACAATTTCCGTTTCCTTATCAACCACAATATCAATTTCATTATCATGCTCCTCCACAAAATACAGTTTTCCATCCAACAGAACAACCGATGAACCCTTCATTTAGGGTAGTTGAAGAGACCCAAGATAATTATAAATTTGATTCGGATGTTCAATATGATCAATCTCATTCAAATTACTATGTGGAGGAGCCAGATCCAGATCCACATCCTCATGATTATGATCATTATGATGAGGAAAATGTCAATCCACCAAAGGATCATGACCATCCATTTTGTAATCACATTGTTGAAGATTATGAGGATGATGAGGGTGATGAGGAGGATGAGCCTGATCCAAGAGATATGTACGACAAACCAATACCAGTAAAATCAGCCGAACCTGATATATTCTGGAATATACCAACGCCGTCAGGAGAGGAAGAAAAAGAAGTTCCTAAACGGCCAGATGCAATGTATGAGAAATCTTGTCGGATTCGAGAGGGCCAAACATTCGTAAGTAAAGAGGAATTTCTGCTTCAATTGCATACCAAGTGTCTAGAAGAGGGTTTTCAGATTAAACCAACACAGTCAGACAAAAAAAGGTACAGAGCAAAATGTATTTTGCCTGATTGTGATTGGAAGATAAGCGCAGCATGTATTCGATATTGTGACAACTTCCAAGTAAGGAAGTTACATGACACGCACACATGTTCTCGCACCCACATCTTGGCCAATAGTCGTCATGCAACCAAGAAAGTGCTTGGTAACCTTTTGAAGGAGGCGATGACTTTGGAAGGTCGTGTATACAGAGGCAAAGAGATCAAACTTGATATGACTGAACGGTTTAAAATCAGCCTTACATACAACCAAGCATGGAAAGCAAAGTGTTATGCTATAGAGCTGTTGAGAGGTAGTCCCGCTGAATCGTTTAAGAAACTTCTCATTTATCTGCACAACCTAAAACTACATAACCCGGGGAGCACTACGAATCTCCGTACAGACGACGAGGATAAATTTGTAATGTGTTACATGTCCATCGGAGCAGCTGTAAGTAATTATTATTAGTCAATGACATACGTACATTATTGTATAATTTACAATTATTTTTTTCTGAATTTGCAGATACGTTCATTTGTCAACCATACACGCCCAATAATAATCGTAGATGGGGCACATTTGAAGGGTGGGTACTTGGGTACTAACTTAATTGCTGTGGCGATGGACGGTAATAATGGCATCTTGCCACTGGCTTATGGCATTGGTGCGGGAGAGACGACCGACGTGTGGACTTGGTTCTTGGGAAACTAACGTGACGCGCTTGAATCTGCCGGTGGGGTTGACAACCTCACATTCATCTCTGATAGGGCTGCAGCAATTGCGGCCGGTATTTCAGATGTATTCCCAGAGGCATTTCATGCCCTCTGTAGCCGTCATTTGTTAATGAACCTGAAAAGCAAATCTGCAAAAGTCAAGCACTTTGAATGGCATTACTGGAAAATGTGTAAGGCATACCGAAAGTCGGATTTCGATGAACATTTTGATGTCATTTCTAGACATTTACCAACTTCAGCTAATGTTCTTAGAGAGGTGGGGAAAGAAAGATGGTCAAGGCATCATTCAACAAAGACACGATATGCTTACCTCACGACTAATAGTGCAGAATCCATTAACGCCATGACCAAGCATGCAAGAAAACTCCCGGTGACAATGTTACTGGAGTTTTTTAGATCTTCAGTACAACAATGGTATTTCAAACATCGAAACACTGCTGCGGCCGTTAAAACACCTGTCACGCCATATGCCGAACACAAAATTGGTAAGAGGGTTGGCAAATCACTCAGCTGGAAGGTCAACCCATCCACAAACATGATATGTGAGGTGGTGGATCGGCAAAAGAATGGAACAGTCAACTTGGAAGCAAGAACCTGCACTTGTAAGCAATGGCAACTCTCTGGTTTACCTTGCGGACACGTAGCGGCAGTGATCCGTCACTTTAAAATGGACAATGTCAGCTGTTTTGCGGAGAGGTATTTCACCACAGAAACATATCGGGCAACCTACAGTGAGGCTATAAATCCAACACCTCATCCTTCAGAATGGGAAGATCCAGGTAATCTGCAGACTTTCTTGCCGTCGGTACTTGTGAAGAGGCAATCTGGCCGCCCACCTGGCCGTGCTCGTATTCCTTCGAAAGGAGAGGAGAAACGGGAATACAAAAATCATATAATTACATTAACAACACAACATAACTGGCCAACTATCCACTTTATTGAAAGAAAGAGACGAATTACAAGATTTAACCAATAACTAATCGAATAAACGCCTAGCGGCAGAAGAGCCGGTAATAACCTTAGACATTGCAAACGGCATTGTTGGATCAGAATTTGAGAAATGTGACAGATCTTTGCGGGTAACATACACCTCAATTTCTCTATGTATTTTGGCATAGTCAGTAATCTTCTTGAGTTGCTCGACATCATCTGTTATCAATTCTAAACCATTATCTAGGTCTTTTTCATGCTCTTTAAAGTAAAAATACCACTTCGGTGGAGGCACGTAACCGAGCTCGTTCAAAGCCGTTTCCAAAAGTTTGGTTGAAAATTCATCGGCCTCAACGCAGTCAAGAAACGTCAATGAACCTTGAGTGTACATTCTGTAAGCGCCCTGAAAATGTCCGGCGTGACGGAAAGCAACACTAAACATCCAGGGTACTTGTGCGTATATTATCTCAGTTGATGGTTCTTCATTTGGAGATCGAAAATACCAAAAATGTTCATCCAAAACCATTTTCAGAAAACTGATGACGAAGATATATGAAAAGGTTGAGAATGTGGTGAGAATGTGAAGTGTTGATAATTCTATCTTTCAGTTATACTATTTATAAATAAATAGAAAAGAAAATCAAGGAAAATCTTATCCAAAAAGATAAGATATCTTATTTCAAAAATAGAAAAAGTTATAAAAAAACTTATCAAAAAAGTACAAAAAATCCAGAAAATCTTATCTGAAAAATCTTATCTTGAAAATTTTGAAAATTGTATTTTACGACTAGTGCACAAGACTTACGACTAGTGACAAAGATTTACGACTAGTGACCAACAATTTCGACTAGTGACCAAGACTTACGGCTAGTGACCAAGACCACTCGATGTCGTTCACATACGGGTCGCAGGTCGTCGATCTCGGGTCGCAGGTCGCTTGGTGCGACCTGCGATCGGTGAACGAGTCGTTACGCGGCTTGGACTTGTCTTTTACTCGGTAACCATTCGGTCGCGGGTCGCAGGTAACGGGTCGCAGGTCGCATGATGCGACCGGCGACCGGGGGGGGGGGGGGGGTAAATCCGCAATTTTTTTAAAAAAGTGGCAAAACGAAAAATACGTTCCGAAAAAGTGGCATTTCGATTAACTCTAAATAAGACTAGTTGATCATTTGGCTGTACGCACAGCCCCTTCTTAAAGAGAACATACGAGGTATATATATTAAAAACCTATGTTCTTATTATCGATCTATTTTATTGGCTAAGCACAACCTAAGAATTGCAAATCTTATTTATTTTGAAGATACATATATATATATATATATAGGGGAAGGATCAAGAGGGAAGTACTAAATTTGAGGGAAGGAGGGAAGTAACTCTCAGCCACCCATTTCCTCTCCACTTTTTTCCTACACACTTCACCAATTTTTGTCAAAAAACCCAAATTAAAGTATGCTTTTCATTGATTCATCAATCAGAAACATTATAAAATTTCGAATTCATCAATCGCGTTAATTTAGATCATCAATTCCTCGTTATACATATTCATCAAAAATATTAGAGGTGGCAATTTAAGACCCATGGGTCTAGTTGGGTTTTTCTAATCTTTATAGATGGGTCTAGTTGGGTAATTAAAAAAAAACTTAAGTATATCATTATTACTCATTATGACCCAATAGGTAATAATGATATACTTAAGCCTTATTTTAATTACCCAACTAGACTCATCTATAAAAATTAGAAAAACCCAACTAGACCCATGGGTCTCAAATTGCCACCTCTAAAAAATATTAAAGTTTGGGTGTAACTTTTGGGTTTTTGTGAAATATTTTATTTTTCAATGAAAACAATAAAATTAAACGAATTTCGTAATTCAAAACTTATAAACGAGGAATTAATTGTATTATAATCGCCATTCATCATTGAATTTCAAAAATGTAAATTTCAGAAGGTTAACATGCATTTGCGAATCATGTTAATCAAAATTACAATAAAGATTCTTAAACATTCATTTTTGTTGTTTTTTTTACCTTTTATAAGTTATTATACATGTTGAACGTAATAAAATAACATTCATCAATGTATCGCAATATATATGAGCTTATATGCATTATAAATGAATGTTATGATGTTCATCAGCATGATATAAGTTAATATTCATCATGAATGAATGTTAAAAATTCAATGAGATGTTAACATGCATTTATAATGAATATGAGTTATTATACAATAATAACAATATGAGCTAATATTCACCTTAAATGAATGTTTAAATTGTAACTTTGATTAACATGCTTTTGAAATGCATGTTAACGTGCTAAAAATTTGATTTTGATTAACATGCTTTTGAAATGTATGTTTACGAGCCTGGGAGGTGATTTTAAGTTATTTACAAAAATGCCACCGCGTTGACTTTTGCATTGACCGGGATGTGTGGCTGAAAATTGCTTCCCTCCTTCCCTCATTTTCCTCCTTTCCTCGTGATCTCCCCCCCCCCCCATATATATATATATGGATTAAGAGATAAAATGTCATTGCGAAAGTGTTACTAACACCCATAAAATAAGTCAGCAAAAAGTTTTGGTGTACATTTGTTTGGCAGATACTTATTCCAAGCATAGGCTTGTATGTCACCTTATCGTAAACCGGTCCATATACTTATTCTTGACGATACTTATTCCACAATGGGCAACAAGCTAACATGTAATCTACGCTTATGTTACTTCAATTTAGTGTCAAGGCACAAAACGGAAAATAAGACCACTAAACTCGAAACAAAGATATGTATGTAATATGTATAAACATTACAAGAAAATCGGTACTGATGTTGATGTTAAAGTCTGAATATACCTAAAATGGAATACAGATTGAATGTATATGACACTTAAAAACCTACATGTGATTGTGTTACGTTACCAACATTACAACACCTATGGAAGTAAAAAAAAAAAGAGTAAATCAGCAATAAAGTCTACGATACATCTTTATGCAAAGAAAATCCATCCGGATGAGGATGCCAATGGAGAACAAAGGAATGGTGAATAAAGAATGGGTGTAATCTTAACATCCTTTGTTTGCATAGAAGGGGATAACAAATCATTGTGAAAACTAATAATAAGGTGGTAGGGATTTTTATGTGAGGGTATTAAGGTGTAACATACGTGTTTATTTCTTAAGATGGTACAAAATGTTAGTGGATTATATGTGGTGTGTTTCAAAGTATACTAATGTGGTGTGTTTTAAGAGCATAAGTGTTCTTCTTATAGAGTAATGAGATGAGATGAGATGAGATATATTCAAGCTCGAGTCTCTGATTATAAGCTCAAAAATAAACACAAATATTCTAAAGTGGGCCAAAATATGTATTATGTGGGGCAGTGGGGGCATTTATTGGACTTTAATAGAAACACAAGGAATGACCCGCCGCCCATTTCATCCAACTAAATTTCATTTCACACCAATGAAAGTATAGCGAATAGTAAAAACGCCCCTACTAATAGAGTTGCATATAATGTCAGGTAAGATGCGATATACCCGCATCTTGATCTTTTTAATAAGATTACAACGAATCAAGACAAATACAATTAAGGTTTATAAAGCGATTCTAGTCTCAAAGTATGTTAGCAAAAGACCTCAACCGAAATGAAAATCAATACATAAATAGGAATGGCAATGGGGCGGGTTCGAGGCGGGAAGTGATAACCCCATCCCCAAACCTATTAATCAAAAATATCCCCATACCCTCCCCAAACTTCAACGGGATTTTATCGGGGCACCCCATTGGGGATATAAGTTTTTCCCCAAACCCTAACGGGGATCGAAGGCCCCCACCGGGGACATCGATTCCTTAACACTGTTTCCACATTGATAATACTCTAAACCCAAAGTTTTTGCTGATTTTCTTTACAATATTATCTAGCTATTCTCACTAGTAATATCTTTTTTTTTCTTTCTAAAAACAAATGAACACAATAATCAATATAACATATAGTAATAGGTTTACAGTTCAAAATTACCAAAATCTTTACTGAAAGTGCCCCTGGTGTCGGATCTAAGTGATGATTGAAAGTAATTGATTGGCGGAAACAAACAATTACACAAACGCGTAATAAACATAAACCGAAACAATGAATCAATCAAAGTAAAACTAGTTTATTAGCTTCTTGAATGTATTGGAACTGTTTACAAGTATGCTTAGTCGACAAATGGTGCTAGGGTTTCGTCAACCCTAGCCAAAAACCCGTAGGTTTGTTTAAATACTAAAACAAATTTGGCAGACATGCGTCACTTGGGAAGTGTCGCATGTCGCCGCCCTCATGCGTCACTTACCTAAGTGTCGCTATGCATCACTAAGACAAGTGTCGCCTAATACTAAACTTAAGTGTCGCATATACAGAAAATGACTTTTCTATTAAAACTAACTAACGACACTTACAACTCGATAGACCAACTGACAGACACACAAACATGTATCAACAAACTCCCCCGTGTCTTCAGCTTGGTCTTCAAAACATCTTCAGTTTAAACCCAACCTGGTGGAAATACTCCACCAGCATGAATACCCACTCGAACGCAAATCTCGACCACCTTCTCGAACTTTGAAGCTTCTTCTTGATCAAAACGATGATACTCCATCTTGCTTTTGTGAAGAGCTTTCAAATCTTTCTTCGTCAAATTGATAAGGCTGATCGGATCAAAAACACGAAGAGTTCTTCCATACTTTGCAGATAAACTCCAATTACCCTTCTCAATCACTGGATCTTCAACTGAAAGATATTCAATAACTGCTTCTTGAGTAACGGAGTCAAACCACCAATATCGTAATCTTTTCAGAAAATCAAGTGGTAAAGACTGCAATGGCACAGTTTTCTGACTAGCAGCTGGAGGATAATGATACTTCACAATCGGTTGCTGAGTTCTTGAATCCAACTTTTTCTTGTATGAATAACGAACTCCCAGCTCTGGTCTAACCCACAAATACTTATTGCTGTATATATCTCTTCTGAGAATCTTCTGAAACATGTTACCACGAAAATCATCAGTGTGGTTAACGATGTTCAGTTGAGCAAGACGATTTAATTCCTCCTTTGGCAACGTGCTAATACAGTTAAATCTTGGCCGGAAATACTGTACTCCATCTCTTCGCTTAATAAGAATCAGAAAATTGACTTCATCAAACTTCCAACTTCTGATCAATCCTGTCAAATCACCTCGAACCTGATATGTTTTGCAAATCTTCAATTCAGGCTCGAGCTTTCGAAACATTGGGCGCTCTGAAGATGTAGACGGTTGCGCTTGTTCAGGAACAGATTCTACAGTTGGTTGTTCCTGAGTAATATCTGTTTGAGGTTCTTGGTCATCATCAGAATCATCAGACTCAATGATCGGTGCATCGAAATCATATGGTTGAGCCGGTTGTTTCTAAACTGGTTCCGATTCTCGCTCAGGTGCTGGTTCCTGATGAGGATTATCCAAATATTCTTCGTCTGACCCTGGAACCTCAGCATCCATCTCTATATCATCTGGATCGACTGATCTATCTTCTTCACCACCCGGATTTATCAAACTTTGAATGTATGTGAGATTAACATTCGAATAATCAACCGAAATGGGTCTCGGTTGTCCTGGAACATCAACGAAATAATCCAGAGCAATGTTTTCATTAATAGAATCTGGATTTACATTTTCGGTTTCAGGGGGAGGGGTTACATTTGTTTCTAAGGTTCTCTGACCTTCCTCCCCCGAAACAACAGTAACCGCTTCCAACTCTAACAATCTAGACTTTACGTCCGTCAATTCAAGCTTCAGTTCCTGCACTTGAGCTGCCTTGATCTCCAAATATTTAATTTGAGCAGCTTGAGCTTCAATCACGGCAGCCTGATCATCAAAACGCTTATTCATCTGACTTATCTGATAAATGAACTGCTGAAGCATCGCAGGCGGCGGTTGTTGACCCGGTTCTTGAATACTTATTCCCGTTCGCTGGCGTCTTCTCAATGGTAAATCAGCATAAGACGGAGAAGACCCAGCTGGTCGCTTTCCAAGATTAGGCGGTACATGAACACGCCCTGCAGAAATCCGTCTCAAAATACGCTTGAAGCGTCTATGATCAGCCAACTGAATCCCATCCAATGCATCCTGAGGTGGTACATCACCTGGAGAGTCGGGTGATGTAGGACCACCATCAGATTCCTCAGCTGCAACCTCTTCAACTTGCTCGATATCTTCTAAATCTTGAGCAATAGCAGCATCAACCAAATCCTCTGCATTCACCGGAGGAGCAACAACATCCTCATAACCATCCCCAGGCGGCACAACGTAGTTTTCATTCACTACGTGCCCAAACAGCTCACGATCAGGCAATACCTGAGAATCCTTTGGAGGAAGCTTGCAATCATTGAAAACTCGCAATAACATTGGTGTTTGAACCAATAACGACCTCAGATCCGGATCAATTCTCAAATCCAAGTCGTTTAGCAAAAGCTGAACAAAACGAGGATATAATAACCACTTATCCTTTCCAGCTCAAACATTCCCTACCATATTCCCAAAAATATAACCGCTAAAGTTGTACGGTTTGTTGTATACCAACGCCAGCATCAAAGACAGAGTCGTATGACTCGCAGCATCGTATCCACCTTTTCGTGGAGATAATAAACAGACAATAACAATGTGAGCCAAGTATCTCCAAACCATGCAGAGATACTGTTTCCTAAAGTCCACAAGTTGATCTGCCGGATAACCCATTCTCTGAAGACCCCCATAGATAAACGCGGTCTCAAAAGCAGTCGGCATATTGTTCGCATCAGGAAACTGCAAAACACGGCGAACTGACTCCTGTGTAATCTGAATCTCACGTCCAAACATAGTTGACACAATTCTCGGAGTGTCATTCTCTGTTCTGATAAATGCGTGATCATAAAATTCCTCGATTTGATTCATATACACTGGTACCGTAGCGGTAATAGCATGATGAATCCGTGAACGTCTAAGAAACTCGATCATCGGCCGAAAAGGCAACGAGTTCTTGTGCGTTGAATCCAAGAATGCAACGATGTTGTGCCTGGAGTTGGTGCGACGATAATAATCTCTTAGAGCTTCCATCTGTAAGCTAAAATACAAAAGATAACCAGAAATTTCGTTACAGAATAAGCTCACTCAAATAATTAAAAAACCTCTGATTTTAGCGTCACTTACAGAGTTACGCATAGAGAAGTACCGACACTCAGAGAGTGTCGCACTAAAATCAGAGAATCAAGTGATGCGTCACTTGAGGTAAGTGACGCATTAAATGCGTCACTGGTGTAAGTGACGTTGCCACAACACATGTCATTAATAGCGTCAGTAACAAGTGTCGGGTATGCGTCATTTAAGAAGTGACGGATAGTAATAGCGGCACTGATAGCGTCAGTTAAGAAAGTGACGGTGTTAGGCGTCACTTAGTAAGTAATGTGATGAAGTGACGCATAAAGGCGTCACTCAGCAAAGTGACGTTTAATGGCGTCACTTAAGGAAGTAACGCTTAACTTGTGAAATTACCATTTAGCGTCACTTAAGGAAGTGACGCTTGAAGTGACGCAACGATGAAGATCATCGTGTCACTGTTCAAACCCAGAAATCCCGACGAACCAAAATTGGGTTTTTTTGAAAACTAGGTAACCAAACGGTGCGGCATGTGAAAACGAGTAAAACACACCGTTTATTATCACAAAACAATAACGAATCGAACCCCAATCATCGTGATTTCATAAACCCTAAAAACCCGAAACTTCAATCGGCGATTAAATCATTAATACGCAATTATAATAGATAAAAATGGTACCTAATGAAGCGTATGAGTGAGATGAACAAGGTGACGGAAGCCGATTGCACGCAAAATACACAAAAAGCCACAGATCGATCGGAAATCACGAACAGTCGAAGTGACGCAGCGACGAGGGAAGTGACGCAAGGGTAGTGGAAGTGACGCGTATTGAATAGTGTTGGTGGTAGAAATAAGTGCCGGATACGGACTATTTGTACCAAAACCCTAATCGGCGTCACTTAGAACGACTCTTAAAGCGTCACTTATATGCGTCACTATGAGCGTCACTTATGAAGTGACGCATATCGACAGTTTTTGAAAAATTTTAAAAATTTTGTCGATCTTTTGCGTAGTGCTCAATTTGACAGTAAATGTGACGTGTTTAAAAAAAAAAAAATTAAAACTAAGAATAAAATATAAATTCACAAAATTACAAATATAAAAACCAAACTAAATACATTCTTTTTGGTGACGGAGTTGATTGAGTCTGGTTAGGGATCATATCGGAATAACATGCAATTATTAGGAATAGTAAGTGTTATTTCGATCATCAGTATATTTGTCCACTTTAAATTTACTTGGCACATTTAAAACACCTTTTATAGAAATTATTTCAAGACAATTATTGGTATTGTTTGTCCACTTTTACATGTTACATCCGTGTCTGTGAGTTAACCTTATATTGTTAGTATGAATATTTCACCATAGTCCCCACCATAGATATACCCCTATAACTTAGACATGAACATAGTTTCCAAATTCAGAAAGAATATAACAGAATCAATTTTAAGAATCAAGCCAGCGGTGACAGGTCTGTACTTGCGTACAACAGAGCAACATAACTTGATTCAGGTATAAGCAAAACCAAACGCAGTCAAACCAAATTTGTGGCGACCTTGTTTAGTACCTTAAATTTAAGACTTTGCAAGTGCATTGACTCACGTTTGCTTAGTTTTGAGAGTAAGCTGAATTGAGACCAGGTCTGCACTTACGTACAACAGAGGAAACAATCAGCATACTCCCCCAAAAGATCTCAAATAAACAATCCAAAAATAGAAGTATGTCAAGCTATGCTAAGGAATTAAGACTTAGAGTCGTACATCACAAGGTGTTTACCATAGGATCATAGACATGTATTTAAATTACTTCTTAATTTCTCAGAGACCGGTGTGTATCATGTCTACCAATACATCGTATGATGAAGATAATTTAGATAAAAACTGTTTTAAGTGTGTCAGATAAACCTACTGACACATCCAAGATAAACCTTAAAATTTCATTTTGTGCATGTCATCCGATGTACTATCATATCCCAAGTTGTTTACAGACACAACTCAACGTCTATTTTAAAAATGTTGCAACCTCGCGTTTTCTTTAATACTAAAGAGTACAAAGAGTGGCTGTTGCCCTTTTTTTTTTTTAAACACACATAAAAGCAAATAAAGTTAACTATCCAAGTCACACATTACTTTTTAGACCCAAAGAATCTTAAACCGATCATGTTGACCAGTTCATCAAATCGAGCACGTGAAAAGGCTTTGGTGAATAGGTCGGCATTTTGTTTAAGGGTGTCTATGTGAACCAGGTCTATCAAGTGTTTTTCATAGCAATCCCGTATGAAGTGGAACCTAAGTTCAATATGTTTTGTCTTAGAGTGCTGTACGGGATTGCGTGTGATAGATATAACAGCAGTGTTATCTATGTGAATAGGAGTCATAGTAAGAAGTAACCCGTAATCACGTAATTGGTGCTGAATCCAGAGAACTTGCGCACAGCAGCTAGCGGCAGCAACATACTCAGCCTCTGCTGTAGAAAGAGAGACTGTAGTCTGCTTTTTGCACTGCCACGAGACCAAACGCGATCCCAGAAATTGACATCCACCAGTTGTAGACTTCTTATCAATACTGCAACCTCCATGATCCGAATCTGAATAGGCTGTGAGAGCGAAAGTCTTCTCATTTGAATACCAAAGACCAAGAGTAGGTCGAGCTCTGAGGTAACCAAAAATTCGCTTCACTGCCTTCATATGTGACACCTTTGGTTTAGCCTGATTGCGCGAGCAAATCGACACGGCAAATACAATGTCCGGTCTAGAGGCAGTCAAATACATAAGAGAGCCTATCATTGAACGATAGTCCCTCTCCTTGCAATCTTCATCTTCCTCAGCAAGTTTAAGATTGTGATTAAGCTCGATGGGAGTCCCATAGGTTTTACAAGTGAGCAGGTCATACCTAGTCAACATGTCATTGACATATTTTGACTGATGTATATAAATACCTTTTGCAAGCTGCTCAACTTGTACACCTAAAAAGAATGTGAGCTCCCCCATCGCGCTCATCTCAAACTCAGACTTCATGATTTTCTCAAAGTTCTTGCACATTGCCTCATTAGTAGAACCGAAGATAATATCGTCCACGTAAACCTGCACAAGTAGCATATCTTCCCTATCCTCTGACTGTTCACGAAGAATAAATAGCGTGCTATCGATGTTCCCTCTCACAAAACCATGCTTAATCAGATGTGTAGTTAGCCTCTCATACCAAAGTCTCGGTGCTTGGTGAAGACCATACAACGCCTTGTTCAATTTACAGACGTATTCAGGATGCGCAGGGTCTTCAAAACCAGGAGGCTGCTTAACATACACATCGTTGTCAACCTTTCCATACAGAAACGCACTTTTCACATCAAGTTGATTGACGCGAAATCCCTTGAAGGACGCGTATGCCAGAAAAATGCGTATGGATTCCAATCGAGCAATAGGGGCAAATACATCATCATAGTCCAAGCCCTCAATTTGGCTGAAGCCTTGAACTACTAGACGTGCTTTATTACGAATCACAACGCCCCTATCATCCATCTTATTACGAAAAACCTAACGAGTGCCAGTCAAGTGGGCACCCTTGGGTAATGGAACTACTTCCTAGACTTGAAACTTTTCAAATTGCTGTAGTTCCTCTTGCATGGCCTCGATCCAGGATGGATCTTTTAAGGCCTCTTCAACTTTCTTAGGTTCATTCTGCGAAAGATAACATGAATTAATATTAGCTACCAAACCCGAAAGTTGTTCAGTATCAGTCTGCTTCGCTTGATGTCTTGTTTGAATGGGAGTATGAGGGTCACCAATGATATTATCAATGGGGTGATCCTTATGTATCCGAGTAACTGGAATTTGATCTGGCACAAGATTCTGTTCCAGGTTGTTCAGATCTCCCTCAGTTGCAGAAATATTCGGAGAAGCATCACCATCTTCATCTCCTTGAGAAAATAAATGAGAATGATTCATATTGTCTGCTTCCTCTCCCTCATCATCTACCTCATCCTCTCCTCCTTCCTCTAATGATGGCATGTTTGGATCATAAGGAAGTTCCTTGGTGTAGTTATACACTGTTTTAGAGGTAGAAGGAGCATCTTTCGAAGGTGTAACTTGAGAAGTAGATGTTGGATTAGGTGTTGTTGGTGGTGGTGTGGGTGTTGGTAGTGGTGTAGTATTAGTTGGTGGTGGTTCGGGTGTTGCATTAGGAGATGGGTCGGATGGTTTATTAACTGGTGTATCTTGAGACAGATCAAGTCCATGAAGTATGGAAACTAACTCTTCCTTGTCATCTTCATCTGGAATATTGAAAGAGTTAAAGAGGTTTCCATAATTGAAAAACCAATCCGGACCTGTTCCTTGAGGAGGTTCCGTATACCTTAAACATTTCACCTCAAACTGTTCCTCAATCTGATTCGTTGATTTGTTGAAGACTCTTTTGTTCGGAGAGTTGACTGAATATCCAAGAAAAATCCCTTCAACAACTTTATCACCAAACTTAGAGATCTTATCTTTTGTATTCATGATCATGCATGGACACCCAAACGGTTCTAAAAACTGAAGGTTTGGCTTACGGTTATTAAAAAGTTCGTAACACGTCTTGTTCTTTTTCTTCACTGTGAGCACTCTGTTGAGAACATAACAGGCAGTATTAACTGCCTCAGCCCAGAAGATGATTGGTAACTTGGAGTCAGCTAACATAGTCCGAGCTGTCTCGATGATTGTCCTGTTCTTTCTTTCGGCAACTCCATTCTGTTGTGGAGTCCTCGGAGCACTAAATTGATGCTCAATACCTCTTGTAGCACAAAACAACTCGAGAGTTGAGTTCTTGAATTCAGTTCCATTGTCGCTTCGAATCCTTTTCACCTTTAAGTTGCATAGATTTGCCAACTTATCCAACAAATACACCAGAATATCAGGAGTCTCCCCCTTTGTGGTCAAGAAATAAACCCACGAAAACCGTGAGTAGTCATCAGTAACTACCAAGCAGTAAGACCGACCACCAATACTCTTTGTTGAAACTGGACCGAACAGATCCGTATGCAGTAGTTCCAACGGAGCAGAAATAGAATTCACAACCTTAGACTTGTGGGACTTTTTGTGGAGTTTTCCTTTGTGACAAGAAATGCAGTCATCTTTTAAAGCAAATGACTGTTTTGGAACTCCCCTCACTAAATCATTATTAATCAGAAAATTCATTTTTCGGAAATGAATATGTCCCATTCGTCTGTGCCAAATGAGTGATTCCTTTTCAGAAGCCTTTGAAAGGAGACAAGTATAGTCACTGGTAGTCTCCACAGTTCTCATATTCATCACATAGGTGTCATTCTTTCTAGGTGCACGCATCAATACCCATTCCTCAGGAATGACATACCCAGGCTTCAATATCACACATTCAGTCTTTGTGAATGACGTGGTGTAGTCCTTGTCACAAACTTGTGATACGTTCAGCAAGTTGTGAGTCAGTTCTGCCACATAATTCACATTTTCAAAGCTAACTTTTCCATTTGTTAGCGTTCCCTTTCCCGAAATAGTTCCTCCTGAATCTCCCGCGAAAGCAACGTATCCTCCCGAGTATGGTTTAATATCCGTCAAAAGAGACACATCGCCAGTCATGTGTCGCGAGCAGCCACTATCCATATACCATAAACTATCTTTCACACGTTCCGACTGCTGCAACACATCAAAGAAAGAGATTAGTGAGAAACGGAGACCCAAGCTTTTACAGACTTAGGTCTTCCATGGTCATCAACAATAAGCACGTCAGATAGTATTTTATCTTTAAACAAATTAGAATTTTTATCTGATGTGTTATTGTTGACGACTGAAGAGTCAACATCAGACTCTTTTCGTTTCCAAACTTTGGAAGGTTCGGAATTGATATTAGAAGTAATGTTGGGCTTTTGAATTGGCAAAGGTTTTTGCTCAACATTTCTTGGCTTCAGAACAGGCTTGGGAGAGTTTGAGTAACGCCTAGGTGGAGATTTTGAAAAGGAATTTCTATAAACTGATGTCCGAGGCATCTCTCTCCCATAGCGCTGATTTGACAGCTTGGGACAGTCACGGATCAAATGTCCTTGTCTCTTGCAGTAGAAACAAGAACGAGTCTCAACTAACGGTTGAGGCTGAGGAATTACCACAGGAGGTGGAGAAACATTTCTAGAACATGAACATTGAGTACACGTCTTAGAAAATGTTTGCTTTGGTTGAGAGGTTGAAGTTGAAGGTTTATCATATGAAACTTTTTCATTTACTGTTTTTCGTTGCAAAATATTTACAGGTGACTGTAAAGTTTGTTGTTTCGAGTTTAAAACCTTGGCTTTTCCTTTATTTGGTTGAACCTTAATTTCAGATTCAACTTTTAAAACTGCTTTTTCAGATTTAACTTCAACTTTCTTAACTTCAGGATACTCCTGATCCGTAATATCCTCAATCTCAACGATCTCCTCAAAACAAACTGGAGATTCATTATTTTGCTCAACAATCTTCTCAACACTTACAGAAGATTCATTCATTGGCTTAACAAACTTAGGAGTGGGATACTCTGGCCTCGTGGTTTTCTCCTTCTCCTGTTTGTTAGTTTTAGCCATTTTACCCTTGATACCCAATAACTTAGCATAATCAACTGGAATCTCATCAAGGCCTTCCTTAACAGGTAAAGGAGTATATGTAGTAGGAGGTGCTATTTCAACAAAACCTATTCCTTTTCCTCCCTTACTTTTCTTATCTTGCTTATGGTTGCTAATAATTTCATTAAAGATCATTGTCGCAGAAGTTGAACCTAAAACTTTATCTTGATAATTACCATACTCACTTTTTAAATCAGAAAGCTCTTTGTTTAACAGTTCAATTTCAGTAAGATAACTTTTAATTGCATCCTGTTGACTAAAAACTTTTGCTTTATAAGTTTGAGTATCTAACTTATGAGCTTCAATATGTTTTTCATAGAGTTTTTCATTTTCTTTCAAAAACTTATTTGACTCATTAAGTTTTGCAACTTTATCTCGCAACTCTTGGTTGTCCTTTTGAAAAGCCTCTAGAGATTCAGTTAGATTAATGCATGAGATACAATTTAAAGGTTCAGGTGATTCATTTAGTACCTCAGGTGTAATATGAGCCATTAGACACTGTTGAAACTTTGCTGCCTCCGCATTCCAGTCATGAGTAGTTGGCTCAAAAACCACCAAAGCATTGCCCACAGCTAACGTCTTGACCTCTTCTTTCGCTTTTGGAGGATCAGGTTTAGTAAGACCCGACGGTGGCATCTTGGGTTTCTCGCATTCTCTAACGAAATGACCCAAATTCTGGCAGTTATAACAACGGACCTTGCTTTTATCAAAACCAAATCCTGACTTCCCATTGCCTTCCAAACTCTTGCGTCCTGTCCGTTGCAAGAATTTTTGAACTCTTCTTGTTATCACAGCAATGTTCCAATTCAAGTCCATTTGTTCTAGATCATCTTCATCTAGTTGTGCATAATCCTCCTTGATCAGCTCCAAAGTTGTGTTTGGTTGAGTAACCAAATCTTTGTAAGAGCTCAGAAAAGCTGTATAAATAGCAGCTTGCTCTTGTATTGCTGGTGAGACTGGAGCCTGTTGTTGATTTCCTTGAGATGTACCAGAAAGATAAGCTGTATGTTGACCTCCAGAAGAAGCAGAAGATGAATTGGTATCCGTTATAAATGCCATTCCACCATAACTCTTGCCAGAATTGACTAGTCCACCACCACCAGTTGTGGAATTCTGTACAGATCCACCTGACTTGCATTCTTTCTTCTTCAATTCCATTGCATGAGCTTGTAGAATACCTATCAATTGATCCAAAGTCATCCTCTGTAGTTCTGGATTTTCCTTTAAAAATTGGACCTTCACATCCCAAGCACTTGGCAACACATCCAGCAACTTCTTGTTTACCTCAAGTGCAGGGAGATTGTATCCTCCTTCATTTAACTCACTAACTAGATGTGAGTATCGGGTGAATAGACTCGAAGTCAGCTCATTAGGAATCATGTCAAATAGATCATAATGCTTTTTGATTAACTCTAGCTTGGCCTCCTTGTACTTTTCATTTCCTCCGCCTCTTGTTTCAATTGCCTTCCACAAATCATAAGTTGTGTCATGAGATTTAAAGAGTCTCATAACCTCCTTAGGCAAACACATACAAATGGAAGAATGAGCCTTTCTTTCAGTTTCATACTCTTTCTTCTCTTGAGGTGACATAACATTGTATGTTTTAGCTGGAGGAACACCACGATAATTCCCTTCAGCCACTGGAGCAACATAGCGTTCTTTTAGCGGTCCCCAAAGTTCAGGACAGTGGAAATCTATATACTGTTCATATCTATCTCTCCAGTAAACATAATCCAAATCTGGTCCAAAGAACGGAGGTTTATTGCTAGAGCCAATATCATTGCTCTGTCTGAGCATCTCTCTAATTCCTCTAATATCTTCCTTATCAGACATTGTAATGTACCTGTAAAATCAACTTAAAACAAAAACTAGGAAGCTGATTAGTGACGAAGGCGTCACTTAGTAAGTGACGCACCTTAGTGTCGCAAAGAGTAGCGGCACTTGATAAGTGACGCTATCGAGTGACGGATAAACAAACAAAACGACACTAGAGATTAGTGTCGTATAACCAAAGAAGTGACGGACTCAAGTGACAGACTTGAGTGTCGCTTAGCAATAACAGGCGTCACTAAGGTAAGTGACGCTGTAAGTGACTTAGAGTGGTAATGCGTCACTAACAGTAAGTGACGGATGACACACAAGTGTCGTATCAAATGACGCAATTAAGTGTCGGAATGAGCAGTAGGCGTCACTAAGGTAAGTGACGTATAATCCTTAAGTGACGTTAAAACCCTAATTGCTGCTTACAGAAGTGTCGCTCGAAGTGCCGCACAAAATGTCGAAGTGACGCTCCGAGTGACGCAGAAACGGCTGTGAACGCCCAAAAATCCCAAAAATCGAATTTTCGTAAACCTAACGAAAATTATTGAGTCCCAATCGTACGAAACCTGTAAATCTTTACTCAAAACACAATAATAACACCAAATCGATCCTAATCTTGCTAGAATATCAACGATCTTCACAAAATCAAACCGAAAACTCTCCAATACACGTACACACTTCGATCAAATCAACTCCGAGGCTCTGATACCAGTTGAAAGTGCCCCTGGTGTCGGATCTAAGTGATGATCGAAAGTAATTGATTGGCGGAAACATACAATTACACAAACGCGTAATAAACATAAACCGAAACAATGAATCAATCAAAGTAAAACTAGTTTATTAGCTTCTTGAATGTATTGGAACTGTTTACAAGTATGCTTAGTCGACAAATGGTGCTAGGGTTTCGTCAACCCTAGCCAAAAACCCGTAGGTTTGTTTAAATACTAAAACGAATTTGGCAGACATGCGTCACTTGGGAAGTGTCGCATGTCGCCGCCCTCATGCGTCACTTACCTAAGTGTCGCTATGCGTCACTAAGACAAGTGTCGCCTAATACTAAACTTAAGTGTCGCATATACAGAAAATGACTTTTCTATTAAAACTAACTAACGACACTTACAACTCGATAGACCAACTGACAGACACACAAACATGTATCAACATTTACAAAATGGTCTTAAAATATTCCGACCAAATCACAAGACCAAATCAATACAACAAGAGTAATCAAAACAACAAGAGTGATTTCGGGTTCATAAGAATACTAATCGTTTAGGTGGTGACTAGTGAGTATAATAATAAATATAAGTATATAAATATATATATATATATATATATATATATATATATATATATATATATATATTTCGGGGCGGGGCGGGGCGGGGATGATAGTACCCGTTCCCCATTCCGAACCCACTAAGAATCCCCATTTGGTGCCCCAAAATCCGAAATGTCGTCTCCAATCCGATCCGAAAAGTTCAGGGTTCGGGGATCCCCATCGGATTCGGATCCTTTTGCTATCCCTATACATAAATAGCAAGAGAAAAGTTTTATTAGAGTACAACACTTTTTTTTAAGTACGAGAGAACCAATGAGATTGTGCCACTTATACAAAAACTCATTTATCATAAGATCTTAAAAATTAATTATATCACAAACGGCAAATCGAAAAATTATGAAGATTGCATCATAAAATTCAGCGTTTTCTCCTCTTCGATTTAAGATCTCATAAGCTATACTTTCGACGACTATTGTTTTTTTCCACTTTTTGGTGGGTTTTTACAAATTATTAACACACGTGTTATTGTTTGGTTGTAAATTTTATTTAGGGTTACAGTTATGATTTAGGGTTTAGGTTTTAACATGGTTTAGGGTTTAGTATGATTTAGGGTTTAGGATTTAATAAAGCGTTTGGGGTTTAGGGTTTTTGGAAAAAACACCAAATTTAAACCATAAACCTCAAACCCTACACCCTAAACGCAACACGTTAACACACGTGTTAGTAATTTGAAAAACCTACTAAAAATGACAAAAATAGTTGTCGAAAGTATACCTTGTGGGATCTTTAATCGAATAGGAGAAAAAACTGATTTTTATGGTGCAATTTTTATAATTTTTGAACTTAAAAGATAGGGTAAATGAGTTTTTGTACACATGACATCATAACATTGGTTAGGGGTGTTCACAGTTCGGATATAACCGGATTATCCAAATGGTCTAATTGGATTGAACCGTTCGGATTGGGTAATTTGGTTTTTTGGATCGGATCAGACAAAAACCAAATTAGTAATTCGGTTTTTGGATTGGTTTTGGTTACTAGTATTAGAACCGGATTATCCAAATAAACCAAATAGTAATAATTGTATATGTAATGCCCATATGTAATACTCTTGTTTATCTATCAAAGTGAATGTTAAATATTTGTTTAGTTATTTTTTATACATGAAACTTTATTATATGATTGGTATTGTTAATATATATCATTGAATATAACTCAATCTTAAGTTTAGATATAAACATCAACTCCACATTTATATAAACCCTCAACACAACATGACAATCGGTAACCATTGATATCGTTCATTACATTACCTTTTCATGAGTCAAAACGATACACTAATGCAATTCACGAAAAAACCAAACGGTTTAAACCGATCTATCCAAATAGTATTTTGTTCGGTTTAGTTCGGATTTGATATTCAATTGGATGGATTGGATTCACATTTTGAGAACCAAAATCCAAATGGATTTATATATATGGATCGGATTTGATCCAATCCATCCAAACGAACACCCCTAACATTGGTTCTTCCATTCTCTTTAAAAAACCATACTCTAATGATCCCAGCTCTGAATACCAATTAGGCCTTCACAATACATCAATATGAGATCTCTCAAGAAAGTAGATAATATATTTTGCTACAAAATGTGTATAGAAAGAATAAATGCAAAGTTTCTAGAAGAGCATCATACACACCACATATATGTTCCTAGACAAATGAATGCTTTACATCTACGCGTACTATATAACGGCGAATCGTCAGTCTTAAATATGCATGCTTGCCTATACAATATTTCATGACTAGTACTTCATTTTTTAGGTATATTCTATCACTAGCCTCTCATTACAATGTTTTGCAATAAAGGTCCATTTAGTCAGCAGTTATTCATCCTTATGCTAAAAGGACATGTAGAAGCCCCATAATTGTAACTACTCATCTCAGTTGATGTTTTGATTATGCAATAAGAACGACGTTTATTGTTTTCATACTTCAGAACTTAAGCTGAATTGAGATTCTTTCTGGTCATGTTCAACATAATAGGTTAATTCCTTTCATCTTAAGTTATAGGGCGTATCTATTATTTTTGTGAGTAAATAAACACGATTGTTGAACTCTACATTTCTTTCAATTCCATTTGGTTAGAATTCCTTACAATACGTAGTCGTAAGACTTAATATCTACTCGTCTTTCTATTTTGATAAGTCAATAAACATGGGTTGTAGCTAGCAAAAAAACCATCAACTTGAATTAACTATACATCATCCTTTTAGTTAGAAATGTGAGAAATGTGTAGGAAAAATACATTGTATGTTGGTGTAACCGTAAAGAAATATATAAATTGAAGTAACTCAATGCGGCAATGCCTATCCCACCCTTTGAATCGAACTATTATATAATTTGAGTCGTACTTATTAAACATCAATTTTTATACTTCCATTTCTTGCGTTTTTAAGTAACCTATATTTTTCTTAACTTATGGTTTATCTTGGGAAGTTAAATGATTATCTTACAAAGCAATTAGTCGCATACTGTTGTTGCAAAACAAATAAACTATTTTTCTACAATCCCTTTTAAAGATGTCAAGGCAAGGAAAATAAATGGTAACCGAGAAAACTAGTGCCGGTTAATAGTTATATAGCTGTTAATTTTAGGGACTGAAGTTAACTTTAGGGACTACTGACTAGTGACTAGGGACTAAAACTGTAACTTGAAGAAATTCCAATTTTAAAAATTTAACGATTGTTAAACGTCCGTCAAATACTCAAATACATCTATCTGAAGCCCTTAAATACTCACTCTGCTTCATCTCCTCCATCTTATAATTCACTCACGTCATTCGCCGGTGATCTCTGTAACTACTTCTAATCGCCAACCGCTCGTAACTATTCTTTCTATTTGCTCATATTTTTATGTATGTGTATATGTGTTGGTTGAATCATGAAATTACCTACTGTAAATCGTTTTTTGTGTATCTGAGTTTAGATCTTATGATGATCGAATTGTTTAATTCTCGTTATCATTTAATTGATTTAAGATAGGATCGTTGTTTGTACTGTTTAGATCGTTGCGATCTGCTTTGTGTGTGTAATTGAGGTTCATTATGTGGTATATTTACGAAATGAGCTACTAGCTAGGGTTATGTCATGTTTTAGAAATTATGTATTGAATTATTTTGTTTGATTAATTGCCGGTCACTAGTTTTGTTGAATTTCACGGTTCAATTTGTTTTGTGAGATTTACAAAGAAGTATTTTAGGGAAAGTGTTTAGTCAGTGGTTGTTCGGGTAGTTTCATTAAAAAGTGTAAGTAGGGCTGCAAACGGGTCTGATCGTAAATATTTTGAGTTTGTTCTTATGCTGAAGCTTGAAGATGATGAAAAGGCAACTCTAATGAACTCAAGTAGCTCAATTAAAGCTTGAGTCGTTTGCATCCATAGCTTCCATGCATACGAGTTTTTACTTTACATGGTTCTTATATAATCTGTTTTAGTTGTCGAAACGAGTGGACTTTTAAAAATTAAAATGCATCCTTTTTTGTAGCTCTGAAACAAGATGGATTATTTCCCCTTAGTTTGTAATGCAATCTACTCGGATGTTTTCTCTAGTATGATCTTTCTTTGGTGTATCCTAAAGAGAATTATGTTGAAAAAATGTCTTTATTATGTAAGTTTGAGACCTTGCTCAACAATTAAAGGTCATAATAGGTACTGTGTTTTTTCTTTAGGTTGAAACTTGAAATGTTGAATGGTCCTTGAATTTTTACACAAATTGGTTTGCAGAATATATATTATGTAATGCAATGCAGTATATCTAAGCTTGGAAAGCATCTGTTTTTAATATAGTATATATTATCATCATTTATATTAGTAATTTTTATTTTGTATCTATGGAATAAGGTTGGCTGTTTTTCTCGAGTTAAGTGAAACTGGTTCCTGTCTGTGCATATTGTGTGACATATAATCATCCTTTAAGATTTCTCATGCTGTAATCAGACATCAACTTTCGCAAACATGATTTTCATTGAGCACCTATGAAATTTAGACTTCTGTTTTCCCCAGGAGGAATCAGTTGAGTGGCTAACGTTAGTACATATGCGTGAAGTAATTTATTTTTCTTTTTAACTACTAGATATCAAGATGGGGTTGTCGTTCACCAAGCTTTTTAGCCGCTTGTTTGCTAAGAAAGAGATGCGTATTTTGATGGTTGGTCTCGATGCAGCTGGTAAAACAACAATCTTGTACAAGCTCAAGTTGGGAGAGATTGTAACCACAATTCCTACTATTGGTATGTCAACATATTCACATTAATACAACTGCAATATACTTTTGTTTTGCTGTCTTATTAGCATGATGTTTTACCTGATGTTTGAATACCACTCTTTGCTTGCACGATGGAAGAAATGTAGCGAAACGTGTAATTTCTGTTTGAACTGCAGTGGTTAGCACATATTAAGGCTAAGCTCTATCAATGTAATAGAACGTCATGTTTTCATTGAAAAATGTCTGACTAAAGTATTAAACTTGTGTTTTTGTAATAGTTGGAGGTCTAATTATAATGAACTGGTATTTGGGCAGGCTTTAATGTTGAGACTGTTGAGTACAAGAACATCAGCTTTACTGTGTGGGATGTTGGAGGTCAGGACAAGGTAAGATCATCTTCAATTGGTATTAGGACAATTATATGCACCTAAAGGAGTAGAGAAAAGACCTATTTGGATGCCCAATTACATTACCTATCTTCCTGCTGAGTTTTATTGCTCTTAAGTCCTATAATGTTATGTCTTTTTACTGCATACCCAATTACTTTTACATCAATCATCTGAGATATCTAAGGATAGAATAGTTAAGTACCCATTTACCTCTAGTTTCAGCCAGAAGAACAACAATGATCCACTTTTTATATTACCTTTTTTTTTTGGTT
Source organism: Helichrysum umbraculigerum (assembly GCA_949592205.1). Lineage (NCBI taxonomy): Eukaryota > Viridiplantae > Streptophyta > Magnoliopsida > Asterales > Asteraceae > Helichrysum > Helichrysum umbraculigerum. Next base: position 199,318,447 of record CATIUR010000001.1, on the reverse strand, counting down.
GGTTGTGAATGAAATATGTACGCCAATTAGTCAATTACGTAACACTTTGTGAATTATGGATACATAATTAGATTTTCAGAACTTTTTAACAGCCAAGAGACAATAGTGACCTACCTTTTTGTATCATGCATCAATGTGTTAAGTGATTAAATATAAGATTTGGGTGCCAATTACAGTGTTGTTTGGAAGTTGTACAAAATTTAGCTAGCATACTGTGTGACAAAAAGTGCCCCAAGTTTTCCATATTTAGCAAACCATAATCTTGACTACAAATGCTCTTGATGTACTCGAAGTCATTTAAGGAGGAATTTTTTATCTTTTACATAGATGCAAGTCATAACACTATATCGACCCCCCTGCTGCAAAATAAGCAACACGGATATACTGATAAGGATTTGTTATAACTGTTTTCAGATCCGACCATTGTGGAGGCACTATTTCCAGAACACGCAAGGGCTTATCTTTGTGGTTGATAGCAACGATCGTGATCGTGTGGTGGAGGCTAGAGACGAGCTGCACAGGATGCTTAATGAGGTATTGTTTCTATTTTTTGTCTTTAACGAATAAATAATCTTTTATAAGATCAGTTTCTTTAATAAATGAATAACTGTTACAAGTCCAACATTACGTTGTAGCTAGAAGTTGTTGTTTCTAATAAGTTTTTGGGTGTTTTAGGATGAACTACGAGATGCAGTGTTGCTCGTGTTTGCTAACAAACAAGATCTTCCAAATGCCATGAATGCTGCTGAGATCACTGATAAGCTTGGCTTACATTCTCTTCGACAACGACACTGGTAATTTACATGTCACAAAAATATGTACACGAACCGACCCAAGTACACATGAATATATTCTTATATAAGTTCTACGTGACAGGTACATCCAGAGCACATGTGCCACCTCAGGAGAAGGTTTATATGAGGGACTGGATTGGCTTTCCAACAATATCGCTAACAAGGTAACTTCTGTTGTCATATTATGTCTTTTATGTCTTCATCTCTTTGTAAACTTGGCAGAAAGGAATACAAAATCACGATCAGTATATGACATAGTGTTTGTTTTGGTGAACCAGGCATAAACAGGAGTTCGATTATCCTGACTGTTAGTTTCTTTTGGTTTGGGACCCCTTTTTTCTTCTATTTTGTGTTGGGAATGAATAGATGTTGACTGCTGTTAATGTTTTAATTCTCGACTGTATACAATGAATGGTTGAATGTTTGAAATTGTGTAATCTAAGTTGCCCTTAAGGCTGGCTGCGTAATCGTGTTGTATACCTCTGCTCTTGTATTCCTTGTTGACGTGTTTCATGTCAATTTGCAATCATGCCACTTTTGACTTTTAGATAATCAACTATTATTAAATCATAACTACACATGATCTGGGCGAAGAATAAACATCACAGTTTCCATACTAACAAACAAACAAATAAATGTTACCTTAAAAGAACTAAATATGTTGCTTGGGCTGTGATGAATATCACTGAAGCTAAGCAAAATACATCATTACGAGCTTAATGAATGACAAGTTTTAGCCTCAAAGACAGAAATGTTTAAAGTAAATAAAGAATCTGACCATTGTAGTCTTACTTTTGGCGAAAGGCTGTATGTTATCGTCCAATTCAGCAGCTGCAGGCTTGTAGCCGAAGCCGATAGGCAAAATAAGAAGTGAACACCTGAAAACGTGGAGAGTATAGGTTAAAGATGGACTGAACCTGAAGAGGGTGACATTGCAAACTGAAATGGAGGACAAGAACTTGATAAGTTTGAATTTCCGACTTTGAATGCACTATGAGTAAACTGTTACGGAGTTTAGTGGTCGAGAATTCCTTAAATTCTGTTAATACTTGAGTGTCGAGATATAACACTGAATTGATGATTCAAAGTGATCACCGTAACACAAGTTTTTCGTAGTATCAGATAAAATCAACTTCTAAGATATGTTTCCTCAAAAAATATTACGAGTTAACTCACATAAATTGTATTTTACATACGAGTAATGCTATAGGGACCTAATTACATGGACATAAATATGGACCTACATATGTGATTGGTTGATTTTTTTCTCTCTCTGAATCTCATCCAATCAATTTTTTACATTCACCAATCACATTATTAGGTCTCTTTTTAGTCTTACTTATTTAGGTCCACCAATCATTTTCCTTTACGATTATTTTGTATCTTAATTTGATTAACTAAGCCTGACATAATTATTGCTTTTAAATGGATAATATATAAAACAAGTTCATTGTAATTACAAAAAGTTGAACTTTTACGAGAAACAAATGTACTCCGTGTATAATGTGTTTGTAAATAGTTGTGGTTTAGAAAAACAATTACCAAACTAAAATCAAATTAGTCAGTAATTACAATTGAAAACTACAAGAACTTAGTACTATTTAAAAAATAAATTTATATTTAAAAATAAATAAAATACTCAGTTAATTATATTAGCGTACTAGGTACTACCCTTTTTCTTTTGCTTCTTTCCTCTTGACGCCATTCTCGCTGTCCTCGCAGGTTCATGCCCTTCATAGCTTCAGCTCGCTACATCTCTAATTAATAAAGAAGGTATATTTCTTCTTCGCTAACGCATTCAACCAAATCAAAAGTCAATTAATGATCAAACAAAATGCGTGTTTCTTGATTAGGGTTTGTGTTACTTGGATATTACTTCTGTCTAATGATGCTCACAATGTGTTTGTGTTAATGTCTGTGAGAAACCAGGGTTTCAAAAGTTGATATCACACATAGATGTGAAGAAATATAGTTGCCTACGGTGTTACCGCTAGTGGTCAAGCTTTTTCTGTTCACCTGAAAAGCCAAAAAATTTAACCTTAGATGTTTATACTATTAATGTATGTTTTGATTATACTACAATTTGTTTTGTTTCATAACATTCATGAAACTGACATATTCAATCCAACATATACAAAATGGTATTCTCTGTCATTCAATCCAGGTTGTTCATAACTGTATGTTATCATTAAAGACCATGTACCTACAACGCTTTTGAATGAACCGTTCAGGCTGGTAACTCATTCAGCCTCTAAGCATAGAGTTAACAAGAATTATGCTTCTACGACGTACAATCCTATTTTACACCACCATTCGCTACCATTCATCTGACACTCAGAACCTTCGATCCCTCACAAAAATACCTTATAAACATAGAGCCAAAGCCATCCAACAAGCTCAGGAAGCCTTAACGGACTATCTTCACACTGTCAGAATTATACCTTACACATTTGCAGAAAACATCAGCAAATATTCTGTTATATCTCTATCTGCTGTCATATCTAAAGTTAAATTCTCCACGCCAAACTTCTCAAAATCCCTCCAGAGGTTCCTCAGGTACCACCCAGTTAATGAATTCGAGTTATTCTTTGAAAGCATTGGCATTGATGTCAATGAACTTGATGGTGTTTTGCCTGCACGTAAGTTCTTTTTATCAGATAATGTAATGCCTTTTAATGCTGCTTGTGCCCTTTACGGTTTTGGGGTTCCTTGGAACATGTTGGGAATGTTATATAAACAAGATAAAACAATTTTTGATAAGGACCCTTGTGAATTAAAGGAAATTTGGAGCAAGTATATGGAAGATTATGGTTTTACTAGTTCATCCTTAATTGGGATTTGCTTGGTTTTTCCTCATATATTAAGTAATGGGGATAGTGCATTATTGGATGATTTGAAGAGGGTTATTATAAATTTTGATTTGATTAATGATGTGGATGGAAATGTGTATTCATGGATTGATATATGTAGAAAGATTCGGTTGTTTTACAAATTGGGTTGCAAGAATTTTGATGTGTTTGAGATGATTGGTAGAAGTAAAACTGTTTTGGTGGAATTTTCTGAAGAAGTTTTATCTGAAAAAGTTGAGTTCTTCTGTAAATTTGATGTTACAAAAGAGGAAGTCGTGTCATTACTTCTTTCGAGATGTGAATTCTTTGAATTTGATTTGAAGACTCCAGTATTTTGTGTCATGGGACTCCTGAGACACTTTGGGATGGATGAGCAGCATCTGAATTCTATCTCCGAGGAGTATCCGTATGTCTTTGGTAAAAACAGATTAAAAAATCTTCCCCATGTGATGAGAGCATTAAATCTTAATCACTGGTTCTTCGATAATCTAAAACACGGGGGTCATCATCTTTTAAAGAGCTATCCAAGCATCAATCCTGATCAAGTTGTTGATAAAGACTTTGCTGAAAGCTTAGCGAGTATTGAGTCTTCCAGAGTGCCTATTCACACATTAAGTAAGTTGCAATTCCTGCACGGAATTGGCTATGGAGAGAATGGTTTGACTATAAAAGTGCTGAAACATGTGCACGGTACGAGTAGTCAGTTAAAACAGCGTTTTGACTGCTTAAATCATAATGGAATTGAATTTTCAAAGCTTTGTAAGCTAATTAGTTTGTCCCCCAAAATATTGAATCAGCAATCAGAAATTCTTGAAAAGAAAGTGAAGTTTCTTTGCAAAGACATTGGCTGCTCTTTGGAATATCTTGACGTGTTCCCAACCTATTTATGCTTTGACTTGGAGAAAAGAATAAAGCCCAGATACAAATTTCATGCATGGCTTATGGAAACCGGATTATGTAAAAGGGAATATTCACTTGCTAGTATTATTGCCACTAGTGAGAGAAGCTTTGTTGCTCGTATTTATAGGATCCACCCCGCTGCCCTAAAAAGGTATCTTGAAATCTTTATGAACCAAGATTACAATACGTTCCAAGAAACGTTGAAATCTTTATGAACCAAGATTACAATACGTTCCAAGAAACGTGATAACGTAGTGAGTTACAGTTTGCACACACCAAATGCTTGTCAATATTTGGATTCAAGTTTTCGACCAGGGTATGCACTAGTTTAACAATCTTTCAGCATATGCTTATGATAACAAATTTTTATTTTTTTTATTAGTTTTATGATACGATTATTTTTTCTAAGTATGCATGTGCATACCTTGGCATCCATGCAGGTCCCCCAGGGCTTCCATGACTAAGGATTGGAGAAGGGAAATCAACAGCTTAAGGTGGAGACCTGTGACAGTGGACCTTTTGTAAATACCAAGTGCTACACTCGCAATGTAAGTACACAATTTCAGTTGGTTTCAGTAGTATGAAATTCGGTACATGATCCTCTTGTTTTCTCCCCCTTTTCCACTTTTTAGGATTTTCATTTCTAATTCTTGTATTAGATTCTCTTGAACCATGGTCCTTATGTGTAGTGACTGATGTATGATGTTGCTGCACTGCTACGGTATTTACATTTCGGTTTTGGTTTAAATTCTTGGCCCTACGGTTGTAGTCGTATTATTGTAGATTGGAAATATATATTATTTTTTTGGAGAAAGAATATACCTTTTTTGTTGAGGGTATGGACCATAGATAATATTTCTACCAAAAGATTATTTGTAATGGAAAGCATAACAAAACGTGACCCAGACATACGCGCACTCGTTCCTTATTTCGATATGAAATCAGTAAATTTGATTGGACATTTCCTCATCCTTTTGCCTTCCTTAACCGGTCTTTTGGGCACGATTCATTAATCGTTACAGGTACCTCAATTTTCAAGTTGTTTGTACTTGTCACATCTCATCCATCTTTGGTTTGTAAAATTGTGTCTTTTTCTTTTGGGATTTTCTTAGTTTGGAGAGTTCAAGGCAACTTTGTATTTTTTTGAAAAAATTAATCAAGTAATAGAAATGAAAAACCAAAAAAACAATATTTTATGTTAATCTGTTTTGGTTTCTAACAATTGAGAAGGGTCATTTTATATTAAGATTTTTGTTACTTAAATTGTGTCTTTGCATTTTCAGGTCTTCATTGTGGTCAGTGTCGGGAAGCATGAGGCTGCAGCCTGCAAGCACCTACTTCTTCTGGTTTTTGGCTTTTAAGGTCAGAGAAACTATTAATGTTCATGAAAGTGTACCAGCTGGGCTTGTTCGTGCTGTTAAATATATAGCTTTTAATTAATAGATATAACTTGTATACTTGTTTGTCGACTAGAAATTGCTAGAGTTGCAATCTAGATTGTGAATTCAATGTGTAGTTTATGCCGAAATAATTGCTAGAGATACAATCTAGATTGTGAATTCAATGTGTTGTTATGTAGTCATGAAATTTCTGCCCAAAACACATGGCAGCACTTATATATATATACTACACATACTTTATTTTAATATTTCATTCAGAGAAATTTTTTTTACTCAGCATTAATTAGTTATAATTAGTTATACTTATTATATGAATTGTGTGATCTCAACTATCTAATCACAATCTATCAGTTATAGCATCCTTTTCATCGATAAATCTCATTTCTCTTAAACATTAAAATGAGCTACAGTAACCGATGAATGATCATAGTTAATCGGTTGCCTCTATTTCTGGAAATTAATAAAGAAATAATTAAAAAGATTAGCCAAAATTATTTAAGGTTCATGTCTGGAGAATACTTCATTCTTAAAGCAGCACCATCAATAGAACTACTGATTGATCTGAAGAAAGAAGTGTTGATTCACATGAAAAAAGAGTGCATTAATCCAAAAAATCCTTGATCAAAACCGTACTCAGCACCTTCCTTGTACGCCAAACCTGAAGAGTAAGCAACCAATGAGCAAGAAACATATAATTCAGGACCAGGTCAACCGGGTCAAAAATTGACCAGAGTATAATTTAAGGGGAAATGATCCATGTTTTTTACTTCATGAATGCAGTTAAGTTTTCATCTTTGTTGAAAGAACAAAAATATTATAATCATATTTGACTAACTATATATAACTAATTTGAACAAAAGTCTTTTGGGTCTATCTGACCACTACACAACACATCCACCCAACCATTAGCACCACTAGTTGCTTCTCAGACCATATTTGTGGCTAATTTTCAATAGTAAAGCAAGTTCTGCCTCCTGAGCACATAGATGTTGTAACAGGTCTATATAGCTTGCTATATCCTCTAATATGCACACACAAAAAAGAAGGAAAAAAAGGAAAGAAAATCAAAACGTTAATTCGTCAAGAACGTAAAGAAGCCCCAAAAAAAAAAACAAAGAGATCAATTAATTTATTAAGAACGCAAAGAAGACCTACCACAGATCTATGTGGTGCATCCATGAATCATCACAAACCTGATATGAGAAACTACTGATACTTTGAAGTTGACTTAAGAAAAACTTCTCATGATCAATACAAATCAATGCATCCAGAAAGAAAAAAAAAAGGCCATTATCTTTCCAGATTTACCGCCTTTAGTTGCATTTTTATGGCCTAGATATAATTCAAATTGATAGAAAGGAAAAAGTGTTAGCTTGACCCCAATGAAAGTAGATATGACAAGTGGATTTTCTAGATGTATGAAGCGCTAATGCTAATACTAATACTGATAAGAGTAATACTTAATGTATACATGTATAAGTATTTATGGCACATTATGTTTGTGCCATATCCCCTACTAATAGGGTACAAATCACTCATATACTGTACCCATGTATTTAATCAACAAACAATTCACCATTAGGTGAAACTTTAATGTTATGAATGCCAGTCACCAGAGATCATTTATGTACGTGTGATGAGACTTAATCTTATTAATGCCAGTCACCAGAGATGATTTATGTATGTGTGTATCTATATCCACAGTTCAATTTATGTAATATAGATGTAGAGTGTGATATGATAGTTACAGAATATTCTATCAAATCAATACACAACATCACATAACATAATATTTCCAACAATAATACTAAGGAACGCACCAGATCTAAAATTGAATAAACTTCTTTTCATAATAGATAAGTTTGCACGTGCCAGCTTAACCTGATACTGATCAATCTGAACAAAAGTGAAAAATCAGTCTTCCTCACAGATCAACAAATTCTGATAGTTATTTAAAAATATTGACAGTCAAGTATTCCTACTACTTTTCTATCTCATTTGCAAATGTTCGTAGAAAGTAAACTGATGTTATAAGAGAGTTAGAATAAGCCCACACTTTCATTAACAATGAAATTAGAAACGCCTCACCATTTTGAGATCCGAATCTTGCTCATCCACTAAGGCACTAACAATGATTGCAGAATAGTAGTAGTAAAGACATCTCGATCTAGTATGTGCTGATAGTACTACAAGTAGCTTAGAAGTAACGTGTATATTGGCTAAAAATGGAACATTAACAAGTCAGGCACCATCCAGAATTTTTTTATCAGTAAGAACATCAAATTTCTTAATTATGACAATACCATCCCCCTCAATGCTTATGATGTGTCATGTCTAGGGCATGCCATCATGATCTTATACAGAATACAGCGACATGCACCATTTGAAAGTCACTGACATAATAACATCAAGATATGTGACAGCGTACGATTTAGAACACACTTGGGCTATTTAACCTTTCATTCCTTAGTTTTGCCAAGCATTTAATTGAGACCTTAAGATAATTAAAATAAATACTAATGCTAATATAATAATAAATAAATACATAAAATCATTAGGTGGCTCTTGGGATTTAATTGGACAATCACATGACAATTATGCTAATTACAGCATGTGCAAATAAGCTCAAGTACCCGAGTTAACATTAATGCCATCTTTAACGCACAATCTGGAGAACTAGAAGCACTTGAAGGTGCTTCCATCAACTTGTTCGGGAAGACAAAACCTTATATGACACAATATAATATATAATCAATACAAAAAACGAATCATACACTAATCCAGAGAGAAAGACACTGAAACAATATTTCAGATCCATTTTCCATAAAGGATATCCTTCTTGAAGCTGATATCTGATAACAGATCATATACATATAACTTTAATTTAGATTAAAGTATCATCAAAAATAAATTATTATACTGGTATATAATATAAAATGGATTATTCACCTCAACAATTTGTGACCATCCCGTTAACATATGGAGTTGGGCAGACCGTTCTTCAAGGTTCTTTGTTTAGTTTCCCATCGCAGTAGTTGCTGAAGTGCATCTGGAGTGGAGTTGATTGTGATGCCACTAGCTGAAATTGACCGACCTCAATATCTTCATATTTTATATCATACATACTCAAAATCTAATATAAATTACGCCAATATATTTAAGTATAAACATAGGCTATACTGTGTGATTAGAAAAACTAGAACTCAATGACATCAACTTACATTTGAACATGTTGAAGACATGCAAAAACCCAATTGCCATTTCTCAGAAGGATCTGCGTATGCCTACTAAAAAAATAGGATGATGCCTATATACATGTCAAACATCCCAGTTAAGTTCAGAGACAGAAGTATAAGCAGTTTAGAGAAAATTTAGAGACATATTTGAAGAAGGTGAATCAGTATATACGTGATACGTCCCCTATCAGTTGCCTAGGTTTCTTCGGCAATGAGAGCATTTAGAAGGTCGAGAAATGAGATTTTGGATGGGTAGTGCTCAAATCTCGAGTCTACTTCATTAACTCAAATCTCATATCATAAACCTGTGAGGGTCATATCATTGTAAAACTTTCTGTTACATATCAAGGTGTGCAGAACTATAGAAGAGAAAAAAGTTTGTGAAAGATCATGCAAGACAAACCTGAGAGGCCATCACTTGCCCAACTTGAGGTCCAACCACTACTAGCAAATCATACTGCTCATGGATACCCATGGTATCCTTAAAGTCTGGGGAAACATGAATAAAAGTCAATATCGAATTACGCAAAGCACCCTACAACACAACAGGCAACAAGTGAAGAAAAAGAACTAAGAAACACCTACACAAAAAGAAGCAGTAGAGACGAACAAACTTATCTACTTACAGATAAGGAGGCACATTTTCATAACTAAGAAGTTTTAATAATGGCTAAATATCAGGTAATCATGTATTTCTATCAATAGGGTTCCCATTTTCCACAACCTATCAACCATGAGAAATAACACCGCCCCCTAGTTAGTGAAGTTCATGTCTATGAGATAGAGATTCATATCACTACAGACCTGAAGTTTTCTCCTCCTTAATATACAAAAGGTAACAAAAATAAACTTGAGTTCCTGAAATATAAAATGAAACAACTAACACCTTGCGAAGAACACATAGATAAGCAACAAGAGCTTCTGCATCTCCCTCTTGAATCTCTGGTAATATCATACCCATGCTCTGAACTCTGAAGCGATTGCTTGAATTTATCCTCATAGATAGACAACCAATCAAACGAAGTGCTCCTTGAAATAGATTGAAATGTGTTGCCCTGCAATAATTCATACACAGTGGATGCACCCTCCTCACTCGAAGCCTGAAAAAGATAAGTAATGTCACTTGAAAAATACATCACTGATCATAAGAAATTAAGAATATTGCAGATATTATAAAATAGATTGCAATTACACCACAAATATACTAAGCATCTTCAAGAATGCTACAAGTGTCTCAAAGCTTAGTGTGATCATCCCCAGCAAACTTCACAATTGTCTGCAGGACATCATTGCCAGATAAAAGTTCAGCTTCTTTCCGTAGTAAAAATCAAGAATTGTAGGAAGCTGTGAATTGAAGTGATCTTTAAGTAAAACAACTATGAACTGATATAAAGGAACAGACTGGCATACTAATGAATCCAAATTCCCATATGAATCAGCTTAAAGGAAAATGGCATATTGATAACATATTGAACAACCATTTTAGAGTTCACAAAAAAGTAAAAATAAGTTCCAAATTATGCTACTAAATTCATTGGTGGTATAGTGCATAAGGGATTTGAACTTACAGTTTCATGGAAATCATATGCCTAAATGAAGCATCCTGTGACAAGATGGACATTTGTCTGGCGGTGCACTGACAGCATCTGATATCAGAGAAATCGTAAGAAAAAAAAAGAAGGCTATATGTGATATGGAATAGATTAAAGGTCGCTCAGTTACTCAGACAGCCAAAACTATACATGGTTCTTTATAATGTCAATACTACGACTCATGTCCCCTGCACAATCTTTTAAGGTGGTAAAAATATCTTTTACATCCTTCTGCCAACCACCACTGGTTGATCATACTGTCAAGGAAACCCCAAATAGTATCTTTAAGGTTTGGATAAATGTGAATAAAAGTAATATTGAATTACGCAAAGAACCCTACAACACAACAGGCAACAAGTGAAGGAAAGGAAAGATCTATGAACGCCTATAAGAAAAGGTAGCAGTAGATATGGACAAACCTTTGGATAATGAGGCACATTTTCATAACTAGGAAGTTTATATAATGGCTCAATATCAGGAAACGATGTCTTTCTTTCATTAGGGTTCCCATTTTCCACAACCTATCAATCATGAGAAAAATATACCTCCCCAGTTAGCGAATCCTAATCGTCGAGAGGAAATGGCCCTGAATCAGGAAGCCTAACTTCTTTTAACTGAATGTGTGTTCTGTCAGAAGGCTTCGGTGGCTACATGTAGAAAGTTGATTACAAGTACAACCTTACAAACTACAAGTCACAGATAGAGAACAAAAGTACAACCTTCCTGCAGTTTAGACATAGGTAAACTCAACGGTTAGCCAAATTAATCTACATACCAATCTTAACAAAGATGTATGTTATACCACATTACAAGCCGGTCAAAAACTATACACGAATTTCCAAACTTCCCTCTTTCTACTTCAGACTTTCTAACTATCAAATTCTGTAAAAATAGCATAAAGTGTTGCTCTTGTTTCTAATTGTCTTCAAAATACCAGGTTAAGTATTTAATGCCCTTTCTCAGAAGGATCTGCATATGTCAGCTGTGAAAATGGCCCAAACACATGATCATATAAAAATCGCAAGATCAATATAAACCTGCCAAACATCCCAGTAAAATTCTGAGGAAGAAGTATAACCAGTAATAGAGATCATGTAAATGATTATTAAAAATGTGAATCACTACCTACGTACCCTATCAGTTGTGTTGTGTCCCTGTATTTAGCAATGAGGGCATTTAAAAGATTAAGAAATGAGATTGTGGAGGGGTAGTGCTCACTTCTTCCGCCTACTTCAATTAACTCGAATCTCATATCATAAGTATGTTGCAGTCATATCACTTGCATCTTCCTGTTACATATCAAAATGTTAAGAAAAGAAAAAAGTGTGTGAATTTATCATGCAAGACAAACCTTAGAGCCCATCATTTGCGCAATAAAGTAATGTAGTCTACAGCCAAAAACATACCTCGTTCTTTACAATGCCAATACAGCCACTGATGACTGATGTCCCCTGCACTATCTTTTAAAGTGGTAAAAATATCTTCAATGTCCTTCAGTCCTGAAGGCAAAACACTTAAGCAATCAAAAATTGTGTTCTTTCAAATGAAATTACAACAACAAAATAATAAGGTGCTCTCCTATCAATCTATAACCTCACCAGGTTAGTTAACGCCGTAATAAGAATGAAAGACGTATATAACTGAAAGGAAAAGGAAAAATATAGCTGAAAGAGCATGATGCACTATTAAATAGCTTCCTTGCACATACAAGTATGAATCTCTCCCTACAAACAACAGCTAGTCTTTCTACAAGAGCATCCCTCGAATCAAGAAAATAACGCTCAGTGCTGGGCCCACCCAAACCAGCCGGTTCTTCTCGATTGAGTTCCTCGAAGTTAACACAAACATTGAGATTCATTGATAACAACCAAGTACTACCAAAACTACCTATTACCAGGATTATGTTAATTAAAGTTTGTATGGAAGTCATCAGCAGCCTTCTCATCTCCAGATGATATATTCACCGAAAGCTAATAGATAGGTCTTTTTTTAGTCGGCCAGCATCATAGGTTGCCAGTTTTCAAAGCCTCACTCTTTTCAGGACAGAATTGGCTAATCATTCTTCATAATATCATTAGAAAAACAGAAACTGTAAGGTTTTCAACATAACTAGGAAAAAATAAAGACGTAGATCAAAAGACATCAGTATAATATTGGAGATGGAAAAGCAGATCACTGTTGATATTATTTTATTATTAAATTTTTTTTTTTAAAAAAAAAAAAAAAGCAATTGTTAGATTTCCAACATAACTAAAGTCAGAATAAAATATTCAAGAACATACATATAAAAAAATATATACATATAATATATCTAAATGTATATACTCAACGGAAATTTTTACCGGAAACGAGAGGAGCGACCGGAGACAGGGGAGGGAGTGACGAATAGTGTTAATAAGTTGAATGTTCTGCAACGGTGATGTAGGATTGGAACCTAACAGCGTGGAATCAACGGCGGAAAACAGTTGTTTAGCGGAGGCCATCGCCGGTGCCGGCGAAGTTGCAGCATGAGAGAGTAGAAAGGCGGGAAATATTTTTGTTGGAGGGTTTTGGGTTTGGATGACACAGGTCGGTGGTAAATTAGTACTGTATAATTAGGAGCGTTGTTATTAAGGGGTTTGGAATGGTTTTTATAGTTTTGTATCCGCTTAACAAGTACGCAAACTATTTTATTACCGTTTGATTAATTTAATTAATAGTTGTCTGATTTATAAATACGCAAATTATTATTTCTAGTATTAAAATTAAATTAATTCTTTTGCTTGCCGGGTAAGTTTTTAATTTTTTATATTTTATTTATTGGGTAAGGTTTAAATGAGACTAAAAATTTGTGTGAGAATGGATGTACCAATGATATGATGCCATGAGTACAAAGAGAATACAAAACTCATTTACCCATTAAGTTAAATATCTCACAAACGACGAATCGAAAAATTATGAAAATTGCACCATTAGATTGAGCGTTTGATCCTCTTCGAATTGCCGTCCATTAAGACATACTTTCGACGAGTTTTTTTTTCCATTATTTTTGGTGGGTTTCACATTACTAACACATGTTTTACAATGTTGCGTTTAGGGCTTAGGTTTTGGGTTTTAGGGGTTAGGGTTTAGGGTTTAGGGTTGGGAGTTTGAGGTTTCGGGACAAAACCCCAAACTCCCAACCCTAAACCCTAACCTCTAAACCCCAAACCCTAAACCCTAAACGCTTTATAAAACTCTAAACCCTAAATCATACTAAACCCTAAACCCTGCTAAACCCTAACACTAAACACTGCTAAACCTTAACACTAAACCCTGCTAAACCCTAACCCTAAACCCTAAATCAAATGTACAATCAATCACTAACACATGCGTTACTAATATGTAAAACCCACCAAAAAATGAAAAAAAAAAGTTCGTCGGAAGTATGCCTTGATAGACGGCAAATCGAAGAGGATAAAACGCTGAAAAATATGGTGCAATTTTCATGATTTTTCGACTTGTCGTTTGTGAGATATTTAATTTTTAAAAACGTGGATGAGAGAGAAAAAAATGACACGTGACATATTGTGGTTTGTTCCCCCGTTCTCACACAAAATAAATGGTCTCAATTGAACTATTCTCTTTATTTATTATTTATACTTGTTTACAAATATGCAATACTAGCCGTAGCGCGTTGTTGTTTAATTAAAATAAATATTTTAATTTAATTAAAATGAAAAACCTAATTTATTATTAAATTTAATTTAATAGATGATGTTATAACCTCGCTTTCTATATTATATTTAAGATTAATTAAATTAATTATCTTCTGCATTACAAATAAATAACTATTTATTTTTTCTTTACTATCTATAAAGCATTTCTTTATTATATTGAAAATAGACTCAACAACAAAAAATGTCTAAATTACCCCTGACTCGATTGAAACATTTCCACTAATAAAAATCTATTCCATACATCTATTATAACTTATGAGACATACTTTAAAAATCTATTCCATACATCAAACTAGTTTTATGACCCGTGAAAACACGGGTTTGACAAAAAACCAAAGTTATAAGTTTATTTTAGAAGGAAAAAAATGTAATAATATGTGTAATAGTACATCTTCCATACTCCTGGACCAAAGAGATTTTTTCTTTAGAAGTGTTGCTTGCTTCCTTTGACCTTTCAGTTCTTGATTAAGATACATAAGCTCAGGACCTGCAACAACATTTCCTTATTTAGTAAGTTTTCAAGGCTAAGTGGAGTAACTTTTGCCTATACTAATTAATAATGATACTTAAATTTAGTAACTTTGTGTGCAGTCCACAAGTTATTCTTTACTTTGTCTTAATGAGGGGAATTCTGTACATTTGACTAACAATATATAAAACTATGCGTCAAATGCTGCAGTTTATTTTATTTTTTTTATTTTTCTAGAATAGAAAAGTAAAATGGTAACAAAAGACAGACAAAATTTACAATTTGAGATCGATATCATTTACTAAACTGTCTATGAGAGTAAGAGATACAGGTATGAAATCGACCAAAGAAACAAACTATTAGGACATGTTTATTGTTTAGATTACAGCTGAAGGTATACTAATTGGAATAGGCAGACCTTTTGAAACGGAAATTGAATTAGACTCTCCTTTATGTTTTTGTGGGTCACCTTGCTCAAGTTTGTCCGATATGCATAATTCTCGATACAATTCCTGCACTTCAGAAAAGTTATGGATTATCTCTTAAGTACAATAGTTGAAGGAAGTGCCTAATTTTTATAGTTGACCAAGTTATGCTCTTGAAACTCACAATAAACACTTGATTCCAATCTAATTAAATTAGAAACATGTGCACTACTCTTGAAAGATATACTTAGGAACATGTACATTACTGTTCTAAATCATTATTTGGCTATGTATTGCTACTAAAAAAAAGGAAAAAAGATGCTTACTGCTGTATGTTGAACCAAGTTCAGCAATTGGCGCATCACTACTTCCGGATCTGCTTTCAATTGCTTAGGATGGGTAAGTCCTCAGATTTTTCTGGAAAGCAAAGTATACAAAATTTAAGTGAAAACTGTGTAACCTAGAATATAAGTACCTGTATGATAACAGAAGAAATTTTCCATACTTCTCGAAATAAACATCCAAATTGTTCTTAAACTATGGCTGCAAAAGAAGAAATGATTTTTAATTTATGAACCTTATTGAACGTCATCATCCACCATCCTTCTGCTTGATGATTCTTCATGCATAACCAACCTATAACACGCATCACAAAAGCTTAGTCGGATTACTTTCAAAAAAAGATCACAGAGAAAAAAAGGTACAATCAGAAATGGAAAATACTAACGTTTTCTTCATTTGAGCCTTCTTTGCATATCGTTTCTTAGCAAACATCTTACCCTTGGTACCTAATGCCTGCGACCACAAATCACGAAAGTATTAGATTCAGCATTCCAACTTACAGTAGCAACTTGAGTATATAGGACTGAAACGGTCTAACATAACATAAATGGAAGATGAGACAAAAAAAAGAGGTTGTACACTTTGGGCAATTTTGGAACGCTTGTGAACTTCACGAGCTTCGTTCTTCCTCTTTCTCTCGAGGTGATCATGACGATACCCATTTCTCTTCCTATGAAGCTCTATGTAATCACCTTGAGGCTTTTACATCCGAAAAATGACCACCAATTAGAATCATATACTACACAATAACTTTACAATAGATGCTAGATTATAATACAGCAATACCATATACTCAAAGCTTACATTTTTTGATACTTACTCAGAAGAGTTTTATAGATACAAATGAAATCCATGACTAACAACGTCATATGAATCCCAAAAGCTGAGAAACACGAAACTATATAAGTCGAATGGGAAAATGTATTAAAACCAACCATGATTGATGTTGATGAAGTGGATTCAAGAGTTGTTTTTAAGTGATTAACGTAGTGTCTGAAATCTGAAAGCATAACCAGTAATAATCCTTCGTTAGTTGTCTAGTATAAATATCCGAATACTCATAATTCTATATCTAAAACAATGTTTCTAGTCCAAAACAATATCCACGTCATATTAACCGTGACATGGTGTTCCTGTGCCTGATCACTACACTTTAAATAATGATACAATTATATTTCATCATCTAAGCCTTCACATTTGAAGGTTCATTTGAAATGTAAACGGACAGATTACCTCTAGCCAATGATGCAAATTTTGGATATTATATCACCTCTGTAATTGTTAATGTCAATATCACCCTGTACCACAACGCAAAGGCGTCTGAACAACACTATTATAAAATATAAAATTAACAGAAAGTAAAGATTTCATGAATTTCATTACCTCACTTATGGGACTCCAATTTATGCCATTACTTACACTTGTTACTTGTTCCACATAATTTACCATGCTGATTAATCATCAATCAGATCCTCGCCCTCCATTTTCATATAAAATTATCAAATAGTGTGCAGTCACTACTTCTAGCCATACCTGCATATCTGATTATTTTAAACTCTGTAAATTGAGAAAATTGTATATGAATAATACGGATCATACATAATCACAACCTCCAATTAATAACAGGATATGTATCATTAGTTTTGAAGGTTACAATACTAATCAATTTAAGACTAAAAAGGTAACAATAATGGATAATTAGTGAAATCAATAATCATTATGAGTAAAAAGTTATGCGCGTTTGAAGTTGGTTAAAAAGTTAACTTTTGCTGACTTCTGGATTTACACTAAGGAACGCGATCCTGACAACTTGAGCTGGATCGCGTTCGCAAGGCAAAAATTGTCACAGAAGGTTTTTAACACATGAACGCGATCCCGTCCACTTTCCCGGATCGCGTTTGACAGTGAAAAATGACATTTTAGGTCTTAAAAAGCTTGTTTTAACTAGGAATAACTATTAAGGTTAAACTTTACATATGGGGTAGTCATGGGACATAATTAAGAGTGTAAAAAAAAATGGTTCTGTTTTCGGGGCGTTTTAAGTTGGTATCAGAGCGATAGTGTAACACCCAGTTATCGGGTCTAGTAGTATTTAATATTTTCTGACTGCGAATTATTATTAAGTGTGTCAGAAAATAGGTGTGTTGTATTATTTGAAATAAATAGTGATAATAGTCGAATAATTTATTGTGACTAATAAATTATTGGTAGTTTTAATTTTATTTAGTTGACGGTAAAATAAAATAGTGTTCCCTCGCAAATGATTTTTAAGTTCCAGACAACGATAAGTACGGGGAATGAAATTTAAACAATTATATGATAGCCTCATATTTGAGTCGGTTGAAGACTCCTTATCTATATACATACGTACGTATTATACATATATGCATAAATCATTTAAACCCTAGATTAACTCTTAAAATCACTTCCTTCCATCAAATTAATGATGCCAAATTCGAATTCAAGCTTCAAGATCAAAGGTTATCATCCTCTAATCATTCTAATCAACATGTAAGTCTCAATTTCTTGAAATTTATGAACCCTAGAATTTGGGTTCTTTGATGTTCTTGATTATAATTCGAATTAAGGGTTTAGATTGGTGAAATTGATGTGAGATAAACTCACTAATGATGATAAGTAGCAAGATTCAAGCTAAAAGTTATTTTTGTTTGGTGTTCTTGAGGTTTGTGATGATTGAGATGAATTTAAGGCATGAAAGGATTATATAATTGTTATTTGATGTTTAAATCATAATTATAACCTAAACCCTAACTTAGAAATGAGAGAATTAGTGTATGATTTTGTAGAAAGTTTAAGGGTTTAGTTGATTATGTTATAATCAAAGCTTTTAAGCTTGAGTTAATGATGTATAAATAATTAAGTGTTGTTAATGATCATTTTATGATTGATTAAAGATGATGATTTACATAGATTATACTAAGGGTTGTGAAATTGTTTGGGTGTTCTTGAGAATTTGAGGATTATTATAACCATGATGGATTATATGATGGAAATTGATATTAATTATGATTAAGAACACTTAGTTAATAATCAAAGGGAAAAATTAGCATTTATGTGGATAAGAGTTTATGAAACATTGTGTTGGGGATTTGAATGAACTAATGATATTTGATGATAATGATAATAACCTTGTTGAAGGTGTAATCATGTTAAATGGGATGGTAAAAGTTGATTAAATGTGGTTGTGATTTTAATGAGCATAAACTTGATAAATAAGTGTGAATTATGTCGTTAAGATGTTGCTTGTAATATTGGAATAATGTTATATATATTTTGAGACAAGTAACTAACTTGTATTATTCTACTGTATTGTCAGATGTGCAGAAGGCTCAGTGATATTAGACTACTGAGTGGATGCCTGAGGTGGTCGGTGAGTGGATCTCTAATCCTCAGTATAACTTGGTTGTAACGAGTTTGGTTACAACAAGTAACATATTATTACTATTGTAGTTGCCATGATGATTATTATAGTTAGTAATAATATGGTTGATATAATAACGTTGACCTGATGAATATGTGATTTGTTGATTATGTGATCACTGGACTTGTTGTTGGCCTTCGGGCATCAGTTGTTAATGAGGTCAACGAGTTGTTGAACTGTTGGTTGGGCTAGTCTGTTATTCAAGGTTTAACACACCTTCTGTGTTAGTTGAGAATAACCACTAGCTATCGGTCTCATCCGTTATGGCCATACAGATATGGTTGGGTAAGTGTTCTTGGGGAGCCTCCCGGGTATTATGGTTATCCCCAGAGCCACCGATGCCTCATTATGAAGTCCGTTACTTGTTGAATAGTTGCTTTGATGATAAGTTGACCAGTTGAACAGTTGCCCTGTTGCTTTGCTAAATGGTGGTATTGTCTATTTTGTTGGTTATGTGTTAATTGTTGTATGCAAAGTTGTTGAGCTAAGTTAGCCTGTTGATTAGTTATCTACTCACTTAGCTTTATGCTAATTCCCCACATAACACTTCTTGCAGGTTATTGATATATTTGGGTGGGCAAGAAGTTGGACTAGAAGGAATGTTAGACCGTGAAGCGTTACTCTGATATTTGATTTGTATAAATCAATGATATCTTTTGTTTGATATAACACCCATTTTGTCAAACTATATTTTAAAAATAAGTTGAATTTTATGTAATAATAGAAATGATGCAAATTATAAATGGATTGTTAGACATGCGCTTCCGATTTATTAATATTAAATAGTACCTAAATGAGGGGTGTTATAAGTTGGTATCAGAGCATAGGTTTGGGCGAATTGGACATTGTAATGTGTTCAATCCCAAATCTATGGTTGTGTCAAGTCAAACATTCCAGTGGGTGTGGGATTAGTGGTTGTATGAAAACGTGGTTATTGAATAAGTACTAACCTATAACAAGTTTCCAAGATTGTTGTTTTGGTTGCAGAGACGGAGGAACATGAGGAACCCAAGGGTATTCTCAATGATTCCTCAATACTTGTGGGCCTAGATGTATCAGGTACTTTCTAATAAGCTTGGTGTATTTAATAAGCTTGAATTGTTTGATTTGCCATGATATGATTATTAGTAGAGTAAATTGGATTAAACTGCTATGACTCCTCAGTGATGAGTCCTTGATGATTGTTGCTTGTCAATATGATGATGAGATATTAAATAAGATGTTTAACATCATATGAAGGTGTAATATATTGTTGCATTGAGTAGACACATTGTTGAATAAGTTGTAATAATTGTATTATGTGGAATTAATTGTGTCTACAATAAGAAATTGAAATATGAAATCAGTTGTATGAATTGTTATGTGGGATTACTTACTATTGTAAGACAATAATTTGGAAGTAATATAATTAAGTGTAGTAGTAAATTTTGATTAGCAAAGTTGATATGACTCCATGTAGTGAAATGAGATGGTTGGAATAGCACAATCGAGGTAATTTGGAGTCTTGTTGTTGTTTAAATGAGAAAGTGTCCATTGATTGGGAATTGTATGTTTGACATAGAAAAGTCAAGGTTGAAATTAGTAGAGTCGAATTTGGAATTTACTATGTCATAAAGTGATGAATGTGGCAAGATGTTTATGTGTTAATATGATTAATAATGATCATGATTGTGGTTGAATTATGATATATATACTAAAAGTAGAAAAGCAATGAAGTCGAAGTGGTCAACTAAACTTATATGTATTGACAAGTGGTGAAAAGTCAAAGTGATCATGAAATTGGAAAACTTGTTGTAATTGGTCTAAATATAGTGATTTTAATGTGAATTGGTGCTTTAGAGTAATAGTATGCCACTAATGGTGAAAAATAGTTTGTTGGACTTAGAATAGTCAACGTAATGTGGAATGGTTGTTTGAATAGTGGTAATATGAGTTGAAACCCAAAAAGGGTTGTCAATGTGCCCAAATGGGTCACTTGATGGTCAAAAGGTTATAATGAGTAGTGGTCTGATTAAAAAGAATGTTAAAGTGACTTTAAGTCATAAAGATAGTAGTAAAAGGTGATGACAATGATTTGAGTAGTCAATGTGGTTATTTTCTTAAGAGTGCCCAATTGGACCCCTAAACGGGTCAACGAGTGAAAATACGATAGGAAGGGTATATGGGGGTGATGAATATGCCCACACGTCTTAAATATATATAGAAATATGTTGGTAAAAGGTTGAAGTCTGAAACCAAGCCATTTGGAATATGGCGTGTCCACTAAATGGTCGGAAATGGCCTAAAATGAGTTACACGTCCGTTTTCGCGTAAAATGTGAAAATTGAAAAAGTGTAAAAAGGGAAAGTTTTATTTTGGCATAGTAAAGGTGCCTGCAAAATTTCAGACCTTAATTCTTTACGGTTTGTGAGATAGGCACGTTTGAATTTCGTATTTTTGTACTAAGTTGTGCAGGCTGCTGTGCAGACTTGGGACCCGGCGGCTGGGGGTGTAAACCCGGCGGCTGGAGGGTGTAAACCGGCGGCTAGTCACCCAAGCCGGCGGCTGCTATAGCTTTTATACGGGCAAAATTTTTCTGTTACTAAAAATTTAATTCGCCCGGCGGCTGGGGGTCAAAAGCCGGCGGCTCCTATATAGAACCCGGCGGCTTCCCTGTAGAAGCCGGCGGTTTGTGGGTATTTACAGGATTAAAATATTTTTTTTACGTTTTTCGACGTTCGACGTAACGTTTGACGTAGAAATTTCCGCTAGAAAATTTCGGTGTCCGATTCAGACGAAATTTACATGTCCACTCAAAAACAGCTCAACGGTCAAAGCTCATTGCTTTGCTATGAGCCCTGTCAGTTTTCGGCACTTCGGGGTCGTTTGGGGCCCGAAAATCGCGTTTTATTGTTTTTCGGACCTTATTTTGAACTTTTAGCTTACGTTTTGTATTGGGCTTTTGTTTCATTGAGCCCAGAGATCATTCCTGTGACTATATGCAATATTAAAAGTTGATTTAAGAGGTCCACATATTTTATAGGGTATGCGTCGGTTGTAGGCAGTTTATTTAACTGCAAATAATACCAGTAAATGGTATTGTTGATTGCTACTAGCAAGAATTAGTAAACATCGATTAGATAATCATATGAACTATATTATGTGGACTAATTGAAATGTGATGAAGTAATTGGATTACTTAGAGTGCTATAAAGTGCTGAAATAAACATTTTTAAAAAATTAGGATATAAGTGCATGAACTTATATATATGTGATAGTTGAACATGAAATGAAGTGTTTACCTATAATTTGACTAAAAGTACATGGATTGATGAGTATGTGTTGAATGTTATATATATTATTGATGAAATGTTTAGTATTAAATGTACTATAAGTATTAAGTTGTATAAATAATATTTAATATTGAATCGGGTAATAAAGAAGTTGATTGATGTATTTGTGTCAGATATTGGTGTAGTATGCTTATATTGTTCATATATACATGATAATATGAGTAGTTCATATTAAAAGTAGTAAGTTGAAATGGTGACAAGTCAATATTGGGTGATATACTGCAATCACAGGTTGTGTAAATTGTTGATATCGTGGTTTTAAGGTATAAGAGTAATCATTAATAATTTTGAAGATTTATGGTACGAAGTGGCCTGAGAATGAGGTGTGACTGACATAATATGACGACGTCTGGCCAACGTATTTATATTATGCCAGTTCACATGGAGTTGTTGAGGTCACTAAGTACCAGATAAAGTTAAGTGGTTTTAAAATATCCGGTAAGATATGTTGATCTGTAATTGATAAATAGTCAATGATGGACTAATATAAAAGAGTAATAAACCACTAAGTTGTTGTTGCTAATGTGATATCTATGGCACATTTGATGTGTATGTGTGATGCATTGTCGATAGTAAGAGTTAAAAGTTGATTTAAGCAAAGTAGAGGTAAGTTGAATATGAATAATATTGTTGAATAGATGACTAATGTCAGCACCTTGTGTTGTTGAGATACCAATGATGATGTTTGGTATTAACAGGTGTTGAGTTAGCATCCAAGTTGTTGTGAAAGGGTGCTAGTTGATTATATGAAACTGGTTGTAACAATAAAATAATTGACCTCTACCTATTGCTTACTGATTTTCTTACTTGTTGATGGTTAGATGATTGTAGATTTCTGTCAAGTAAAGAGTTTCATATAACATAGTCGTGTTTATAATTACAAGTTGTAAGGTTGTAATTAACTGGTTGCAAAAGTGAAAATTCACAGCAAGTTGATAGCTAAAAAAAAAAATATATAGTTGTTAGCAAAGTTGCTAGTTGTTAATGGGTATGTTGTAGTAGTCAGTACCATTTATTGATGATGTTGTTGTTGTTGTTAGTGTGGTTATTATAGTTGTAAAGTTAAAATGTTCACATGGATATGTGTTACATTTGTAAACAGTGATTATGTGTTTTAATTGTTTGCATGACTAAGTATGAATGGTCATGTAAGTGGTCAATTAAATTAATAGAAACTGGGTAGAGGTACTGTGTTGGTGCAAGGGGGAAAAATAGAAACATTTACATTTGGATATGTGAATGTGGTATGATATATGTATTAGATGATAGTTGAATTAAGTGGTGTATAAAACACAACTTGTGTGTTTATATGAATTCAGTTGAAATACACACTAGTAGTGTGTTGGTTGATGAAATAATATATACCTATATAAGTATATGTTGATATATAGATACATTTTGTGTTCATGTGATGTATAAGTTGTATGAAAAGTATAGTATTAGTGAAATGTAATGTGTGATTCTATTTCACTAGGTTGATTAAGTGTGATCAGATTTCGAGGACGAAATCTCTTTAAGGGGGAGAGATTTGTAACACCCAGTTATCGGGTCTAGTAGTATTTAATATTTTCTGACTGCGAATTATTATTAAGTGTGTCAGAAAATAGGTGTGTTGTATTATTTGAAATAAATAGTGATAATAGTCGAATAATTTATTGTGACTAATAAATTATTGGTAGTTTTAATTTTATTTAGTTGACGGTAAAATAAAATAGTGTTCCCTCGCAAATGATTTTTAAGTTCCAGACAACGATAAGTACGGGGAATGAAATTTAAACAATTATATGATAGCCTCATATTTGAGTCGGTTGAAGACTCCTTATCTATATACATACGTACGTATTATACATATATGCATAAATCATTTAAACCCTAGATTAACTCTAAAAATCACTTCCTTCCATCAAATTAATGATGCCAAATTCGAATTCAAGCTTCAAGATCAAAGGTTATCATCCTCTAATCATTCTAATCAACATGTAAGTCTCAATTTCTTGAAATTTATGAACCCTAGAATTTGGGTTCTTTGATGTTCTTGATTATAATTCGAATTAAGGGTTTAGATTGGTGAAATTGATGTGAGATAAACTCACTAATGATGATAAGTAGCAAGATTCAAGCTAAAAGTTATTTTTGTTTGGTGTTCTTGAGGTTTGTGATGATTGAGATGAATTTAAGGCATGAAAGGATTATATAATTGTTATTTGATGTTTAAATCATAATTATAACCTAAACCCTAACTTAGAAATGAGAGAATTAGTGTATGATTTTGTAGAAAGTTTAAGGGTTTAGTTGATTATGTTATAATCAAAGCTTTTAAGCTTGAGTTAATGATGTATAAATAATTAAGTGTTGTTAATGATCATTTTATGATTGATTAAAGATGATGATTTACATAGATTATACTAAGGGTTGTGAAATTGTTTGGGTGTTCTTGAGAATTTGAGGATTATTATAACCATGATGGATTATATGATGGAAATTGATATTAATTATGATTAAGAACACTTAGTTAATAATCAAAGGGAAAAATTAGCATTTATGTGGATAAGAGTTTATGAAACATTGTGTTGGGGATTTGAATGAACTAATGATATTTGATGATAATGATAATAACCTTGTTGAAGGTGTAATCATGTTAAATGGGATGGTAAAAGTTGATTAAATGTGGTTGTGATTTTAATGAGCATAAACTTGATAAATAAGTGTGAATTATGTCGTTAAGATGTTGCTTGTAATATTGGAATAATGTTATATATATTTTGAGACAAGTAACTAACTTGTATTATTCTACTGTATTGTCAGATGTGCAGAAGGCTCAGTGATATTAGACTACTGAGTGGATGCCTGAGGTGGTCGGTGAGTGGATCTCTAATCCTCAGTATAACTTGGTTGTAACGAGTTTGGTTACAACAAGTAACATATTATTACTATTGTAGTTGCCATGATGATTATTATAGTTAGTAATAATATGGTTGATATAATAACGTTGACCTGATGAATATGTGATTTGTTGATTATGTGATCACTGGACTTGTTGTTGGCCTTCGGGCATCAGTTGTTAATGAGGTCAACGAGTTGTTGAACTGTTGGTTGGGCTAGTCTGTTATTCAAGGTTTAACACACCTCCTGTGTTAGTTGAGAATAACCACTAGCTATCGGTCTCGTCCGTTATGGCCATACGGATATGGTTGGGTAAGTGTTCTTGGGGAGCCTCCCGGGTATTATGGTTATCCCCAGAGCCACCGATGCCTCATTATGAAGTCCGTTACTTGTTGAATAGTTGCTTTGATGATAAGTTGACCAGTTGAACAGTTGCCCTGTTGCTTTGCTAAATGGTGGTATTGTCTATTTTGTTGGTTATGTGTTAATTGTTGTATGCAAAGTTGTTGAGCTAAGTTAGCCTGTTGATTAGTTATCTACTCACTTAGCTTTATGCTAATTCCCCACATAACACTTCTTGCAGGTTATTGATATATTTGGGTGGGCAAGAAGTTGGACTAGAAGGAATGTTTGACCGTGAAGCGTTACTCTGATATTTGATTTGTATAAATCAATGATATCTTTTGTTTGATATAACACCCATTTTGTCAAACTATATTTTAAAAATAAGTTGAATTTTATGTAATAATAGAAATGATGCAAATTATAAATGGTTTGTTAGACATGCGCTTCCGATTTATTAATATTAAATAGTACCTAAATGAGGGGTGTTATAGATAGTTTAAGAGAATTATGTAATCCACTTTAGGATTGCCTAGTCTTAAACTATTATGAATACATGATTATGTTTCCATATGATTATAAGATTTGTTGTTATGACTGACTGTGTTTAAGGGTAATGAATAGAAGTGTGTGGTAAGTCTAATATGATTTCGTCTGGCCAACGAAATTAATATTATACTATTGCACATGGGTGATTCATAGCACTTAAACACAGTGGCGGATTTAGGATTCTGGGTCAAGGTATGCACTATTTGTTATATTTTTTTTCATCGGCAAGTTGATAATTTTTTTTTTTTTCGGGTATGGGTTTTCTCCGTTCGGGTCTCTCAGCTTTGATTTTCTTTTTTACGGTTCGAGTCTCTCAGCTTTGGTTTTCTTTCTCACGGTTCAAGTTATCCGAGACTCACTTTTCATACCCAGTTATCTATTGCTCGATGAAAATGAGGATGAAGAATGTGTTTCATTTCCATTGAAAGTGAATGTTGTATATTAAACCCACAAATAAAGTCATAATCTGAATCCGTTTAAAATTGCGATTTTAAAATTGTACCCCAAAATTTTTGTTGGGATTAAATTACATTAGTTAAATGTCAGTTTTGCTCTTATAATCAAGACAAGTTTGACTGAATTTATTTAAAAAAGTAAATAACTTAGAGTAATAAATGAGGGTAAAATGGAGAGTGTAATGATTTTTAAAAGTCCTTTCTTGCAAGTGAACAATTATTTTAAGATAAATATAGATAGTAATGTGAAGTTGTGAACATTTATTTTTGGAACGAAGGGAATACAAGTTTTAAACCCAACACCCCTTAAATAACTAAGTCCAATTAATTAAAAATTGAAGTGAAATTAGTTATACACTCTAGGTACATCAAATTAAACAAAACTTAATCCCTAAACAATAAATATAAATAAAAATAAAACCAATCTAAACATCATAACATCCTTGATTACAGATTTACAATTATATACTAGTAATATACTTCATAAACAAATAAATAATCAGCATTAATTATGTTAGTGAACGGTACGGAGTATATGAGAGTGAAAATTGATTGGTCAAAAGTGGCGGTTGACCCTTTTATTCTCATCTCAAAACTTGGGTAGTCACCCTTTTTCTCGAGGGTGTGCACCTTACGTATATCTTCCATGTAAAACAATAAAATTCAATTTTTTTACACTGTTGAGAGGCTTGACAGGGTATGCAAGTGCATACCCTGGATTCAAGGTAAGTCCGCCACTGCTTAAACATAATGCAGAGAGAATTGTTTTGATAAATTGTGTATGCAGTTTAAATTGTTGTTTATATTATGTGGAGATTGAAAGTACTAATTGAGTTATTGATTTTGTGTTAGATGGATGCTAATAAGAATACCAGTGAACGTTCTCCCCCGCAAGAGGAGAACCGAAATTTGACTCATGAGGAAGAAGTAATGATAAAGAGGATAGTTGGACAATCCTTAGAAGCCTTTACCCCAACGATGATTACTAGGATGGAAAACATGTTGACTGAGAGGTTTAGTGAGTTTGAAAGACAACATATAGCTCCTTTAAGAAATATTAGTACTTCCTCAACTCATGTCGAGACGAATAAAGAGAAAGAGAAGTTTGAATATAAAAGTTTTGCTACGTGTAACCCGCCCGAGTTTAGTGGAGAGTTAAACCCAGTTATTAGTAATCGTTGGATTAGTGAACTTGAGGAAACCTTTTTGTTGTGTAAGTGTCCGGATGAGTCCAAAGTGATATTTGCAGCCCATCAACTTAAGAAAGATGCTCATGAGTGGTGGAATTCACAGTTAGAGACGTATGGTCCTGAGGTAGCTTTGAGGTTTACCTGGGATAAGTTTAAAGAAATATTTAGAGAGGAATTTTCACCACCTGCAGAATTAGAGAAGTTAAAAGGAGAGTTTTTAGCGATTGAGCATAGAAGTAAGTCAGTTGCCGAGTATTCTAAGGCATTTCATGAGAAAGCTAGGTTCTGTCCTGAGTACACCTCTAATCCTAAGTTATTGACCGACCACTTCTATCGTCATCTTAACCTTGAGATTCGTTAAACCATTGACCCACTTGTTTATAATACCATTGCTAAGATCTTGAATAGAGCATTAGTGCGTGAAAAGGATTTACAAGCTAGAATTGCTGAATCAGTTAGTAAGAGAAAAGTAGAACACACCACTTCACCATCTGTTGTGTCTAAGAAAACACGTTTTGAGGAGACTTTACCACAACCACAACCATTACAGCAAGTTAGTGCTCAAACCCAACCGAGAGAAATACCCCCATGTGAGAGATGTGGTAGGAAGCATACAGGGGAGTGCAAATGTTTTAAGTGTGGAAGACCGGGGCATATGGCATCGAATTGCCCAAGTCTTCTTCGTTTGTGTTATTATTGTTTCAAAGATGATCATCTTCAGGCTGATTGCCCTGATCGGGCAAGAGATAGGCGTAAGAAAATGGAAGAGAAGGTAGCTATGACTGTTCCAAAACCTAAAGTTCGTGCTTATCAGATAACTGAGGGAGAAGTGAAAGAGTCATCAAATGTGACGTCAGGTACCTTTATCCTTAAATCCTATACCTGCTTACATTTATGTGACTCTAACGCCGTTGAATTTCTAGCATTTATGTTGTTGTGTGTGTTTAAGTAGTTCTAAGATTGATTATGATACTAACGTGTGTCTAGGAGTGTTCGTGAGGACACGAACAGTTTAAGTGGGGGAGAGTTGTAACACCCCAATTTTATCAGGAATTTAATTTCGTACGCGGATATAATTTTATAATGAAGCAATATTGTGTAAATATTAAGATATAGTGAAAAACGTAAGACAGTTTCTCAGTTCCAGACTATAAAATAATAGGGATTTAAAAATAAAATAGATAGATACGTGTATAGCTAGTGTTTATCCCATTTTCCTTCCTGTAAGCTCCAGAATACACCTACAGACTTCAGAAAATTCGCAGGCATCAATTCTCCATCTCCAAACTTTCAATTAAACCCTAGAATCAAGCTAGTAATCATC
This sequence comes from Helichrysum umbraculigerum, assembly GCA_949592205.1. Taxonomy (NCBI): domain Eukaryota; kingdom Viridiplantae; phylum Streptophyta; class Magnoliopsida; order Asterales; family Asteraceae; genus Helichrysum; species Helichrysum umbraculigerum. The sequence goes on along the minus strand of CATIUR010000001.1, from coordinate 199,289,225 downwards.
TCTTCTTCATCCCTAACCACTGTAAGTTGATTCTCTTAAGATTTCTTGACCTAATTTGGGGTTTTAGTGGGTTTCCATGGGGTTATGATGAATTAGTGAAATTAATACGAAATTAGGGTTAGAAATTGTTAGAATTGTTGTTTATGATTGTTCTTGAATTAGTTTATGATGAAATTACACCTTGAATATGATTAATTTGTTATAAGTGTTCTTGAGTAAATATGGGGTTTTGATTAAATATGTGTGAATTAGTATTAATTAGTTAAAAGTGTGATCTATGATGTAATTATACTATGAAAACTATGTTAGAACATGATTTAAGTGAAAGTGTTAATGAATTGATTAGGTTAACGATAGTGGGGGAGGGTTTAAAAGTGATTAATGGTTTACAATTATGATTTCATTGAGATTGAATATGTTGTTATGTGATATATGTATAGGTGATAAGAAGTTGGAATTGTTACTTTTGGTTGTACGTTGTAATCATCAATTCAAAGCTAAGGTGAGTGGTATAAGAATTAATCAAGTAAATGGTTATATGTGTTTCCATATTACTTTCAAGTAAGAGGAGCATATGATCATGTGAAGTTAATTATGCTTTATTTGTTTAAATTGTTACTTGTGAAAGTGTTATGATACGAATTGTGATTGTACATGTTACCGGATAGCTTCCGAGCTAGAGGTGGGTACAATCATAAGTTAGTGATATGAAGCTTATGAAGTTATGATATAGAGTTGCTAGTTTTACTAGCATAGTGTTTATGTAGCCATGTTATGTATTATTTGATTAATTTGCTTATATGCTCACTAAGCAAAAGTGCTTATTGTTTAAGTGTTTTATGTTTTAGGTGGAAGTGGACAAGAAAAGGGGAAGGCGGTTTAATGGGATAGCGTGGATTGCATGATATTAGAGTATGACAAGTTTTCTTCTCTTGAAGTATCGTTTGATCTAGCTTGTGTAATAATCGCCCTTTTAAGACATATTTTAAAAGATAGTCATGGTGAGCCATGACATATGAAATTTTGATGTGGTTTGACTTTCAAAGTCACGAATACTTGAATATGATGTAAATGATGGTTTTGAAGCTTTAATGTAAGTGTTTGAATTAAATTAGTGTTTATGGATTGGTTTTATAAAAATAGAGTGAATCAATGGTCAAATGTGTTTTCATTTGAAATGGAGTGTTGACATTTAGTCAACCATTCCATTAGTCAATTATGGGTTGTGATTGGCTAGTCAATGGGTCAAAGTAGTCATTGTGGATCAGCGGGTCAAAAAGGGTCGATATGGGTCATTAAATGTACTTACGGTCTAAAATGGGTTAGAGAAGGGATAAGGGTGTGGTGAAGCATCTTACAACTTTGTTTTAATGTGTATGATATGTGGTCAAAGGCATAATGTCTCAGTCTTCATGGTTTGAGACTTGGTATGCTCACAAAATGGTCGTTTTTGGGTCAAAAAGAGTCATACGCCAAAATCCCGCGTCATTGTAAAATTTGAAAAAGTGCAAAAAGGGAAGTCTTCGTTTTGGTCATATGAAGGTGCACACAAAATTTCAGGTCAAACGGATGCACGAGTAAAAAGTTATGCGCGTTTGAAGTTGGTTAAAAAGTTGACTTTTGCTGACTTCTGGATTTACACTAAGGAACGCGATCCTAACAACTTGAGCCGGATCGCGTTCGCAAGGCAAAAATTGTCACAGAAGGTTTTTAACACATGAACGCGATCCCGCCCACTTTCCCGGATCGCGTTTGACAGTGAAAAATGACATTTTAGGTCTTAAAAAGCTTGTTTTAACTAGGAATAACTATTAAGGTTAAACTTTACATATGGGGTAGTCATGGGACATAATTAAGAGTGTAAAAAAAAAAAAAAAAGGTTCTGTTTTCGAGGCGTTTCAATTACCTTAAGTTCTCTGCTAGAATAATCAAAACTAAGGTAATTGTGGCTTGAACGATGACGAACTGGCACAATCTGACTGATTAGAATAATCTAGGGTTACATATATTTATCTGTGTATTGTGAGAATTCCTACCACAAAAGACAAAAGAGACATAGTAGAACCGGTGACAGTGAAGGTCGAGGTTTCCGGTAATGGAGGTAGTGTGCGCCATCAATGGAGGTAGTAGTGCTGCGCCGGCAGTGAAGGTTAATGTTGCCGGCGGTACGCAAGCATATACAATTTCCAGGTTTTCAGAATGGTTATTCTAAGATTTGATGGTGTTGAAGAGGGAAGAAACGGATGAAGAGGGATGGTTTATTTTGAGCGGTGCATCGATTTACTAATGGCATCAATTGGAGAAGAAGGGGTGTGATATTAGTTGCAGGAAATCAATAGATAGAATTAAAGCGTGTATAAAAAGTTTTACAGTACCGATACAAGAATGGGCCAGGTGGGCTTTGGAAAAACCAAGAGACATTTTAAAAAATATTCTTTTGCAATTATTTATTATTGTAGTAATGTTAGTGCTTGCTGATGTCATGCATACCTAAGCGAAGTAATCTGGATTAGCCACGTCAGCACCAAAACCAACCTTAGAGAGTGACAAATTAGCATGATGACTTCAACGTTAGTGTCCATTAATATATACAGTAAGATTCGAGTAAAGAATAATTATTTTAAATATTATTTCAATTGAGGTCATATTAATGTGATAAGTCATCAAAACTTGAATAAATGATAGATAGTAGGACAAGAATAACCATAAGTTTCACTTTATAACAATCTATTAAATTTCTATAATTGTATGTACTTAAATACTAAACAAAACCATATCAGCGTAACTAGCATATGACATGACATACGGTTACTATTTGTAGAACATAAATAAATTAAAAGCCTCCAGCCGTCCACTATGGGCTCGTGATTGTGCTCGTTGCCGATCGGCATTCCCGTGATCCAATAGTAGACTGATCATCATTGTCCCTAATTGATGGAATTTGTGGCGCATTTCTCTTTATTTTTTTTTTTTTTTTCATTTTCTGATTGTTCACACTTCATATGATGAAAGAGGTATCAAGCAACAAAAATATAGAAGAATCTATAAAGTTAAAATTTAATTAGGCTTTTGAGTTTACAAAAAAATCGGAGCCTTTTATAGGGAATTTTTATAGAGAAAATGTGTGTTTTTTTTAAGAAAGGGTTTAAAAAATTTGTTGTTTTTCTCTTTTTATTATTTTGTAACCTTAGTTTATATTATGTGATGTTTAATTCTAATGAAAATGTATTTTATTTTTAATGAAACGTATTTTAATCTTAGTTTGGTAACTGGTTTTATTAAAAAAGGTGGTGATTGGTGAAACTGTGGAAGTGCTTGAATTGTGATTTTATTGTAGGTAATAAGGAGTGGTTGAGAGGAATAAATAGTGAAAAATTGATGCGACTATATGATGTATAAAAAGTTACTGTATCACTAGCTAGTGTATACAAGTAATTTCTGTAAAAGTTATTTAATTATTTATTCATTTTGAATAAAGGTCATTATTGTTTAGTAGAATTGTCAAATACTCAAATAAGGCTTGTCTTATAATTATGTAAATTTGAGATAAAACCTGAATAGGAAAGGAGAACAATTTTGTCAAGCATAACATTTGCCATTTCATGTCAAGAAACAATGTTTAAAACTTACATCCTTGATGTCTTTAATATTGGCATCTTCTTCTGCACGTTAACAATTTAATAATTTTCATATCTATACAATTCCCTCGTCCTCTTTCGTATATCGTTACCGCCACTCCTATCATCCCTGTCATTGAATCACATAGATACTAGCTCGTTTACCACATTTTTGGCTAAATCTCTATAGTCAAGAAGTTCTGCCTCCAGATCACATAGACATTGTAACAGATCTATAGAGTGAGAGCTAGAAGCAGTTAAGGATGCATCATGCATCCAACAACTTGTTAGAAAAGACGAAGCCTTATATGACACAATTATATATATATAATTTATACAAACAAAGAATAACACACTAATCCAGAGAGATAGATGCAAACTGAAACAATATTTCAGATCGATTTTCCATAGAGGACATCCTTTTTAAAGCTGAAATCTGATAAACCGACCATATACATACAGCATTGATTCAGATTACAGTGTCAGCCAAAATAAATTATACATAGAATTAAATGGATTATTCACCTCGCAATTTGTGACCATCTCGTTAACATATGGATTTGAGCAGCCTGTTCTTCAAGGTTCTTGTTGTGTTTATATGCCCATTGCAGTAGTTGCTATCCGGTAATTCTAACTTCATTCAGATCAACTTTACCGCCAAACGAAGTCAGCTGTCGATTGTCAAGATAGCACTTCTGAAGAAGAAAAATAAGCAGACAATTATATAATATATTCAGCTTATTTGAATCAATCAAACAACTGAACGAGCACCTAATTCCGAGTAGTAATAAACACCCCCTTTTCATCTGGATTCCTAAGTATATCATCAGCCTAACATAAGAAACTGATCATGTAAGGACAAGGAAATGACGTCAAATCTGTAATGGGAACATAGAATAACTTCATGCTTACCACTTGTCCGGATTTTGTGCTAGAAAGAACCTCGGAATGCTTCATTGTTGTATCTGGAGACCTGAATTGGATATTCTCAAACAAATCTAACACCTATAATTACAAAAATACAATATTTTGAAATACTAGCGCCATAAACAAACAAACAGGCATAATAAATAAACAATAGATATCAACAATACCGATAGCTACATACCTTACTCCTCCCAATGGCTCTGTTCGCAGTATCTTCAAGGACCACTCTGAAGTAAAAAACATTATTATTATTTATTATTATCACTATAATATTCCCGTTTCACCTTGACCAAACAGATGAGCGTAGCACTGAGACACGCTTCTCAATGGCTGGATGATGTCACATTTGCCCATGTGCAATTTAAGGGCTAAAAGCTTCAACAGCCATGCTCACTGAACCAATGAAAATACCTTAGTAGTTTAGTCAAAATAATATCCAAGAACATTACCAAAAGCCAAAATGAAGCAAAAACACAGATAACATGTAACATTTGTATGATTACCTCAATGTACCTCATATATCATATTTGTATGATCACCTTAATGTAAATGAGCGTTATCAATGAGAAGCTGCATGTGAAGAGTGATAAATATAGAAATTCAAAATGAAGATAAAGGAAGGACAAGTCAAACTACAACTTGCATTATAAGCACACACGGATCATCAGAGCTGTTTATAATAATTTGACACCATAATGATCTTTGCTCCAGGCAAGCAGCATAATCTTGAACCAGAAGACCAGCAAAGTTGGATTTTAATAGTAATGGTACGAGCCCCACCATGCCAGAGCTATCACAAGCAAAAACAAGGTCATTCTTTTACTTATAGACATGCCAAATACATCAACAAAAGAATTTATGACCCATGCAAGGAGATAGTATATAAGAGACAAAGTGCAAAATAAAAACACAATGTCATATTCACTTTGTACCGATATACGTGTACAGTGTACTTCCATGTATTTTATTATCTTGAGAAAGAATGAAATCAAAAGGCTGCAACGGAACAACCATTTAAGACATAAGTGAAAGAGATGGGGCATTCTACTAAGTAATCACAATTTTATAATCAAGGACTATATGTCAATTGTTTGTTATAATGGCTAGCACAACCCAAATGTTATAATATATAAATCATTTTAGGAAATTAAGAAAAAAAAATTATGGTACATACATGGTAACCTGGTAAAGGGCCAAGATTCAGCAACTGATAATCTTTCTCCAAAACCAGAATTATAATTTCCAGAAAAAGAAGCACGACTTTTTCTAGAAGTAAACCACAAGTATGATTCGTCCGCTCAGCAATTATGGCATCCACTTCAGTCAAAAGAATACCCATCCCACTCAGAAAGTCCCGTGAACATCTGATATGAATAGTATTCACACTGATAAAAACGGAAAGTAGGGTAAGAGAAATGAATACATGAATACATCAGCTAGATGTACACACAATGTCGTGACTTGAATATCATCAAAACTACATGAATGTGTCATCTTACTCGGAGCAATTCAATGACAGAAGGTTGCATCTGGAGTGGAGTTGACTGTAACGCCATACATACTCAAAATCCTGCATATATAACGCCAATATATAAGTATTGAACATGGGCTAAACTCCTTTACAAGAAACTAGAAATCAATAACATCGTCTTACATCTGAACATGTTGAAGACATGCAACACCAGATTGCCTATAAACCTGTTGAACACCCCAGTTAAGTTCAGAGGAAAATGTAGGAGCAGTAAAAGTAAAAATGTAGAGAAATATTTGAAGTATGTGAATCACTACCAAGTACCAACATCCCCTATCAGTTGTGGCCTTTCTTCAGCAACGAGAGCATTTGAAAGATTGACAAATGAGATTGTGGACAGGTAGTGCTCACTTCTTGCTTCTACTCCATTTAACTCGAATCTCATATCATAAACCTGTCAACAACATTGTAAATCTTCCCATTACATATCAAAGTGCGACGAAGAGAAAAAAAGTGTGTGAAAGATCATGCAAGACAAAGCTGAAAGCCCATCATCTGCCCAACTTGAGGGCCAACCACCACTTGTAAATCATACTGCTCAAGGAAACCCCAAATGGTATCGAAAAAGTTTGGAGAAACGTGAATAAAAGTCAATATCGAATTACACAAAGAACCATACAACACAACAGGCAATTGGTGAAGGAAAGGAAAGAACTATGAAAGCCATTAGGAAAGGTAGCAGAAGATATGAACAAACCTTCGATAAGGAGACACATTTTCATAACTAGGAAGTTAAAATATATAATGGCTCAATATCAGGAAACCATGTTTTCTTTCAATAAGGTTCCCATTTTCCAGAACCTATCAACCATGAGAAGATAATATTGCCCCTCAGTTAGTAAAGTTCATGTCTATGAGGTGGAGATTAATATCACTGCAGGCCTGTAGTACTCTCTTCATTAGTATACCACAAGGTAACATAATAACCCATAAGTCAAACAAGTAAGACTGAAATATTATATAAAACAGCTAACACCTTGCGAAAACACATACATAATCAACAAGAGCTTTTGCATCTCCCTCTTGAATCTCTTGTATTATTGTACCCGTGCTCTAAAGTGATTGCCTGAAAATATCCTCATAAATAGATAAACAAATCAAACAATGCGCTCACAAAATAGATAGAAACATTCTGCCCTGCAATAGTTCATACATTGTGACTGCACGCTCCTAGCTCAAAAGCCTGAAAGGGGATACGTAATGCAACTTGAAAGATACGTCATCGTTCATTAAAAATTTAGGATATAGCAGACACCAAAAAAACAGATCACAATCAACAGATATGTTAAACATGTGTAAGGAGACACGACATACCACCATCAAGTGCACAGCCCTAGCAAGTCTAACACAGTTCATACAGGCCTTAATTGTCTGATCATTCCCAATAGCCATAAACTGTGGGAAACACAAAGCTAACAGTTTCCAAATTATGCTACTAAATTTATCAGTAATACAGATATAAACATATATATACATATAGATAATATATAATCAACGGAAATTAGTACCGGAAACGACAAGAGAGACCGGAGAGAGGGGAGGGAGTGACCGATAGTGTGAATGAGTTGAATCTTTTGCGACGGCGATGAAGGAGTGGCCTATTAGCGTAGACTCAATGGTAGAATGCAGTTGTTTAGCGGAGACCATCGCCGGTGCCTTTGCCGGCGACGTTGCCGAATGAGAGAGTAGAATGGCGGGAAATATTTGCCCTAGGCGTGATTGAGGGTTTTGGAAGGGGGTTTGGTTTTGACTTTTGAAGGGAGGTGTTTGGTTTGTATTTATAAGTCGTGTAGTATCTCGCTATCTGCTTAAACATATACGCGAATTTTTACATTACCGTTTGAATATAATTTAATAAAATATTAGTAAATTTTTACCTTGCGATTTATATTACCGGTGTCGGCAAAAAAAAAAAAAAAAAAAAAGATTATAATTACCGGTGACTCGATGAGGAGAGTTTGTATAGGGGACAATATCACTACTTTTTATTTTAATCGGATTTTTTTACCTTTTAAAAGAAAACATTATCTCTACAAGTAAATGTGAGTTTTATCCTTATAATCGACGTAAGTTTAGCTAGATTTATTTAAGAAATAGATGATTTTGAGTTATAAAGAATCTATATAAGAAATAAATAATTTTGAGTTACAAATAAGGGTAAAATAGAGAATTTAATAATTTTTAATAATTACTTTTGTAAGTGAACAATTATTTTAGAACAAATATATATTGGAACGTAAGGGAGTATTATATTAGAAAAATATTAAATCATAATATATTAACATATACATATTTTTAATAAATTTGTTAATATTATTGAGAATTTAGCTTTTCCAAACAAAATAAAAAAATAAATGAGAATATTGGCCAAAGACAAATATCGTGACAAATTAAATTAAAAATATATATAATAAATATATATGGAGTAATAAATAAATTGCCCCAAAACTAAATTAACATTAACATCATCATCAACTAAAACGTACGTTCATTCCGATACATTTTGTATTATCTTGTGAAATCAGCTTTCATCTCCTCTCCCGTCAATTCGATCTCCAACAAATAATTTCTTGGGGTCAATCCAAACCGCAATCATTCTTCGTCAACTTTTTAAATCTTCGGCAGATCGTGAGTCCCTTAATTACGCACCATTTTATCATAATTATTATCACGTTCTTGTTCTTGTTGTTGTTCCTGAATCCTTCATTTGATCAATGCCACAATATACAATTCTTTTTTAATTGCATTGCATGTATACATGGATCAATAACGTTTTTGCCATATTTGTTTATTATTTTCATGATTTTAAATTGTTTGTTAGTTTGATTATTTCATTGAACATGTACATGCTTCTATTTATTGATCCTTCACGTAATGTAACTTTTTTCAAAAATTATTTATGTTATGTTTTGTGTAAGACGATTAGTTTGTGTATAAGCTATCCTTTTATTAATCAGCACATGTATTTTTCCAATTAGATCAAAGTTTCAATGTATACAAATTGCTTATTTGGGAAGGATGTTCAGATACCTTACCAACTTAACTGTGTTGCTTCCTGTTTTGTAAAACATTTTTTAAGGGATTACTTACTGCACCGAAATGTAACCAACTTACATCAAATTGTTTATCATCACCGATGTGGTAAGTAACATTATATAGCCGATGAACTGGTGACATGGCACGTTGCCACATCATCAAAATAGCGGTGGACGGTGTCAGGTCACTTACATACATTGACAATTGAAAGTAAGTTATATTGAACGAAATATAGTTCATCACGTACAATGACAATTTGGTGAAATTGGTTACTTTCCGTTGCAAATAACTCTCTTTATAGTCATTGATAAGTGATTGCAGAAATTGGATATCCTGCTTCTATCTACTATTTCATCCCTTTTCTCAAGTTGCCAGATATCAAATGCTACAGATATTCTGGCAGTCATTATGATATTTAGTTTGTTCTTTTTGGTGTCAAGCGACTCAAGCAATTTACTAGTTGATGATCAATATATGACTATGGTTATTTTTTGTTAGATCTTAAGATGGGTCTGTCGTTCACCAAGCTCTTTAAGCGGTTGTTCGCTAAGAAAGAGATGCGCATTCTGATGGTTGGTCTAGATGCAGCTGGTAAAACCACAATTTTGTATAAGCTCAAATTGGGAGAAGTTGTCACTACCATTCCTACTATTGGTACACTCACATTTCAATATAACTAAGCCTCATTACTTGTGTTGAATTTCTTTGAGGTTGTATATTTTCTGTATTGTTATTGTTAACATATAGGTTTAGATCAAAACCAATAGGTGATGAATGCAAGTCTTACATGTTACGTCTTTGCTTAAAAATTGGAAATAAATGGACTACACTAAAATCATATATACACATATTGTTGCAGGATTTAATGTCGAGACGGTTGAGTATAAGAACATCAGCTTCACTGTATGGGATGTTGGTGGTCAGGACAAGGTAATTTTGTCTTTTTTAATATGATATAAATAGGAGTCATCAAGCAGAACGGATGTTCAGCAGTAGAAACTACTCACTGTGAATCCATTTAGAATCGTTTAAAATTTTCCTATCCAGAGATTCTAATTTTGATTTACAAGTACATGCATGAGGTGTCATATTACATCAATCCCGTGATACCAATGCAATAATGTAACTTTAAACATAATTTCTTTCTTTTAGCTATTTGTGTAGTTGTGTGAATGTGCTTTCTTGTGCTGAATGAGAACTCCCTATTATCGTCTAGAATTACATTAAACTTGATAAATATGATTTTTAAACACAGTTTTCCTTTAATTTGTGAGTTGTGACGTAAAAAGCGAATCAATTTTGGTTCTCATGCTTTACACGTTTTAAACTTTGAGATTGATTTGGTGTGGTCCAGTTAGCTTCGAAATACTATGCAATATGAGCATCCATCACTTAACTTTAGATTCACAGTTTTAACCCGCTGACTTATGACCAGGTTGATTTGGGTTTTGTTTATCTGAAATGGGTCATATGATAATGCACATAAATGGAAAATGTCAAATGGTTTGAACGTGTTGAAGGTCACCCAAAGTTTATTTCGAACGCATAAAACCTGGTTTATTCAAGGACATAGTATTTTTGTAGTAATCTTGTTTTATTAATATTTATTAATTCATTATATAATGACAAAAAGAGGAAAAACAAAAGAGGAAAAACAAAAACATACCATAATATATGGAAGGAAAAAAAGTGGTTACAAGTCAACCCAAACCCATTTTGAACTGCTCATTGTTTATTACACAAATAATTTTCTCATTTTCTGATATACATGTTCAACTTTAGCTCCTGGTTGTTGACAACTACAGGATTTGTTCAATCCAATGCTGATTTTGGTGATTTTCAGATTCGACCTTTGTGGAGGCACTACTTCCAGAACACACAAGGTCTTATATTTGTGGTTGATAGTAATGATCGTGACCGTGTCGGAGAGGCTAAAGATGAGCTACATCGAATGCTTAGTGAGGTATTAATTCCACGCTCAATCCTCTTGTTAACTTAGTTAGTAGCTCAAGTGGTAATATGGTTGGTTTTAGTAATTTGTGAACGGACGTGTGTTATAGGATGAATTGAAAGATGCAGTATTGCTTGTGTTTGCCAATAAACAAGATCTACCAAATGCTATGAATGCTGCTGAGATCACCGATAAACTCGGCTTGCATTCTCTTCGACAGCGACACTGGTAAACTGTTCAACACATTGACTATTTACTGACTTTTGACCTGCTTACTTATGAACAAGTCAACAAAAAAAAAAGTAGCCTAAAAGGAGATGCATCAAATGGGTCAAAGATTGGCATTGACACAACATAAATGAATATGTATATTTAGCATAGTAAATAAAAGATAAAAGTAATAATGGTATAAATTGATGTGATCAGGTATATACAGAGCACCTGTGCAACTTCAGGGGAAGGTCTATATGAGGGACTGGACTGGCTTTCCAACAACATTGCTAGTAAGGGAAAACATTAATTTTTGTTCTGTAGAGGGAAGTCAATGTTTATTTTTGACTATATATTTAATCTTTAATTCTTTATTATTAATAATCTGAGGGTTGATATTGTGAATTATATTTACAATTTTGACATCTTGTGAACAAGTTGTCTACTGAATTAGTGTTTTTGTTTTTTGTGTTGAACTAGTAGTTCATTCTCTTATTCATACTTTGTTATGGATCGTATAAAGGCTAAGCTGCATCATTCTTTGCATAATATGTGTAGGATGTTTAGTTAGTCTTTTTCTTTTTGCACTTCTGGTTGGATATGATAGATTCAGATCCAGTTTAGTTCTTTGTTCGTCAACGATGTTATCAGATCTCTAATATATGAAGTCATATGCTTTTAGCATTTTTGGTTCATATAAGATTTAACATTAGGGACATCTTCGTTCATTAGAGCCAACTGTAGATATTGCAATAACCGTTGTACACAACTGATTTTTGTAACATTACATAAAAATTACTAGAAACGAGAAAATAACAAACATGAATTGTCACACAAGTATATCAAAACACAGAAAGACGTAACATGATAGTTTGACAACAATCATCGATTGATACATTGTAAGGTGGCTTAATGGTGATGGATGTATCAGATCTCTAATATATGAAGTCATATATATCAATATATGCTTTAGCAGATTTTGTTCATATAAAATTTAACATTAGGGACATCTTCGTTCATTTGAGCCAACTGTAGAAAATTGCAATAACCGTCTCACACAACTATATTTTGAAAAGAAAAGAAAAGAAGAAAAAAAAAACAAAAAAACAACAACTAATTATACAATTAGACTCTAAAGACATATATATTAAAGTTAAAATACTCTCAAACTATCCTTATTATTCCACAAAGACCAAATTGGAAATTACATAAAAAATACCAGAAACGAGAAAATAGATAACAAACATGAATTGTCACACACAAGTATATCAAAATATATAAAAAGACATACTCTACAACACAATAATTTGACAACAATCATATCATCGACCGATAAGGTTGTAAGGTGGCGAATGGTGATGGATGGGTTGTCAAGGGGTAGTTCCCTGGTTAGGGGTGAGGTCACGATAGTCGATGTGGAGATCAAAACTGCAGTTGGGGCAACAATAACAAAAACCAGTACCACCTTCACCACAAGAGTTGCATTGGAATCTACCACCCTTGTAAGTTGGATAAGGTAATAACGAGATAGGGTGAGCGGGGTGAGACGGATGAGAAATTGATCGTGGTGCGGAGAAGCATTGTTGTAACATCCTCTCCAGTGGCCTGGTATTTTTCTATTTAAACCGAATAATTAATTGTTTTAGATAAGTATTTGTTATAAATTGTGCTTATTGTGAAACTTGGTTAAATAGGTCTTAGGACTTATTGTGGTCAATAAAATGTTGTTTGATTTAAAATATGAAAGTTGACGGTAATATAAAATAAATTTCTCGCATTTAGTGATTAAGTGCCAGACAATAGATTTAGAGCGGGTATAAAATACCCATTGTTTGGGGCCGGTTAAATAAAGGGCCGATCCCTTTATTGGGATCACTTTCCCAATTCTCTCTTTCAAACTAAACCATAAACCCTAACTTAATTATAGTATCTAATCATCAAATTGAAAGGTGAATTGAAGTATGATCTCTTCTATGAACATCATCATCATCATCTAGCTTTCTCATATTGATCTTCATACCATTTGTAAGTGATTTTAGTTCATGAACTCAAGTTTTAGAATAAATGATGAAATTGACATATGGAGATGAATCATTTGATATAGTTGGTAAACACTTGTGATATATGATTATATGTGTGTTTCTTAACTAGTTAGATGCATTAGAATCGAGTTTGATGAGCTTGAATTATGAAAATGGAATTTGTGTTCGTTCAGGTCTGTTCTTGAGCTGAAGAACAGATGAACGCGATCCCGGCTATGGTTCCGGATCGCGTTCCCTTGTTGTAAACGACCTATTCGAGTTTTTGGCCTTAGAAACGCGATCCAGGCCAAGCATCCGGATCGCGTTTGCTAGTGTTATTCGGTCACAGAATTTTTGCTAAAGGACGAACGCGATCCAGCCTGAATAGTCAGGATCGCGTTTGTATGTTAAATTTTGATGGATTTTTATAAATTTCATATATGCATAGGTGTTTAGAGGTTGTGTTAATCGTGACATTTATTGGATGCTATTGTGGCATTTTATAATAATGCTCATTTTGATATTTACGAATTATGAGGCAAAGTACTAACTTATGTTGAATTATTGATTCTCAGATCCTCCGAAAGATAAGTGATCTCTGGAATCAGAGATTTTGAAGGCAAAGGTATCGGTGAGTGGATTCAGAGCTCACCATTTAATTTAGTTGTGATCATTTGATTGCAACGAATAAACGTGAATATGTTTTGTTGATTAGTTGATATACCTTGTTGACTGTGAACCTATGTGCTATGTGTTTGGCCTTCGGGCATCAGTTGTTAACGAGGTCAACGAGTTGTTAAATGGTTGGTTGAACTAGGCAGGGGTTGAATGAATGATACAGAGTCGTACTTCATTTGTTGTGTGTTTGATTCTGTATTTGAGTTCAACTACCACTAGTTATCGGTCTCGTCCGTATGGCCATACGGATATGGTTGGGTAAGTGTTCTTGGGGAGCCACCCGGGCATTACGGTTATCCCCAGAGCCACCGATCCTCGTTAAGTTGTTGTTGATTTGTTGTATATCGTATTGCGGTTGTTTGAAGCAATTATATGATTATGCTAAGTTAGATGTTGTGTTATGAACTCACTCACTTAGCTTTGTGATAATCCCTCGTATTTACTTTCTGCAGATTATATTTTGAATAGGTGAGTAGCAGAAAGTAGATGCTTTAGGAGCTGGGGAATGTTTTGACAGCTTGCTACTCTGATTATATTTTGTAACAGTTAATGCTAAGTTTTATATAATACCCCGTATTATGTGTTTGTTAACCATGTTTAACGTGACATGACTTAACTTGTGATCGGTTTATGATTTAGTTCTAACTTTTAGTAATTAAATATGTTTTGAATCTCTTCGCTTCCGTGTTTTCAATATAATAATATTATGGAAAATGAGGGGTGTTATAATTGTTTATGAAGGTAGTATGTGCATTGATCACAGGAGTAGCCCTCGGAGTTAGAACAAGAAAAGCGGCAGCCATTACAACCGAGGTTGTTACCTTTCAAGGTTTTGTGGTAAGAAAGCTTGTGTACATGACTAAAGTGCTCCTTATCTCCCATGTTTAATATGTGGTAAGAAACTGAGGTTGTCACTTAATTTACTTATAATTTTTGCTTGACAATAAATAAAGGGGAGGGGTTGATGCAAGTTCAAAGACCGACTGTAACGCTGTATTTAATTTAGAGATTCTTTTAGTGGAATAATTTCAGTTGTATTATAGACGTGTGTTCGTACGTGAAATATATGATGAAAACTTGCTAGGTTAGTAAGGTTTACCGGTCATTATAGACGCACATGATAATCTTTCCTTTTGCAATCAACTCATTTTTGGAGAAAAAGACCCAATGCAAAAGGGCTTTTAATAGATCAGCCCTTTTCCATCACTTTATTTTCCTTTCCATTAAAAAAAACTCAAAGAATGATTTTTTTTTTTCTTTTTTCCATTGCTTCCCTTTCCTTACCAAAAAATACTCGAGAATTCAATGTAAATCATAGTCCGTATGTATGTTTAGCAGAGTGAATAATGGTATAAATCGCACATGTGCAACTTCAGTCTTCAGGGGAAAGTCTATTTGAGGGACTGGATTGGCTTTCCAACAACATCAACATTGTTAACAAGGGAGAACATTAACTTTGTTCTATAGAGGGAAATTGACGTTTGTTTTTGACGGTATTTGTTTATTAGATTATCACAAAATTCTCTGTCTTCCGTAAATAATTTTAGGGTTGATATTGTCAATTTAATTTACAATTATGACATCTCTTGTGAACATAGACCCGGTTTCAAATACGCAGAGGCTTTTCAGTACGCAAGTGTACGCATCTATGAGAAACTTCCACGTGTCCTTCTTCCTTCTAAAATACTTCTGATACACAATAAACACATATTTTTTTGATACACAATAAACACATATTTTTTTCACAAAATACTAAAAATGTATCTGTATCACGCTCAACATCTCATCAAACATTTTTGATACACAATAAACATATATATTTTAACAAGATTCTGCAAATGGAAGTACGCAAGTGTACGCATCTATGAGAAACTTCCACGTGTCCTTCTTCCTTCTAAAATACTTCTGATACACAATAAACACATATTTTTTTGATACACAATAAACACATATTTTTTTTCACAAAATACTAAAAATGTATCTGTATCACGCTCAACATCTCATCAAATATTTTTGATACACAATAAACATATATATTTTAACAAGATTCTGCAAATGGATTTATATCATGCTCATTATCTCCTTAAATTTGATACACAATAAACAAATATATTATCACAAAATAATGCAAATGCATTTGTATTACGCTCAACATCTCGTTAAATGATTTTGATACATAATAAACACGTATATTTTCACAAATTGGACGAATACATATTTGATTGATGGAACACACAATTGATTGATGAAATACACAGAATTTGAAGCGAATCAATTAAACGAATACACAATTGATAGATCGAATACACTGAAATTGGAGGCTCAAAAAATGAGGCGAGTTAGGGTTTTAAGGTTTTTGATGAAAGTTGTTTGATGAAGATGAGTTAACTGAGAATTAACGGAGAGTTAAGTGTCACACCCCCAATTTCATGCTTTGCGGAAGCGACTGTTTTGGGGCATGACTAATCAAATATCAAAACACCAAAGAACAAGCAAACAACTCTAAATGAGACGTTTTAGAAATACATTACATTACATTAGTTTTCCAAAAGAAATACAAAGTTTAAGTCATAAGTTTAAAACATAGTAGTGAGTTCGCAAAATGATTTCAGAAGATTTTAATACATAACCATTATACAAAATATAATGCAAGAAAATCTTCATGTCTAAATGGATGCATGCGACTCGTGATAGCTAGCTTATCCTGTAGGCCATTCCTAATATTGATGAGCACCTGAGAATACAACACTAAAAGGTCAGCTATAAAGCTGGTGAATCTCACAGGTTTAAATAAACATTGATGTGATCAACATGATTATCCGACGATAATTTAAACAGTGTAAACCGATCAATGAATAACAATGTACCGAACCATGATTTACCCATTAGGGCTACCGACCAGTGATTAAACCAATTAAGGTTTCCGAACAATGATTTACCGATAATGACATTTGTATTGCACTGAGCTATGATTCAAAGCCTAACCCGATCTTTGCCTCCCGATTTGGTGACACACCCATAACAATTACTAAAGTGCCCGTTTTTTTAACTTGGTTGTAGCTAGCAACCCGGACGGGGACGTCACTCCCATGATAGTACTATCCTTTAGTAATCGCGCCTTATTAAGTTAATGAATCATACATTGTTGAGGACTTTTACCGAATTAAAACACTCGTGCATATACCGAACAATGAAAATCAAGACCGACAATGATAACCGTTCCATGTACCAAAATGGTAAACCGAATACAAGTAACAATGCAGTTAATTAAGTTAATCAACTAAATTAACTAACCGAATAACAGTGATCACGAAAATAATTTGTGTTGCATCTCCCCCAATTATTAAAACATGTAAACATTGAAAATGGGGCCGTGAGACTCACCTGAGTCAATCCGAGCAAATGAATATATTCGACGTGGAATAGACAATCTCTGAAATCCCTTAGAGTCCTAAACACGCGAGATTCTAATGAGTAAAAGGATTATCCAATGTATTGTTTAAATGTTTATGTTTGAGTTTACAAAATTTGGTATGAGTCTGAAAACAGTAATCTGCCATTTTCGGCCCCTAAACGACCCCGGATGGCCTAAAACTGACAAGGCTAAGGTACTTAGCTTTGATCATTGGGTTGTTTTTGAATGACCGAGCGAATTTGAGCCCAATCTGTTATAATAAAATTTTCATCGAGAAGCTACCCTGTTTTCGAAAATTTACATGTTCTGTTTTAGCTAGAATTTTCAGGGCTAGTTTATTGATTCGTTGGATCCTGAAATAAAAAGGGGGAATCCGCCGGATTCCCTTGAATCCGCCGGATTGGTGGCATTTGTGGGGAATACGCCGTATTCCCTTGAATACGCCGTATTCCAGAAAAATAGAGGGAATACGCCGGATTCCCAAGAATCCGACCGTATTCATGACAAACTAAGGGAATCCGACCGTATTCCATTGAATATGCCGTGTTCATGTTTTCTGGGCAGGAATCCGCCGGATTCACCCGAATCCGCCGGATTCACGTAACTGGTTCGACTCTGTTCGTTCCAAAACACACCCAAACCCATTTTAAAACCATTTTCGCATATAACCAACTTAATAGAACAACATAACATGATCATATATGTATTTCAAACATGTATTTAAACTAAAATTTAAAGTTTCCTTACAAATTGTAAAACGATGGAATCGATGGTGATGATGAACGATGAAGATGGTGATGATCCAATGATGATGATGAAGATGATTAGATGATGAATATGATGTTAAATCTTGTTGTTGTTGTTGTTTTGTTATTGTTGGTGTTGTTTGTTTAAACCGAGAGAGAAAAGAGAGAGACCGAGAGTGATATTGAGAATGAGATAGAAATGATCGGCCATCTCCAATTATTGGAGGTGGTTGATCCAGTTTCGCCCCGCTCCGTGGTACTTTGACCCGTGTTTTGGTATCCAATCGTTATTTAGTAAAAATGTTTTCGAACGATAAATTTCTAAAATTGAAATCGTAGAAGTTTTTATTTGAAGTATTTCACAAAAATACTTTTAGTGTGATACTAAATTATATCGTTGTTTCACTTTGAACTTACGGATAGTTTTAATTATCCAAAAAGAGTTTTGCAAATTTTCCGAGTACCGTAATATTATTTCTGTTAATAATATTCTATTTGGAGACGTTTTGGGACAACTTTTATTTTTATGTTTCCTGAGTGTTTTCAGATTTGTTCGCGTTGTGATTATTAAATAATCATTCCATGTTATATATATAGTTATATATATATTATCCGAATACTTTGTTTTTGAATCGTACATAGTACGAATAATTAAAGTTTAAATTGGCCCCTAATTTTGGCCCTTTTTGACCGGGTGTCACATTAAGTATGTGGATTTGCCCTTAATTGAACGTTCTAGATGTTTGTGTACATTGCGTACGTTTAATGGGCGGTGCCCATGAACCCCACTATGTGAGGACCCGGTTTCAAATAACACATGACTGTCTTCATAGTTTCATACTGTGTTTCGGTTCATGCAAAACCAAATTGAGATTACTTAAAACAAATATAAAGATAACAAACATGAATTGTCACACGAGCAATTAAAAACAAATAAAGAAGTTAAGAAACAACGCAACAATTTCATAACAGTCCAAAAAAAAAAAAAAAATGATTGTAACTGAAATGAACAAATTAATAGTTCAGTAATTAATTTGAACATTTTTACAGATTAGAGTAATATATTTGTTTATTAACCCTTATTTAAACGACAAAATCCCACACACTGATCCATGTTAGCTCTTGACCTCACAACTTTTTGGTTTGTGGGCTGGTATCAAGACCAAAGACATTGTGTGTGTGTATGTGCTGCAACTTGACGAGGGGTGCTAGATATGACACTTGATGTAACAACTAACATGCTTCATTGGCTTATTTCTTATCATCACTCTATTAAATATCATGTAACACCATTTTTTTGTTAGATTATGACATAATTTTTTTTTTATCGAAAACTGTTACTTTATATGGGGTAATAATTTACATAGGCTCGTCGTAAACACACCCCCCCATAGCCTGAACATAGCCTGACATGTTTGACTTTTACTACTTCTTTCTTTTTTTCGTTTCATCATTTCCTATTTTGTTTGATTTTTTGATTTATTATATTATTACATTGTATTTCAAAAATAAAAAGCTTTATATAACTAGTATTATTATCTTCTTTATATATATATATATATATAATGCTAAAAATATATAATTAACAATTAAAACTTACTAACATAAAATATTTAATTAACAATTAAAAATAACTTTATACTTTACTCCTGGATACACCACCACGCTCACACATAAATATAATCTTGTAACAATAACCATTTTTTGTTTTTGATCTTTTGATGATAATAACTTGTCTATGAGAAAATGCCTCATTTTTCACCCATTCCATCAATTCTTCACGACTATTGAACACCTGAAATTAGTAGTTATTTAGTTAGAACATGATAACATAATATGATTTAGAGTACCCTTATATAAAATAGATTACCTTATCGGTGGAAAATTCTGACACACTCGACATATCTTCTTGTAAAACTTGAAATGTACGAGATTGTTTCTAAGGTAATTAATCGATACACATTTTGAATGTTATGAAAAATGATTTGATATATGTTCGTTTATATAAGAAATTTTTTTTCACTTTAGTCGCGTCAAATAATTTGAGCTTTGCTTTAGTCGCGTCAAATAATTTAACCTTTTGGTTTAGTCGCGTCAAATAATTTTAACTTTTACTTTAATCGTGTCAAATAATTACAATCTTTATTGTTAAAGTATTATTTTTTATTAATTATACCTTATCTCAAAAATAAAATATAAAATAAAAACAAAATAAACAAGATATTAAGTATGGGTACAAAGTAAACAACATAATACTCCATATGGGTTCCCTCATCCATTGCAAGCCTAGTATGCACCCTATGGGAAAATGATGAGGGGGGTACCCTCATTGACACCCTTTACATAACTTTAGCTATATTTCATTAACATTGATTCAGTTTTCACTTTATTGGGAATTTTATCTTAATCTTAACTATATATAATGCATGTCTATGTTTATCTTAAAATTTAACTCAACATTGTCTAATGACTAAATTGCCCTCTAAGACTTATTATACATATTTAAATTGACTTTGTTAATTATGGGAATACTTCAATGCACGCCATTAATATCTCTCAATTTTCCTTTCATTTTTTTTTAAAGGCAGCAATATATAAATAATAGACTACTAGCAAGCTGCTAGATAGCCACAAATGTACAAGTTACATAAACCAAATACACACCCCTATTACTTAATCACCATAACTCCGGATCTTGACTGCGAGGGTAATGGATGAATTTTTCCTTTCAATTAACACGTATTATTAGCTCTGAATTAATTACCTGAATATTAATTATCGTAATTGTACCAAACATATATGCAAAACTTAATAATACATTCACCTAGAGATAGTTAGGATGCTGACATAAAAAATGTATTAAAACAATTTGAGAATGTTCGTCGAAAGGCGGCATCTTTGTTTTTAAATTTACAAGTTGCACAAAATTTTGTTTTCGATTTCCGCTGCATAGCGCGGGTATTTTGCTAGTTTAACTTGATGCATATAGTCATTGTCATTTCCAAATATCTTGTGAAAGTCAATTAAACAATAGCCAGATTGATATAATAAGATTAAAGATAGCATGTCCAGCATTATCCAACAATAAAATAATAATAATAATAATAATAATAATAATAATAATAATAATAATAATAATAATAATATTTAGTTTTCATTCACAAGAACAATAACAGAGTTAAACACACTTTTTAATACTTTCAAACTTTACGGTATTGTTTATAGCCACATTGCCTTATTCCAACATCATCAATTTGAGATTACTTGAAAAATAGATAACAAACAAGAACTATCACACAAGCAAATGAAAACAGATAAAGAAACAACACAATAATTCAACAATAGTCAAATATGATTGTGATAGTGACGGTTGGTACACGCACTAATGGTGATGGTGATGTTTATGAGTGCTAGTCCCCTGGAGCGCGAGGTCATGATAGGCACAACGTATGTGGAGATCAAAACTGCAGTTGGCACAGCTATAACTAAAATCGAAGCCGCTTTCACCACAAGAGTCGCATTTGAATTTACCACCCTTGTAAGTTGTTACAGGCAACAAAGTGAGAGGGTGAGCGCGGTGAGACGGATGGGACATAGATCGTGGTGCGTGGAAGCATTGGGAATGAAGGTAGTATTCGCATGGATCACACGAGTAGCCTTCGGAATCAGTACAACGTAAGTGGCAGCCGTTACATCTGAGGTTGTGACCTCTCAAGACCTTGTGGTGAGTAAGATTGTGTACATGACTAAAGTGCTCTTCTCCCATTTCTGTGAATTAAGCTCTAGCTCATTGATGTACATATTCATGAAGCACAAGTTATATAGAACGCTAAAATTCTTGCAAAATATTAAACAAAAAAGATTCATTCTTCACAAAGTCGTCGTCATATGAACTCGTCTAGATGTACCCACCACCCCATTTGTATTTCATTATTCATATTTGATTTGATTGTTTAATTTGGTAACTAAACGAACACTTAAATATATGTAAAAAAATGGTAGTCATGTTCAAAATACAACTTGATTATACATTCCATCGATCTAACATGGGTTTGTTAGTTAGAGAATGTATATTAAATTTGCTAGTTAACGTTCTGCAATGATCATATGCATCGAGATGGTACATAGTCATAGGTTCTAAATAAATGCAACTTGATCCATTATAATAACAGACTAATTTTAATTAAGTTAAGATTAATAAAAAAATACAAATAAAAGATTAAAGAATGAAAATTATAATGATAGGCATCCAATGAATCAAGTGATTGCGTGGTTGACTTTTAAATGTTGCCCTTACATTTTAAAACAATTATAAGACGCATCACTCTAAATTGACTTTTGAACTATACATACGAGTTCGATATAAAAAATAACATATCAAAATATATATGCTTACATTTGAATATATCCAACTATCAATACCATTGCATATAGTTCTCACATTTCAATAAAAAAAAACCATAGCCATATATGTTAGTCGATCACTTTCAAATTGAACTTGATAATACCAAGTTTTTAAAATATTATGATTATAATTACTATAAACTTTTATTTGTTAATCCATCCCGTGATATTGGAAGTACTGTTTTTGTCTTAGTGACTCATTTATACTAAGGTAATAGTGTAATTTGAGATCAACTGGTTGTAGCAAATGAATGCCGTCAGCATCAATTTCTCACACCATCCCACATCACAGATAAACACGAACCAACTCAGTGTGTACTGCATATTGAATCCTGTATAGATAAACCGAACCAACACATTTACCACTGAACTTGACCCCCTACGTGGGTAGACACCAATATAATAATTTTAGGCTTCCTCGAAGATAAAATACACATCATGAAAGTATTAACAGTCAACAAACTAAGCAAGTGCATAATATATTAAGTTTGTTAGACAGACTACTGGTTAACCATAACTACAACAGCATCGCTTGTGAACATTCACAACAGAGGCTACTAATTAGAACATATTACATAGTTGCAATTAGAATAAGACATGCTACGATATACTGTCTTGGCTGTTAAATTAGGCTTTTAAACATTGTTAATTTCTACCTTATACTTGCCGTCATGCACCTTCTTGAGACTTCAAACCTCAAAGAAAAGTATATGAAGTAAAATCATCTATCCTTACCATCCGGGCCCTGTGATTCTTGAAAATCTCCATCACAGCTTCATTAAATGCAGCCTCACTAATTGCAGCCTCCTCTTTGTCCTCAAAATCATCATCAGTATTTATAAAATTAGTATCATTTCCATAATCTGGCAAATCGACCCTCTCCATTAAATATAGAGTGACACCCTTCAACAGATATCCTGAAACTGGCAACTCCAACAACGGGACGTAACACTTCCTCACCCTATTCCTTCTGATTGTTACATAACTTGAATATACACTTGAGCCCTTCCTCATCTCAGCAACTTTCTCCCCACTAAGAGAAATCCAACACCTTTGACGTGAATCCGTAAGGGAAACCTTTTCCAATGATGGGATATTAGCAATGCAGCTTAACAACATAACATGACTCATCACTGCATCATCCAAACATGACATTGCCTTTAAATATTTATCAATCTCTAACTCCGTATCTTCTTCTAGTTTGTGATCATTTTCCTTTTTACGGTGAATTGAATTTGGTGACAGAAATACAAATGAATCGAGTTTGTTTCCGCAGTTAATCTTCCACTTGACCAAGTATGGATCACTAGGGGGAGACGGAATATGGATACTTAGAGACTTCAATTTTCCAAACTTCCTCAGAGTTGGAATTGCCGACTGAAATGAAGCGAATGAAGTAGCAGGTTTAGTTTTGAAGGAGATTGTGTCAACTTGAAGGATAATCCGGTAGAAACGTTTGGAAACAAGTTTGCAAGGATACAAGGTTTCCAAATCGATTAATTTGTTGCAAATTTGGAGTACGATTTCGTCGGGCAAAGGGTCAAATGAAGAAGAATCATTTTCTACTTGAGTTTTCTGGATGTTCTTCATGATTCAAAAGATGATGTAATATCAACGGTTTGGTACCGTAATGTTTATGTAGTGTCACCTGCAACCACACGGTTTCAAAAGTGATAATTATGCACCTAAAGCTTATTCATTGTAAGATGATGATATTTATGAACATATAATGGTTTGTATTCTGGTTAAGTTTAGAGTCAGATATAGCAACTTACAATCTTACATTATATTTCTGACGAACTTTAAAGCTACTTCAAACATATTGTTCAAACTTATTACATTGAATATTAGTAACTAATCTCATAAACATATCTAATAAGATCATGTATGTCATTAAATTTACATTTTTATATTGAGTAGGTAACTTAACTTACATAATAATCATGATCATCAAGTATAATGTATAACACACTTATTAGGGGGTGTTTGGGAAAGCTTAAGCTTAACGGCTTATACAGTTATACATTCCCAAAAATCCCCATTTAAAAGCCCCTTAATTAATGAAGCATTACCCAAACACCCCCTAATATCAGACACAAATAATCTCTATGCTGTATTTTAAAAACCCTAAATATAACCATTATATACTCACTGTTTGTATGTTTGTTTGTTTATCAAGGGGGTGTTGTTTATTTATAAACAGCTTATGCTTAAAAACAGAGAAGTAATCAACTTATATAAAACCAAAGGTACACCACTTGATTTTATCCATACACCACCAAATCTGCTTTACAGTCTTGTACTGTACAATACTGTGATGCATAAAAATGGTGTATGGATAAAAACAAGTGGTGTGAGGATCAATTCTCTAAAACCAAACTATTTCATCATTATAAAAATACTGAATAAGTTGATTGATAAAATCAGCTGTAATCCCAAACAACCAACACAAATTACTACTTTACTATTATTATAATATAATATGAAAATCTATATTATCTATAAAAAAAAGGGGGGTTTAGGCAGTGGCGGATTTAGGATTCTGGGTCAAGGTATGCACTATTTGTTATATTTTTTTTCATCGGCAAGTTGATAAATTTTTTTTTTTTCGGGTATGGGTTTTCTCCGTTCGGGTCTCTCAGCTTTGATTTTCTTTTTTACGGTTCGAGTCTCTCAGCTTTGGTTTTCTTTCTCACGGTTCAAGTTATCCGAGACTCACTTTTCATACCCAGTTATCTATTGCTCGATGAAAATGAGGATGAAGAATGTGTTTCATTTCCATTGAAAGTGAATGTTGTATATTAAACCCACAAATAAAGTCATAATCTGAATCCGTTTAAAATTGCGATTTTAAAATTGTACCCCAAAATTTTTGTTGGGATTAAATTACATTAGTTAAATGTCAGTTTTGCTCTTATAATCAAGACAAGTTTGACTGAATTTATTTAAAAAAGTAAATAACTTAGAGTAATAAATGAGGGTAAAATGGAGAGTGTAATGATTTTTAAAAGTCCTTTCTTGCAAGTGAACAATTATTTTAAGATAAATATAGATAGTAATGTGAAGTTGTGAACATTTATTTTTGGAACGAAGGGAATACAAGTTTTAAACCCAACACCCCTTAAATAACTAAGTCCAATTAATTAAAAATTGAAGTGAAATTAGTTATACACTCTAGGTACATCAAATTAAACAAAACTTAATCCCTAAACAATAAATATAAATAAAAATAAAACCAATCTAAACATCATAACATCCTTGATTACAGATTTACAATTATATACTAGTAATATACTTCATAAACAAATAAATAATCAGCATTAATTATGTTAGTGAACGGTACGGAGTATATGAGAGTGAAAATTGATTGGTCAAAAGTGGCGGTTGACCCTTTTATTCTCATCTCAAAACTTGGGTAGTCACCCTTTTTCTCGAGGGTGTGCACCTTACGTATATCTTCCATGTAAAACAATAAAATTCAATTTTTTTACACTGTTGAGAGGCTTGACAGGGTATGCAAGTGCATACCCTGGATTCAAGGTAAGTCCGCCACTGGGTTTAGGCCTTTTGGGGTTTACATAATAAATAAATAATGACCGCAAAACAGAAATACTCCGTAACCAAGAAGAAAGGGTGTTGGAGAAACAAACCTCCGGCGAGATACAGCTCTTCACGGCCACCGGAAAAGTTAGGGTTTCTGAAGCACGTGGATGTCACGTGTTGGCGAAATGGTACTCGTATTTTTTTGAAGAAATGTCACCTGTAGTCCGTCCGGTACCTAAATAAAGAGGGTTTTGACCAAGGGTTTTGTCACAGGGGTAATATGGTAATTTACTTATTATCAATGGGAGCTGATTTTTACAAGTAATTTTTTACTTGTTACAAGGAAAAAATATATTTTTATATTTACAAGCAACCTTTTATTTCCTTGTAGGAAGCAAAATATTTCTTGTAAAAATCATCTCCCATTATCAATACGTTCCAATAATTAAGGTAAAATAAAAAAATGAACAGAAAAATAAAATTAAAACAATACTTATTACTCCTAGTATATAAGTGCTTTTTACCAACAATGAATAGTTGTTATTTTTTGTTACCAGATAGTGTAAATTCAGTTTACATATACTAACAAAACCGAAAAAATCTCAATGTTGAAATATATATGTACCTTTGGCTAATTTACTTTTTATTTTTATTAAATCAGTGTAAAAATAAAAGAAAAGGCCCCCATTTTTAGGAGTTGTTGATGTTTTGAATGAGAAACGAATATCAAGACATATCATCTTTACAACTCATCAAAACATGATGTTTCGGTTGAGTTGCAGTTGTACATACTGCTACTAGGCTACAACGTTTAAAGGTAAATATAATCAAAACAAATAAGCAAATAATGGGCTAAATATATAATAGGTATATATAGTGAACAACACACTTCAATCAATTATGATAATCTCGATTAGGGGTGTTAATCGGGTGAACCCGACCCTAATAAGAGTTAGTCGGGTCGGGTTAGTCGGGTTTTTCAGAAATAAATATATACCCGCAACCCGACCCTATTAGGTAATTGGGTTATCGGGTTCGGGTTAGTCGGGTCAGGTTAATTGGGTAGCGGGTTAACCTATATAACTTCATAGCTTTCTAATAATAGTTAAAATAAATATATAGATGACTTTGAATGTTGGAATAGTACACCAAAATATTGAATGATATATGAAGTTGCAACCATATGAATTATATATACAGAGTAGAACCCTAGTCTGTAAAAGTGAGTTTTGTTTTAATTTGAATATAAGTATTGGATTTCAAAGCGAGTCTAAGTATACTTGAAATGTAAGTCATGCTTACATCTTTCGAAAATTGAAGAAATGCAGTTACCGCACTAACACTTTGATGAAAGAATAATTACAAGTTGTGTTACAACTAATTAGTATACAATACTAAATCTTCAGTTCTTCATAATCATATTCATATACATTGCTACACTTTACACTAATGTTATTGTATGGTTATAGATATAGATGCTATTATTAATTAGATTGTAGTCTTAGACTCTTATATATATAGAAAAATGTCTCCACATTAAATTAACATATTCAACTTATATTATTTTATACGAAAGTTAACTACAAAAAATTAATAGAAAAATTGATACTTGGTTAAATCGGGTTAATCGGGTCAACCCGCACCCGCATAAGTTTCTCTATTTTAACCCGTAACCCAACCCTAATAAGCATTCGGGTTAACCCGTGTAACCCGATTAAGCTTTCTAACCCGACCCGAATAGTCTTAATAGGGTTCGGATAGGGTCGGGTGTGGGTCGGGTCGGATTTTTTTGACACCCCTAATCTCGATATATAATCAAACAAATGAAAGCTTAGCGTCAAATCTCTTATATGTTACAAAAACGACCTGGGCGCAAATCTTAGCAAGTGGATGTTTATTCTTTACATTAAATTAATTCATACCTTCTGAAAATGAACGATAAATTAAGTTACGTTCTTTTTAGGTGTAGGAAGTTTTTTTTGCTACCCAATCAAAAGTCATTTCCGCATTTTTACTACTAATGTAATTTCGAGCACAGTGACTTGTTAACACTATTTGAGTGTTAAACTCGGTCTTAAGTTTAACAATAAGTTCAAGTGTTAGAAAGTTGAGGCAATGGTTTCAGTGTTACCCACTTTTTTTTTTTCATTATACAGAGTATGTTTTTTGATTTACAAAATTCATTTAACACACGATATTTATAACAAATTATACAATTAATCAAATTAAAACTAAATACACTTATAACCTTCAACATTTTTATATGTACATAAAGTCACAAATGACCCGTCATTTAAAGCTAACAATACAAAAATATATATCAAATGAAAATAAAATTCATTAATCAATAAAATATTAAAAACATAATAAAATACTATAATAATAATAAGTTTTGTTAAAAAGAAACGCAATAAAAATAAGGACTAATAATTGGTGCTATTAAAAATATTATTGTTCGGTGCCGTTGACTAATAAGAATAAAGTAAATACTCATATGTTACACTTTCAACCCCTTAACTTTCTTAGATGTATATATTCAATCCTCGAGTTAAAGCTAATTGCATGATTGAATTCATAAAGTTTAGTTGCACCGAATATTTTCCCCCTAAAATAAAAATAAAGTGTAAAAAACGATCAATTATTAGTCCATATTAAATTGGGCCTGGCTCAATTTTATAAAAAAAAACACCGTAAATGAATCGTTAAACACAAACAACCTCTATCTCGTCACGTTTTCTGGGGGAAGGAAAAAATATGACGTTTTACTGGCGTTGGATCCCGAACGGTGGGGTTTAACCCCGGCATTGAACGGCGGGGATGTGGTGAAATCTGGCCGCCGACATTGCCCACTCTTGGACCAATATTCTTATCCTCCGTTCTATCCAGAATGGGCCGGGTCTGCAACTCAATTGAAAGGCAACTTTAAATTGGAACCGACACAAATCTCATTATAATATGCTTTTTTTTACAATCATAATAGACTTAAATCAGTCGATATTCAAGTAACACATGATGTATTAATTGTTCTTGGTGTCCATCGAACTCGATGATTATACTGTATTTCTAGTCATAACACTCATGAGACTTATCATGCTTGTATCATTTTATACATTAACCTTCCGTGCATATAAATTAGAGGTGTCAATTTGAGACTCATGGGTCTAATTGGGTTTTTCTATTTTTTTTTATAGATGGGTCTAATCGGGTAATTAAAATAAGGCTTAAGTATATCATTATTACCTATTGGGTCATAATGAGTAATAATGATATACTTAAGTTTTTCTTTAATTACCCAACTAGACCCATCTATAGAGATTAGAAAAACCCAACTAGACCCATGGGTCTCAAATTGCCACCTCTAATATAAATACATACTTACAACTCAATCATACATGATTACATTCTAATCATCGCAAATCAACTTGGGTATGAAGTAGTATTAAATCAAGTTAAAAAAATAAAGGCTCAATCGTGTCGTGTTACAAGTATCCTAACATAAGTCGAGCGCAAGCTCGAGCTTAGCTATATGTGGACCCGACTCATCTTACACCGGCCCCAAGCCTATTCTTAGGTGTATAAGTGTATAACCTTAAGTTTTTTGTGATAAGCTTATGTATAATCTTAATTACTATAGAAGAAGATTCTTGATCTCTAATTCCTTTGGCATTTGTGAAACATTAGGAATGTTGATAGAATGCTGCAAGGATCCCATCTCTATCTTCCTATCTTGATCAATGAAAATAGGTTTGGATATCTGTCTTTCTTCCGATGATGGAACGTTAGGAAGCATCAAAACAACTTGAGACATGGTTGGTCTTTTAGAAGCTGGTGATTGAGTGCACAACAAAGCAATCTCAATGATCTGCATCACATGTTCGTCTTCGTATTCATTTTTATCCATTGTCTCATCAACTAACTTGATATGTTTCTTATGTTCATACAACTTCCACGCCTAGAATCAATTGCAGGTATATGTTAAAAGGCGAGATGACTACACTTTGTTTCTTCTTATAGTCTTGTTACTATTTCTGGTTTTATGCTGATGAAATATAAAAGGCCAAAAGTATTACCTGTTCCAGGAGGCATTCGGTGGATGATCCATCAAACTTACTGTAAGTACATTTTCGGCCACTAATGATTTCAAGAATCACGATACCGAAGCTGTAAATGTCAACTTTATCTGATAAAACGCCATAACGTGCATATTCAGGCGCTGTGTAGCCCCTAGCATGGTAATAATACAAGAATCTGGTTAGATAAAATATGAGGAATGAATGGAAACATGTTTTGGTAGTCAAACTTACAACGTCCCAGCAAACTTGGTGATGACATGAGTTTGATCCTCTGGTTGCAACCTTGCCAGCCCAAAATCTGCTATTTTGGGTTGAAAATTGTCATCAAGTAGAATGTTGCTTGATTTTATATCCCTATGAACAATTTTGACATGGAATTCTATGTGTAGATGAGCGAGACCCGTAGCTATCCCTAAGATAATTTCATATCGTTGTTGCCAATTCAGGGCTCCCCTTTTTGCACCTATATTGAATGGATATATAAGTATACCAAAATTTTCCAAATTAAGATTTCATGTGAATCGCATTCTATAATCTACTTACCCCATAAGAAGGTGTCAAGGCTTCCATTTGGAATATATTCCATGACAAGTAGTAGCTCGGATTCTCCACTGGACCATCCTAGGAGACGAAGAAGATTTCGATGACGAATGTGACTTGTAAGTAAGATTTCATTTACAAATCCTACTTTTGCTCTACCATATCTAAGTTTAAGTTTCTTCACGGCCACAACTTTATGATCATCAAGAAGTGCCTATCAAAACATAGGAAATATTACAAGTCAATCAGTCATACGGAAGAATTTAATTTCAATCCAAATTAATCCAGTTACTCACTTGACATACTTAATTGTGCAATAATGATAGTCCCTTTGGTTTTACTTGCCTCTAAATTAAACCGTGTGCATATTATTTTGTTCTTACTTATGATCGTTTGTATTATAAAATAGGTTAACTGAAATTTTATGCCGTCCATATAAATACTATTATATTAGGGTAAATAATGGTTTAATTACTAAACTTTTAACTTTTTTTCGTTTTAACCCTTCAACTTTTTTTTTAACGTTTTAAGCCTTCAACTTACGGGTTGACCAATTTTTAATCCCTTCACTTTAATTGACCGTACGAAACAACCATTTGTATGACTTGTAACCTGCGACGTGGCAACTCGACAAAAACCCAAAGATCATGTCGTCGCTAAATGTCGTCGCTAAAACCCTACAGCGACGACATGTCGTCGCTAAAAACCTACAGCGACGACATGTAGATGCCACGTAGATGCCAACTGTACCTAAACCGGCTGCATTAGGTCACAGTCAAGGTGAATGGCGAAATTAACCGGTCAATCGTAAGTTGAAGGCTTAAAACGTTAAAAAAAAGTTGAAGGGTTAAAACGAAAAAAAGTTGAAAGTTTGGTGATTAAACCATTATTTACCCATTATATTACCTTGAATACCTCACCGAAACCACCTTTCCCGATAATATTTTCTTCGCTGAAATTATTGGTAGCCAACTGCAAATGCTTATAACTGAAGGTAACTGTATCCTTCAATTCTGGTCCGTCTAAGGAATCACATTGTCCCCATAGACATGTACACATCAGATGTTATCAATTTCATGAACCTCAAAATGTACAAGCTGACTGTACATTACTAAAATATATTCTATAGCTAGCTAGTGCTGGTATGTACATCTTGTGTTTAATTACCTTGTTTGTCTCTACCTCTGTTTTTCAATCTGCAATACCAGATGAAAAATGCAAGTACAACAAGTAGAAAGCTTACAACTCCAACGACCACCAGAATAATGGATCTCTTCTTAAATGAATCTCCTGTAAATCGTAGACATGCAAAATATTCATCGATAAAGTACTTGCTAGCTAGTACTATAATAACAAAGTAACGATGGACAGGCATCATTTCAAGATCAAGCAACGGTCTCACCATCCCAAATGAGAGATGTAATATCAATTGTCTGGTTTTGTCCGAAAAACGGAGTCCTAGAGTACCTCATGAAGCATCCAGTGTCCGTTGCCCGTCCAGAAATAGAAGGAAGACAATCGTGTAGAGAACTTGATCTCAGTTTTAGGCATTCTGAGCAAACACTTTGGCTTATCTCTAGATTACATTGGGCAATGGCATATATGGTTGCATTACTATCAGCTACTTGCCTAGTAGAAAGCGCATAGAAGTCCTGGGTTCTTGGTGCAGCAATCTGAAGATCTAATAAAAAAATTTTCTGCTGCCTTTTGGAACTCTGTTGGCCAAGGCGATGTGACGTTGTCACATAATACCAAACCAGCCCGATTATAAGCCTCAGTATAGAAATCATAGCTTTCATACCTAATAAAAACTCTAATTACCCACGACAACTCTTAAATTATAGGGATTTTCACACGTGAATAGATTCAATCATATTTGAATATTGATGTAGATTAAGGTTAAAAGCAAAATAGTTTAAGAAAACCTCAAAAGTTACCTTTAAAATCAAATCTATATAAAACAATGTAATTTAAAAGTTCTCACAGTTCTGCACCTTTTTGTGGTTCTCGTTTGAACCATATAGGTTGGTTCAAAGGATAACTACGTAAAAGTTGAGAACTTATGAGACCCACTAGATTATGTATTTGTTCACATGTGTTTAAATTCATTCATATGTGAACATTGATGTACGTTCGATTGAGAAAGATAAAACGGTAATAAAAATTCTTAAAAGTATTTGTAAAAAGTTATAAATGACAAACGTGAAAAGTGAAAACTGTTAGATATATAAAGTTTGCGTCATGATAAATATATGCACCTGACTTCGCAGTCGCTGTAAAAAGCTGAAGCACCATTGACGACCCCGCATACCTTTGTCTGATGCACAGCATAGTCGAAACAATCCAGACAGTCTGGTAAAGAAAGATATCCCCTGCACTGAGCATATCCCCACACAGGCTCACCATTGATCAAAGTGTGTACTGTGGCATAGAGACGGGTGGTTAACTGCCGGCGAAGACCAGAAAGGGTGGTGTTAAGGTTACTAAAGAAATAAATTTCGTTCACCCCTTTGTAATTGCTACAATAATATTTCATCAGGGTACTATTCCTATCAGTCGGCTGCGATGTTACTTTTTCTGCCATGGTTATGATCATTACTACCACCAGCAGCAGGCTCGTCAGCCACCACAAAAATCGTCCGTTTTTCACTCGTTTCATGTTCATTCTCTTCTCCGTCATACCGCCACCTCACACTACTAGCTGAATTTATGTACTAGTATTCATAATTCATCTCCAAACATAGTTTTCCACGCGTCAATATAATAATAATTCTTGACTCTTGAGTCAATGTTGGCTGGCTGGCTGGAAAATGTCAATATTAATAAATATTAGAATTTGGATGAAAGCTAGATGTACTGAATACTTTTCACAAGAAGAATGTAAATTCCATGTGTAAGGTAATCAAGCTTAATTGACTTGTTAATGAATACCACTAATATACTTATATACATATATAAGTATATTAGTGGTATTCATTAACCCCTAACGGGAGGGCTTGGGTTCGAGCCTCCCTGTGGGATTTTCTTCCTCAGGTGTAATAGGAGTAACTAGGTGAAAGTTAGTAGGTTGCATACTGTCCAATTGGATGTCACTGTAACCCCTAACAACTAACTACTAACTAGCCATTCTAAAAAAAACAAAAAAAAAAAAAAAACTTATATACATATATACATATATATAAATAAATATCTTGGAAATATACAAGATTTAATTTGACCTCGAGTGTAATAATTGAGCTGAGTCGGGTTGACATGCTGTCAAGCTCGACTCGAACAGACTGATTGTAACATGCAAAACATTATTAATATATTGTCGAAGTAAACGGAGTAATTAATTAATGGAGCTGATACTTTCTAGCTCGGCTTACTAAACTTGAATGATTCAATTAAATAGTACTGGTAATAATAACAATGTAATACTTCATATACATGTATAAGTGTGTAAAATGGCACAACCTCGATAAGGCGAGTCGAGTATTTTGTTAGTTGACTTCAACAAAAAAGTTTACTCAAGTAGTTCGAGCTTGACACAACTTTATCCAGTTTCTATTTTAAATATTTTTCAACTTAGCTCAACTCGATTAGCAAGGTCTGGCTAGAGCATCTTCAAATAACAAACAGATCACATCTTCATACTCGATCATCTTCTACTTACAACTTTATTTAGTCGTCTTATCATTTAACAATGAAACTTTCTTTTGCTAAAAGGTACAAGATTAATTAGTTCATAAAATATGACAAGTTAACTGAAGTCACTATTTCTTTCAGAAACACTAAACTATATATAGATGTACACATAACTCTAAGTCTTGCAAAAATATTAATTAATCAAAATAAAAATAGATTATATGCATATGCAAAGTTCTACAAGACTCTTTGTCCACGTGAATCCGGCTAGATGTCATGTAACAACTACGTGCAGGCCACCTCAATTTATTTATTTTTAATTTTTAGTGGCTTACCTACAAAAGATATAATCAAAAGTCAGCGTGAATCGAAATATTAATTAAGCAAGCTTAAAACTGGATGTCTGGATGCTCGAATAATTATTATTATATAAAAATATATATTTTAGCAAGATTACCTACGTGGAGTGGTTCATTTACCCTAACGATTAGGATTCACGGGATAATTTAGAGTTTTTTTTTTTCTACTTCTTTTTAGTTTTGATGCATCACAAAAATATTTAATAATCAAAACCATTTAGGGGGTAAACTTCGATCTCTTTCTACGGTTCTACCTGACATAACATGGATTTATAGGTCTTATAATAAATACTCCGTATATGTTTGTCAGGATGTAATTAAATATTACTTTAAATAAAACTCGATTGTTGAATTTAAGATGAAAGTCTAATAGAAAAAATAAAGTAAAAGATCCAAATATGAAAATTATCTTAAATAAAATAAAGGAAGCGGATTTATGCCATTCAATTTCAAAATCGAAGTCCAATTGACCAATCAGAATTTAGTATTTAATTCAATCATTATTTTATAAAAGCTACTCCTTATCTTAAGTCTTTATTTGACTTTAAATAAAAAATAAATAAATATTAGTGAAGCGTATTCATAAAAACCGAAAACTAATTCCAAAGTTTAGATTTAAGAATTGCAACTTAATTAAAATACTCCCAACAGTAATAATCCGACAACAATTCAAATTGTTGCCTTTAAAAACTCTAATTTTATCCATTATGTTTGCTTGAAAAATTAATCACCGGTTATATTTATATCTAAAATTTAAAAAAAAAAAAAAAAAAATTCACACCGCATATTTATATACGTATCCCAACTAAAAATAAGTACTCCTAAAAATATCAAAATTATATGTTCATTATGTCTTAAAATTTTAAGAAGTGGACTTAAAGTATTCGATTTTAAAATCGAAGTTCAATTAACCAATCATAATTCAGTATTTATTTCATTTTTAATTAGTAAAACAATGAAAATCTCTTCAATTTAATAAAACGATAAATAATATGCTAAGATTATAGTGTTTAAGAATTATCCTAATAGTAAATGGATTATACAAATCAGAATTGAATACGTATCCACCTCCCAAATTTCAACAAGTTTGCAGTCCAAAATATCGCTTATCATTCTAAAACCATATGAATTTACGACCCCTTAAATTGCTTTCCGTAAAAGGTTATTATTACAATTATAGTTATTTAGTCGGAACTAAAACTCCATGTGGTTACGATTAGTTATCTGAATGACATAAACGATAGCTAACAATGATATGGAAAATCAAAGTTAAGGTTGCGCGCCTTTGAAAACAATATTACAACAACAACTCAACTAAAGTAGCAAACCTTAATAATATTTTTGTAACATCCGTAAATCGGACCTAATTGATTTATGTTATTTCCTGATTTTAAAATAATATTAAATGTGTTTGAAAATAATATTGTTTGAATTATTTGAAATAACTAGGAAATAGGTTTCAGGACTTATTGTGGTTAGTGAAATATTAATTGTTTTAAATTAATATAGTTGAAGGAACAATAAAATGTTTGGACTCGCAAGTGGTTCTCGAGTTCCAGACAATAGGTTGAGAAGGGGTATTAAATTATACCCGTATAATTAAAGTCGGTGAAGGTTTGAGCCGACCTTCTTTTCCTTTAAATTTCTTCCTTTCCCATTTTGCAAAACTAAACAAATAAAAGAAAAGTGATGATCAAAACTGTGAGTTGGATTCAAATTATCATAACATCATAAAATTATAATCAACATCATCATCTTAATCTCTACTTCTTTCTTGTTTGATGGTAAGTGGTTTTTGATTTATTATTCCATAAACTTTTTGATTGAAATTTGAAATTGATAGTATATGATGTTTGGTGATGCTATTTGAGTGATTAAACTGGTTAGCACCTTGAGTTGTGTTGTTTTGTTTGAAAAAATTTCGGGTTCATGGTATGCAGAAAACCTAGTTCGCAGGTCTGTGAACGAACCAGGTCGCTTCGCGATTGTATAAGATCGCGATGCGAAGTAGTCTGAATCGCGACGCGATTTGGGTAAGGTTACGACGCGATTATAAGTTTAAATAGCGACGCGATTTCAAGCTGATCAGAAATCTGTTTTTCCGTTTTTGAGTTTTGAAAATTTCAAAAGTGCATAAGTGTTAGTGAACCTTTAGTGACTAAAAATTTCACTAATTCTTATTAAATCTGGATTGGGCTGAAATTCGCATGGTCACTCGGAAACGGCCCAATGATCAAAGCTCTATTCTAAGAGCTTAGGCAGTTTTAGGCCATTCGGGGTCGTTTAAGGGCCGAAAATGGCATTTTTCAGTTTTTGGACCTTGTTTCGGGACTTTCTGGTTACATTTCGGATTGGACTTTTGTTTCCTTAGACCTCGGAGATTTCCTGCTTAGGTAAATATGTTATGATAATGATTTAGAACTAAGTAATGAAGTTATTGATTTATATAACTTGACTCAGTGAGAATGAACAATTATAAATTGGTATGATTGATATTACAACTTGGTTATTATTGTGAGTTGATACTATATTTTGAGAAATGTTATTTAATTATGAAATGAGCTATATGTTATGGGACGAGTTACTAACTCATTATTTTGTTGTGATTCTCAGATTGAAAGAGAACTCAGTGATATTAGACAACTGAGTAGTGGATGACTGAGGTATTCGGTGAGTGGACTCGTTCTCTCAGTGTGATTTGGTTGTAACATAATTGGTTACAACAAGTGAATATAGTGTTATTGTGATTGTTGATTGTGATTGGTGACTGGTGAAATACACGTGTAATAAGTGATGTGTCGCCTTCGGGCATTCTGTGATTCGGAGGTCAACGATTGTTGGACTGGGTTGCTACAGGTTAGCCAACATAGGAATTGTGAACATGTGTTGTGAATGGAGCTTATGTTGGTTAAAGGTAGCAGACAGTTTTCGGTAATACCACTGTATTGGCCTGCAGTTGGTTGTAAGTGTCGCTTGGTGCACCTCCCGGGTCTGAGCGGTGTCACAAGGACCACCGATCCTCTTGGTGATGTTGTGTCAGTGTCTATGTGATCTTTGTGATAATCAGTATTGTTATGCTGAATTGTACTGATAGTGACATGTTAACTCACTTAGCTTTGTGCTAATCCCACTATTTACTCCTCGCAGGTCTTGAGATGATTTTAGGTTGGGCAAGGAATGGACTGAAGAATGTTTGACTCTATTGCGTTACTCTAATATTGAATTTTTTAAATCAGTGTTATTATTGTTTTCATATAACACCCATGTTGAAATTTATAGTTTAAAAAAGGTTGAAAATTTTATGTTACTACATGATGTGAATTATAAATGTTTAATTTGGACATATGCTTCCGATACATTGTATTCAAATAAGTATAATATGATGGGGTGTTATAAGTTGGTATCAGAGCATAGGTTTGGGCGAATTGGACATTGTAAGGTGTTCAATCCCAAATCTATTTTGTGTCAAGTCAAACATTCTAAAGTGTGGGATTAGTAGTTGTATGAGAAAGTGATTATTAAAAGTGTACTAACCTATAACAAGATTCGAGATTGTTGTTTTGATTGCAGAGATGGAGGAACATGAGTAATTGACTGGTATTCCCAATGGTTCCTCGATATTCATTGGCAAAGGTGTAACAGGTAATTTTTGATAAGCTTGTTGAATTTAAATAAGTTTGAATTGATTATTTTGCTATGATGAGATTAGTAGTGAAGTAAATTGAGTCAGACTGACATGATTCCCCAGTAATGAGTCAGTGATGAGTGTTACTTGTTATTCGATGATATAAGTATTAGATGAATCCTCCAGTGATATGAGTAGTTCAGATGGAACTTTGAATTGTGGATTATGTGTTAAGTTGTGTAGACACAGTGTTGATCAAGTTGTTAATAGTGAAATTGTTGAACCTGAATGTGTCTACTATATAGATATAAAATATAATCAGTTGTGTGATTTTCTGTGATAAATGCAAGGTGTGATTAGGAAACCTTGCTAGAGAATTTGTTGTTATGTGATAAACTGAATTGATGTGACACCAGATAGTGAAATTAATGAGATGTTGGTATATCTCAATTAGTAGGTTGAGAGTTGTGCGGTTGTCTAGATGGAAAAAGTGTATAGTTGTTGTAAGGTATGCCTTAATTAGGCAAAGTTAAAGTTGAATGTGATAGCATTAAACTTGGTAATAGTTATGTTATAAAGTGATAAAGGTGACTAAATGGTTATGTGTGATATTGATCATAATTATGGGTGAATTATGATCTATGTATAAAAGTGATATATTAATGTAGTAAGAAAGTAAAAGTAGTTGACAAACCTTTATAAATATGTTGAAAAAGTTGTGAAAAATATTTGTTAAATATTTATTGTAAGTGGTATAAATATGATGATTCTAATGAGAAATTAGTGTTTTAAATTTGTAATAGAACACTAATAGTGAAACTAGTTGCGTGTGACTAGAATAGTCAAAGAGATATGAACCAGTAAATAATGTATAAATATTGAATTAATAATATAAGAAATGATGAAAATCTTATATGTTATTAATAGGTGACGTGAGGCATGAAGTAATGCCAAGTGATGTGATAGAATACTTAGTATATAAGGTGATACTTTGTACTGATTGTTGATAATTAACTATACATGTGTGATATTACATGTAAAGTTGTGACATTAGTATTTGATATATATATATATATATATCATAGGTGAAAATTATGATAGTAAATTAAAAAGTGGTCAGTTGTTATATGAACATCTGTAAAGAGAATACTTAAGGTATATGGTGAATTGATTATGTGAAATTATATGCCCTAGAAAATGGAGGGTTGTTGGAGCAAATTGATTTAGTTGATATTATAATCAATTAAGTATCATGGAATACGTGTTTGGAATTACACGTAGTATTATCGTGTCATTATTATTTGACAAATTGTTGCGTGCTAAAATTATGATGGTAGGTTGTGCTGAAACTGTGATGATAGGTTATCAGGTGTTTAGAGTTTTAGACAAGTTGAAATACTGAATAAGTCAGTTGTGAAATGAATAAATACATATTAAAAGATGTTATAGGTATATGTGAAACAACTTGATGTAATAAGATGATTTAGTGTATATCTGTGGTTAGGATGCATTTAGAGTGTTCAGAATTGATTTAAACCAAGGTTTAAGTAATAGGTGTTTAAGTGAAAGAAATCACATTGATGATTGATGATATGGAGCAACCTGAGAAGGAAGTGTGAATAACATAATCAAGCAACGCCTGATCACCGTTGTTATATTATGTTGTATCACATGAACTTTTTGAGGTTACCAAGTATCAAAGAAATTGAATGTGATTGAGAGAAATATAATATGAAGTTGTGTTAAACTAATTAGTGAAATTTATGATAATCAGTAAGTGAAAATTGCAATTGTGTATTGTACTTGCAATTGTTTGAATTGTTGAAATGTGATTGTGTGACTAATGGGTGTGAATTACCTATTAGTAAGTCAAATAGTATCCTAACGGATTATTAGTGTACATATGATTTGTATTAAGCCAAGTTGAGTTACTGACTCTGTATGGTGATTGAGTTATTAAAACTAGTGAGAGCAGTGTTTTGAAGATTATGATTGGGTTAGATTTAAAATTTGAGATAATTATAAGATGATATAAATATGTGGTAAGTGATATGAGTAAATAACTCATATTGTATGTTAAATGAGTTTTTTAGTTGTCATTAATGAGTAATTGACTAGAGTTTTGGTGTAGTAGTTCCACTTTGGTTGAATGAGCCATTGTTGTGAATGTAGTTATGGAAAAATCTATGTTTGAGGTTAAACATAGTACTTATATTATATGTGAACTTTGAAAGTCAACTATGAATAAAGAGTTTAGTGTATAAAATGAAATCATTGGAATATGATTGATTTTGTTGTAAGTCAAAACTGAGGAAAGTGACTTGTTGATTTATTTATTAAGTTGAAGTTGACAAATAGTCAACAATATTGAAAGTGTCAAATGAGTTATTTATAACTCAAATGAGTGAAAAGAGATATCAAAGGTTATGAAACTTTAATTGATTGTGTTAAGTTATTCAACAAGTGAATAATATGAATAAGAGACTGAACTTATTAGAAATTGACTGTGATATAAATTCTTAAGGATTAATTGAGTTATACGCCTAAATCAGGTGATGCTATAAAAACTGAGTTGTGTAAAGGAAAGAACCTTCGTTGTGGAATAACGAAGGTATTTGTGAATGATATTGGCTAAATTAAAATTGTGTGTGCAACTTGTGAGTGTTGAAACTGTGTAGACAGTTTGTACTGATATGTAGTTGTAATGTGATCTATATAAGATCACTGAATGATCTAAGATAATTGTAAAACGAGGTTGGGTGATCGTGATGCATTGTGAAAGAGTAATAACAGGAACCCTGAGGGGGAGAGAATTAAATAAATAATAATCACTTTGAGATGAATGTGATAATATAAAATTATGATTAAATGTGAGAATTTGAAAATTCTGTGCCATTAATTGAGAAAAGTGATGTGCTATGAAATGAACAGATGAAATTTTGGAAATGAAGATTATATTTCTATCATTATGTAGATGTGTGAAATCAGATAAGTTATTATATACTTGATGATAGAATAAATTGTGACTTAAGGTGAAATAAGTCAATGTAGAGGTCGGTTGAATGTAGGTAATACGGTGTGGTAGTACATGTGCTGATTTAACAATGTACTTTTGATGATGTTTTACCTACTGTGTGTGACCTCTACTTTGCTTATCAAGGTGACATGAATCCGGATTACTTCTAAGTAAAGGATTCCATAGAGTTGAAGTGATAGGTGAATAATTGTTTAATTGTTGGTTATGAACTGAAATTAATTTTCAGCGTTGTTAAGTGTATTGTGGTTTTATAACCACTGATGTTAGTTGTTGTTTTAGTTGTTAAATATTTTGACACGTTACTAGTGTCTGGTTGTAAGTGATTATGTGTCTATTTGTTAAAGTGAATGTATGTTTTAAACATATATCTGATTGATGATAGAGGATTCAGGTAAATGATTGTTTTATAGAAATTGTTGAATGAATGTATAATATATACAGGGGTGAAAGATAGAAACATGTACATTGGGATATGTGCATGTGGAAAGAATTCAAATAAATAAATTATTGTTATAAGTTGCTCAAGGGGAGCAAGGTACGTTATTAGTTTTGGTTGTAATTGATTTTGTGTCCACTTGTTAAAGTGATTGTGTGTTAATGATAAAGAATTCAGATATATGCTTGTTTCATGGAAAATCTTGGATGAAAGCACAGTATATGTGTGTGGGAAAAGACAGAAGCATGTCCATGGGGACAGGTGAATGTAGAAAGAATTGAAACAAGATAAATATAGTATAAGTTGCTCTTGAGGATTAATGTATGATAAGATGTATATGATTATGTTACCTTAGACAAATCGAGTGTGATCAGATTTCGGGGATGAAATCTTTTAAGGGGGAGAGATTTGTAACATCCGTAAATCGGACCTAGTTGTTTTATGTTATTTCCTGATTTTAAAATAATATTAAATGTGTTTGGAAATAATATTGTTTGAATTATTTGAAATAACTAGGAAATATGTTTCAGGACTTATTGTGGTTAGTGAAATATTAATTGTTTTAAATTAATATAGTTGACGGAACAATAAAATGTTTGGACTCGCAAGTGGTTCTCGAGTTCCAGACAATAGGTTGAGAAGGGGTATTAAATTATACCCGTATAATTAAAGTCGGTGAAGGTTTGAGCCGGCCTACTTTTCCTTTAAATTCCTTCCTTTCCCATTTTGCAAAACTAAACAAATAAAAGAAAAGTGATGATCAAAACTGTGAGTTGGATTCAAATTATCATAACATCATAAAATTATAATCAACATCATCATCTTAATCTCTACTTCTTTCTTGTTTAATGGTAAGTGGTTTTTGATTTATTATTCCATAAACTTTTTGATTGAAATTTGAAATTGATAGTATATTGTTTGGTGATGCTATTTGAGTGATTAAACTGGTTAGCA
Source organism: Helichrysum umbraculigerum (assembly GCA_949592205.1). Classification (NCBI taxonomy): domain Eukaryota; kingdom Viridiplantae; phylum Streptophyta; class Magnoliopsida; order Asterales; family Asteraceae; genus Helichrysum; species Helichrysum umbraculigerum. The sequence continues at coordinate 199,246,495 of CATIUR010000001.1, read as the reverse complement.
CCTTGAGTTGTGTTGTTTTGTTTGAAAAAATTTCGGGTTCATGGTATGCAGAAAACCTAGTTCGCAGGTCTGTGAACGAACCAGGTCGCGACGCGATTGTATAAGATCGCGATGCGAAGTAGTCTGAATCGCGACGCGATTTGGGTAAGGTTACGACGCGATTATAAGTTTAAATAGCGACGCGATTTCAAGCTGATCAGAAATCTGTTTTTCCGTTTTTGAGTTTTGAAAATTTCAAAAGTGCATAAGTGTTAGTGAACCTTTAGTGACTAAAAATTTCACTAATTCTCATTAAATTTGGATTGGGCTGAAATTCGCATGGTCACTCGGAAACAGCCCAATGATCAAAGCTCTATTCTAAGAGCTTAGGCAGTTTTAGGCCATTCGGGGTCGTTTAAGGGCCTAAAATGGCATTTTTCAGTTTTTGGACCTTGTTTCGGGACTTTCTGGTTACATTTCGGATTGGACTTTTGTTTCCTTAGACCTCGGAGATTTCCTGCTTAGGTAAATATGTTATGATAATGATTTAGAACTAAGTAATGAAGTTATTGATTTATATAACTTGACTCAGTGAGAATGAACAATTATAAATTGGAACACCGTGTTTGGTCACGATTTCCTTCAGATAAATGTTGGTGAGGCGTTCCATTTTGTCAGATTCCTTGATTGCCAGGAAGTGAGCAGACTTTGTGAGACGATCCACGATCACCCAAATGGAATCGCAACCGTTCGAGGATTTGGGTAGTTTGGTTATGAAGTCCATGGCAATTTGTTCCCATTTCCATTCAGGAAGACTGGGTTGTTGAAGTAAACCAGAAGGTTTTTGATATTCGATTTTGACTTTGGAGCAAGTAAGGCACTTGCTGACATAGGTGGCGATTTCAGCTTTCATGTTCGGCCACCAGTAGAAGTCCTTGATACCGTGGTACATTTTATCGGATCCCGGATGGATAGAATATTTGGACTTGTGAGCTTCATCCATCACCAAGTCTCGTAGGTTCCCAAATTTAGGCAACCAGATTCGGTTTGAGAAATATCTAATCCCGTTAGGTCTGAGTTCGAATTGTTTATCCATGCCCCGCAAGGCTTCATTTTTGACATTTTCGGGTTTTAAGGCTTCGAGTTGAGCAGTGAGGATTTGAATGTTTAAATTGTTGTGAATGGTCATACTGAGGGCTCGAACCCGAAGTGGTTTCACTCGCTCTTTTCGACTGAGGACGTCAGCAACAACATTTGCTTTGCCTGGATGATATTTGAGTTCGCAGTCGTAGTCAGTAAGCAACTCGACCCATCGACGTTGCCTCATGTTGAGATCCTTCTGATCGAATATGTGTTGAAGGCTTTTATGGTCGGTAAAGATTGTACATCTGGTACCATAAAGGTAATGTCTCCAGATTTTGAGGGCAAAAACGACAGCTCCTAGCTCGAGGTCGTGGGTGGTGTAATTCTTTTCATGAATCTTGAGCTGTCGGGAAGCATAAGCTATGACTTTGTCTCGTTGCATGAGCACACAACCGAGACCTTGATGAGAAGCATCGCAGTATACCACGAAGTCATCGGTGCCTTCATGTAGGGATAAAATAGGAGCACTGCAAAGCTTTTGTTTTAAGAGTTGGAATGCCGATTCTTGTTTATCAGTCCAGTCAAACTTTTTGTCTTTCTGGGTCAGCGTCGTGAGTGGTATGGCTATCTTGGAGAAATTTTCAATGAATCGTCGATAGTATCCGGCCAGTCCTAAAAACTGCCGTACTTCGGTCGGAGTGGTTGGCGATTGCCAGTCTTTGATAGCCTCGATTTTTGACGGGTCAACGTGAATCCCCTGACTGTCAATCACGTGACCAAGGAATTGAACGGTTTTGATCCAGAACTCACACTTAGAGAACTTGGCATAGAGCTCCTCGTGTTTAAGTAGTTCAAGGATGGTTCTGAGGTGTTGCGCATGCTCTTCTTTGCTTCGTGAATATATGAGGATGTCATCGATGAAGACAATGACAAACTTATCAAGGTAGGGTTTACACACCCGATTCATAAGGTCCATGAATACAGCCGGTGCATTGGTTAGGCCGAATGGCATCACTTGAAATTCGTAATGCCCGTAACGGGTTCTGAAAGCGGTTTTTGGAATATCGGCATCGCGAACACGCAATTGGTGATAACCGGATCGGAGATCAATCTTTGAATAACAACTCGACCCTTGAAGTTGGTCGAACAAATCATCGATTCGAGGGAGTGGATACCGGTTCTTGACAGTTAACTTGTTCAACTCTCGATAGTCGATACACATTCGAAAAGAACCGTCTTTCTTCTTGACAAATAGGACCGGAGCTCCCCAAGGTGAAGAACTCGGCCTGATAAATCCTCGTTCCAGGAGTTCCTGTAACTGGGTGGACAGCTCCTGAAGTTCGGATGGAGCTAAACGGTATGGTGCTCGGGCCACAGGCGCAGCACCTGGTACAAGATCGATTGAGAACTCAACCTGTCTTGGTGGTGGTAGACCAGGCAGTTCCTCAGGAAAGACTTCTGGAAAGTCTCGAACAATTGGAACATCCTCAAGTCGCTTCTCCTCCGACTTTTTCTCCATGATGTGCGCGAGGATTGATGGATAACCCTTTCTCAGAAATTTCCGGGTTTTAAGACAAGAGATGATGTTAAGCCTCGTCCCACCGGTCTCCCCCTGTATGATTAGGGTTCTATCGACGGCGAGAGGTATGCGAACAACTTTGTCATAGCAGATGATTTCGGCGCGATGTTTGGATAACCAGTCCATGCCTACTATGACATCGAAACTTCCTATCTCAATAGGCATAAGATCTATGGAGAAGATTTCGTCGGCTAGATTTAAAGTGCAATTAGGTACCACACTATTGGTTTCTATCAATTTGCCGTTTGCTAGCTCTACGGTGTACTTAACGTCTATAGCAACAGGTGTAATGTCAAGTAAAGGGCAAAATTCATCTGAAATAAAACTCCTATCAGCACCAGTATCAAACAGTATGGAAGCAGTTAAATTGTTGAGGAGGAACATACCCGTGACCACATTCGGGTCCTGACGGGCGTCCCCTGAGTTGATCACGAAGGCGCTACTTTTGGTGTTGTTGTTGTTGCGGTGGTTGTTGTTGTTGTTGCCCTTATTCTTTAGTTTTGGGCAAGAATCCCTGAAGTGTCCTGGGTTTCCACATTCGTAGCAGGACTTAGGTTGTCGGATATTTCTGTCAGAGGGGTTGTTGTTGGATTTGGGGGCTCGGCAATCCTTAGTCAAATGCCCGCACTTCCTGCAGTTGTTGCAAGGAGCACTGCACTGACCAAAGTGGTGATAGTTACACTTGGGACAATAGGGTCTGTCCCCGGTGTAGCTGCGGTTGGATTCAGAGTTGGTGTTGTAGACTTGGATGGCGTTGTTTTTCTTGTTTGAGTGGTGGTGGTGTTCAGTGGATTTGCGTTTGTTGTTGTTAGAGGATGAGGTGTTGGAGGTCTCACGGCTGACAACTAGAGCCATGAGTTCGTGGGCCAATCGAATGGCACTCTCAGTAGTAGTTGGTTTGGATGAGGCGACGTTGCCCTGGATGTTCTCGGGAAGTCCACGAATGTATTTCTTAATGCCCTTGCTTTCTGGTTCGACTAAACCCGGGCATAATAAAGCAAACTGCTGAAATTTAGTGGTATAATCAGCAACATCATTTCCCTGCACCTCCAGATGCCAGAATTCTTCTTCCAGCCTGTGCAATTCCTCTTCAGGACAGTATTTTTCTGTCAGCTTCTTCTTCAGTTCGGCCCAAGGAAGTCGGTTTGCAACCTCAAGGCCTACGGAGTTTGCGTGGGTTTTCCACCACGTGAGTGCACCTTCCTGAAAGGTGTAAGCAGCGAATTTGACTTTGTTGTTCTCAGTGCAGTCGCAGAGACTGAAAACAGATTCCATGCGCTCAATCCAACGGATCAAGCCAATGGCACCTTCCGTGCCCTTGAAGTATAGCGGTTTACAGCTAAGAAAATCCTTATAGGAGCAGGGTTTGGGTGGTGGAGTATTGGTTGCAGTGTCCTCGCTACCGGGTGGTGTTCGGGTAGCCAAGGCTTCGGTCACACTGCGGGCAATGATTCCCGCGATCTCAGCCTCGCTAAGGGTGATTTGACGACGAGGAGGCATGATGCTGAGTAAGAAAGAACAAGGAAATGAAATAAGATACTAGTCCGAGCATGATGAACTAGTGGTGTGTTTGTCGTTTCGAGACAAAGCGTTAGAAAGAAAGAGGCCTATATTCATATAATATAATATAGCCTAAAGTTGTAATGAGGTCTACTTATGTAAATATATGTATATCACATAATAACCTATTGAGTGTCTAGCACAGACGTGTTTTGAGTCCCGTTTCTCTCGAGGTCAGAGTCAACTAGTGCATTCCTGTTCAACATAACTCTTTCAGATTTCACATCATCTTTCTTTAATTGTACATAGTTGATCAGGCTATGTTAAATTAAAGTCGTATGATGTAATCCCTGAACTAGTCATAACTAATAAGGAATACTGCCTAACGGTCATAGTCTAGGCCCACTAAATGCAACCTAGTTCACTATAACCTTAGGCTCTGATACCAATCTGTGACACCCCCAAATTTAATGATTTGCGGAAGCTTGATTTGGGTGTCACTAATCAATATACAAAGCACAAGATATAATGAACGACCACTATATGCGTCGTTTTAAACTTGTATAGATAAAGTAAATGTTTACATCAAAATATAGCTACATTAGCTCGATTCCTGAAATTGAGAGATTACATGGCATAATTACTTTTACAAAATATAATAATGCAGTCCAATCTCTAGTTGTATGTATGCTGACTCGAGCTAATAATTCCTGCTTGTGCAGCCAAACTACTGCTGGGTACCTGTGATAAATACTAAAATGGGTCAGCGAAAACGCTGGTGAGCTCACAGGTTTGTATGTCAATGTATAGTTGTCAGAACCGCAAGATTTATATTGAATTTAAAATGCAATTAAGCAAAATAAAAGTTATACTGTCCATGAGCACATAGTCTGAGCTTAACTTGATTTGTCAGGCCCAATTAAGGAAACCTAACTTGGAGTGCCTCCTACGAGTGCCTAATCAACACTCGTCTTCCCAAATGCTAATACATCCGTTTGACCGGTTAGTGCGTGCTAACCCGGATGAGGATTGTCAATCCCATATGATATCACATACTAACATTCACGCTATAAAATACTAGAGACTATGCTTATGGAGGACTTTAAATTGATTAGCTTGAAACTCATGTAGTATTTGAAGTTTGGCACTTGCGTTCTACTTGTAAAACAAAATCGAGTAGTAATATCACACCCCTAGTTGTAAAGCAGTGAAAATGGGGCTATGAAACTCACCTGGTTCTTGAAGTGTTTAACTAGATAAACTTGAAGTAATTAGCTGTGAGTTGGTGTCCAAAGGCTTGAAACCTGAATGTGTCCACGACACTTGAATTGTTATTAATTGTAGTGGTATCTCGAAGGACTACCATTGAAATTGTTTGTCTAACTCAATGTCCAAATTACCCCGATTTGGTTGATTGTGTTGTTACAAGTTACTACGACTTGTTTGATTAAATTGATACAAGTTACAATGACTTGTTTGAATAAGTTGATACAAGTTACAACGACTTGTCTGATGTTGAAGTATGTTTTGAAAACGCGTACGGCCCGTTGGTGATTAGTTGAGATAAAAGTGTTATTGTTGTCGTCATGTTTTTGAAGTGTTACACTTGAAATATAAGTCCCATTATGTTCTAAAAGTCGTATTGAATAAGCATTTGAAGTTGAAGAATCTCGACACTTGGTGTAAAAATAGTTGGAAAATCTGCTGTTTTATGCGTCACTATAGGCGTCACTAAGGCAGTTCATGCAACACTACCGAAGTGTCGGGTTCAATGTCAGATTCAAAGGTATAGCGTCACTGGTGTAGTGTCGTGTAAAGTAGTATGCGTCACTTCAGAAGTGACGGGTTCAGCATAACGGCGGCACTTATGGAGTGTCGTATAAAATGATGATTTCGGACATTTGGGCGTCACTTAAGGAGTGACATGTATCATAGCGGCACTAACGAAGTGTCGGGTAAAATAGTATGGCGTCACTTGTAGAGTGACGGGTATAGATCAAAACGGAATTATGGGCGACACTTATGAAGTGTCGGTACGGAATATAGGGCGTCACTTATCTAGTGACGGTAATAAGTCAGAAACTTGTCATAGGCGACACTAATGAAGTGTCGGCATCAAGATCATAGCGGCACTTAAGGAGTGTCGCTATACGCTGCCGGTGTCTATGCGACACTGGCCGCTGTTCGACGGATTTTGGTCCAAAAACGTGTTTTTCGGCGACCGTTGGTTACCAAACTTTTACCCAACCCTCATAGGGACATAATAAGCTTATCCAAACCATAATATATGAAAAGTAAGTAAAATCGAGAGATTTCGTAATTTGTCGGAAACTTACAAAGTGATGAAATGAAAATCCGGAAAGGTAGAAGTGTAGATCGTCGCGAGGTGGTCGTTTATTTCCAAAGTGGCTTGAAGATCCGAGGTCGTTTAGCGTGTTTATTTTGCGATTTTGATGGTTGATGAAAATGGTGGTGATGATGATAATTGAGAGAAAAAGAGGAGGAAGAGAGAGAGGAAAGAAAAGAGAATGAAAGAAAGTGGGTGGGAATGGGAGGTTAAGCCCCCATTTTCGCCCCGCGTTTCCGCTCCGTGCGGTGTTCGTTTGCTCCGTCGTTTAAACGTTAAATGATTTTTACACATTAAAAGGTAAGTTTTAAATTACGAATTTATTATAAAATGTTTCATTAAAATAATTTATCAATTATCCATTTGGGATATCTAAATTGAAATTCGTTTTATTTGTTTGCGCGTTTGTATGTTTAATCGCGTATACGTTAATTGTTTAATAAAATTTGGATACAAAATATTATTATAAATAATATTTTTGAATAAATTGAGTTATTAAATAACATTTGTATTACTTAATAATTTGTTCACCAACGTCCGTATTTATTGTATCGAAATTCATTCGATTTGAGACTCGTACGATTTAAACAAACCGCATAATTGTAGATATATATTCAACAATATATATAATAATTGATACATTAATTAGCCTAACACAGAACTAATTACATGTATTAAAACTTGATTAGGCACTAAATTCTAGTCCTAAATTGACGGTTGTCACATCTTTGTGATAATCAGTATTGTTATGCTGAATTGTACTGATAGTGACAGGTTGACTCACTTAGCTTTGTGCTAATCCCACTATTTACTCCTCGCAGGTCTTGAGATGATTTTGGGCTGGGCAAGGAATTGACTGAAGATTGTTTGACTCTATTGCGTTACTCTGATATTGAATTTTTTAAATCAGTGTTATTATTGTTTTCATATAACATCCATGTTGAAATTTATAGTTTAAAAAAGGTTGAAAATTTTATGTTACTACATGATGTGAATTATAAATGTTTAATTTGGACAGATGCTTCCCATACATTGTATTCAAATAAGTATAATATGATGGGGTGTTTGAAACACCCCGAAATTCGTAAACAAATTTTTTTTTTTTTTTTTTTTTTACTAATATACTCTTCTTTTTGTCCCAATAATCGATTAAAATACTACACAAGATCACATACGCAAGACTATGCGAGTTAGACATCCATTATACTTTAGGGGCAAAACTGTCCATTTCCAAAACTGCCTATTTTAGTCAAAACCATCTTTTTTAAACACGTATAACTTTTTACTCGTTGACAGTTAGACCACCAAATTTTACAGGCGCCTTTACTACAACAAAATGAACATTTTTCGTGTTTACACCTTCCCTTGAAGACTGCTTCCTTGCCCTCAAAATTTCCCTCAAAACTGCCCCGTTGCACACAATCCTTTTCTCAAAACTGCCTTTTTTTTCAAAACTACCGACATTCAAACACGTATAACTTTTGACTCGTGAATCCTTTTGACCTGAAAATTTACGTACACCTTCACTTTGATCATATAAACATTTCCTTATTTCCACTTTTTTCAAATTTTACATTTAAACTCAAAACGATCATTTGACTCGAGATGAACACTTTTTGACCAAAAATCTCAACATACCAATACTCAAACCACTAATCTTCTGACTTTCAGACTTTGACAATTGCTTTGACTATTAAAATGAGACTTAAAGCAACTTTTAGTACTTTCATAACATAACCATAGCCCATTTGGACACCATGACCCAATGACAACCCATTTTGACACTAACTGACCCGTTTAAAGTTTTGACCCTCCAATAACAAACATTTATGCACATTTGACTTATCAAAGTCAAAACAAACATACTTTCTTCACTTTTAAACATAAACATAATCTTTTACATAGTCTCACAACTAACCATTCTTTTCAAACTCATATACTAACAAAAGTGAGACTAATGTATCAAACACACTTATACATTACAAAGGGGGTATTATTGTATCGTGAGCATGATCAAAAGGGATAAAACTCATTACCAACCAAGCAATGAGCTCCACCACTAGCTATCCATGGGCTTCCTTCCTGACTCGTCTTTTACCTTGCTAGAACTTCCTGTAACATGTTAAACACAACGAATAAGCATAAATGCCTAGTAAGTAAATGGATTCTGACAATTGACAATCTGCAACAAGTTAAGGATCCATAACATCTAACATGCCAAATTCCGAAGAATTGACATCAAACTAAGCTAATGACAAAGTCATTACTTAGATACCACCAAGCGAATGATAATTCACTCCTTGGTTCCACATATCCAAATACTTACTTTTTCACTTGCACAAACAATAACTTGAACTCTTCACACTTGATCACATATTCACATAATTACATAAACACTTATCATTTACATATTTAACTACTCTTTCTTATTTCTTACATAATACTTAGGTGCCAATCACATAACACCTAAAATTCTAACATAAGTTCCATACACATAATCATACAATCACATGTACTTGGGTAATTAACATCAATTCTTACCATTAACACTTCCATACCTCATAAACATCACTAAATAGTGATCATACATGCTTATCATCAATCAATTACCCACAACACATATGATTATAGGATTATCACTATATCTAACACTATTTAATCATTCCTTCATATTCAAAAACGTGTATGGAATCTTATTTAACTTAATTACTCACTTACTCATTAAAATCACTAACTTAGGGCTTTGATTTCTTAAACCCTAACATAAAATCAAGGAATTAGAGAGTAGTTCTTACTTTATAGGAGCTCAATTGAAGATTTGAAGCCCTAATTCACCAACTAGCAATTAATTTGGGTTTTCTTCTTGCTCTCTCTCTCTATGTCGATCTCTCTCTCTCTCTCTAAAAGCTCTGATCGTGTTTTATTTTCTGAATATGAGTAGAAGAAACAAGAAGCTGCAGGATTTATTTACAATATTATCACATAAACCCCTCATCTTTGCTAATATAACAGTTTCTACCCTCTAACTCAAGTTTCTTTACATAGTTAGTTTCACTAACTAATTCTAACACATAACAATTATTTCACATAACATAATATCATATACATATAATTAAATAACTAGATGAATATAATATAGATTAAACTTACAAAATTTGGGGCGTTACAGTGTTATAATTTTTACATATGAAAATGTAATGTAATCATCTTATTATTATAATTTTATGAGTTATAATTTTCCGGAAACATAACATGCCCTTAATATGGTTTACAGAAAAATTATTAAATAACGCTACTATAGAGCGCACTGGTCGCAAAATTTGACTATCTACTTCAAGAAGTTTGTATGATTTCAAATGTTTAAGTAAAAGGAAACAACCATCATCGGATTGGGAAATCATGCTCGATTTAAATTTCACAAAGTATTATTATTAAAGAAAAAACATACTGCCAATGTACTGATCTTCAAAAGATTATATTCATAATAAACCAAGATAGAATAAAATAAAATAAGTATAACAACCAAAATGAATGGAATATATGAATTACTTTGGATATCTTAATCGTCTTTGAGATTTATAACATCCGAAGAACAATCTGATTCATTCTCTTTATAAATATTTATTCGAGTATTAAAAGTTGACACTTTAGAAACATTCAATTTATGAGCATTTTAGTAGCTAATGGACAATAAAACAACAAAAATATGCAAGTCAACAAAATTTTATGCATAAAAAATCATCTTATAATAACAAAAAAAAAAATTGTAAGTAAGATATTAACAACCTTTAGCATAACAAACTTTAATAAATCGAATCACTATAATAATATGCCGTTCATCAATACCGGAACGACCTACATATACTGATATTTGATTCGCAAAAACACCAAATAATATGCCATTCATTGTATTCTCACTCCATTGTAGTAAACACATGATATAAAAAAATCAATATAACTAACCATGAATATCCTATACAAATAAGACGACAAATGTGGTGTACAAAGAGGTCTTACAAATAAAATAATTTATGGTTCGTACTTTAACTTAATCATTTTTAATTGCATCCTTCAATTAATTTCAAACTAATTATTTGCTTATGTATAATTAGATAACTTACCATCCAATGTATTCTACTTATATCAAATGCTTATCACTAAAATTTACTATCTACACACCGTAGATTTCGTATGTTAGTTCCAAACAATATTTCATATCTTTTGATTCATAACAACGTTTTACTTTATCATATCAGAGTTTATTAACATTTATGAAAGATAATTACAAATTCATCGGCCGTGTGTATACACGGGTTTTAGAACTAGTTAAAGTAAGATGCAAGGCATCGAGTGATAATGACCGCATGTCGACTAAATGGCTCTGTCAAAGTTTTCTTGAATTTTTATAGTAAAAAGTAAAATGTTCCGAATAGCTTGCCGCCTATAATAGCTGACATATGGTACTAGTGTGTTTTTAACTATGTTTTTAAACCCGGTTATATAGTTATCCTGATCAAAGCTCCAGTTCTGGTTGAACCGGTTCGCTCCTAGTTGACCCAGGTTTTAAAACTTGTTTTTAGATTTACAGAAAACAAGAGAAACAAAGAAAAAAAACAAGGAAAGTAGTGAAATCAATACAAAGAACTAAACTGTAATCACACCGAACGAAGTAGAACTCAATTTAATTTTTAAGTTTTGTATTTTGACCATTAAAATTAATATAAATAAATAAATAAAAAACCCTCATAACTCAGTGTTGATAACTCTACTGTGATCCTTCGATTCCGACTTCCACAAGGAGCGAAATGATCCACTCGATGTGGAAGATTCTCATGGATGAAAAAACTAGTCCCGCTACCCATGCTGAGGAGAGTTTTCATACGGTGGGTCCTTTTACAGTGGTCTTCTTCCGATGTGGTTGACAAAGTGGAAAGACCAATATCGACGAAACCATATTTAGTGGAAGAGAATGTGAATCCACCTTTTTTGTTTATCAGGACCGTTGATGTCATTGACAATGGATTGCATCTCTAAGCAAGACCAACAAGTAGTCTTAATGAGGTCTTCATGATCCAGCAGTTTGCCTAAGATAGCATGTTAAAACTGTTATGATCTGTTTATGTCCTTCAGAAGACCTTATGTATGTGTTGGAGAAATGTGTTTCTGCAATTGAACATGCATGACCATCGTTTGGTTCAAAAATCGACCATAAATCAAGCTCTTAACAATATATTCATCTAATCAAGACAAGTGTTTAAAGGGAGACCGCATACGAAATTCAAACACTACTCTCATTCTCACATAAAGAATCACACCACTTCAAGAACAACATCCTCACCAGCCATTTTTAATCAACAGCAATCACACAATCATTCCTCACTTTAAATACAAAAATGGTACAATAATAAGAAAAGCAGCAGGGAAAGACCGTCGTCAGTTATTGCGGATAACTATATCGCTGATACTGCTTAAAGAACAAAGCACTTTCAGGGAAGGCATCGACAAAGCTTGAAACAAGCTGTTGCGGTAACTCCGGTCCTTGCAGAAGTAGTTGGTGATTCCTTTCTATCAAGGATTGCACAATGCTTAGCACATCAACTTCATCCAACTCACCTGCACAGACATTCTATTATTTAAGCCGTAAAATTAAAATAATTATTTTTGGCACAGTGCAAAGAGATAGCATGAATACTTGAAAGTCAATAAAGTTGCGCCTCTTGTAAATGATTCAAGTCCATGTGAACAAGCATGCATTTTTTTCTGTTGCTACTTGCTAGGTTGAGTTGTCTTAGCAAACTGGTTCCAAGATAGACTAGAGGTGCCAATTTTGATCCAGTTAGTTATGAATGGGTTAATTAGGGTCACGTTTTATCTCTAACATGCCAAACGAATAAATTTAAGAAAGTTGGCAAAGAAATTATCCATTTGGACTTGTGACTCAACCCACCCAACATGCCCATTTTGCCACCTCTATGTTTCGCATGGAGGACTATAGATGTACTTCAACCTTTTGTTCTTCGTACTTGGTAAATCACTAGCTGTGGATTTAAATCTTTTGTGACTGCAAAAGATTCTTTGAGCAGAAATTACAGCTAAGGGGGTTTAAATAATGGAAATGATCAAGTGGAGGGTTACCCAATTCTATTTCTTGTTCCTCATCTTCCTCCGCTACTTCTTCCACACCGGTCCCATTCTCCAACTCAATGGCTGCTTGTGCACACCTCTCCAGAAACTCTTCTTCAGTTTCTTCATGCACATCATCATCCGAATCCTAACAAAGAAAATGCTTATGTAAAATGAAAAACATGCTACCCAATTCCATCAAAACAAATTGCACAAAACAATATAATTTCATGTGCAGTTTGGTAACTTTTTCAAGCATATATTCCCATTATATACAAGGAGCACCAAGTAGGTATGGACAACCCTGTATAACGAGTTTGCAATTCCAATGGCGTTTTGTTTCCTGATCATTGGCGATAACTCAAAGTGACAATTTTGACCCATCTACTTAAGAATGGGTCGATTTGAGATGTTTTATATCTCTGGGTCAAATAATTTCTTTTCTTTAGTAAAATGGGAGGGATCAAATGGGTCAAAATGGTTAAAATTCGCCAAAATTCTACTTCTAATGCATACAGCCACTAAAATGTTCTGTTCAGAGATTTAGATAATCATTGTGATCACATTATCTTTGCAGTCATAACTAATAAATATTATTTACTAAAAAGAAAGCTGTTAAAAATAAGTAAACAAGTAAATAGAAAAAAGAAGTGGACAACAGTGTTGGTTGGCCAACAGACCCGTCCTATTTGGATATGTACTTAAAATGACCTGTTTCAAACTGGCCGATTTTTCCCATTACCCAACCAACAGAACCAGCCCATCTTGCCACTTCTAACTATAGATGTCCAACATTTATCAAACTTCAAGCAAATATAAACGATATCAGAAGTCCAGAACAATACATGAGCTGTTGACAGGTATAAGAGAGTTATATGAAGACTACGGGACAAGAAGTCAGACCTCATCATCGTCATCATCCGCGTCCTCACTGTCATCATCAGTGGTATTCTCATCTTCATTTTCATTGGCATCTTCATCCTCCTCTTGAATTTCTTTCAGCCGCACAGATGCTTCCAAAACTGCACCAAAGCACTCCCACAACAAGCCATTACTCTGATTCCCCATAAGCAGCCGCGTGATGACTTTTGCCAGCGTCATCACTGACAGTTTAAGAATTGTTGATTAGTTTCATGAGAGGTTTCAGAAGAAAATAGCAAAAGCTACTATAACTATATATAACAAAAGTAGACTACAAACTAGGAATTAATTAGTAGATTCAGGGTCTCAAAAACTTGAGGAGCCTGTAAGCAGTATTTTGTTGACCAAGAGAAATTAACCAAATTAGCATGTGAAGTAGTTGTAGATATTAACAATTAGCAAGATATAGTAATGCAGTGTAGATCAATAGAGACTAGAAGTGACAATTTTGACCCGTTAACTTATAAATGGGTTAATTTGGAGTATGTTCATCTCTAACTGGTCAAATTGGAGACAAAGCAATTCATGAAAAGCGCGCTAAACAGAGGAAAGTTGCTCAAAGTTTCATTGTAGTTATGATGCTCAAAACCTCGTAAAATGTTTTATTTGTGATCATATCCGGCACAGTAAATATAAAGAAAGTTTTCCTGTCGCCGTACCTAACCTGTTACCAACCCACCCATCTTTTCCTCCTCTAAGAGAGACAATAGCAGAAGGATGACAGTCTGGAGTGCACACAAAAGATGAAGACAAACCGTACATACGAGTAGCAGGAAAAAAAATTCACAGATAATTACCAGTTAACTTAATTTCAGACTCCGTTGATAATCCATGTTCAAACTTGCTTGAACAGATGGAGAAAAGAGCCAATGCCCAAGTTCTGAAACCTTCATGTTGATCCTCCTCCAATGTATGCTCAACGATATCAGGATAACATAAATAACACGAGGATATGGAAAGCAATAATGGCTTCCAAAGAGGAGAAGGTTTTGCTTGTCTTTGTTTAAAACAAGAAAAGGCTGAGCGGCTGAAGGCTGTGGTCACTGCATGCATTGTACGTTCTTCTTCAGGTGAATAAGTTGAAAGATGTAAGAGTAGATGGACGGATGAGGAGGCTCTATATATTGCAGATGGATACTGTGAAAATGCGTTGCTGACAAACCCACAAATTCCTTCGATAATGGAACGTTGACTTGTTGACCCAATAATGAAGTTTATTAAGGAGACTCTCTTGTGGAGATAAGCTGCTTCTTTGATGCAATTGAAGATAGATAAATCTTCCTCTTCCTCCCAATCAGGCCAGTTTGAAATCAGATCAGCCCAAACTAGCAAGAGCTGTGAGACTTTTTGCTTTCGAACATCATCATTTTCATTAACATCAGACATGATGTATGTGAGTAATGTTGATGAATCATCTATGCAGCAAGAAGAGGCCAATTCTGTAACTTCGCCCATCTGACAATTCACATTGCAAACAAGTCAAATGACAACTACACTGAAGGATGGTTATAGATACACAAATTCCTCATGGCACCTATTAATATAGAAACTAGAGGTGGCTTTTTGACCCATTTACTCATAAATGACATTCTGTTTATGCCTTTATGGTCATCTCTAACAGGTTAAATGGGTAATACGAACATGAGGTGTTTGGGATTGCGTAAGAGTTAAGACAGATTATTTGTTAACAAAACGGCATTTTCAAGCAGCAGATTTTAATAAATTGAGGTTTCTCTCTAAGAAAACGCAAATAATTACTTTTCCATATGATCATCCAAACACTACCTTCTGAATATGTGCATTTTTCAAACGTTGTGAATATATAACCTTCCCCAAAAGGCAATTACAAACACCCTCATAGTTATAAGGGAAACAAACCAAATGGATTAAATGGGTCAAAAGGCACCCTAGACCGTACTTCTGTTGCAATAGAACCTCGTACATTAATTATCTTTAAAGAAATTATTCTTGAAATAATATTACATTTGTAATCATATGTAACACATTAATTAATCAAAAAACAGAAACTAGAATTCTAGAAAAGTGTTTGGGGCCAGCACTACCTAACCAACCCACTTTGACCCGTACTAAAAATCACCTGACTCAAACTTTTGACCCATTATTCATCCTGCCGGATCCCCTGGTTCTTTCTTCTCTAGTAGAAGTATTATAAACTACATAATAAAACTAACCGTTTCCGCAGGTGTCAGCCAAGCCTTTTGCAGGAGATCTGTAAAAGCTTTGGCAATGGTGGCTCGACCAGCAACGGCAACATTATTTGTTACAACATTCTCCTCCTCCTCAGGCAAAGATTCTTCCCAACACTGGGACATTACTGATAATGCTGCAAAACCTCGTTCAACCACCTGCAATGGAGCCGGTATCAGTATCTTTAACTCCCAATCATCATCCTCTGCTTGTAGATGAATAGAAGAGACATCATGGAGCTTAAAGAGGTAGATTCAGAGAATAGCATTTGATATGCATAATTGACTATGAATTAAATAAGATTCAATGGTTCCACAAGCTAAAGCAGGCGTCAACTTACTATCTTAAACGAGATCATCATAAATAGTTATATACCATAAACCAGAGGTGGCAATTTAAACACAATTTAATTTATTTTTTATTAAAAATATACTTAATTAAACATGTTATTTATATCTCATTTGGCTAATGGGGAAAAAGCCAAATAAATTTAAAATCAATGTCAAAGATTTGGTCAATTGGGTTATTGTATACCTCTAAAACGGGTCAATAGTCACCCAAAGTGTATTTTTCATGCATAGAAGTATCAAAACTCATAATTAAAAAATTTAATATTACAGAAATATACGGAGTAAATTTTTTTTGTAATCACATCTAACACACTAACTGTTTAAGAAAATTTAATACTGAGGACTCAACACGGCCCCCGTATTGACATATAAATTATCTATTTTCACCAATTACCCAGACTGCCTGACCCATGTTGCCAACTCTACTATATATGGTGACAGCATGCAAACTGGTTAAAACTAGCAGCACATAATTGTAATCTTTCATTTAACAAAACATGCAACAGAAGTACAGCAGATATAAATGCATGTTCAGCACATCGTCCTCCAATAACGACAAAAAGATGTAACTCAATCACTGGGCATATTTTTACCAATAACAACGTATTTCAGAGGTATGTTGAATAAACAATATGCTTACTTGCGGCCATGGCTCAGGACTAGAAGGGATATGATTCAGAATATCTTCAGCCAGCAGTGAAATAATATGTGGTATATGAGGAGCAACAACATCACCTCCAGCCTCCACCAAAGTTTTAAGAAGCTCAAACATAATGGACGTCTCTTCATCATTGTCTTTAATTTTGCCAACTACAATTTGAAGAATTGGTAGCCACTCAGGCGGAAAGAAGTCATTCTGCAGAAAGCAAAGTTAAAGAGAGAATCTTAATGTGAAGGAACCCACAATGACATGACTGCAAATCAGAGT
Source organism: Helichrysum umbraculigerum (assembly GCA_949592205.1). Lineage (NCBI taxonomy): Eukaryota > Viridiplantae > Streptophyta > Magnoliopsida > Asterales > Asteraceae > Helichrysum > Helichrysum umbraculigerum. Next base: position 199,229,477 of record CATIUR010000001.1, on the reverse strand, counting down.
CAGATACTTGCACAAGCTACACACCTCAACAAGTTGAGCAATTGCGCCAGCACCAGATACTCGTACAGGGTAGCATGAAATATCCTCCATATCTACCATTGTCAGGCCTTTTAACAGGGAGGTATAGACATCAGAGCTCATCTCCTGAAGATCATAAAGAGAAGAACCTCATTAATGGGCAGGTCGGACAAAAAATAGGCTAATTATAGGTACAGGTTGGGTTGATCCGAAACACTTTTTTGTATAGGATTTTCTATTTTTTAAAAACCAACTAGTGTGTCAAATATGACCACATATATTATATCACTTCAACAATAATCTATCAATTAAAATAACTTGAAATCCCTTACGCGTGAAAGATATACATTGGGTGCCTTCTGAATCATTCAACGGTTCAACCATTTCACCTATCCTTCTTGCTAATTATTTTTCTTATACTTGTTTCACCCGTCAGAGTTTAATAACCCAAATCAACCCATTCATAAGAATATGGTTCAAAATTGCCACCTCTATCTAAGAGATATAATAAAAACTCCGATATACCCAATCAAGTAGAAATTTATCATAATGAAACAAACTGCTATGAATACTTGATTATTATGGTGTTACTGAAATTACTCACTTCAGGAATACAGGAAACAAGCTCTCCAAGTATCCAGTTAGCAGAAGCAACCAAATAAGGATGACAAAAAGATGCATTGTACAATGGAAGCACCCGGGACTGAATAAGTGTAGTTGTGTATGCAGGTTTCTGTTCCCTTAGAAACTGAGAATAAAATAAGTTAAAGACTGTAATGGTATTTGAGAAGGTGTGCTTTACAAGGATTTGGTTCTCAAAAGTGATGCTTTTGTGATGCCCACCAAATTTCATAAGTAATAATACACCAGTTCTGACAGAGATATCCTTACATCTAGGAGGCTTCCATATGCCATCAAAACACCATAATAGCTGTCACAAGTGAAATAACTACGAAGTTAGAATCAATATTTTATAAAGGTGGAATGAGAACCTCAGAAAATACCCTTGTAAGAAATCAACATTGAAGTAAATTTACATAATATCAAACTAAATAGCTACACAATTTTCCAGATTTCAAATATTAGCTACGTTAAAAGAGGTATAAATATACAAGCATGTTTATGTCCGAGTTTTTGAAAACATCATCCCTTCATTGCTAAAGATATAATAAAGATATCACCAAAAAAAAAAAAAACATAAATAAATAAACATATAAGATGCATAATTGATGGGGAAAAATGTCGTCACTCTACCAGCTTAAGGTTGTTAACAAGTTCACAGTTTAACATGGTACCTGATGGGTTCAGTTAAGTCCTAGCTTCTTTTCCTACTTAATAGAGTATACACATCTTGAACAATATCGAAAGTTAAGATGCACATTTTCCTACTTAAGTATAATTCCACAGGAATTGTATTGTATGTATTAATGAATAATGGGTTACATGTACATCCTATATATAGATGATAATATTACACTTGTATACCCTCTAATATAAGCTATTACTATTTAAGTCCATAGTCTAATACGCCCCCGCAAGCTAAGGACGAGGAACGACCTGTAGCTTGGATCGTAAGAAGAGAAACCGAGGAGTTGACAATGGTTTTGTGAAGATATCAGCAACTTGATCAGCTGTGGAGATAAATTGTACCCGAAGACCTCCTTGTGCAACCTTTTCTCGAACAAAGTGAAAATCGACTTCCACATGTTTTGTGCGCGCATGAAAAACAGGATTAGCGGAGAGATAGGTTGCACCAAGGTTGTCACACCATAAAATAGGAGCTGTAGGAGTACCAATACGAAGTTCTTGCAAAAGAGCCTGAAGCCAGGTGAGCTCAGCTACAGTGTCAGCAAGTGCTTTATACTCGGCTTCAGTTGATGAACGGGAAATTGTACGTTGTTTGCGAGCTGTCCATGAAATGAGGTTAGATCCCAGATAGATAGCAAAGCCCCCCGTGGACCGACGATCATCGGGACAACCAGCCCAATCAGCATCAGAATATGCATGAATAGGTGAGAAATCAGAAGATAAGCCACCATGCCAATGTACATCAGTAAAAGCCTGAAGCTTGAAACCAGATGCTCGACGAATGAGCATGCCATAATCAACGGTACCATGAAGGTAGCGTAAAATCCGTTTGACTGCAGACCAATGATTAATAGTCGGAGCATGCATAAATTGGCACACTTTATTAACCGCAAATGAGATATCAGGCCGGGAAAGGGTGACATATTGGAGAGCCCCAGCAACTTGACGATACTTGGGTGGATCAGAAAAAACCTCACTATCAGCAAGAGAAAGTGAGCTGAGTGCGGGCATGGGAGATGGCATTGGTTTCGAATCGGACAAACCAGATCGTTGGAGAAGTTCCAAGATATATTTGCGTTGAGAGAGTATGAGGTCAGAACCTTTTGGAACAATCTCAATACCCAAAAAGTAGTTAAGCGGGCCAAGATCTTTTAATGCAAAATCAACTCCAAGTTGGTGAATCACTCGGTCGATAGCAGCAGGGTTGTTTCCTGTCACAATAATATCATCGACATAGACCAAAATGTATAAAAGAGTGCTCGCATGAGCGTATATAAAAAGAGATGGATCCGTTTTGGAACCCAAAAAACCAAGAGCATTAAGGGCCTTAGAAAGACGCTGAAACCAAGCTCTAGGGGCCTGCTTAAGACCATAGATCGACTTGTGTAGTAAACAAGCATGATTAGGTCGTTGCGGATCAACGAAACCAGGAAGTTGTTTCATGTAAACTGTTTCCTTGAGAGTGCCATGAAGAAACGCATTTTGAACATCCAACTGTCGTAGTGGCCAATTCTGAGTGGTCGCAAGGGATAAAACAACCCTGATTGTAGTTGACTTAATAACGGGGCTAAATGTCTCATGAAAATCAACACCTTGTTGGTGGTGAAACCCTTTTGCTACTAATCGTGCTTTGTAACGAGTGACAACACCATTCTTGTCGCGTTTCAACCTATAAACCCACTTACAATCAACAACATTTGCATTAGGAACACGAGGAACAAGTGACCATGTGCCATTTTTAACAAGTGCAGTGTACTCTTCAGCCATGGCTTGACGCCACTCAGGACATTGGTTGGCAATGGTAAATGAAGTGGGTTCGACAAGAGTAGGAGATACTGTGGCATGATGAGTAGAAGCATTATAGGGAACCCGTTGTTTGGGATTAGGACGTAAGTTAGGAGGACGCGAACGAACAATTGGGGCTGGCGGTGGTGGTGGTGGTGTCAGTGACGCGGCGGAGGAAGGTGAGGTTTCAGAACTAGATGAAGATTCATGAGACGAGGTAGACAATGGAGTGGAGTCAACCGGAGTCACAGGAGTAACTGGTTCAACTGATTCGGGAACTACAGGTTAAGTAATAACCGGCTCGGTGTCATAAATGGCCGGTTCGGGGTCATACTAAGTAGTGTCAGGTATGGGATGCGGAGATGGTGAGCTAGTGATAGCAAAAGGAAAGTGCTCTTCATTAAAACGGACATGTCGAGCAATGTATAGACGCTCAGTCGATAAGTCGAGACACCTATAACCATGGTGAACAGGGCTATAGCCTAGGAAGACACAGGGTGTTGACCGAAAATCCATTTTGTGACGGTTGTAAGAACGCAAGTAAGGAAAACATTCGCACCCAAAGACGCGAAGAAAAGAGTAATCAGGAGTGCGTTTAAAGAGGTATTTAAATGGAGATCGATTAGTCGATATACGAGATGGCATACGATTGATAAGATAAACGGCAGTGTCAAAAGCGTAATGCCAAAATCGTTGAGGAACACTTGCTTGAGCAAGAAGAGTAAGGCCAGTTTCAACAACATGTCGGTTTCGACATTCTACAAAGCCGTTTTGCTCACTTGTGTGAGGACATGAACGTCGATGAACAATACCAAGAGATGAGAAAAATTGTGATAAATTACGAAATTCACCACCCCAGTCAGTTTGAACACTTTTTAATTTGGTATTGAATTGTCGTTCAACCATTGCAACAAAGCGTTTAAAGGTGTCATATACGTCAGATTTTAGAGTAAGTGGATAGATCCACATATACCTAGAATGGTGATCAACACATAACATGAAATATCTATGACCTTCAAAAGACAAAACAGGTGCAGGACCCCAAACATCACAATAAATTAAATCTAAAACTTTATTACTACGAAAACTTGAAATAGGTAACGAAAGTTTGGAGGATTTTCCCAACTGACAAGAAGTACATAAAGTAGTTGAACATTTATTTGATACTGGAAGTGAAAAACTAGAAATCATAAAATGTAAAAGACGTTGGTGAGGATGCCCAAGCCGCCTATGCCATGTGGTAGAGTTTGCTCGAACAGTGGAAAAGGCTGATTTATTTATTGTCTTAAGCTGCGGTATATGAAGTGAATAAAGACCATGATCACTAGGGCCCGTGAGAAGCGTGATATGTGTAGACTCGTCCTTCACAACAAAAAAGGAAGAGTGAAATTCAAAAAAGACATGATTGTCAAGACAAAATTTTTGAACAGAAAGAAGATTTTTGGTTATTTCAGGTACGTGAAGGATATCAAAAAGATGAAACGTTTTATTTGGTGAATGGATTTTTGAAGAACCAATATGAAGAATGGGAAGACCCTTACCATTACCAACATGAAGTGCGTCGTTGCCATGATATGCTTGAGAGTTATCCATGCTTGTTAGATCAGAAGTTACATGACTGTTTGCTCCTGTGTCCGGAAACCAGGCTGTGGAGGAAGCAGATGAGGACGCACGACTATCCACAAAGTTGGCGGTGCGCATTGTGGATCGATCACGGTTAGGGCAGTCAAATGGAATATGACCAATTCCACAACGATTGCATGTATCATAAATTGTGTTTTAAGCTGTGGCCCAGCTAAATTGTCGACCGTCACCACCCCCACGGCTACGATTGTTATTGCCACGAAAATTCCGACGACGACGGTTTCCACGACTGTTATTGTTGTTTGGGCGAGAACTATATGAAGCTTGAGGAGATGAGGAGGCAGTGGGTACAAGTTGAAAACCAAGGGAAGAAACAAGTGAACCGAGTTGAGAAATCACTTGTTGTTGAGATGAAGATAGTGACGGTTCAATTGACTTTCCTAGGTTCTCAACAGTAGCAGTAAATGCTTGGGTGACAGATGGTGCAGAAGGACGACTTTTCTCATGCATATAGTCGTGATCACTTAGAAGGGCGTGTAGTTCAGCGAAAATTGTAGGCGATTGACGAGCACTGATAGTACTCTTAAGGCCATTGTATTCTTCTCGGAGACCCGACACTGTAAGCATGACTAAGTCTTTATCCTTCACTGGTTCGCCAATTGCAACGAGAGCATCAGCATATTCTTTAGCACGATTAAGATATGCAGTCGCAGTTTCATCTCCATGCATTTGAATCCTAAGAAGTTGTGCCTTTAAGGTGTACTCTCTAGAACATGAGTGAGGTGCATATGCTTGTTCGAGAGCAACCCAAAGCTCACATGCAGTTTCGCCTTGTACATGGCAAAAAGAGGTTTCAGATATAGTAGAGATTATCAACATTCGAACATGTTGATCATTAGAGACCCATATCTTGTAATTAGGATTTTTCTCAGGTTCAGCAGGGGTCGAAGTGGTTGTTGTAAGGTGTGTAGGGGGACAAGGTATCGATCCATCTACATAACCCATAAGATTGTTGGTGATGAGGAATGGTTGTATCATGGTCTTCCAATAACCATAGTTGGTAGGTGTGAGACTAAAGGCAAACTTTCGAGAGTTATGAGATGTTTTCTCAACGGTAGTGAAGGCTGAGATCAAAGCCATGTTAAATTATTATAATTATTATTATTATCTTATTATTATTATTATTATATTATTATTATTTTTATTTTATTTTATTTTATTTTTTTACTGTTCCGGCGACATATTTAGTGTTCCAGCAGCTATAAATTGATCAGTTGTGGTTCTGTTGTTTCATCAGAGGGATCAGTGCAGGAGGTGAGACTTAAATCACCTGAAAACAGAAGAATTCCGGCCAAAAATCAATTTTCCGGCAAGAAGAGCGGCGGCGCGTGGAGAAGATTCCGGCGACGAAATTTTAGGGTTTGATCGGTTATTAGTTGCGAGTTTAATGGTGTAAGCGACTTTTCGTAATTTGTTCTTGAGCAGAGTAGATCTAGATACAGATTGGTTTGTGGTGGCTGATGTGGTTGCCGGATTTGTGGTATGATTGCCGGATTTTGATGTGGTTGCCGGATTTGTGGTATGATTGCCGGATTTGTGACCGGAAAAAGAGCTAGGTTATCCTACGCTCTGATACCATATAATTCCACAGGAATTGTATTGTATGTACTAATGAATAATGGGTTACATGTACATCATATATATAGATGATAATATTACACTTGTATACCCTCTAATATAAGTTATTACTATTTAAGTCCATAGTCTAATATTAAGATCACAATTACAGCTTGAATTAGTGAAGGACTTGAACTTACTCAATTGTAGTCTTCATTGATGTTGTATTTACATCATTTGGAATAGGGAACTTGGACAAAAACGGGAGCACCAACAACTCCCCCATAGAACTGCGACCTTTTTGTTTGTTTTTTTCACCTTTTTTACGCTTGGATGTCACTGAAGCCACAACTGGAGGGCCCTGCAAGCATGATTTAATGCCCTTCAAACATTTAATAATATGGAGGTGGGGACATACAAATATAACTGACCTTCGATATTGAAATAACACCAAGTAAGTTCAATGCACTTTTTCTTGGAGTGAATAAGTCTTCTCTCAACCCAGAAATTTCTTCCTGCCATACATAAAACAACCAGGTCAAAGAAGTTGAACCATTTACAAAGGTTACTTCAAAAGATAGAGTAAGTACTTACCAATTCAGAAGGAAGATTCTTTCTTATATACTCATCTGAATCTTCTTCCCACTCTGAAATATCCTACACACAAATGTTCCCACAAGAAAAAAACAATTATTTCTGTGTACTCTTACTTGCATTTAATATATTGATTCATAAAGCTGTGCCCAACCTATTTAGGCTTTAAAAATCAAAATGAGATACCAGACCTTTTCATTCATTACTATTGCCTGAAAAATCGCAGACTCCAGTAAAGATGAAAAGTGTGGCGAAACAAGCCTCCATCCCTATTTCAAAATAGTGGTGATTCAGATGTCAGACAAAGAAAGATGAGCAACATAACTTAACGGCTGATGTTCCGAGTTAAACTTACTGGGCCTGTTTCTAGTAGTCGAGATATAACATCAAAAGCTAAAGACACAACCCTCTCTGCCAAGGTATCCAGCTTCTGCACATAACACATCAAATCAACAAGTTACCATATTGAAGACTAAAATGCAGCTACAAGTAAGTACACATAAGATTACGAAATTAAACAACAATTTGACAAAGGTAAAGTTGATAGAGCATGATAATCAGGAATGTTACTATATGTAGCGAAATCGTAACTCGATTACATGTTCAACCTTGTACGAAACGTATAAAGTAAATTCTTACACTGAAGTCAATTTTAAGCTTGACTAGTTTCACAACTGAATTTATAATGTCTGGCATGAGTCTGAAAAGAGATCGAACAAAGTGAGTAGTGATAGACACATTAACAACAGCTTATTAACGAGATTAATGTTAATGCATTACTTATCAGAGAACTTCCTATGTCGGGTGATAAGGGCACTGAAAATAAGCAAACTTCTCTTCGCAGTCTTCAACCTCAGCGTGTATCCATCTTCGGAAGAACCACAATCTTTAAAACTTACAGAGTGGATGATGCGAATTAAATCCTGACAAAGAGAAGGAAGCAGAGGGACCAAGGCAGATGGCATATGCGATCTCACCTACAGAACTGACCGTCATATGTACTTCCAGCAATGAAACCAATAGTAAAGGAGGCATGATATAAATATATATTTCAAGCTGAAGATTATACTATACGCCTATATATAATACGGCAAACGAGATAAACATGAGTCATACTCATACCATACGAGTAACTGCCTACGTATCTTAACATAGCATTATTTTATGATTATAGAGAATAAAAAACGAAGATATCTGCAAAATGTATTTCTTAATGCATGAACTTGCACAATATAGCCTGCTATCAGCATCAATTATTAGTTTTATCTTGAGTACAAAGGTCTTCTTAACTTGTAAGAAATTTAGTCAATGAAAAACAAATATTCTCTGTCTTAGTTATCTGTTAAACTTTATACTTACAGCATAATAGATGCACTTTGTCATTATGAGAAGACTCTTCTCAGCATCCATTGCAGCTTTATTTTGAATACACAGGTCTTCAACAAATTGATGAAATACAGAAATCAAAGGTACTATAATTTCTTGGGAAATTAGCTCAAGTTGCGAAGGAACTGGCTCCTTTGCCAATTTCGGATTCAAAAAGTACTGCCATAAAGAAGATGAATTAGACCGTTAGAGCTAGCAAAGGAAAAAATAAGAACAAAAATGTCCTTCACCATCCCTGTGTTTATGCATTCACTTTCGGAACATGGTTATAGATAGTTACATAAAAATAGTACCATTTTCAGGTTCACAATCATTAAGAAACTCTTTCACCACTACTTTCCTGTGAACATGTTAACTTGTACCTAATTGAATACAGGATGGAGTTCCAAAAAATGCATGACATATTTAACAATATATTAGTCAATATAACAATTCTTAAGAACACCTGAAATGGTCTGATTACTGACTGGAGAACTGTAAGCGCGTTGATGGTCTTCCATATAGAATTCCCACTTCTATTAACCAAATCACTATCTTGAATTACTGATCTCAGCTCAGGTACCAGTTCAGGCCACAAATTGTGCTTCACAAATTCAGCATTAACAATTGGACGAAACTGCACCAGCATGTGTCAGCAACTGCCCACTTCAAAATATAATGATAACAGCAAATAGACCTACCGCTTCAATCAAAACTTTCAAGATTGCAGGTTCTGCTTGAAGCAAAGAGCGCACAAGCACATCTTTAAACTCCTTGCTCACTCTTGAAGCTTCCCCGCCTTCAATCGTATTCCGCCTTGTGAAGTTCTTTAGATATGTTGCAGCAGCAATACTTTGACTTTGATTCTCCCCACCTGCATAATGCATATGTTATCAAATTCACTTACCGGTCCTAATATTCGTATTAACTACTTGCTATTATTACCTGCCCCAAATTCTATATAATAAAAGCCCAATGTATGATACCGTTTGAATTCTATAACTTGTATGCTAAAACCAATACAATCTATGAAATATGTCCAACCCAGTGGCAGATCTATGAGGGTTAAGTTAACAAAATCCAACAAAATAATAACTTTTCATTTTCCTAAATAAATTATGCTTTCATCAAAAGAACATACAGTTTATTTAGAGGTTTAACTTGCAGTTGAAGTGCACTTTGATTTTTTTCAGATAACAATTCATGACCACATGAAACACAAAAACAATAACAAGTACTAATAACTAAATGTTCAATTACGCATTCCCGAAATACAAAACGGAATCTGATACTTATATTTTCTTAATTAAATTCTCTAGAGCACAATTTAGTTATCTGCTTTCCATATACAAAGCCGCAAACTATTTTCAGCTTTTCCGATTTTTAATAATTCTATTACTGCAAGTTGTTGCTTAAATTCAACTGTAGTACCATTTCTGCAAACACAATTCTATTAAATATACGTAAAATTACACCTATACATCCACTTCCCACCATAATAAGTCACCAAATTCACACAGCAACGAGTAAAAACTGCACGTCTATGAGTAGCTACAGCTAAAGAAATAAAACATGAATATATAAATATATGTACACATATGTACGTATATATGGTGAAGTTAGCTACTCAATCAAAGTAATACGAACCGACGGCGATGGAGATTAAAGCAAACGAGAAATCGGTGTTGAGAGAGAGGCGGTCGAGATCATCGGTGGCGGAACGGCGAAGTTGACCGTCAGCGCTGAGTGTGTTGTTGAGCAGATGAGCTATTTGCGCAGCTGAATTCATGTTGATCGAATCGATTTGATGATCAATTGACGGTGGTGCTTCGACGGAACCCTAGCTCAGGGGATGTAAGTGTTTTCAATTGTGAAAGGAAATTGGGGTAATTGGTGGCGCCAAAAAGTGTACACAATGGCGGGAACTTTTGACCTACAATCTTAATTTTGTATTATCCGTTTAATAAATAAGAAGTAGAAGTTGATTATCTGATAATTGTTTTCGCCATGTTAACACTTGTTACGGTGGGAACGGTAGGAACGAACATTTTTACTTTATACTTTTAGATTAAATTATGTTTTTGATGAAAAATATATATCGACATTCTTAGAATTGTGTGTTTTTTACTATAAGAATCTTTTTTTTAAAAAAATGTGATACACATCATAAAATTTTTTTTGTGTATCACAGTATCATACATAAAAGGTTGTGATACACGACTTTAATTTGTGTATCATATATTTTCTTTTATTTTTTAAATTAATCTAATATTAAAGAGGATATAATTTTAATAATTTTAGCATAATTTTTTTTTGCAAAACATGTACATACATTGAATTTAAAAGTGAAAAAAGTCGTTCCCAGGGGCGGAGCCATGTACAAGGTAGGGGTAGCTGTCTCTACCGGTCCGTTCAGTGTACGAAGTGTAAATTTTTTAAAAAAATATAGTATTCTGTACTACTGCTACGGATCCAAAAATATTTAGATATCGGTCCTATACATAGTAAGTTGATTCGTATGCTATCAATTTAGAAAAAATTATAGCAAAATTTATGTGATTTGATTAATATTTAATAACATAATATATGAATAAATACACTAGGTCTAATTATGTAACTAGCATTATACGATTTAAAAAGTAAGCCCAATAATAGTTAATGGTATGAAAGCTTTGATCTTGAAAGATAATCTATCGGCATATTATGTGCATTGATTTGCTCACCAACTTCAATTAGTGGTTGTGGCGGTTGCAAAGAACCATGAAGGTGTGGATGAAGTTTTTCGATAAACTAAGCTTGGTAGTTAACGTGGTTTGTGCTTCTTGCAAACGTAAAGATATCATACGAGAAAGTTATAAAGAAAGAGTGAAAAAGGAAATTGCAAAGGGTGTAATTGAAACCGGAAGTGGCTAAAATCAAGAACTTTCTCTTATACGAGCCGGAGATACAAGATGGGGGTCTCATCATAGAACAATCACAAGTTTGATAAATTTGTTTCCGGAAGTTCTTAAGGTGCTTATATATGTTAAAGAGGAGGGGTCTGCTTTATGTAATCGAACTCAAGCAAAAGGTCTCCTGATATATTTTAAAACACTTGATTTTGTTTTTTATTTGCACTTGTTAGAAGAAATTTTAGGTCTCGCAGATACCTTGTCACGACATCTTAAAAAAAAAAATCAGAACATATTAGAAGCAGTTTAATTAGTAAATGGAACAAAGAGAGCATTGAAAACTAAAAGAGCAAACGGGTTTGATGCAATTATGAAGAAAGTCTCTTGTTTTAGCCAGAAGCATAATATTCAGATGGTGAAGATGTCAGATCATTTAGTTACTTCAAGAAATCGAAGGACTGGCATTACCAATGAGCATCATTTCAAAGTTGATATTTATAACACGGTTTTGGATATACAAATTCAAGAGTTTGGTGACCGTTTCAGTGAGATAAGCACCGGATTGTTAGCAAATATGGTAGCATTAAGTCCTTGTGATTCATTTTCAATGTTTGATGTATCAAAATTAGTGAAGCTTAGTAAGATGTATCCACATGAATTTGTTGATTTGGAAATGAATTCTCTTCCTGGTCAGCTTACACTTTACTATCACACCATGCAAGAAGATATCAGATTTGCTAACTTGAATGGAATTGCTGATCTAGCTTGTTTGATGGTGAAAACAAAAGGACCTATATCTTTTCCTTTGGTGTATCGGTTATTGAAGCTAACTTTGGTATTACCTGTTGCAACCTCCACCGTTGAAAGATGTTTTTCACAAATGAAACTTGTAAATTCGAGTTTACGGAATCGAATGGGTGATAAATACATGCATGGTGCTCTAATGTGTGCTATAGAAAAAGAAGCACTGGAAGATGTTCCGACTAAAGTGGTGATTGATAGCTTTCAAGTAATGAGATCGCGCAAAGGACAACTTCCATAAGGTAACTTTACTTACTTTTGTTAAGTTGTTTTCCAACTAGTGTGTTTCTACTCGGTTTTGTTGTATTTAGTATAATGATAGGATTAGTAACGGATTTGGATTACTACCGATCAACATCTAACAATCTTAGTTTTGTGGGAATTTTGATAGTATAATCTTAATACATTTGGGTAGATGACAAGTAGCATATATGTGGTATATCATTGGTTTTAGGTTGGCTGCTAAGGAATTGATTTACTTTGAAATAGTATTTTCAATCATATGGCACTTTTCAGTTTATTGGATCTTAGGTATTCGAGATGACTCAAAACTTGTTTCTAGCAACATCACGTCAAGTAACAGCTCAATTTGGATTCAAGGGTTCGCACTACCCACATCAAGATATCAACAAGTTCAGTTTCAAGTTTTCAAGGCGATCCTAGATGTTGTGGATTTATCAAGGGATTTAGTTTATTATTCAATGTCTGTAATTTCAAATCAATGTTTGTAGTTTCAATTAGGAGGCTTCTTGCCTCCTCCAATTGTATTTTCAATTTGGATCTTTGATCTATAATTATTAATACAACTTCAACTTTCGCCAAAAAAAAAAAAAAGCATATATGTGGTTTTATCTTTAAAGGAGTTTTGTAATCAATGAATACATTATTATCATTTGTGGAATGTACAAGTAGCATGTATAGAACTTAACTTTTGCAGAATGTTTGGGTCACATATTTGTCGATCATTGTTTTTTGGGTATGAGTTGCTTTAAGGCTTTACTGGAAAAAAAATTTTATGTTTTAAAAGTAGCTGATACGGGTCACTATCAATCCTGGATCCGCCACTGGTCGTTCCTATGGTTCCCCATGATAATAAGTGATCTTACAATGATATTTCCCTATTAAGAGCAAATGATCAATAAAACGGTTTATATTTAAATAATAAGCTTGATAAAGCATGGTAGGTTAGTGACAACCAGTTATTATTTAAAGAATATGCTCGAAAAAACGTATTTTCTTAAATCATTAATGAAATACATCAAAGTCTCATTTTCAACTTTTCAAGCATCAATTAAATAAGAAATAAAGATTTTGAGTGTGTTTGACGCAAAATATTGTAAGATTTTCGGTGTTTATAGAAGATTCTCGGTCTTTGAACCTTTTTTCGTGATAGTAGATAATAAGTGAGGATTCTTTAACTAAATTCTCAAGATAATCCCCGTTCACAACCTCCAACTACAATCACAATCTACGGTTAAAAGCTTCAACTAGTTGCTTGCCAAACACACATTTAGTCTTAGAAAATTATTTATTGTTACTCTAAATAATAAAATATCAAAAGGTGGTTAAAAGATGGTATTGTTTGCATACATTATGCAGTTTGCGGATTAGATATTGTCATTTACAAATAAACTTTCGTTGTATTTTGGACATAATGTATTATTTACTTTTTGGTATTGTAGTTGTTTTTGATTTACAAAGCATTTCAAGTCATTTCACCTTGATTGTTGCTAATTTTGTTTATATATTTACACATTAAGGTAAGGTTCTGATATTAAGTGCGGTTAATGTTTAATGAGCATGGAGAGAGGAAAGAAGTTCACACCTTGATACACCAAAAGTTGACATTGATGCACTTTTTCAATTTGATAGTTTTGGTGCATCAAGATTCAAGGCTATTACATGAAATCCTCTTTAGTTCACACACCATGCTGAAACCATATGAGTATTTATAACCTTTGGCCGGTTTGTCAACATATGTAAGCAACTTTAAGCCGAGTTAAACATTGATATGTAAGCGATTGATTAATGTTTGAAAACAAGAATGGTTATCATTTAAACGTTGATGATTAAATGTATTAGTAGTCGGTCGAACACCTTTTCTATTGCACATCGACAACTTATCATTCTTTAGAGTGAAAGTGAGAATTGACCCGATCTGAACTGGTTTCGTAACTTGGGTTCCGATTTATAGCAAGTTAAATCTCAAACCAAACCATAATCTAAATATAAAATTAAGATTTTTAACCTCAAGATATAAACCTACAAAGTATGTCATTTTCAAGTTTGAAGGTTTAGAACAAGGCTGGAACAGGTAATTGGTGGGACAGTCTTTTGCTCACATGTAAACTAACATTTATCAAAAGACAAGGAGGAAAGTAAAACATAAATTTGTTTGTTTTTGTCTAAGAAACAGAACAGAGCAACTTTAGATGCATTGAACATTTTTGGTTCAAACATTCACTCATGATGATATATCAGTTGGCAGTTGGCACCTTAACTTGGTTGTTAATTTTTAACAAAATGTTTGGTCAACTCCCTATCTAAATTATTGACCGGTCATGTAAGTTATATTAATATACAGAACATATAAACATGGATCCAAATTAATTCATCATTAAGTATCACACATGCCCACCCGTTATAAATAATATAGTTTATTAACATATAACCTTTATTTTATATATATCAATGGTAGTAAACATAAATTAAGATATCATATGGTGGATTCGTAAGGTTTAAACAATTCAGATTTCAGCAAACAAAGAGTTCATGATTCTTTAATCACTACATCCCAAATCAAACCCTTAGACCTCCCGTATCTTTTACAACTCGGTTTGCAGGTTTCGAGTCGAGGAATATTTACTCCTTTGTTATGTTATGGCACCTGAATGTTACTTCCTGTAAAAGTTTCAAAAGTTTGTTGGCAGTTAGAAGATATCATTACACCCATTGTTTGTTTCTGCTTCAACACTAAGCTAGATTAGCATGCTTGAAAGTTAAAGTAAGCAGAGAAAGCAAAAACAACTCAATATCAACTCATTTTTGCTCGAAAAGCAAGCAAACAACCTAAGTTATAACATGTCATCAAGTTAACCATTTTTCTAGTGCTTGCTCAGCAGCTGCGATAAACACAAAACTGCAACAATTTGTTCCCTAGTGGAAAGATTCATGGCTATTCTCATAATGACTATAGTAATCACATTGCGGTTTTTAGTCATTAGTGGCCAGCAACACCCTTTGGATCCTCTCAATCCAAAAGAAATTTCCAAAATGCAACACATTGTCACAACCTCTCACCTTGGTTCTCTTTCCAATCTCAACTTTCATTTTGTTGATCTCAATGAACCTGAGAAAGACGACGTTCTCAAATGGTTATCTTCTCACAAACAAAACCAATCTTTCCCTTATCGTCGAGCAAAGATAGTGGTTCGTGGAGGTGGTCAAACACATGAAATCATTGTGGAGTTGACCAATGGTTCCATCACATCAGAACATGTTTATACAGGTGATGGTTACCCTCCATATACATTCAACGAGCTACTGCAAGCAGCAAGATTGCCTTTTAACAATTCTCGATTCAGAGATTTGATTTCGAGAAGGGGATTAAATGTGTCAGAGATCACATGTTTTCCTTTCACTATTGGATGGTTTGGAGAATCCATAACTAGAAGAGCCGTTAGATTATCGTGCTTCTATCGTGAAGGAACCACTAACGTTTTTTCAAGGCCTATTGAAGGTTTAATCATTCTTGTAGACACCCAGTCTATGCAAATTCAGCAAATTGTGAATCGAGGAAAACCTCCTGTACCTGGAGCTGAGGGTACTGATTTCCACAATTCTGGTGTCAACCCGAGTCCTAACCCTTGTAACAGTGATAACAGATCATTCACCATAAAAGGCCACATTATTGACTGGAAGAACTGGAGATTCCATTTGGGATTCAATGCTCGAGCTGGAGTAATCATATCAACAGCGTCAATATATGATGCTGGAAAAAAAGAGTGGCGTAGGGTGCTGTATAGAGGGCACGTATCGGAAACATTTGTTCCATATATGGATCCTACTAGTGAATGGTACTATAGGACTTTCTTGGATGTAGGTGAATTTGGGTTTGGTAGATCTGCTGTAACACTTGTGCCTTTGACAGATTGTCCAAGCAATGCAGCTTATATTGACGGGTATATGGCTGGAGCAGATGGCCTACCTCAAACAGTACCAAGGGCCATCTGCATTTTCGAGCGGTATGCTGGGGATATCGCTTGGAGACATACTGAAGTTGGTATTCCAGGAAAAGTGGTAAAGTCCCCCCCCCCCAAAAAAAAAAAAATTGCTATAAGTTCTTTAGTCACTGAAGGTGACAAAATGGGCGGGTCAGGCACATTGGGTAACATGTCAAAACAAAGTCTGGTCAACATGGTATTTTTGTACAGATCGGATTAAAAACTTCTGTGCAACTTTTTAAGTTTATTATAGATGATAAAAGTGTCCAGTATGATTAACAAAGTTCAATTATATGAATAATGAAAATCTAATTTTCTGAATACTTGTGAGTTACGGCTCATCATTCATGTGACCCATTTACTGTCAAGCTATAGTTTAAAAGATACCAGTGTGATCCATCAAATAAAATGTAACCCTAATTGACCCGTTCATAAGCAACAGGGTCGAAATTGTAACTTCTACTTAAGTCACTGTAGTCTACTAACATGGTACTTGTCTATGTAGATAACAAGTGGAGAGCCAGAAGTAACTCTGGTAGTCAGAATGGTAGCCACAGTAGGAAACTATGATTATGTTCTTGATTGGGAATTCAAACAAAGTGGTTCCATAAAAGTTGGGGTGAGAACTCTTTAAATTTTAATAACATATTGGTTTTGTTACAGATTTTCCTATCTGACCAATGTGGATAAAAACCATATTTTACTTGCAGGTAGGACTTACTGGTGTTCTAGAAACGAAGGCTACAACATACACAAATACTGACGAGATCAATGAAGAAGTCTACGGACCACTGATAGCAAGTAACAGAATAGGGAACAACCATGATCACTTCATAACATACTACCTCGATCTTGATATAGACGGTGAAGACAATTCTTTCGTCAAAGCAAAATTAAAAGTAAAAAAAGCTGAAGCGTCTCATAGGAAGAGTTACTGGAAAGTCGTTAAAGAGACTGCCAGAACTGAAGATGAGGCGAGGTTGAGGCTCGGGGTGGAGGCATCAGAACTGTTATTGGTGAACCCAAATAAGAAGACCAAATTGGGAAATGATGTTGGTTATCAGGTGATGACAGGGCAACCAGCTGTTTCTCTACTGTTGGACGATGATTACCCACAGATACGTGCTTCCTACACCAAGTATCAAGTGTGGGTGACTGCCTATAACAGGTCTGAGAGATGGGCTGCTGGTTTTTATGCTGACATGAGTACTGGAAAGGATGGCTTGGCCATTTGGAGCAACAGGTTAATTGTTTAATTATTATTTTTAGTTTTAAGCACACTGTTAAACTCAAGTTTCTTGAACAATTTTATTTTGGGTGGTTGCAGGAATAGATCAATTATGAACAAAGATATAGTATTGTGGTACACTGTAGGCTTTCATCACAACCCCAGCCAGGAAGATTTTCCGGTGATGGCAACACTTGCTAATGGATTTGAGCTACGACCTGTAAACTTTTTTGAAAGAAACCCATTACTCAAAAGTTGAAAAGCCAAAAAAAATCTAAAGTCAGTTTTCTAAGGTGTAACAATGAGGAAGTTATCCTAGGGCAGCAAAGAGATTTAACTAACAGTTATGTTTTTGAGTGATAAATTATTTGACTTGCCTCGTTATTCTTGTGGTTAGATGTAGAATGAATTAAGTTAAAAGTTGGTGAAACAAAAGATCACAAATATACGCATACTCATATACCAACAATAACAATAAATGTCTGAAATTTCTTCACCCAGTACAACCTTCAATATAGTGGATATGCTATTCCCGTCAAATAGAAAAAACATAACTGGAAAAGATTATAGCTAAAGTAGTAATTCTATGGAAACGTACTCAAATTTTTTTACAAAGTGATGCTTGTCATAGTATGCTCATACTTGTGCTACGTAAAAGTTATAAGTAGCGCTATGAAGGCCGTCATTTATCTTCATGCATCGTTCACTAGGTGGCTAGAAGCCCATTAACATAATGTACACTAAGGTACCACCAGAGTAATACGTGTTGATCATGGTAACTAAAGAAACATACCTGTGATGATTATGTCACATACGTTCCTCAGATTCTCTTTTGGGACAGATCCTCACATTCAGCAGATTTTCTTTTAGGGCAGCTTGTGAAAAATTCCTCCCAATGAAGAGGAAAACCAATAACGAAATGATCAAACACCTGTACGTGTAAGGATATATTATATTACAACGGAAAATTCGCAAAAAAAGAAGGGGAACAGTCCAAGTTATTTTGAGTAAACTAAATGGTGGCAATTTAATCCAGTCACTTGTCCATGGGTTGATTTGGGTTATCTTCCACTTAATTTAGATTTTGAAATCAATTACAAAAAGGTCTATACTTTTAGCCCTAATGAGTCAAAGAGGCTTAAAGTCACCAAAAGTATATTGTCGATAAATACAACCTTCTAAATCTTATTACTAATAAAAAAATAAATACCTAATGAGTCAAAGAGGCTTAAAGTCACCAAAAGTATATTGTCGATAAATACAACCTTCTAAATCTTATTACTAATAAAAAAGTAAATACCTAATGAGTCAAAGAGGCTTAAAGTCACCAAAAGTATATTGTCGATAAATACAACCTTCTAAATCTTATTACTAATAAAAAAATAAATAGAGGAGGAGGAGGAGGAGGAGGAGGAGGAGGAGGAGGAGGAGGAGGAGGAGGAGGAGGAGGAGGAGGAGGAGGAGGAGGAGGAGGAGGAGGAGGAGGAGGAGGAGGAGGAGGAGGAGGAGGAGGAGGAGGAGGAGGAGGAGGAGGAGGAGGAGGAGGAGGAGGAGGAGGAGGAGGAGGAGGAGGAGGAGGAGGAGGAGGAGGAGGAGGAGGAGGAGGAGGAGGAGGAGGAGGAGGAGGAGGAGGAGGAGGAGGAGGAGGAGGAGGAGGAGGAGGAGGAGGAGGAGGAGGAGGAGGAGGAGGAGGAGGAGGAGGAGGAGGAGGAGGAGGAGGAGGAGGAGGAGGAGGAGGAGGAGGAGGAGGAGAGATTATTTTTTAAAAATGCCTTCAAAAGCTATTGTTTTAGTCCTCCCCTGACATACAGTCAAACATGAACTTAGAGGTCAGATTTGGATCACAAATTTAAAGAATTCCATTAATCAAATAAACTACCCACAACCTTAAACAAATCTCGATACAAGGTATATTTTTGACCCAGAAATAAACAACAAAAGATGGATAAAAGTGTTACAGCTATCACATCTACTAACAATTCAAGTGCAAATAAGATACTACAAGAACATGAGATAGTCAAGATTCTTCTGTATACCTCTGGAGGAAATCCACTTTCAAGTGTTCGATTTTTGTTAATGTAGCCTTGCAGAATGACACATACACCGTCAACCGTCTCTAACTCAAATAAATCATATACCTTGAGGATAGGTGCAGAAAAGAAAAATCTCTGAGCCGGATTCCTACAATTCAATCAATTATCGTATTGATGCACAAACTTACATGTCAACTTGACAGCGAATACCAAAATAACATGTGCTGAAAACAGACAGCTAAGAGAATGAAGAACGGTTTATGTATCCTCCAAGACTTAAAATATCACACAAAAAATGTAAAACTTAGTCCAAAAGCATATATCAAGTTGCTGGGTTCAAAAGCCAATAAGGTTGTAATTAGTACCAAAATCTACTTTGGGCACTGAAAATTCGAATCAGCCAAAAGTGTCACCGTCACATTGTCTAACAAAAATATTTAGGATCTCCATATAGGTAAAACAACTGTCATTTATGATTTAAAGAAAACAATAGATATGAAAAAAGGAGAGAGAGCAGACTGTTCAGAAGTGCAAGTAAGGCCTGCAACCCCAAGTGTTTTTCTGTCATCCTCCGTTTCGGGTTTAATTAACCACCAGTCTTTCAAACAAACCTAATTTGCAGGGGGAAAATGCATCAACAAATGAACAATCATAGGAATTTATGATACAGTCAAAATAAAAACTTACTGTTTTTCGGACGTAAGAATGACACGGAGGTGCGTTGTTGGCAGCATTAAACAGCATTGGAAGTGTTGGTCGATGGACTGAAAAATGAGCACGAAAGGCTGTACGTGTCACTAGTGAAAAGCCTTGTGCTAATCACGTTTAAGCAGTCCATATTCTTGGTAGCACTGAAGAATCGACTTTCGAATTACCATAACCTATAGACTAAATTGAAGTAATTCAAATCTGTGGCCTCTTTAGTCATTAGTCCGGTTTAGGTGTCGTTTGGTTCGCAGACACGAATCACTACAGGTATGAGTTTGATAGCACGGTGAAAGCAAAAACGAGCGCCAACAATAACGTTTGTAAGTAAAACGAACTGCCTATATAAACTAACAGTATATCTTTTGTAATTTAACAAATCGGAAGTCGCATTACACTAAATTTAAGTGTGTGTATTCACGGTGATCACTGATCACACACAGCATATAAAATTAGCAAGCACAATACGAAGTAATTAGCAATTAGTACATATATGAGCAGATTGAATCATATAATTCGCAGAAGGATGTAATCAATTTTAAAAAAATGAATTAGGGTTTAAGTGATTACCTTGTTGGTTGAATGTAAGCATACGAGTCGATCGACGATGCGTATGGAGTGAGTAATGCAGCAGGGAACAAAGAGGAAAACTGGATTTTTATAGTGAATCTTTCTATTCTTACATCATCAATGAATTATTATTTGATTTTGATCATTTTATCCATCCATGTTAAATCATCAAATGTGTAAGGTGAATTATGAAAAAAGAATGTGAAGTACGTTTTCTGACTTTTCTCCTTTTACTTATTTACTCTACTTTATTATTGATTTGATTTGAATATGTTTTCTGATCATTTTCTCCTTTTCTCCTTTTGACATTGAACTTAGATATTTCATAAAAATTTACATATGATTAGCTTTTAATATTATGTATAGGGAAATATGTCAAATGATAATTGATATTTTAGTGAGATTTTATAATCTTGGAGATCCAATAGGTTGCGAAAAACTCCTTCAGTTTTTCAAATATACTAAAAACTAATGGAAACATATTCAATAGGGATATATGTAATTCTCCCAATTTTTTATGATAAATGATAAATTAGAAAACATATTCAAGTTAGGTTTTACGGAGCACGCGCTTACTACAAGAATCTCGAATCTCAATCTTTAGAACTTTATTTACAAGTTTCAACTAATGGAAAGAAGATAAAAAATTGTGTGTTATTTCTTACACAATTATTATACTAAAAAGAACAGTCAAAATTTTCTATCAAAATGGGTCGGTCAAGCTTCAACCCGAGTATAAACTATAATTCTATAAAGGCCTTTATTACAGTACAATTTTCTGTGTGAAAAAACCCTTTGAAAAACAAGTATGATTCTATGAAAATAGACTACTACATATGAAAGTCAATGAAAAATATGAGCACTGAATGAATACTAAATTAGTTCGGTTGAATTAGTTTACAAAAACACTAGATCATTTGCTCGGATAACACATAGAAACTTATTCCTAGTAACAATTTTATTTTATTACACCTTGTAGAAAAATTCAATTCAATATAAAATAAAAAAAGAAGGAAATTAAAAATCATGGATAGAACTACAAGAAGCACGGGATAAAGTATTTCGTGATGTAGTTGATAGTGGTTAGATCGGGTCCTAATAAAGCTACCTCTTTCTCCCCTTTTTCTCATCTCATACCCCCTCCTACCCATCTAATCAATCATATCATACTTTTTTTTTTACTTTCTCGGTATACCCCCTCTTTTTCTAATTCCTACCCCTGGTTAGTCTAAAACTGAAATTGATTCTGTACTGAACTGGGACTGATCTTAGATAAAACTGGACTGGAAAAGAACTGGACCGGAACTGAACTGAGCCCGGGGGTATCCCTGTAATTTGGAGGGTGTCTTTATAATTTCCCGTTAGATCGTGTTGCAACCTCAAAAATTTTTCCTAAAACAATATAATGATGAAGCAGCAGGGTTGGATTAGTGGCTGAGTCCCTTGCCTCTGAACAAGAGGTCAAGGGTTCAAATCTCATCCCCTGCAAAAAGGCCGGAGGTCCTTTCTACCTTTAGGTAGAACTGGAAGCAGCCTCTCTACCTTTGGTAGGGGTAAGACTGTCTACATCTAACTTCCCCCATAGACTGTCTTAGACGGTATTGGGTCCTAACCCGCGGAAGGCGGTATGGGATGTTACTTTAATATAATGATGAAGCATAAATAATTATGAAAAATAATATGGTATGGTATTTGAAAGTTTGAAGGAGGTTTCGGTATCTTACCTTGGTTTTTTTCGACAACAATCATAAAAAAAAAAAATAAAAAAAAAAAAAAAAAAAAACATGTTTTTTGTACTACAACTTAGACCCATTTTACCGTTTTCAACGACTTCCAAAGATTTTATCAAACCTTTAATTTCCAGGA
Source organism: Helichrysum umbraculigerum (assembly GCA_949592205.1). Taxonomy (NCBI): domain Eukaryota; kingdom Viridiplantae; phylum Streptophyta; class Magnoliopsida; order Asterales; family Asteraceae; genus Helichrysum; species Helichrysum umbraculigerum. The sequence continues at coordinate 199,206,889 of CATIUR010000001.1, read as the reverse complement.
AAACACATGTAATTAATAACTTTTATCCAAATAAAAGGTATTTTGAAGCTTTATCTTTGATGGTAAAAGATGAAGGGTTAAAGCTATACTCGGCAAAATTAGGACTATTATTAATGCCTAATAATCCGTGTGTAATTACGTGTATTTAGTTTACATATTAGGCTAAATATGTGCGGTAATTTGTATGTTTATATATATACACGTGTATACGATTTGTTTAAATCATACAAATTCGGGTCGGATCGATATCCGACATATCAAAATACGGACGTTAGTGAAACAATTATTAAATAATATGAAATTATTTAATAACATTATTAATTACTTTATATTATTTCGATAATATAACACATGTATTACATTTTATTAAAATGTAACCGAACGCGACGGAAAAACACGCGAAACGCGCCCGACGAACGAATTTAAAACCAAATTATATTCTTAAAAGGTAAATAAAGTACCTTGATAAAATACTTCGATTAAAAATGTTTTGAATACCCGTTAACGAATTTTAAACTTTGAAAATGTTACGCAATTTATACGATCGAGTAAACGGACACCGCGCGCTACTTAATTTTGGGGAACAAGAATTTGATCCAGCCACATGGGTGGATCCCCCTTTGACCGGCCATATCATACCACCCACTCCACACCTATTCTCATTTACCCCTTTTTCACTCTTTCTCTTTTCACACCCAACTCTCTCTCTCTCTCGTTCTTTTTTTCTTTTCTTTTTTTTTTCCTTCTCCATCTTCACGGCAACAACAACACAGCAACACCTTCATCATAATCATCATAATAATCAACATCATCATCTACTCACAAACTTGCAAAAGAAGGTGGAAGTGGAACAAACAAATCGACATCATCATCATTATCTACCTCATCATCTCAGTTCTACTTCATCAAGCCTTGTAAGGACCACCCTACTCTCACTAATCGTTAATGATTCTTGTTATTATCGTATTTTAGTGTTCACTCAACAAGTTTCCGTCCAACAAACGAACCAAAAATCGTTTTCCAAACATTTTTGCACGAACAGGTCACTGGACGAACAAACCACGCGATCGCGTGTTTTGTTTCACGATCGCGTATTATCTTTTTCATGATCGCGTATTATTGATAAAACTAGCTAGAAATCGTTTCACATAGGTAACACGCGATCGCGTGTTTTACCTTCCTGGATCGCGTATTAAAACTCCACGCGATCGCGTATTAAACTTCACACTATCGCTTATTGTGCCAAAACTTGTACATGCGACACTGATCATGAGTGTCGCACCAAACCAAGTGTCGCCATGTGCGACACTGACCTCGAAGTGTCACAAATAATAGGAAATCCTATAAATACTTTTTACACTAATTGTCGAAACTTAAATTTTGTCACTAGACGATACTCCAAATTTGAATTTCCTATGCATTTCTATTAAGGCAATATAAGCAGAAATAAAATTTTCCAAGCTGACCTGGCAGCTCGACCCCAGCCAGGGGCTCTGCATGCCCCTTGGACCCTGCCAGGGGTTGCCACCCCTTGGACCCCGTTACCAGGGGCGCTGCCCCCGGACCCCCGTCATTATCAAACACTTACAACAACCGAAACTTATACAATGACAGTCGTACATGGAAACTTTTATACTTTGACAAGTATACACAACAACTACATATATACGAGCTTACACTCGCACGAACTTACATTCGAACGACACTTTCACATCTCGCTACAAATGACGAACATACGAATATATTTTACAAGTATACGACACAACGAAACACATAATAATAATACTTGAATTATTATTACACATATAACACCACAAAGATTCAAGAGACATTTTTTTTTTTTTAAACATATATCGGAAGCGATTAATACAAATCATGCATTATAGATTGCGTATAACATAATTCCCAAAACACAATCTATGCATGCATGATGAGTTGATACAATAACCATATTAACTACAAACATTAAGTTAGGTGTTATTTAAATTCAAAACATAAGTTTATAAACGACGACATGTCATATAGTCAGAGTAGGCAGTCAAACATTCTTCAAACCAACTTCTTGCCCACCCACATCAAAAGTAATCTGCAAGAAGTGAGGAGAGGAATTAGCACGAAGCTAAGTGAATAGATCACAACTATCAATCTGAACTATCATAGCAATTGATCACCACAAAGCATCACAACAAATACATCAAAGAGGATCGGTGGTCCTTGAGGTACCCTCATGCCGCGGTGGTTCCCCAAGTAACGCTTATAACCACTGAAGGCCAAACAGTGGTCTTACCGATAGTTTAGTACCATTACTACACACGACATGATTTCAATAAACAACACATGTACAAAGTCATCATGTCGTCCAAAGTAATAGTATCCAAACCCAATATCATATTGACCCCTGACAAGATAGCACATTCCATAATCATCATGGCAAAATGTACTTATTCAACATATAACTGTAAAACCATGTTTACCCGTTGTAACCGGATTGTTACAACTAATTCAGAAAGAGAGTCAATGATCCACTCACCCTTCACAGTCACCGTCTTCACTCAAAGATCTAATATTATTGAGTCTTCGGTTTATCTGAGAACACAAGAGGATTTCAAGTTAATATTCATTTCATATGATATCTAACTTTCATTAGACACTTATTATCAGTTCCGCAAACATTAAGTACCAGAAAGATAGTATACAAGTTGATTAACTCAAGCCCTAGCAAGCTAGAATAATAAATCCTGCAAGCAGAGGGAATCCGCAGGATTCCATGAGAATCCGCCGGATTCGAATGAATACGGCCGGATTCCCATGAATCCGCCGTATTCCACACCTCTTTCAGCTCCAATTTGGGACAGAACCTCAACTAAGGAATACGCCTCGGGAATACGCCGGATTCCCACGAATCCGGTTCCCATGATGGACTGAATCCGCCGTATTCCAAAGAATACGACCGGATTCCCGATTGACTCAGACTGGCATAAAAAGGGGGAATCAGCCCGGATTCCCGTGAATCCGCCGGATTCCCAAGATCATCAGGCACGCCCAGATTCTGCAAGAACTCAACTCGAACCAAAAGCCACAACTTACCAAATTTGAACACTTTGCACGATTTATACACACAAGTAACTTAAGGTATCATCATATATCAACTTCTAACAACAATAATCTCATCAATCATCAAACCTACACATTTCTACTCCTTTCACTCAATTTCATCAAACCCTAACATATAAACATATATTCAAAGCAAATTTAAACTTACAATCGAGGTAGCAACAAGGTAGATGATGATGTTGATAAGTGGTAACCACGAATCCAAGCTCTAATCGATTTCCCAAAGTTTTCTTTTTGATTTCATAGTTCTTAGTGTGTGTGAAATGGAGTTAGAATGAATTAGGGGAAAACAAAATAAACCGATCCACCAACTAAGGGTGGGTATAAGTTGGTACCAAATTATACCCGCTCTAAACCTATTGTCTGGAACCTAAAAACCGTTTGCGCAAAAATATATTTTATTATACCGTCAACTAAATTTATTTAAAACAAGTAATAATTTATGTATCACAATAAATCGTTTGACCATTTACCCTATTAATTTCAATTAGGCAAATAATACGAATTATTTCTAAACTCAATTAAATAAGCAAATGAATCAAGTAATTTACCAAATTTCTCCTATCCCGGTAATGAGGATGTTACAAATCTTCCCTCCTTAAGAAGATTTCGTCCCCGAAATCTCGCCACGCTCAAAGAGATTAGGGTAACGTAATCTCATGCTTTCCTCCGTTTCCCACGTAAGATTAGCACCCAAACTATGTCGCCACTTAACCAAAACCATGGGTATCTCCTTCTTTCAAAGTTTAGTCACTTTTCTATCTACAAACTCTATGGGCTCCTCTACAAGTTTCTGACTTAAGTTGACACGCAGGTCTTGTAACGGAAGGACTTGGGATTGGTCCTCCACCTTACACTTCCTTAAGTAACAAACATTAAAAGTGTCATGAATACCCGTTAATTCAGGAGGAAGATCTAGCGATACCGTTTGATCATTAACTATTTGGCGAATTCTAAATGGTCCAATAAACCTAGGAGCAAGTTTACCACGCTTACCAAACCGAATCACTCCTTTCCAAGGGGAAACCTTTAAATATACCAACTCACCCACTACAAACGAAACCGGACGGCGCCGCGGATCTGCATACTGTTTCTGTCTATCACGGGCCGCTTTTAATTTCTCACGAGCAATTGCTACCTTATCAGCAGTAATCTGAACAATATCTGGACCCGCGAATTGTTTCTCACCCGCTTCCAACCAACATGTGGGTGTTCTGCAACGACGCCCATAAAGCATTTCATACGGAGGCATACCTATACTCGAGTGATAAGAATTATTATACGCAAACTCAATCAATGGCAGGTGTGAATCCCAAGACCCACCATATTCTAACACACAAGCACGCAACATGTCCTCCAAAGTTTGAATGGTGCGTTCTGATTGACCGTCCCTCTGAGGGTGATAAGCCGTACTCAAATTAATTCTGGTACCCAATTCCTTCTGCAAACCCTGCCAAAACCCGGACACAAATCGTGGATCTCTATCCGACACTATAGATAATGGAATTCCATGTCGCGAAACAATCTCATTGACGTACAATTGGGATAATTTACTCAAGGAAGCCGTCTCACTAGTAGCAAGGAAATGAGCACTCTTAGTCAATCGGTCCACAATCACCCAAATCATGTCATTTCCTCTAATGGTTCGCGGAAATTTTGTTACAAAATCCATCGTAATGTGTTCCCATTTCCACTCGGGGATCTCAAGTTGTTTCAACGACCCATACGGTTTCTGGTGTTCGGCTTTCACTTGAGAGCATATATGGCACGATTCCACCAAACGAGCAATATCCGTTTTCAAAGTAGGCCACCAAAACAAAGGTTTCAAATCATTATACATTTTTGTGCTCCCGGGATGAACCGACAATCTGGACTTATGAGCTTCAATCAATATTACATCACGAAGCCCACCAAGCAAAGGAACCCAAACACGCGATTGGAATGTCTTTAATCCACGAGAATCGTCACATAACAGTTCTTTTCTTTTCAATAGAATCTCGGCTTTCAAATTTTGATCCAACAATGCTTCCATTTGTGCCATTCTCAATTTGTCAATCAAATCCGAGGAAACTTCTAATCGCATAAAGCAAACTTTCTCGAATTTCCCTTTTCTACTCAACGCATCCGCGACCACATTCGCCTTACCCGGATGGTAACGAATTTCACAATCATAATCTTTTATCAACTCCAACCATCGCCTCTGACGCATATTCAGTTCCTTCTGAGAAAACATGTACTGAAGACTCTTGTGATCCGTACAAATAACACATTTAGTACCGTACAAGTAGTGTCTCCAAATTTTCAAAGCAAAAACTACAGCCGCGAGTTCCAAGTCATGGGTAGGATAATTCTTTTCATGAGGCTTAAGCTGTCGAGACGCATATGCTATGACTTGACCACGTTGCATCAGAACACCGCCCAAACCCGCATGTGAAGCATCACAATACACAATGAAATCATCGGACCCGTCAGGCAGAGCTAAAATGGGAGCCTGACACAATAACTGTTTCAAAGTCTGGAAAGCCGACTCCTGCTGATCATTCCATTGAAACTTAACATCCTTTCAAGTCAATTTCGTCAAAGGACCCGCGAGCTTAGAGAAATCCTTGATGAACCTTCGATAGTAACCCGCCAGACCAAGAAAACTCTTAATCTCCAAAGCAGACTTAGGTGCTTGCCAATTCATAACTGCCTCAACCTTAGATGGATCAACCTTAACTCCATCCCTACAAATGATATGCCCCAAAAACTGAACCTCACGCAACCAAAACTCACATTTGGAGAACTTAGCATACAACTTCTCCTGTTTCAAGGTGTCAAGTACTAAACGCAAGTGTACTTCATGATCGGACTCAGTCTTAGAATAAATCAATATATCATCAATAAATACAATAACCAACTTATCAAGGTAGGGTCAACAAACTCTATTCATCAAATCCATAAAGACCGCCGGAGCATTAGTCAACCCAAAAGGCATAACAAGAAATTCATAATGGCCATATCTAGTGCGAAAAGCCGTCTTAGGAATATCCTCCTCGCAAACCCGCACTTGATGATAACCCGACCTCAAGTCAATCTTAGAGAAATAGGAAGACCCTTGTAATTGATCAAATAATTCATCTATTCGGGGCAAAGGGTACTTATTCTTTATGGTTCGCTTATTCAACTCTCTATAATCAATACACACCCGAAGGGTGCCATCCTTCTTTTTAACAAACAACACCGGTGCACCCCAAGGAGACGAACTAGGCCTGATGCAACCCTTATCTAATAGCTCCTGAATTTGGGTCATCATTTCACGAATTTCGAAGGGAGCTAGTCTATAAGGAGCCTTAGCTACAGGAGTAGAACCCGGAATCAGGTCAATTTTATATTCCACCTTTCTAATGGGAGGCAACCCAGGCAATTCATCCGGAAAGACGTCGGGGTAATCAGAAACCACCCGGACATCGGAAACGGTTTTCTTTTCTAATTTTGCATCAATTATATAGGCCAGGTAGGATACACACCCCTTAGCTAGAGATTTACTAGCTTTCATCATAGAAATCATAGGGATACTACCTCTTTCTCGTTCCCCTCGAGCCACAACATATGACTCATCCGAGGTTGGAATCCAAATTAGTTTCTTATGGCACTCTATACTTGCCTTATTCTTACTTAACCAATCCATGCCTAAAACCGCATCAAAACTGGGGATATGCATCAATAGAAAAGAAATTGGGAAACTATGATCCTCAATCAATATGCTAGCTCCAGTCACCGATGTGGTAACGGGAACTATCTTGCCATTTGCTACCTCAACCTCAATAGGATTTGTAATACAAGTGGGAGTCAATTTCAGTTTATCGCAGAAAAGCATAGATATAAATGAGCAATTGGCTCCCGAATCAAACAGAACAGTAGCTGGTACAGAGTTGATTAGAAATGTACCAGTTATAACATCTTCAGTCCTGATAGCATCATCAGCTGTCATTTGGAATGCCCTGCCGGTTGCCGTTGGGGAATTCTTTCTTTTCTGGCCAGAAGATGAAGACCCTCCGACCACACCCATCTTTTGTTTCCCAGCCTCCGGACACAAACCTGAACGATGTCCTTCCTTTTGGAAATTCCAACATACATGTCTAGGGAAAGCACAATCCTTGATGTCATGACCAAGTTGTCCACATTTGATACACCTAGCAGTTTGCGGAGTGCAAGGACCCGTGTGTCTCGATTTACAATTGTGGCACCAATTGGGTCTATCCAATGATTTACTATCCGAACTGGGCTTCTTAGGTTGATGGAATCCCTGCCATTTCTTCTTTCCAGGACTACCCGAAGAATCACCTTTGGGTTTAAATGGAGATTTTTCCTTAACTTCCAAGCCCTGGGCCCTAACATCTCCATCCACAGAATGGGCAAGATCAAAAGCTTGGGAAAGAGTACCCGCCAGTCTCACGGTCGTCCGATAAGTATGCGGTAACATTCCCACAAAATGGTCAATCTTCATACGTTCATCCGGTACCCATTGTTGCACGAATCTCAGCTTGTCAGTGAATTGGGAAATGAGATCATCCATCGTCATCTTGTCCGTTAGTTGCAAATCCAAAAACTCACGTCGAATCCGAGTCATGTCAAATTCCGAACAATATTTCTTACACACCTCATTGTGGAAATCAGACCAACAAATTGATGCTCTCTGCTGTGGGGTGAAATGTGATGTAATGGAATCCCACCAAACCATGGCTGGACCCTTAAGAAGTTGCACTGCAAAAGGAACTTTGACTTCCTATTCACATCGACAAACCTCAAACTTTCTCTCCACATCTCTCAACCAATCCAGGGTAACCGATGGGTTTGAACTACCCGAATAATCGGATGGTCCACAAGACTTGAAAGTCTTAAAAGAGCATAGCTTAGGTTGACCCTGAGCTTGAAAAATCGGAGTCTGATAACCCGTAGGTCCGAAAGAGAACGGAGCCGAAGTCTGATAGGTACCATGGTGTTGTGGATGATGATAATAAGGCTGAGATAATGGAAACTGCGAGGTCACCAAAGGTGGTGGTACAGCGCTAACAATAGGTGGCAAAGATTGCAAGATTTGTTGAGAAGACCGGGTTTGTTGTTGTTGCAAAAACTGTTGTTCAATTGCCTTAAGTCTCAGATTTTCAGTCTCAAGATGAATCATATAATCATCATGATCAAAGTCCCCTGCAGAAAAGGAAGTACCAGTTTGACCCTGGCTAACATTTTGGGTTTCAGTAGGGGATACATTAGTTCGAGAGGCATCATTGGGTGTGTCGGCTGGAGGTTCATTATCTGCCATATCTGTACCAAAACAACATCTCATAACACGTTAGTTGTTAGTACCTATATACTAACCAACTTCACATGCTAACAAAATCCCCCTCACAGGAATGTTTGACTGACACACATAGATTTGGGATTGAACACTTAACCCATGCTCAATTCACCCAAACCTAGGCTCTGATACCAATTTATAACACCACAAAGATTCAAGAGACATTTTTTTTTTTTAAACATATATCGGAAGCGATTAATACAAATCATGCATTATAGATTGTGTATAACATAATTCCCAAAACACAATCTATGCATGCATGATGAGTTGATACAATAACCATATTAACTACAAACATTAAGTTAGGTGTTATTTAAATTCAAAACATAAGTTTATAAACGACGACATGTCATATAGTCAGAGTAGGCAGTCAAACATTCTTCAAACCAACTTCTTGCCCACCCACATCAAAAGTAATCTGCAAGAAGTGAGGAGAGGGATTAGCACGAAGCTAAGTGAATAGATCACAACTATCAATCTGAACTATCATAGCAATTGATCACCACAAAGCATCACAACAAATACATCAAAGAGGATCGGTGGTCCTTGAGGTACCCTCATGCCGCGGTGGTTCCCCAAGTAACGCTTATAACCACTGAAGGCCAAACAGTGGTCTTACCGATAGTTTAGTACCATTACTACATACGACATGATTTCAATAAACAACACATGTACAAAGTCATCATGTCGTCCAAAGTAATAGTATCCAAACCCAATATCATATTGACCCCTGACAAGATAGCACATTCCATAATCATCATGGCAAAATGTACTTATTCAACATATAACTGTAAAACCATGTTTACCCGTTGTAACCGGATTGTTACAACTAATTCAGAAAGAGAGTCAATGATCCACTCACCCTTCACAGTCACCGTCTTCACTCAAAGATCTAATATTATTGAGTCTTCGGTTTATCTGAGAACACAAGAGGATTTCAAGTTAATATTCATTTAATATGATATCTAACTTTCATTAGACACTTATTATCAGTTCCGCAAACATTAAGTACCATAAAGATAGTATACAAGTTGATTAACTCAAGCCCTAGCAAGCTAGAATAATAAATCCTGCAAGCAGAGGGAATCCGCCGGATTCCATGAGAATCCGCCGGATTCGAATGAATACGGCCGGATTCCCATGAATCCGCCGTATTCCACACCTCTTTCAGCTCCAATTTGGGACAGAACCTCAACTAAGGAATACGCCTCGGGAATACGCCGGATTCCCACGAATCCGGTTCCCATGATGGCCTGAATCCGCCGTATTCCAAAGAATACGACCGGATTCCCGATTGACTCAGACTGGCATAAAAAGGGGGAATCCGCCCGGATTCCCGTGAATCCGCCGAATTCCCAAGATCATCAGGCACGCCCAGATTCTGCAAGAACTCAACTCGAACAAAAAGCCACAACTTACCAAATTTGAACACTTTGCACGATTTATACACACAAGTAACTTAAGGTATCATCATATATCAAGTTCTAATAACAATAATCTCATCAATTATCAAACCTACACATTTCTACTCCTTTCACTCAATTTCATCAAACCCTAACATATAAACATATATTCAAAGCAAATTTAAACTTACAATCGAGGTAGCAACAAGGTAGATGATGATGTTGATAAGTGGTAACCACGAATCCAAGCTCTAATCGATTTCCCAAAGTTTTCTTTTTGATTTCATAGTTCTTAGTGTGTGTGAAATGGAGTTAGAATGAATTGGGGGAAAACAAAATAAACCGATCCACCAACTAAGGGTGGGTATAAGTTGGTACCAAATTATACCCGCTCTAAACCTATTGTCTGGAACCTAAAAATCGTTTGCGCAAAAATATATTTTATTATACCGTCAACTAAATTTATTTAAAACAAGTAATAATTTATGTATCACAATAAATCGTTTGACCATTTACCCTATTAATTTCAATTAGGCAAATAATACGAATTATTTCTATACTCAATTAAATAAGCAAATTAATCAAGTAATTTACCAAATTTCTCCTAGGCCGGTAATGAGGATGTTACAACACAGGCCGTCATCAACGGGCCGTACACGTTTACGAACAACAAACTCAAACAATTTCAAACATACAATCGGACATTAACTAGTTGAGTGGACAAATATCGGGAATGATCTTTTTAGACATTCGCTCACATATAACCTTACATGCTTAGGGCATTTGAAGGTTCCGGGTTATCTATTCCATATCGGATATAGGTTTATTGACTTAAACGTTTGCTCGAAGACTCAGGTGAGTCTTACAGCCCAATTTTTACTGTTTTACTATTTTTATACTTCGGGGTGAGATACAAATGCTTAAATGTTTTTCATGATCACAAGTATTTGGTTATTTAATTCGGTTATCTTACGCACGTTGCATGAGTTGTTTTATAATCCGGTAAAAGTCCTCATCACACATGGTTCGTTAACTACAAAGGCGCGAGTACTAGAGAATAGATCTATTTTGGGAATGACACCCCCGTCCGGGTTGCTTGCTGTAACCACGTCAAACGGGCGCTTTAGTATTTGTCATAAAGGTGTTTCGGATTAGGTACCTTCGGGAGGCAGAATTCGGGTTAGGCTTCGAACCGTGGGCTCATGGCAAATCGGAAACAATTTATTTGTTTATTTTAATTGCTTGATTGCAATTCACTGAATAAATCTTGTGTATCATAACATGTTTTACTATTAAACCTGTGAGATTCACCAACCTTTTGGTTGACCTTTTAGTGTTGTATTCTCAGGTGCTCAGCAACAGTAGGGTTACCCTCAAGACATGCTAGCTAGCTCGAGTCGCATGCATTATACGCATATGGAGATTTTCTTACATTATCTTTTGTAATACATCTTCAGGAATTCACTTAGCGAACTCGCCAATGATGTAAACTTACAACTTTAACATTGTAGTTACTTTTGTACTATTTATAAAATGTCTGATGTAGAGTCGTTTGCTTTACCTTTGAGCTTGATTACTTGATTAGTCGCGCCCAACGATTGCTTCCGCTAAACAGTGATTTTGGGGGTGCGACATTCAGCAATGTACTTACCTTTTTGTATCAATGTGAGTAACCATCTCTTATCTCTTATGTTTTATTCAATGTTAGTAACAAAGTCTTTTAGTGATCATCATTTAGTTATCACCATTACTCACATGTCGCTTATAGCCTATATACATTTTAATAAACACATTAGATATATTTAGTGTACATAAACTTCACTTTTTGATAAAATTTATTTGTTACCCTATTTTTTACACAGCCGGTCTTTTATGTTGTTGATTTCAACTATAAAGTTCGTGTTCCAATTAAATTTCATCGAGAAATAAAGTTTAAATACAATAAATATATTTGACACGCCATATCATTTAAAATATACAAGTCACCGACATGTTAACAATATTGATAATTAAACGACGACTAATACCATGTTACTAATATTGGAACAAAAATTTAAATACTCACATTAGTAATAAAATAGATGTGTTACTCACTTTAGTAAAAAAAAAAAAAAAGTAGGTACATTGTTAATTTATAACCCAAAATAAAAGCTACAATATCTAAGGGAAAAAAACAATTTCTTATTTCCGTTGAACTGTAAAAGCTTTAAAAATGAGGAAACACCAGACTTGGGTTTACACTTTACCTTTACCGTATTAAAATTGGATGATTTTTTTCTAAGAGTCAAATAAAGGCCCAATATATGTACAATATTTTTTCTTTTTAATTAATCTCTGATCATTAACAAGAATAACCTTTTCTTAGTTATTTCTTTGGAGCTTTCACTTCAAGTGATCAAGTTTCATATTACGACCATTTCCATTTGCACACTCATGATAAACAAGATACTAACATATACATAAAATCAAAACTAGCTACCAAAGTATCATCATCATCATCATCCACTAAGTTCATATATACAGACAAACGTAGCTAGCTAGCTTAATTAACTAAGTAACTAGATGGATCAAACATGAGTAAAACGGAGGTAATCTTTCTTGGATGGAAGATCGGCCGTTTCGAAACCATTGGGAAACATCTGTTTAGCTTCAACGTTGGTCACACTCGGAGCAATCACCACCGGGTCACCCTCCTTCCAATTAGCCGGTGTCGCTATCTTGTGCTTCGAAGCCTTCAACAACGAGTCCAATACCCTCACCACTTCATCCATGTTCCTCCCCGTACTCGATGGATACAAAAAGCTCAATTTTATCTACACATACATGCAATATATTACAGTAATATTATATTTTCATCATAATACAACAACTAATTAAGGATGTATGTAGGGTCTTGCTATAGATACCCCATGACCCACTTTTTTCCATCTTTTACCCCCTGACCCATCTAATTAATCACATCTGTACTGAATTGGGACTGAAACTGGAACCGATCTTAAATAAAACTGGACCGAAAAAGGACTGCACGGGAGTCGAATGGACCAGGGGTATATCCCAGTAATTCTGGGGTGGCTTTAGAAAACCCCATGTATATATATGCACAAATCACAAATTAAATTACCTTCTTGTCAGGGCCCACAATGTGCAGTGCACGTGAGGGTACAATTTGGCCCGAAGGGTCTTTCTCATCAGGGTCGACCATGTTAAGTTGCTTAATCATATCTCTGTTTGGATCAGCAGCAATTGGGTATGTCACCTTCTTTCCATTCTGCACCAAATTATTTTTTAAATAAATTAAATTTACCTTTTCATTTTAGTAATTACGCGTACAACTACCAAATATTAATTATTTAATTTAATCTTCACTACACTTACGTTATAGGCTTCGATATCTTTGATCCATTCCTTGTGAGATGGAACATCATCACAAGATAAACCTAACAACTTCACACCCCTTCCCGCAAACTTATCGGCGTATGCAGCCATCGCACCGAGCTCCGTCGTGCAAACCGGTGTGAAATCACCTGCATGCACGCATTTTTATAAAATTTTTTTTTTTATGAAAATAAATAAACGACAACGACAGTCCTTGGTACTCTTTAAAGATTGTCATTTCGGCACAAAAAGGTTGTACCTAATGTTTGAACATTTAGCTAGATGGTTAATGGTTTGACATAGGCTGTCGTTTAAACAACCCAAAAATAAAATAAAATCAGAGGTGATTTTTTTTATTCTTTGTAGAAATGAAAATAAATTAAAATAAAAAGATGATGGATGGGAATTAGATACCAGGATGAGAAAAGATGATGGTGAAGTTGTTGCCAACATAGTCATGAAGGTTAATGGGGCCCTGAGTGGTGTCTACTTTCAGGTTTGGGAGTGAGTCTCCGATTGTAAGGCCTGGCATGATCGATCTTTTTGATGAATTTTATTTTATTTGCTGGGATTTTGATTTTGGTTATTATTATATGGTGAATATAGATTATGATGATGATGGTGAACAGATATATAAAAGGGGTCGAGAGATAGGACACGTGGACTAGTTGTAAACGTGGCTGCTTTATATGATGCCACTTCTACATCTGACACTACCACGTCTTCGATCTGTTTCATTTACTTTGCCAACTAGTCAAAGCTAGCCAGGCATATCAAAATTTTGGGTGTTTTTATTTTATTATTTATTTTTCTTTTTAAAAGCAGAATCGTGAAATTAAATATCTTTTCTTTTTAAGTACTATGTAAGGAGAATGCATATCCATCATCCATCATATCTTTAAGATTGAATATAATCACGTATCATTTATATTTACAAAATTAGAATTATCGCATAACTATGTCCATCAATAACATACGATACTAACATACATTGATGCATGTTACTTTTCACTTTTTCCTTTTCCTTTTGTACTCTTTCATTTTACCTTTTTCTTGAAGTTATGTTATCGATTTTAGCTTCAGGGTGTTTATAGCTGCAATCGGTATGTGAAAAATAGGTGAAAAGCCTAGCTAGCATCCTTGGTCTTCAATCGTCATTTTTAAAGATGTTTGTTGTTTTGTATATTATGAGTTACTAGATTTTAGACCCGTGTATAAACACGGAATGTTGAAAATCAAACCATATTCATTTTATTTTTGAAGTGTCATTATCCTCTACTCGGGTATCATTATTGATAATTCTTAAACCATATTTTAGATTAGAATCATGTTCAAGTGATAGATTACTATATCCATTATTCAAAAATGCTGAGAAATTAGATTCTCATAACATGAAACTTGAATTAATCAACTGATAATGGTCGGAACCTATTATTTTTTGATAAATCAACGAGAACTTGTATTGAAATATAGCTTAATAGTAAGACTATAAAATTGAAGAGATTTTTTTTTCCCTCTAAGATACTAAATAATGTTTAGGATGTTCACATGCGTTTTTTTATTTCGAATATATTTTTTAGATAAATCAATGTATTTGAATGGTTAGTCGAAAGTTTGATGAAATCAAATTATTTGATTGGTTAATAAGTCTATATTTTTTAAAAGATGTCAATAGTAGAAGTTTTCGTTTGTTATTATTTTAAACCCGTGCATACACGCCAATTTATCTAAAAATGACATAATAATATAATTTTGGGATAAATCAATGTATTTGATTGGTTAGTCGAAAGTTTAATGAAATTCAATAATTTGATTGGTTATTAAGTCTCTATATTTCAAAAGATGTCAATAGTAAAAGTTTTCATTTGTTATTATTTTAAACCCGTAAATACATACCAATTTAATTTAAGACGTTATAATATAATTCTACATAACTGATTGTGGTATCAACCTATTTTTAACGGAGAAATTGCTTAATTGATAAATTGATTTTTTAAGATTCTAAGAAAAATGACCGTTATACACATTGACGTTGAAGCAAAATTGTTTTCATTGATTTGAATGTTAATTAAGTTTTATCTTCTCCCATTTGAGTCTTATTATTCGATGGCTTTTAAATCATGTTCTTGAAATGAAACTATCTTAATGAAAGATATTAATTCTATAACTTGCTTTTACAATTAACATGCTATGAAAAGGTTAGAGCGTGTCATACTGTCATACTTTTATATCATACACTCTCGGTCAGTATTAATGTAAAGGTTTTGCTAATTAAGTTTTTGTGAATCAAATTGTCGTATCTATTTAACGGTAAAGCATGTGATGATGATGATGATGAATATAATACTATGTATAATATTAATAGTAAATAGTAATTAAATTAAATATAAAATAATTAAATCTATATAATTTGTTGTGTACGTGCATTACTTGTTTGGCTAGGTAACATAGGATATTTTTTTTGGATAAAATAGAATGATTGATTAAAAATTGTATACGCATATTGTTATTTTTTTCAAATTTTAATATACTAAGGATGATAATTTTTTTAAAAGAGATTTTTTAGGAAAATCAATGAATTTGATTGGTTAATTTGAAGGTTATTAAAATTAAAAGATTTGATTGGTTGATAGGGTCCAACTTTTAAACCAAATTACTCTATCAAAGTTTTCTTTTATTAATATTTAGATAAATGATGACGAAAAAGCTTCATATCTTATCTCTTATCTTATTTCTTATATATATAAAAAGACCATATTAGTTAAGAGATGGTATAAAATTAAGACACCTCATCACTTAAGAGATTAACACATGGCATTAAAATAACTAATTTCTTAGAAACAATATTAAAATTAAAACAAATGTCTTCAAAATTTTAATGTAGCTTATACATAAAAAAATTATACATATAATTAACTAAGGAAATATTCTTTAAACAAACAATCAAAAAGTTATGATCATGTCAATCAACAATGATAATTTATCATTTAGATAAAATTAATTCATTTTCCACTTAATTTTTAAATTTAATACATCCAACTTGAAAAAAAAAATCTTTTTAAAACAATAATCAAAGTTATGATTGTGTCAATCAACCATGAAAATTTATTATTTAAATAATACTAATTAACTTTTCACTAGATATTAACAAATCAAAAAATTGTTCTCATAAAACAATAATTAAAACTAATAGTAATTACATCCATCAGTAAAAGAATTACACATTTTAATTGTAATAAAACTCTTTTTTTTTACTTAATTCATGTAAGGTTGATTTATCAATAGATTATTCATTACATTATTATATGAGCTCTATGGGTTCTGAAATTTTCAGTGGGTCTTATATATAACTAAAACTTTCTCTCTACATAATATATGATTCAATGTATATTAGACAACACACTAATTAAAGTATTGGTGTTTTTAACAATAGTTAGGGATAATAAATAAAAGATATTTTTCCATTTTAATCAATCAACAATCATACTTAAAATGATATACGTATTGCAGATATCGACATTAACTTTTTAGGGGTGTGTCGTGCCTTGCACAGCCTAATTATTTACTAGTCCTTCCATACAAAACAAACACATATTTAGTTATCATCGTGTATGCACATATTTTTTAACATGTCAACACTTTGAAACATCTATAGTAAACTATTTTATCGGTTCTTGTTTTTCATTTATATTGTCAAAGTATTATAGAAAAACAACCTTAAAAATATTTTACCTAACCGGTGTGAACTTAAATGGTACTTTTAATTAGTAAGAGTATTAGTAAATGAATATCGGGTTATTAATACGTCAAGTAGTAAAGTAAGAACAATGTTTTGACCTTTTGACCTTTTGAAGTCTTTTATTTTTCAATTTTGACATTAAATACTTTTGTTTGTGTTATATAATACTTGATGCAAAATATAGAAAGGATTTGGTTTTAATTGTATTTTCATTGGTATAATTAACAAGTATTATATAATACAAACAAAAATATTTATGGTCAAATTTAAAAAATAAGAATAAAAAAATTTAAAACAGGACACTTGTAATAGGACGGAGGTATTAATTGTTAATATCTTAAATTATATATAGGAAACACCTTTATGATGTCATCATTCTAATTAAATTTCAATCTGTCAATTGTGTCCTTTAATTTAAGTAAACTTTTAAATAAGATCCCTAACTTATTAAAAAGGAATTTTTTTTAATCAACTACTCACTTACATATAAAAAGAAATTTAATTTATCAATTACAACGTTATCCAAATCAATATGTAATGTTTCTATTATTAATTCACTGAGTACTTGATAAGGTTAATATAGACTTAAATAATTAACCTTTTTCACTAACATTGTTTTAAAATCTTTAAATTTTTTAATCTCTACTTATGTAAATCCATTTACATAACGTAATATTATCATAAATCTAACTAAATGTTTTATATACATATTAGCTTACACATTTTATTATTAGAAACAAGATACTAAATACGAAATTTTATATTAAAAATCAACGGTCCGTGTGTAATTGTGTATACACGGGTTTAAAGTCTAGTAACTATATCTAAGAGAACTATTCACGTACATAGGGAATAAAATGTATATAATTTACATTTCAATTAGCAAAATTGCATAACAATTAAGAAAAAATTATCCAATAAATAAAAAATACTTAAATTATTTATTTGTATGTCATAAATTTTAACATTGCCTTTTCTTTTAAATTACTACATATTGCTTTGAAAATGTCTTAACACTGTTAATATGGTAAATTATTTGTTTGAACATTATAATGATAATATCTTTAATTATTTTATAAAAAACTTTCATATAAAATAAAACTTGCGGGGTTATTTGTACTTGTAGATATACGCGGGTCAGGGATACGGGTGCTAAAATAAACCCATTGTCAAATACGCACGGCTTAAATAAAACCCACATGTCGTGGATAAAACATATCCGTACTCATTACCTGTGAGTGTCATCCCTACATCTCTTTCTTTCTGTTTGTGTTTAATTTTGAATGTTTTTTTACATGAATGTCGAATAACAAATATGTGTGACTACTATTATTACAAGACGAATACCTTTTGTTTAATTATATTTGGTACAGTTAAGAGTGCCCTATCTTTGTTGAACTGCTCAATGGGTGAATCTCAAAAATTAATATAATAGTATATGAGGCATATACTTTTGAGTATATATACACATATTTGTATAGTAAATCTGGAATCATAACCGAACATAAGAATCTTACAGTTACTATCAAATAAATTTTTTCGCAATTAGTTGATTGTCTACTGTGAACCATATCCTGATGTAGAATCGTGGATTGACCCTGCCATCTTCACTTGGTGTAAGTATTATACACCACAAAAAGTGATGCTTGTACTTAAAAATGTAAAACAATCAAATACAAAATAAGGTATGTATGTACGTGTGATTTTTTGAATTTTTCCATGTTTACTTTTTAAATTCACAGCTAGTTTCGCCTTTTGCAGAATATTGATGGAGTTGAATATTAATGAAATTTTCACTTCAAAAGCATTACTAAAAAGTGTCAATGTCATTTGTTTAAGTAGTAGCAACTAAGAAATCATAATAATAGTATCAATTTCACAAGTCACAATCAACTCCCGTGTGTTTTGAATGAAAGGTTATTATACACGAGCGTCCATCTAGACTGAGCAAACACCATAATTGCAGCTAAGTTCAAGTGACGAAAGACTTGAAATAATGAGAGCGAGAGCAAATTAAAGTTGAAACACCCCGAGAATTTTACCATTTTTTTAAATATATCTATTAAAATATACTAATGTCCCAAACAACATATGTCACACCCCCAAATTCATTGATTTTGTTTAGCGGAAGCATTTAGTTAAGTATGGAGGTAATGACACCAACATTGTACATGCATACATATCAGAGCATATGATTACAACATAACAATTATATTAAGATGCCAAAAGTAATGGTTACAAAGTTTTACGATTCATCGAATCGCACAAATGTAAAAGTAGTTAAGTTTACAAAAGTAGATTTCGTAAATATGACTAAACAGTTTTAGTTATATAAAAGAAATCCAGTTGTCAAAAGTTGGCATCCTATTCCTTCGTGGGTCGCCTATGTTCCAAGTGTAAAAGCGGATCTTACCTGCAGCTAATTCCCTGAAAAACATAGTAAAAGTCAACAACGAGGTTGGGTGAATTCACAGGTTTTAAGTTTGCAAGTACAGTTCGTTAAACCAAATTCGTTCGTAAACAGTTGTTGCCATAATAGTTAAGTAAACGTTTTGGGGAATGTTATCCAAAGTATACGTTTAGTGGGATGTCTGCCCAAAGTTGCAATTTGAGTGGGATGTTACCCATAGTTACGTTATAAGTGGGATGTTACCCAAAACACAGTTTAAAATACGTTGCTGGTCGTTCTTCAGCGTTGACCAAAACAGTACCGGTCGTTCTCCGGTTTAACACGTACGGGTCATTCTCCCGCGTTTTCCAAAATAGTACCGGTCGTTCTCCGGTTTAACACGTACAGTTCGTTCTCCCGTGTAACTCGGCCAGTCGTTCTCTGGCCTAAAACAGTGCTGGTCGTTCTCCAGCGAAACACAACACCGGTCGTTCTCCGGTGTAACACTGCCGGTCGTTCTCCGGCGAAACACTGCTGGTCGTTCTCCAGCGAAACAAAACAGTTTATCAAAACAGTTTACCGGTCGTTCTCCGGTTTACCAAGTATAGTTTAACACGGTTGTATTAGTTTGTAGTATGAAAACGTTATTTCATAAACACCAGTTTGTACAAAAGTTTAACAGTTCTAAAGTACTCTAATCGTTCGAGTTAACAAGTAAGTTAAACAATCAGGTAAGCAAAAGCAGTTATGGCAATCAGTAACATAGTTGACTATGTTTCTCACCCCAAGTTGGAAGCAATAAAACAGTTAAAAGTGGGGCTGTGAACTCACCTGTTGAGTTAAGTAAAGTGCGAGTGCTAGCAAAGCCTAAAGCCCAAGTCTGATCCGAAATCTCCTAACGCCCTAAACGTATGAGATTTAATAAGTACGTGGATGTCTAAGTCGACCATCCATGCTAGTGTTTGTACAACCAAGTTATGTCCAAAGGGTTTGTTTAACGTTTACGTTTGTATTTCATAGTTGTGAAAATGTATACGACCCGTTGGTGATAGTTTGAAATCAAAATTTCAATAATGTAAGTGTGTTTGTTATGTTTGTAAAGTTCGTGTATCATATTGCATGTAAATATTCGTTCCCGGTTAAGTTCCACACTTAGTGAAAAATATGTTATAAACCTTCCGTTTTTAGCGTCACTTGAGGCGTCACTTAATGGTTTAATGCGACACTCAGGAAGTGTCGCATAAAATGTAAGTTCAGTATTATTAGCGTCACTTGAGGAAGTGACGCATAAGGTACGAGTGCCGGTGTAAGTGTTGGGTGTGAGTGTCGGTATGATTGCAAATCAATTTCGGGGCGATACTTAGGTTAGTGCCGCATGGAGTGTCGGGTTACCGACAGTTAACGAAGTGCCACAAAAAGAGGTGTTTTGGCGTCACTTAGGGAAGTGACATGAAAAGAGGGTTTTATGCGACACTTAGTGCGTCACTTAAGTGTCGTTACACTGTTTTTGGGCTCTATGCGTCACTTACAACTATTCGTGGATCGGTTTGTAAAAACGAGTTTTAAGCTTCGATTTGGACATAATCAGTTGTTAAAAACACTAAAACATGATGTATTAAGTATTATAAACATGAAATATCAAAAGAAACATCGAAATCTACGAGTTTTCGGAAATGTCGGGATCTTACAAAGTTGTCGCGAGAGAAATCCGAAAAGGTAGAAATGTAGCCCTCGTTGTCGTGATCGTTTTTCTCTAAACAAGCTTGGTGATTTGAGGTCGTTTGGTGGTAGTTTTGGTGGCGTTTTGTGGTGGTTCTTAGGTGGTGGTGGTTGTTTTAGAGAGAGAGAAAAGAGAGAATAAAGATGATGATGATGAAGTGAAATGAAAAGAGGAAAGGGGGTGGGTTGGCTGATTTTTGTCATCAAAAAGGGGGGGATTTAGTCCCAAATTTTGTGGTATTAAACCCGTGTTCGTTTACCCGATCGTTAAATATTACAAAATTTTTAATTGGTAGATTCTTAAATACGTATTCGAATATATTTTTAGTTGAAATGTTTCATTAAAATAATTTATGTTGAATTATAAAATTATAACTTTGTTTTATTTTAATTGTTACGTATATGTTTAGTTGCGCGGATTACGTTTTGTATGACACGAAATACTTTGTAAATATTATCAACATAATATTTAATAATTAATAATGTTATTTAACAATTTCATATTATTAAATAATTTTTGTCCACCAACAGTCGTATATTTTGTCGCGTTTGATCCAATTGTTTTATACGTATTTATACGAGTCACAAAATATGTAATACTACGCGTATTAACTAGTTGGGCTTTACTAGACTTGACTCTAAAATATGTTGTGAATTCACCCAAAGTAGGGAATTAGCCTAAAAATGCGTGCAAATAACGTTTATAATTATGTCGAAATTGCGGGGTGTCACAACATAAGACAACTTATTAAATTTGTTAACATTACATACTACAAAAGCTAGACACAAAACCAAACATGTTTTCACCCAGGGGATTACCCGCTGGGTAGGGTGGGTTACCCGCGAGGTAGCCTTATGGCTTGCCCAGGCCGTTACAATTTGCAAAGAGCCTACCCGTTTGATACACTTTACCCGCCGTGTAACCAACTGGATAACTACTATACATTACCCGCCGGGTAAGTATTGTACCCGCCGGGTAAGTAGGGTACCCGTTGGGTACACTGCTGTTACAGCAGACCTGCACTTTACCAAAAATCTGCACATACCAAAATTTATACGAACTTCAAATCTGCATAACTATCGACTCGATGACACTTAGACCTTCAAATTTTGCGAGCACCTCTATTATACCATAATAGAGGTTTCACTTTTTACACTTTTTCAAAATTCACGTTATATCAAAATCTGGTCATTTTAGACCATTTTCACAACAAGTCAAATCTCAAACTAAGTGTAATCTGACATCCAAATTTTACCCACATATTTGACTATACATTTTGATTCTAAACCAATAATAACATACAACATAATACTACATAAACTCGTTTTGACCTTTTAACCTTTTGGTGACCCATTTGGGCACCAAAACGACCCGTTAAGGGTATTGACCATATTAACCCAATTCTATCACATCTTTCATACCCAATTGACCAACTTGACTAATTAACCATGTACCATTATCATCTTCATTTAACTCAATCTTTTAACATATCACTTTGATTTACAAAACATAATACTTGACCTTTCCATAAATCATGGGATTTCAAATAGTCACATTATCAAAACATTCATCATATGCATAATCCTTCCACTAACCCATGATTAAAACTTCTTGTGTCAAAACATACTTTTATACATATTTCAAAAGGGGTAGTTTCGCATCTAGAGCATGATTCAAAAGTATTAAACTTGTTACCGTACTAGCAACAAGTTCCACCACTAGCTTTCAAGCGGGTTTCTTTCCCAAATCTTCCCGCGTCCCACTTTGCTCACCTACAACATTTTAAACATAACGACATAAGCAAATTGCTTAATAAGTAATGGAAACAACATAACATAACTGTAACATCCCAAAATCCAAAAGTATTATTGTGGTAATAGTAAATGTAATTGTTTTAAGTTATTATTATTTTAGGTGGTATAAAATAATAATAATTGTATGTCGGTTTTAAAGTTCCAGATAATGATAATCACGGGGAATAAAATTTAACATATATATTACATACATACATACGTGTCAACATAGACACATACATATCCATATTCATTCCTAAAACTCGTTCCAGAGAGATGGAGAAAAAGAAGAATCACGCAGGAACCAAAAATAACCTTCAAAATCATTTCTCTACATCAAATTGAAGCTAGATAACTTTGATTCTTCATCTCTTAATCTTCCTTAACATGAGATAATTGTGTTCTTGATTTTTTGATCTAGAAAATGGGTTTATGGGGGTTTTGAGAAATTAATGGGTGGTAATACGAAATTAGGGTTGATTATGGTAGATCAATGTTATATAAGTGTATAAACGATTGTTGTTAACCCTAATTCACTCTAGAACTTGATAAATTGAAGTGTGTGAATTATGATCAAAGCAAATGAGTATGATTTGGTGTTAATTCACCTTAATTAGTTGTTAGAGATGTTGTTGGAGTGTTATTAGTGAAAATTGAATTAATGAATTAAGTAGTTAAGTGATTGGGCTAATTATGATCAGGATAGTGATTATGATTATGATTAAGTTGATAAAGTGACATAATGAAGTAATGATTAAAGTAATCAAATGTTAAGAGTGATTATGGTGATGATTAGTGATGTTTTAATGATGATTGAAGTAGTCATACAAATGATTAACCCATGTAAATGGTTATAGCCTAATTGATAAAATGATGAACTTAATGAGTTAATATGAATCAATGATGATTAAAGTGATTCTTCATAACCTTGGATTGATTTATGTTGAATTTGAAAAGTTAGAGATAATCAAGGTGATTATGTGTAACACCCTCCCCCTGAGCCCATCCGCAGATGCAGGCCTGAGGAGCAATGTTAATATAAGCCCATTGGGCCAGGTCTGCAGCCCAATGCACCCCAACCACATCACCTATGGATTTCACCAATAGGTAGGTTATTGAGTCTCGAACCTGAGACCCCTTTAATACTATGTCTTACCACTTAGTATCACCAATTGAGCTGCAGCCGGAAGATCCAAATGATCCGTACGCAATATCTAGAGCTAGGGACCTCATCTCAGGGCCTATCCTATGTCAAAATCTTCGTTTTTGATTTACGAATCCAACAAAAAAAGAATCAACTCAAACGGACATATAACGAAGAAGACACGCACGAATCAAGAAACTAAGCAACAAACCGCGCAACGGGGCGGGGGTGGGCCCACCGCCGCCGGCCTCACCACCACCGCCGCCGGCCACACAGGTGGTGCCGCCGGCTGGCCTGTACCCGCCTCGGTTTCCATTTTTGGTAACTTTTGGTACCTGGTGCGCCTACTTTTCGTGTTGTACGGTACCCGGTGCGCCTACTTTTCGTGTTGTACGGTACCCGGTGCACCCTTTTGGCTACGTTTTGCTAACATGCACCTCAAGATGCTAATGTGAGCCAAAGCTCACCTATAAATAGGAGGCTTTAGGCTTCATTTCAAAATGTCCCATATGCACTAGTCATATTACTTTCTTACTTTCTCATTCTACTTTCTTACTTTAAATTTAGCATTAGATTAGCTTAGCACTTTGTTTAGAGTAGAAAGAAAGCTAGGAACGTTTTGTAATCTTTGGTGTACGCTTGGAGTTACGCTCATTAATTCAAGTCTATTCCTTCTCGCATATTAATCTCGGTTATCTCTATCCTTATCTATCTTAATTAAACATGTTTGCTTTAATTATGTTTGCGATCGTTATTACCATGATTAGCGAGTAGATTACTATTGTATTTGTTGTGATGTAGTTAGTATATATAATTGTGGGATGACTTTAAATGCGTCGTGAAATAATACGATGGCCCCGATTCGACTGATTACTCGGTATAGTATTGGAAATGCTTTTGAGCATAGTACAAATATATGGAAGCCGGTAACGACCGAAGGTAGTTGTATTATGGATCGACGTTATAAAATTGGAAACTTTGTGAACGGACTTATCTTGTGATTTTAAACCTAAAACTTACATTCGCCTTTCGATTGACAAACGTGATTGTAACCTTGTAAAGAGGAGTCGCGAACCTCAATATTCGGTCAATAGTTATCTGTGTAAAAACTATGTTTTTAATTGTAACGTCATGCTAGCATTATAAAATGCAATGTGATTACGTGGACTTGCAATGAGTATTGTACACTTCCGATCACAATGTACTTGTCATGTAAACATCGTGAAGCAATTAAACTCACAACGGAAACATCGGTAAACGATTAAATACGATGTGAGCTACCATAGTATTTTCCGACATGGTCTGGGTTTGACTTTTTGTAAAAATCCGTCAGCATTTTTAATTAGTTGTTTTAGTTTAGATTAGATTAGATTAAGTAGGCTACAGGCTAAATGACCATTTACGAAAACCTAGGAATTTGTTAATTGAATTAAGAAAGGCAAGTTTGAAATCCAACTTAAACTGATACTTTTTATTAAAACCATGAAACCTAAAGTACGGTACGCAAGAAACCTAAATGCTTTCCCTCGTTTATCACGCTTAAGTTTCATTGGTAGAAATTGATTAAATAAGTCCGGACACAAGTTCTAAGTTAGTTGCTAAATGGATTCATAATCATTGTGGTATTAAGAACGGCTAGACATGTCATGGACTTGCTACTTGTTGGCGCTCGATCAGGTCGGTGTCGTTAACGATTACTAACCGGGCACCAGCAGTGGGTGTTTCAAATTTGTAATTGCGGGGCCTAAGTTTTCCCTAACAATGCTAATCCTAAGGGTGAGAAAGTGGTAGGTATGACCTAGAGTCGTTCTTCAAACCGACTGAATTGAAACTAAGGCGAGGCAGATGAGGGCTTTCAAACTAGTGAATGGTTTATGAAATAGTGGGGGTTTTGGTTTTTTATGTTAACTAACTTAGGCAAGTAAATAAATAAAAGCGAAATAAAAGTAAAACGTAAAGCAGATAAAATAAAGATAGTGTTTGCTGAGATTTCGTTAATTAAGTTATGGGATGATATTTGGAGAAACTGTTTTGAAAGATATTAGTTAATTATCATTCTTGAATACTTGTATGTAAACACTAGATTCCCTACTAATTGAAATTCCATTAGCATGTCACACCGGGAGCTAGGTTATGATAACATTACAAAGTATTTAGAATAATAAGCAAAATCTTAATTATGGTTTAATAATACCTTCATATGAACGGGAACGAAATCTTAAGGTACTAGACATAACTGAATCATATAACAATCCCTTGTCATCCTAACAGATTTGTATATGTAAACAGTTCATTTATGACTTTAAACCAGCCCTTGCTTAAGACTACCCAATAAATCCCCTAGTTATTCACAGCGTTCCTCACTTTAAGTGGTTCCACCGCTTTAAACCTTGGCCATGTCTTGTCCTATGATAATCCCCCATGGAACCTTGCGGTTCCATAGTTTCATACCTTTGACAAATTATATTGACACAGATAATTGACTACCTTTTAATTGGACGTCGTAAAAAGGTGTTGTAATCACGTTTATTGGTGGAAAGGCGATAGATTAATTTGAAGTTTAAAAGTCTATTTAGAAAGATTAATTAAACTAGGTTTCTCATTTTATATATATTAGTCCGTAATATAACTACCTTCGGTCGTTATGCAGCTTCCACGTATTTGTACTACACCTAAAGTGTTTCCAACGCTATACTGAGTAACAGTCGAATAGGGGCCATCATATTACTTCATAATATTGTATCGTTTCGTAATATGACTACCTTCGGTCGTTACTCGACTTCCATACATTTGTACTCCACCTTGAAGTGTTTCCAGTACTATATCGAGTAACAGTCGAATAGGGGCCGTCATATTATTTGACGATAATTAAGACCGTTTATATTTTACTATTGTGATGATCCTAAGGCAACAATCAAACAAGAACATGCAATAAGACGATCAAAGCAATATTACCGATCTTTAATATTTAATAATAAATCATCCCATAATTAACTAACTACATCGCAAACAAACACAATAGTAATCTACTCGCTAATCATGGCATAAACGATCTCTAGCATAATTAAAGCACACATATTTAATTAAGATAGATAAGGATAGAAATAACCGAGATTAATATGCGAGAAGGAAAAGACTTGAATTAATAAGAGTTGCTCCAAGCGTACACCAAAGATTACAAGATGTTCCCAAACTTTCATTCTACTCTAAATAAGCTCCCTAACTAGCCTAATACTAATTTGAAGTAAGAAAATAGAATGAGAAAGTAAAGAAAGAATAATGCCTAGTTTATTCAAGACTTAGGCATGGGACATTTTGAAATGGAGCCTAAAGCCTCCTATTTATAGGTGAGCTTTGGCTCACATTAGCATCTTGAGGTGCATGTTAGCAAAAGGTAGCCAAAAGGGTGCACCGGGTACCGTACAACACGAAAAGTAGGCGCACCGGGTACCGTACAACACGAAAAGTAGATGCACCAGGTACCAAAATTTACCAAAAATGGAAACCGAGGCGGGTACAGGCCAGCCGGCGGCGCCACCAGTGTGGCCGGCGGCGGTGGTGGTGAGGCCGGCGGCGGTGGGCCCACCCCCGCCCCGTTGCGTCGTTTCTCGATTCGTGCGTGTTTTCTTCGTTATACGTCCGTTTGAGTTGATTCTTTTTTTTGTTGGATTCGTAATTCAAAAACGAAGATTTTGACATAATATAGGCCCTAAGATGAGGTCCCTAACTCCAGATATTGCGTGCGAATCATTTGGATCTTCCGACGGGCGTAGAATCTTCATTCTTTATCCGTTTTAGTTGATTCTTCTTCTGTTGGATTCGTATTTTGAAAACGAACATCTTGGATATAATGGATGTTGGTGGAGGGCATTTTAGTCTTGAAATCTCGTTTTGATGCATTGAATCTTCAAACGTGTGTGGAATCTTCATTTTTCATCCGTTTTGCTTGATTTTTATCGTGCAACCTTGTTTTGACCATCTTGGCATAATGTTACTGATTTGTGCTATATTTGAATTAAAATGCCAAGAATCGTTCCAGAATGAGAGAGATATCGGTAGTAAAAACATGACTTTTTACGCGATATCAAGTATCCCACACTTAGAACTTTGCTTGTCCTCAAGCAAACTAGTATTCAACATGGTTAAAGATAAGAAGATAATGAAATATTTTAAGGCGGAACTTTTTACTAAGGGGGTTTTGGAAAAAAATAAAGTACTTGTTCTTTGAAAAGGAAAGTTTGTAATCTTTAGGAGCATGCTTGTGATCTTTGATCTTGGATACATGACTAGGCGATCCTCTCAAGGTGGTCACTCAAATCACTCAAAGTGTTTAGGGTTTCCTATTCTATTATATCAATCGCTCAAAACGCCAGTCATGTATCGTTTATCGTCATAGGCTTGATCGAGTATCAAATCGTTACCTTTTAGGTGAGCGTGAAGTCGATCTAGCCACAATCATTGTAGGGTTTTAGAGTGAGGTGGTGGTGATATGAGAGGTGGTTTTGGTGGTTTTCTTTTTGGTGAAGTTGGAAAGTTGAAGTTTTTGACTTCTTGGGACGATTGACGCCTTTTTCTTTTGGTTCTTGGAATGAGTCTTTTCTCCATTTGACTTTCTTTTCTTCGAGTTTTCTTTGGGATTTTTGACTTCGTATCCTTGTAGCTTTTCTTCTTTCATCTTTAGAACTTTTTATGAAGTTTGAGGGATGATTTTGAGTGGGTACGGGATGACGTGTTTATTTTTGGGTGTATAGATGGGTTCAAGAATGATGTGATTCGATCTCCTTTTTGATTCACCAGTTCGGATTCGAAATGCATAGCAAGAGCAAGTTCTGATTCAAAACGCATACATCGGCACACTCAAGAATCGAAAAAGTGAAGCATTAAAAGTGAATGCTTTTCATATGGCTCAAGATACCTCACGAATCGAAAGTTGGGTTGTTGTGTGCTTAGTCATGCGATGCTCTTTATGGGATTACTAAACTTGTTTTTCAAAAGAATTTGTATTTTATTTTTCCTTCTTCCCCAAAGTAAATCATTCTTTGTTTAAATTTTTTCATTTTCAACATATTTTTAACTCAATTTTGAAAATTTTGTTTACTTTTATGGAGAAGCAGGGTCTTATAAAGAGCAACGAGTTTAGAATCAAGCATATACCATTATCCATTTAACAGTAGTGCAACTACTGCTATCCCACACTTAAAGGAACATCGTCCTCGATGTTAAACTAAGCTCATAATGGAGTAAAATCCCACACTTAGGATTTGAAACATCTTAGACGTATTCTTTTAGCGGTGTGTTTTGGGTTTGAATCCCACACTTAGTGATAAGCATAGTGGATATGGTATATTTAAAACGAATGAAAGAGACGGTATAGAAGTACTCCCCAGTATTTGCTGTGTTCCTTGGTATGCGTCTGCCGAACTTCGTCTTCTTGGGTTCACTCTTGATCAAGTCTTCTTGTGATTGGTCTCGTAGGTGTGAACACGTTGGATATACTTTTCTTTAATGCGCGGCGTCAAAAACTTGATGCGTCGGGCTGAAACTTGGTCGTATATCCAAGTGTGAAAGATAGTCGGAGACTTTATCACTTCTTGGAATGTAAAATTGCGGAAATGTAAAACACGGGTTGCCTCCCGAGAAGCGCTCTTTTAAAGTCGATAGCTCGACTTCTTTTCTCCTAGCTAGATGGAGATGAATGCATCCATGGGATCCACTGTGTTGATGTTGTGGGCCCTAGGTTGCAGAAAATTATATCGAGGTGGATAGATTCTTATGAAATGATTGACTATTGTCGTAATCAATTCAAGTGGACTATCTCTCGATGTTTCCTTGTAGTTCAGAAGATGCTCTGAAGTTGTCCTTGCAAGTCCGTGAAGTCCGAAGGTGATGTAGTCAACTGCTTTAGTGACAGTCCCACTAGGGTCGGTCATGGTGGTTGTGTCTGTCTTAACAACCTCTCTTGGCGGTGGGTTTTGCCAGAGAGAGCAAAGAAACGCCAAGAATTGCAATTTTATGCCTTCATAATTCTCAGTCTTGGGGTCTCCGTTGAATCTTCTGATGGACATGTGCAGGTCCTCTATTTGTCGGTGTTGATGGTTGTTCGATGGAAAGTCGGATTCTGAGAAAACTAGAATAAGCTGATGAAGTATCTCCTTGCATCCTGAGTAGAATACGAACTTCGTTCTGGAGTTACTTTTCCGTTGTTGAATCTCCCTTAGATGGATCGTAACAGAAGTAGCGATATCAAGTGGTGATTCATATGTAATCCTAAAGGGTCGTTCGCGCCTTGATTCCTCCCAAACGAGATCACTAAGTTCTTCAATCATTGACTCAATTTGTTTTTCCATAGTGGAGTTGATAACCATAGATCCGCTTTCCTTAGAGCTGAGGTGATCTTTTCTACTTAGCAAGTTAAGCAATGATGTGAGGTCATTCATCATTGAAATATCGGCACGACTGTTCGGATGTCCAGTAGTCTCTTTCATATGCGTTCTAATGGATCCTAACATCTCCCATTGCGTTGAGGTAAATGGGATGTTAGATCTTTTAAGGGCATTGTAGATCCTAGCGTAAGTCCGTTTCTGTTGTAGACAGAATTGCAGTTCAGCAGGGGAAAGAGCAAGCATGTTGACTACGCCGCTTATTCCTCCTACTACTTTGTCAAATCTCTGGATGAATTCTTCGAGCACTTTGTGTTCTATGATGGTTTGTGGTTGGTATCTTGTGCGTTTGGAATATTCCTCCAGTGTTTCTCTTCTCATGGGATGGTTGTGGTTACTTTCCGCCATTTCATCAGTGTTAAATAGGTTGAGTGGCGGTCTGCTTCTTTTGTTTTCTTCTTCCATCTTTCTCGTTCTGATCAATTCTTCCATCGTTGGGTTGTTGGCTGATGGAGATGCGTTTTTCATCTCTTGTCCTATTCGTCGGAGGACAATCGGGAAATATGGCGTGATTGCCATTTCCTTGCTAGATTTACTTTCACTTGTTGACTTTGCAGTTTCTTCGTCTCTGGCGGTCTTCATGGAGATCATGTACATATCGGCTTGCTCTCCAGCATTTGGATTGTCGATATGGAAAGTGATGGTTTCTCCCTGAGACTGCAAGCTGATGGTTTGTGCGAAGACATTGATGATTGCCTTGGCCGTATTCATGAAAGGTCTTCCTAGTATGATTGGGATGTGTACGTCTTCCTGCATATCCATTATTACAAAATCTGCTGGGTAAAGAAATTTGTCAATCCTAACTAAAACATTTTCAGCTATTCCCCTAGGGTACTTGACCGAGTGGTCAGCAAGTTGTATGGTCATTTTGGTAGGTCGAAGATTTTCTAACTCAAGCCTCTTGAAAAGCGAGTATGGCATAAGATTAACACTAGCTCCTAAATCGGCGAGAGAACAGATGATGCCTGAATTGTAAATGGAACATGGAAGAGTAAAACGTCCGGTGTCTCCGAGTTTTTCTGGAATGATATTTTTCAAGATAGCTGAACATTCCTCGTTCAGTGGGACATTGGGCACTTCGGGTACCTTATCCTTGGTTGTCAGAAGTCTTCTGAAGTACTTTTTGGAGTGAACTTCAGAGGCGGTGTCTAGGAATTTCCTATCAAGCTTAAAAGACTTAAGCTTGTCGGGTCGTTGTTTAAGACGAGTCGGAAATGGGATTTTCCTATTTGGTGTAGACTCTAAATCCATTGTCGATGGGACAATAGGTGGTTCCTTCACCGGAGAAGAAACCGTAGGTGGGCTATGTGCTACCTGAGAGTCTTGAATACTTTGTGCTATTTGTCCTAGGATGAGATCAGCTTGGTCTTGTCTAGCCGAGATTCCTTGAATGACTTTTATCAGGGTGTCGTCAAAACTAGAGGTTTGTGAGGAAGAGGGTTCGGAAGGTTGGGGTTGGTAAGTTAGTGGGCTATTCCTAGGTGGGTAAGGAGAATGGTTAGTATTGGGTGGTGTTAGATGAGATTGGAAATTTTTGGCTGAGTGGTTCGTATTAGCACAATTAAGGCAGGTTTGAACTTGACAGACTTGTTGTTGTTGACTTTTCAATTCCTTAATCTCCTTGGTTAGGTCTGCCACTTGCTGAGTGAGGGTTTTGATAGCTTCATTCCCGATTGTAGTAGGTGAATTCACTAGCGAGGGGTGATTTTCACTGTTCCAGTCATGGTTGTGTATGGTCATTTTCTCAATAAGGCTCCAAGCTTCATTTGCCGTACAGTCTATGAAACTACCTTGAGAGGCGGTATCATGTAAAGGACGGTGATGTGGGAAGAGACCATTATAGAAAATGCGCAACTGGTCTGAACGCTCAAAACGATGATTTGGACATTTCTTAAGCAATTTCTTAAAGCGCTCCCATGCATCGAAGATTGATTCATCATGCACTTGACGAAAGTTTATGATGTTGGACCTAAACGTGGCTTGTTTTGATGGGGGGAAATATTTGGCCAAAAATTTGGTTGCTAGTTCTACCCAAGAGGTTATAGAGTTAATCTCTAGTTCCTCAAACC
This sequence comes from Helichrysum umbraculigerum, assembly GCA_949592205.1. Lineage (NCBI taxonomy): Eukaryota > Viridiplantae > Streptophyta > Magnoliopsida > Asterales > Asteraceae > Helichrysum > Helichrysum umbraculigerum. Next base: position 199,174,362 of record CATIUR010000001.1, on the reverse strand, counting down.
AGGTTTGTGCATTGAGAGTGAGTGAATAGGGGAATATGTATAGATAAACTATGTCTTGATTAACCCCAATCGGCTTAAAAGAGTTGGATAAGGAAATGAATTTGTCAAGGTGGGAGTTAGGATCATCATTTGGTAGGCCACGGAATTGACAGAGGTTTTGGACTAACTGAACAATATGGGGCTTTAATTCAAATGAAGTTCTATCGGTTTCCGGATAGACGATTGGTCCTCCTCGACCTTCAATCAGAGGTTTAGAGTCATCAGCCAGAGTGATACGCGCAGTTGTCATAGTCTCGTTGGCAGATGGTTGACTGGTTGAGTGGATAGGGATGGTAATTTCTAAAAGTAGTAAAAGGAAGGAAAAACAAAGAAAGGAGTAGGGGATTAGGTAATTCAAAAGGTTCACTAGTAAGTAAATTCGTCTTAACGCCTAAGGATCGTACAGTTGGTTCCCCGGCAGCGGCGCCAAAAACTTGTTGGCGCCCGATCAGGTCGGTGTAGTTAACGATTACTAACCGGGCACCAGCAGTGGGTGTTTTAAATTTGTAATTGCGGGGCCTAAGTTTTCCCTAACAATGCTAATCCTAAGGGTGAGCAAGTGGTAGGTATGACCTATAGTCGTTCTTCAAACCGACTGAATTGAAACTAAGGCGAGGCAGATGAGGGCTTTCAAACTAGTGAATGGTTTATGAAATAGTGGGGGTTTTGGTTTTTTATGTTAACTAACTTAGGCAAGTAAATAAATAAAAGCGAAATAAAAGTAAAACGTAAAGCAGATAAAATAAAGATAGTGTTTGCTGAGATTTCGTTAATTAAGTTATGGGATGATATTTGGAGAAACTATTTTGAAAGATATTAGTTAATTATCATTCTTGAATACTTGTATGTAAACACTAGATTCCCTACTAATTGAAATTCCATTAGCATGTCACACCGGGAGCTAGGTTATGATAACATTATAAAGTATTTAGAATAATAAGCAAAATCTTAATTATGGTTTAATAATACCTTCATATGAACGGGAACGAAATCTTAAGGTACTAGACATAACTGAATCATATAACGATCCCTTGTCATCCTAACAGATTTGTATATGTAAACAGTTCATTTATGACTTTAAACCAGCCCTTGATTAAGACTACCCAATAAATCCCCTAGTTATTCACAGCGTTCCTCACTTTAAGTGGTTACACCACTTTAAACCTTGGCCATGTCTTGTCCTATGATAATCCCCCATGTAGCCTTGCGGTTCCATAGTTTCATACCTTTGACAAATTATATTGACACAGATAATTGACTACCTTTTAATTGGACGTCGTAAAAAGGTGTTGTAATCACGTTTATTGGTGGAAAGGCGCTAGATTAATTTGAAGTTTAAAAGTCTATTTAGAAAGATTAATTAAACTAGGTTTCTCATTTTATATATATTAGTCCGTAATATAACTACCTTCGGTCGTTATGCAGCTTCCACGTATTTGTACTACACATAAAGTGTTTCCAACGCTATACTGAGTAACAGTCGAATAGGGGCCATCATATTACTTCATAATATTGTATCGTTTCGTAATATGACTACCTTCGGTCGTTACTCGACTTCCATACATTTGTACTCCACCTTGAAGTGTTTCCAGTACTATATCGAGTAACAGTCGAATAGGGGCCATCATATTATTTGACGATAATTAAGACCGTTTATATTTTACTATTGTGATGATCCTAAGGCAACAATCAAACAAGAACATGCAATAAGACGATCAAAGCAATATTACCGATCTTTAATATTTAATTATAAATCATCCCATAATTAACTAACTACATCGCAAACAAACACAATAGTAATCTACTCGCTAATCATGGCATAAACGATCTCTAGCATAATTAAAGCATACATATTTAATTAAGATAGATAAGGATAGAAATAACCGAGATTAATATGCGAGAAGGAATAGACTTGAATTAATAAGAGTTGCTCCAAGCGTACACCAAAGATTACAAGATGTTCCCAAACTTTCGTTCTACTCTAAATAAGCTCCCTAACTAGCCTAATACTAATTTGAAGTAAGAAAATATAATGAGAAAGTAAAGAAAGAATAATGCCTAGTGTATTCAAGACTTAGGCATGGGACATTTTGAAATGGAGCCTAAAGCCTCCTATTTATAGGTGAGCTTTGGCTCACATTAGCATCTTGAGGTGCATGTTAGCAAAAGGTAGCCTAAAGGGTGCACCGGGTACCGTACAACACGAAAAGTAGGCGCACCGGGTACCGTACAACACGAAAAGTAGGCGCACCAGGTACCAAAAGTTACCAAAAACGGAAACCGAGGCGGGTACAGGCCAGCCGGCGGTGCCACCAGTGTGGCCGGCGGCGGTGGTGGTGAGGCCGGTGGAGGTGGGCCCACCCCCGCCCCGTTGCGTCGTTTGTTGCTTCGTTTCTTGATTCATGCGTGTTTTCTTCGTTATACGTCCGTTTGAGTTGATTCTTTTTTTGTTGGATTCGTAATTCAAAAACGAAGATTTTGACCTAAGATAGGCCCTGAGATGAGGTTCCTAACTCCAGATATTGCATGAGAATCATTTGGATCTTCCGGCGGGCGTAGAATCTTCATTCTTTATCCGTTTTAGTTGATTCTTCTTCTGTTGGATTCGTATTTTGAAAACGAACATCTTGGACAGAATGGATGTTGGTGGAGGGAATTTTAGTCTTGAAATCTCGTTTTGATGCCTTGAATCTTCAAACATGTGTGGAATCTTCGTTTTTCATCCGTTTTGCTTGATTTTTATCGTGCAACCTTGTTTTGACCATCTTGGCATAATGTTACTGATTTGTGCTATATTTGAATTAAAATGCCAAGAATCGTTCCAGAATGAGAGAGATATCGGTAGTAAAAACATGACTTTTTACGCGATATCACTACTCTATTCCTTCGCCCACGAGCGAATACGTTCAATAATATGGGCCACTGAATCCCTCACAGGAGAGTGTGGAGAGTTGAGCATTGTTTGTCTGGTCAGAATCATGATACCTTAGTTCCTCGTGACATATTAGTTGATAACCGACTAATAAGGAATCTATTGGTTATACCATAAGTTAATGAATCTCATAAGCAACCCAATTTAGTTAATCATTTTCCTGTAAGAGTCATCATCCCATGATTATTAACTAACGAACTCACAACAAATACTACTTTGCATTATCTGACATCTTATTACATTTTATACGCTTTATTTAGTTTACTTAATTAACTGAACCAAAACCCCCAACGCACTCTTTTAAAACATTTAATAGAAAAGAAAGATTGATTGGATCACCTCCGTTTCAATTCAGTTTCTCTTTAAGAACGACTCTAGGTCCAACTTAACGCCTACTAACCCTTTGGTTCAGTACTAGTAAGTCACACTTAGACCCCAACAATTATAAATTTTAAAACCACCCGTTGATAACCTCAACAAGTTTTTGGCGTCGCTGCCGGGGAGACTAACTGTCCGATCCAGAGGCCCAACCAATCCCAATTCTAGTAAACCCTTAGGATAAAACCTTCTAAAAAAAAAAAAACAAAAACATTTCCTTTATTGTTTATTCTCTTTATTGTCTTTTCTTTTAGTTTATGACCTGTTCCCCTAGATCTGCACCACTATTTAATTTTCCCGATCCAGAACTTATAATACGCACTATTCAACGAGAAAAGAAGCAATCTGCACTTAAGCAAGCAATGGCTGAACGCATCACTCTCGCTGACAACAGTAAACCCTCTATCGAAGGAAGAGGAGGACCAATTCTCTATCCTGAAACCCCTGGTCAATCTTTCAAGCTTAAACACCACATCATCCAACTAATCCAAAACCACTGTCAATTCCATGGATTGCCCAGTGATGACCCAAACTCTCACCTCGACAAGTTCATCTCTCTCTCAAACTCCTACAAGCAAAACGGAATTGGCCAAGACACAATCCGTTTATACCTTTTCCCTTATTCGCTCACCCATCATGCGCAAACATGGTTTGAAGGTCTAGAGACCGGCTCTATCCATTCATGGACTGCGATGGCGACAAAATTTCTAACCAAGTACTTTCCGCCTTCTAAACAAACCAAACTCCGAAATGACATCATGAACTTTCGACAAGCTTTCGATGAGTCATTATATACCGCATGGAAACGATTCAAAGGAGCCTTGAAGAAATGCCCTAATCACCGACTCGATAAGTCTGCACAATTGTGCACCTTCTACAATGGTTTAGATCTTAACCACCGAACTACCCTCGATGCTGCTGCACAAGGAAGCTTCATGGCAAAGACCGACGAAGAAGGATGGAACCTGATAGAAAATATGACTATGCATCACCACGATTGGAATTCTAGAGATCATTCAACATCTTCCAAACCTATCGCTGCTGCAAACCCGATTCCAGTCGAAGCAATTAAGACACTGACAGAGAAAATGGACTCGCTCGTCAAACAGTTTGGAGAACTTAAGAAACAACAGCACCAAGTACACCAAGTGCTAGTTTGCCAACACTGCACCAACCCGCAACCATCTGGCGAATACCAAGTTGAATACGAAGAAGCAGATGGCACCGTCTACTATGCTCAGTTTCCAGCTCGACCACCCGGTTTCAACCAGAACAACAAGCAACCTAGAGGACCTCCCTTTCCACCGAGAAACAACCAACAACCCTACCAACCTCGATACCCACCTAGATATCCACCTTACCAACAACAGCCACAACTTTCTTATAATCAACCCCTTGCACTTCCTGCACCCACTTCCGACACAAACCAAACCACTGAACAAACCACCAAGACAAATGCCCCAACTTCAAGTTCAGACGACGCCTTCACCCAATTCATGCAAGGTCAACACCTGCTCAACCAAAAGACGTCCGCTAGACAAGATCAAGCCGACCTCTTCATGAGAAATCAATTGGCTGTGCTAAAGAATTTGGAAGCTCAAATTGGACAATTGGCACAACGTCTTGAGAATAGACCCCGAGGAATTTTGCCCAGCAACAAGGTTCAAAATCCGCATGTTGAGGAAGCAAAGCAACTTACAACACCAAAGGAAGCAGCTACTACTCCACATGCTGCTATTCCAGTAAAGGAAGAACCAAAGGTCAAGATACCAGCTGTGGAAACAATGAACAAAGAGGTTAGAATCCCTTACCCCGCTAGACTTAAAGTTCAACCTAAGAAACTGTCATCCTTTAAGTTAGATGGAAAATTCCTTGATACCATGTCTAGAGTTCCTGGTCGTAATAAGTATATTAGAAAATTGCTATCCAACAAAGATAAATTGCCTGAAGTGAACAACATTCCCCTTAGTTCTGAAACTTCAGCCCTACTTAAAAATAGCCTTCCCGAAAAACTAGGAGATACTGGTAGATTTACACTCCCTTGTTCTATCTACAATTCAGGAAGCATGAGCGCTTTAGCCGACCTAGGAGCCAGCATTAACCTTATGCCCTACTCCCTGTTTAAAAGGCTAGAACTTGAAAACTTGAAACCCACTAAGATGACCGTCCAGCTAGCTACCCCAAGGGAATAGCTGAGAATGTCCTTGTTCAAGTTGACAAATTATTCTTTCCAACGGATTTCGTGGTAATGGATATCCACTAGGACATAAACATCCCAATTATCCTTGGAAGACCATTCATGAATACAGCTAGAGCAGTGATTGATGTGTATAACCACACGATTGTTTTACGATCGCATGGTGAAAGCATCACTTACAAGATCGACCAACCGGAATGCACCCCAGAAGAGGAAGAATGTTGTGCTATATCCACAGGAAAATTCTGTTCCGATGATGAATAAGAACCAGAGGAGGAACCGCAATTCACCCGATCATCAGTTCTCATTTCTGACACCGAATACGACCCAGAAGAGGAAGAATACGAGGAAGCAGATGAAGAAATTGAATCTGACCCTGAAGAGGAAGAAGAAGAGGAAGAGGAAGAAATGGAAGAAGATGAAGATCACACTGATTCGCCACAAATGGCCGAAGTTAAAAGAATACAAAACTGCGATGATTACTCTTCATCTAAAGAATCAGTTGATTACGGAATCATCCGTCAAGAGCTCAGATCCTCTCATCTTAAAAGAATGGGAAACATCCTAAATTCCTATCTCGACCCATCAAAACCCTTCACCAGAACCCGACTCCGAGACATAGAAACTTTTGAAGAAGGACTCTGATCATCACCACACCTAGATCAGTACGCCAAACTACTACAGAGAATTTCAGCATACAAGGCACGTCAACCAGGAAGCTTCGCCGAAGAGAACCTCCATGACATAACAACCGAAGTCTGAACCATCGAAATAGATAGTTCTCGACCCTTCAACAACGCGCCCTCAGACGAAGAACTCCACCAATTTCCAGATTCACGTGATAAGGACTCCGACTGCAACAGTGAATGTGATGACGATTACGTCAACATCACTCTCGACGAACGCTCTATTCCACAACCTCCTCTTGCTCCACCAAATTCCCCTACCGTCGCAACTGAGAGACTAGAAATTCCTCTGATAGATACTCATTAAGACATGATTGAGATGATTGACGAATACGACGATGTCTGAATCATCGTAGAAGCTATCAAAGAGTCAACTAACGACTACAATACCGCACAGAGACACATGATAAGGGCAATCATACGAGACTACGATTCATACCTCGCCAATTATGGAGAACCAGAACCTAGCACTCTTCGGAGAAACATTCGAGCATTCTCTGACCTGCTTCAAGAACAGCTTACCAGAGAAGCTCGACAGCGAGAAAGACCCAACTACCCAATGGGAGAAATCGAATTCTACGGAAACCAAAGGCGAATATACCAAAAAGTATATTGTGCCTTAGCTGGGTCAGCTTTTCCGTACTCATCAAGTCAAAAAGCTATTCTTGCATCAATGAGAACCAATCTGGAAAGAGCCACAGGGAACCCAAGAAGTTATGCCGACATCAGAATGGTGGGAGATCTTAGAACTCTTCTAGATCTCATCGAAACTGGAGAGCACCTCACAGCATCAGAGAACTGCAGGATCGTCATTCAATCCACCATTGGGCACCACATTGAACTGATAATTGATGAGCTGAACGAGCCAGCCTATGAAGAGGAAACTCGTGAGGTACCGAGATTCATCCCGCACATGTCGCAAATCAATTTAGCCACTTATGTGACTACCCGACTGCGCGAAATGTACCAAGAAGAAGACGTAGAACTCGACGTCTACCAAAATGGATATCGCGAGATATTCAGCAAGTTAATTTGCATCTTCACCGACTCGGATTTTCCCTTCAACCGCGAGTAACATCAACTAATCAGACAAGTGTGCCAAGCAACTAGATCTTTCGGAGGAGACCCTAGGGCTAATGATTTTGAAGAAGTGAAAACCGAATTCATGGCTTTAATCGCCTCGATAGGAAGAAACCACCCACAGCGTGAAATAGTTCGAACTTACACCGGCACTCGAATTGACCCTAATGGACCAGTCACAAGGGCAGTTTGATACATCTGCTATGGAATGGCAATTCTCGACCGACTCGCCACCGATCACTTCAAAAGCTTCAGAATGCTATCCACCAACCCACCAACTCTCATTGCTGACATGATAGAGCAATTCCTACAGTACTATCCACCACGATACTCTCTACCAAGGAACCACAGTGACCACGCCACCACTACTGATGCATCAAGCATCATCTGAAGAAGAAAAGGACTAAGTCGAGCTCTCGACTTTAAAAGAGCGCTTCTCGGGAGGCAACCCGTGTTTGTTTTACATTTATGCAATTTTACTTTCCAAGAAGTGATGAAATCTCCGACTATCTTTCACACTCGGATCATACAAAGAATGCTCCAGCCTGCAAGGAAGCATCAACAACCGAAGAATAGTATATCCGACGTGTTCACACTCACGAGACCAATCACAAGAAGACTTTATTAAGAGCCCAAGAAAGACGGTATCCAGCAGATGCAACCAAAAGAATACTGCAACTACCGGGGAGTACTTCTATGCCATCTCTTTCATTCGTTTTAAATATGCCATATCCATTATGCTTATCACTAAGTGTGGGATTCAAACCCAACACACACACTGAAAGAATGAGTCTTAGATGTTTAATACCCTAAGTGTGGGATTTTACCCCATTCAGAGCTTAGTATAACATCGAGGACGATGTTCCTTTAAGTGTGGGATAGCAGTAGTTGCACTACTGTTAATTGGATATTGGTATATACTTGATTCTAAATCGTTGCTCTTTATTAGACCTTGCTTCTCCATAAAAGTAAACAAAATTTTTCAAAACTAAGTTAAAAATATGTAGAAAATGAAAAATTTTAAAGAATGATTTACTTTGGGGAAGAAAGAAAAAAAAAATATAAGTTCTTTTAAAAAACAAGTTTGACAATCCCATAAAGAGCATCGCATGACTAAGCACACAACAACCCAACTTTCAATTCGTGAGGTATCTTGATCCATATGAAAAGCATTCACTTTTAATGCTTTACTTTTTCGATTCTTGAGTGTGCCGATGTATGCGTTTAGAATCAGAACTTGCTCTTGTTATGCATTTCGAATCCGAACTTGTGAGTCAAAAAGGAGATCGAATCACATCATTCTTGAACCCATCCATACACCCAAAAATAAGTACGTTACCCCTTTACCTACTCAAAAACATCCCTCAAACTTCCTACAAAGTTCCGAATATGAAAAAAGAGAAAAATCAAGGATATGACGTCAAAAGGGAAAGAAAAATTTTCAAGAAAATTCGAAGTAAAGAAAGACAAATGGAGAAAGAAGACTCCACCCAGAAAAAAGGCATCAATCCTCCCAAAAATTCAAAAATTTCAGCTTTCCGCTTCACCAAAAAGAAAACCCAACAAAACCCCTCTCACATCACCAACATTCCATCCCAAAAACCCTACATCATTTCCCTTAGAATGATTGTGGCTAGATCGACTTCGCGCTCACCAAAAAGGTAACGATTTGATACTCGATCAAGCCTATGACGATAAACAATACATGACCGGCGTTCTAAGCGATTGATATAATAGAATAGGAAACCCTAAACACTTTGAGTGATTGGAGTGACCACCTTGAGAGGATCGCCTAGTCATGTATCAACGATCAATGATCAAAAGCATGCTCCTAAAGATTACAACCTTGCTTTTTAAAGTATCAAATATCTTTTCCAAAACCCCCTCAGTAAAGAATTCCGTCTTAAAATATTTCATTATCTGCTTATTTTTAACCATGTTGAAAATAAGTTTGCTTGAGGACAAGCAAAGTTCTAAGTGTGGGATACTTGATATCGCGTAAAAAGTCATGTTTTTACTACCGATATCTCTCTCATTCTGGAACGATTCTTGGCATATTAACTCCAATATAGCACAAATCAGTAACATTATGCCAAGAAGGTCAAAACGAGGTTGCACGATAAAAATCAAGTAAAACGGATGTGAAACGAAGATTCCACACACGTTTGAAGATTCAAGGCGTCAAAACGAGATTTCAAGACTAAAGTGCCCTTCACCAACATCCATTATTTCCAAGATGTTCGTTTTCAAAATTCGGATCCAACAGAAGAAGAATCAACTGAAACGGGTAAAAAATGAAGATTTCGCACCCGCCGGAAGATCCAAATGATCCGTACGCAATATCTGGAGCTAGGGACCTCATCTCAGGGCCTATCCTATCTCAAAATCTTCGTTTTTGAATTACGAATCCAACCAAAAAAGAATCAACTCAAACGGACGTATAACGAAGAAAACACGCACGAATCAAGAAACGAAGCAACAAACCGCGCAACGGGGCGGGGGTGGGCCCACCGCCGCCGGCCTCACCACCACCACCGCCGGCTGGTCTGTACCTGCCTCGGTTTCCGTTTTTGGTAACTTTTGGTACCTGGTGCGCCTACTTTTCATGTTGTACGGTACCCGGTGCGCTTACTTTTCGTGTTGTACGGTACCCGGTGCACCCTTTTGGCTACGTTTTGCTAACATGCACCTCAAGATGCTAATGTGAGCCAAAGCTCACCTATAAATAGGAGGCTTTAGGCTTCATTTCAAAATGTCCCATATGCACTAGTCATATTACTTTCTTACTTTCTCATTCTACTTTCTTACTTTAAATTTAGCATTAGATTAGCTTAGCACTTTGTTTAGAGTAGAAAGAAAGCTAGGAACGTTTTGTAATCTTTGGTGTACGCTTGGAGTTACGCTCATTAATTCAAGTCTATTCCTTCTCGCATATTAATCTCGGTTATCTCTATCCTTATCTATCTTAATTAAACATGTTTGCTTTAATTATGTTTGCGATCGTTATTACCATGATTAGCGAGTAGATTACTATTGTATTTGTTGTGATGTAGTTAGTATATATAATTGTGGGATGACTTTAAATGCGTCGTGAAATAATACGATGGCCCCGATTCGACTGATTACTCGGTATAGTATTGGAAATGCTTTTGAGCATAGTACAAATATATGGAAGTCGGTAACGACCGAAGGTAGTTGTATTATGGATCGACGTTATAAAATTGGAAACTTTGTGAACGGACTTATCTTGTGATTTTAAACCTAAAACTTACATTCGCCTTTCGATTGACAAACGTGATTGTAACCTTGTAAAGAGGAGTCGCGAACCTCAATACTCGGTCAATAGTTATCTGTGTAAAAACTATGTTTTTAATTGTAACGTCATGCTAGCATTATAAAATGCAATGTGATTACGTGGACTTGCCATGAGTATTGTACACTTCCGATCACAATGTACTTGTCATGTAAACATCGTGAAGCAATTAAACTCACAACGGAAACATCGGTAAACGATTAAATACGATGTGAGCTACCATAGTATTTTCCGACATGGTCTGGGTTTGACTTTTTGTAAAAAGCCGTCAGCATTTTTAATTAGTTGTTTTAGTTTAGATTAGATTAGATTAGGTAGGCTACAGGCTAAATGACCATTTACGAAAACCTAGGGATTTGTTAATTGAATTAAGAAAGGCAAGTTTGAAATCCAACTTAAACTGATACTTTTTATTAAAACCATGAAACCTAAAGTACGGTACGCAAGAAACCTAAATGATTTCCCTCGTTTATCACGCTTAAGTTTCATTGGTAGAAATTGATTAAATAAGTCCGGACACAAGTTCTAAGTTAGTTGCTTAATGGATTCATAATCATTGTGGTATTAAGAACGGCTAGACATGTTATGGACTTGCTACTCTATTCCTTCTCCCGCGAGCGAATACGTTCAATAATATGGGCCACTGACTCCCTCACAGGAGAGTGTGGAGAGTTGACCATTGTCTGTCTGGTCAGAATCATGATACCTTAGTTCATCGTGACATATTAGTTGATAACCGACTAATAAGGAATCTTTTGGTTATACCATAAGTTAATGAATCTCATAAGCAACCCAATTTAGTTAATCATTTTCCCGTAAGAGTCATCATCCCATGATTATTAACTAACGAACTTACAACAAATACTACTTTGCATTATCTGACATCTTATTACATTTTATACGCTTTATTTAGTTTACTTAATTAACTGAACCAAAACCCCCAACGCACTCTTTTAAAACATTTACTAGAAAAGAAAGATTGATTGGATCACCTCCGTTTCAATTCAGTTTCTCTTTAAGAACGACTCTAGGTCCAACTTAACGCCTACTAACCCTTTGGTTCAGTACTAGTAAGTCATACTTAGACCCCAGCAATTATAAATTTTAAAACCACCCGTTGATAACCTCAACACAAGCGGATTGGGATTTGACTTGTTCACCAAAATAGTCCAAAATGAGCATAAATTGGTGGGACGTCCATTTTCTCGTTAAACGAGTATTTTGAAAAAGTGTAAAAAGTGAAAGTTTTATTATGTCATTGTAGAGATGTGTGCAAATTTTCAGGTCTTAACTCTTAACGAGTTAAAAGTTATGCGCGTCGAAAGTTCGCATTTTAAAAATGAGTTGTTGATGTACTGCACAGGTACCTGGCGGGTAATGCCTTACCCGGTTGTTCTATCCGGAGGGTAAAATTGTCCGAATGGGTAGCTCTAGTGTATTTTGTTACCGCGAAAGTTGGCTTTGGAAAACTTTATGTCTACCCGGCGGGTACCCGGCGGGTTGTGGTGTCTTCTGATTTTGAGTCACATATAAATAGTTCATGTTATGTGGGGACCTAATATGTATACGAATAAGTTGTTGAACGATGTTAATAGTGTTTTAACAGTAAAAAAAAAAAAATTCCTAGAGTTTTGGGGCGTTTCAATAACATCATCCACAAGTTAAGGATCCTCAACAATCTAACCATGTTAATTCATAAGAATTAACACATATACCAAGTTAATGATCATGATTATTACTTGGAAACCATCAAGCTAATGCCAATTAACCATTACTTGGCTTAACATCAAGCTAATAGTAATTAAACATTAGTTGATTCCACAAATTTCCATCTACTTACCTTGTAATTGTTTACTACAATCTCTTGTAACACTTTCCAAGCTTTTATCACCTAATTACATAGGCACATAAACATAGATTACTAACATAATTAAATTCTCAACTTTCTTACTTTAGATTTGTAATTTTGGTGTTAAATTCAATAACACTAACAACTTACTTTACATATTTCTTACCCTTTTCTTTACAAACTTCATATATAATGGATGTGTGATTCTTTTATACATCTAATTCATAGCTCTCACCAGTAACTTCATCACATAATTATTTTATATACTTACATCATTACTTGAACACAAGAATCACTAACCATCCATGTGTATATATATAAATTACTCTATTTTACATTACAATTAGTAATTAAGCTTAGATTATGACTTATTAATATGTATGAAACGTTACTACACTCAATTAATCACTTACCTTACAAACTCTATAACTTAGGGTTTATGTAATTTAAACCCTAACCTCAATTTAATCATCAAAAGAGGATAATCATACCTTAGAACTTAGGAATAAGAGAATAGGAACTCTAATTGAGTAAATCCCTAGCTTGATTTTGTTTTCCTTCTTCTTCCTTGTTTCTTCCTCTACGTCGCTCTCTCTACTTCTCTCTGTGTTTTGTGTTTCTAAATTTGGAATGAGAAGGAAGAAGCTGAAAGTCTGAGTTTAATTAGATATTTTCACATTATCCCTTTCATGTTTACTCACTTAACAATTGTTATCCTTCTAAAAATTTATTTAATACTTCAAGTCCTACTAACAGGTTGGTATATACAAATACATTTTAAACTTATTACACATTTACGGTATATAATATATTTATAATTTAGACAACAAAACTTATATTTAATAATTTAAACTTATAAAATTTAGGGGCGTTACAAAAGTAGGTTTGTTTACGTATGTTATGTACATACTTACAAAAGATGGTATAGTATTTTGAAAAATGGACCGATCACTGAACCGGTTAGACTGGATACTTAGCAGTTAAATTATATATTTAACAATTAGATTAAAGAGTTATATGACACACTCCCCTCACCCTCTCACATGCTTTAAATCAAAACCATCAAATAGAAAGAAAATAAAAACGAGTGAAGGAAAAATTCAAATGATGAAGGAAAACAATACGATCGATGGATATAGTTATTTATTTTATTGATATTAACTTTTTATTGTCTTATAATGTTAGATATGTTGTTAATTAAAATGTTTGATAAAAGTGATTTAGTTTATTTCCCTTGTCAAATTAAAATCATGAATACTTGATCATTTTCAGGATCTCAACAATAAATAAGAAATTTAAAGTACTCAATTTTTCTTAATTTGAATGTGTTAGATGTAGGATACAAAGTGCTATATATGTATCATCTTGAAAATGATTTTAATAAGCATCGAAAATGCAAACACATAACTTTAGTGATCCACAAACCTTGCCCTATTCAAATGCTTTAGTATGTATGTTACATTTTGTGAGTCTAATTTTGAAATTTTTATTATATTCTCGGAATGTGATTTAGTACCTCAGTGGACTATTATAAAATTACTAAAATTAAGCCTTGTTTCTTCAACAATACAAACATATATATACACGTCTACATTTGTTCTAAATAAAATTTTCAGGAAGCATTAATCGTTAAAGTTATATTCACATAAGTTGCAAGTTTAGTCGAAAAGATAGAGGAATGTTGAATAAAAACATGGACTCAGACGTATTTTCACACGAAAAATAAAGCATAAGTTTATATTAGATGGCTGCTTGGCTTTCAATTTCGAACAATTTTGTAGGAAGCTGACTGCTAGAAGTCAACGTACAAGAGTAAATAATGTAATAGTATATTGTCAGAAACAAGCGGAGGGAAAGTTAAAAAAGGTTAGGGGCTGGATAATTTGCTTGGCTCATCCTCTATCAAGAACAAAATTGACTTTCACTATATATCCAATTAAATGTTAAAGCTATTACAGGGAATCAGTAGTCATAGAAATAATTTGCAATGTATCACTTTCTAATATATGTTGGGATATGTATAAAAAACAGTATCACTATCGAATAAATGTTGGGACGCCGTAGCATATAGATCCAGCACCTTCTATGTAAGGTAAGAAACACTTATCTCGAGCCTCTACAACTGATGCCCCCATTGTCGTGTAGCGTGTTCGTTTTCTCCAGTACTGGATCAAACTTATAATAATGCGATCACCGTCACAGGTTCGAATTGGCCACAAATTTGAAGCTATTACAGGGGAACCAGAATATATGTAATCCAGGATAACACTTGTTGAATTGTATGACCTATTTAACTTTAAAGCCCCACTACTACATGCCATAAGAAGTAGAGCTGGGCATCTGTCTAGTTGTCGGATTTCATCACTACGAGCCATAGATTTGAGCCCTAAATCACAAAGGATTAAAATACATTTATGAATAACTATATAACACATCGATAAAAATACTATGCATAATTAAAGTGAAAGATGCATGAATCAAGAATTTTATAGTAATCTTCCTTGGAATTATTTTGTTTTTAGATGACAACTGGAGAAATTCCAAAGTTGATAGCAATTTGGAGAATAACTTAAAGTTGATGGTGTATTAATCTATAGTACTTTAAATTGGTTTATTTATATAGTTAGGTAGTTATAAGTGAGTTGTTTTGTGTATTAAAGATTTTAGTTCAAGAGTTTCTGTCATCCAATTTTTAGGTTTGCTCTTGGCATGATTGAGTTCGTGAAATTTATCATTGAAGAACGCTATGCAAAATGTACAGTTCGCTTACCTGAATCATGGCCAGCGTAGTTATATGTCAGATAAGAAATATGTGTGACTACTATTCTTACATGACGAATACCTTTGATTTAATTATATTTGGTACAGTCAAGAGTGCCCTATCTTTGTTGAACTGCTCAATGGGTAAATCACAAAAATTAATAAAATAGTATATGAGGCATATAATTTTGAGTATACACATATTTATATAGTAAATCTAGAATCATAACCGGCCATAAGGATCTTACGGTTAATATCAAATAAATTTTTTCGCAATTAGTTGATTGTCTACTGTGAACCATATCCTGAAGTAGAATCATGCTTTGACCCTGCCATCTTCACATGGTGTATGTATTATACACCACAAAAAGTGATGCTTGTACTTAAAAATGTAAAACAATCAAATAAAAAATAAGGTATGTATGTACGTTTGATTTTTTAAATTTTTCCATGTTTACTATTAAAATTCACAGCTAGTTTTGCCTTTTGCAGAATAATGATGGAGTTGAATATTAATGAAATTTCCACTTCAAAAGTATTACTAAAAAGTGTCATGTCATTTGTTTAAGTAGTAGCAACTAAGAAATCATAATAAGAGTATCAATTTCACAAGTCACAATCAACTCCCTTGTGTTTTGAATGAAAATCTATTATACGCTCCCTACATGAGCGTTCATCTTAACTGAGCAAACACCGTAATTGTAGCTAAGTTTAAGTGACGAAAGACTTGAAATAATGAGAGCGAGAGCAAAGTAGATTTTTTTTACGTATGTTATGTACATACTTACAAAAGATGGTATAGTATTTTAAAAAATGGACCGATCACTGAACCGGTTAGATTGGATACTTAGCAGTTAAATTATATACTTAACAATTAGATTAAAGAGTTATATGACACACTCCCCTCACCCTCTCACATGCTTAAAATCAAAACCACCAAATAGAAAGAAAATAAAAACGAGCGAAGGAAAAATTCAAATGATGAAGGAAAACTATACGATCGATGGATATAGTTATTTATTTTATTGATATTAACTTTTTATTGTCTTATAATGTTAGATATGTTGTTAATTAAAATGTTTGATAAAAGTGATTTAGTTTATTTCCCTTGTCAAATTAAAATCATGAATGCTTGATCATTTTCAGGATCTCAACAATAGATAAGGAATTTAAAGTATTCAATTTTTCTTAATTTGAATGTGTTAGATGTAGGATACAAAGTTATGTATCATCTTGAAAATCATTTTAATAAGCATCAAAAATGTAAACACCTAACTTTAGTGATCGACAAACCTTGCCCTATTGAAATGCTTTAGTATGTATGTTACATTTTGTGAGACTAATTTTGAAATTTTTATTATATTCTTGCAATGTGATTTAGTACCTCAGTGGACTATTATAAAATTACCAAAATTAAGCCTTGTTTCTTCAACAATACTAACATATATATACACGTCTACATTTGTTCTAAATAAAACTTTCAGGAAGCTTTAATCGTTAAAGTTAGATTCACGTACGTTGCAAGTTTAGTCGAAAAGATAGAGGGAAATACATTGAAGTTGCTGATTAATATTATAATATTTACTTTTCATTCAATGTTTTAATAAACATTAATTAAAGGTTAACTTTTATCCCTTTAATAAATCCTTAATTCATGACTAGTGCTAAATTGACAAAATGATATTGAAATAAGAATAATCTATAACTATTAATTTGATATATTACTTATGTATATTCTTCCACTTAATTTTTCGTATCATTTTATCACAATAACCAATTATTATGTTTAAGTCTGTTTTTATACTTACAAGTTACAACGACTATAGGTCTACATATCAACTTTTCTCTCAAAACATATTACAAGTTAATGGATTATCCACCACCAGAATTTGGTTTAACTATCAACAACAGAAAAAAAAAATTAATTAATTGAATCATTGTTACTACTAAGCAATAAAGTTTAGATGATTCATTATTTTCGCGACCAACTACACAATATTAAATCAAAAGCATTTTTCGCTATCAAAACTATTTTAGCTAAGCAAACTCAGAAATATATACGGCAGTGTTCATTTCATAGTTCAAATGCTTTATGTTTCAATATCAAGTTTGTGGTAATAATGGTTTCTAGTTAACTTAAGGTGTTGAATGCTTCAGGATGAAAGATTGAAAGTGACAAAAATAAATAAAATATGTACTGTCTTGTTTCATAAAGATATAAATCATCGAACATCTTTCATTCAGGAAAAGGTTATTTCGCTCTATTCAAATAATCAAATTCCAAAAGACTATTTGATCCCCAGATCCCTTTTAACAATTAAGTTGTCAATGACTACATTCGGGAAGGGAGAAGATGATCACAAAAGTAATTTATCAAACTCGAATTATCGCAAGAATTAGTGACAAGAGACATGAGAACTGGAAACTCAACAAACCAGGACACAAACAGACACATTTGCATTCTCCAATAACATCAGTACAACTACATTATATAGTTGAAACATTTTCATTAGTAAAGCGAACTTCATTACAGAAAAAAAGATTACAATCCACGAACTCTCTGTAAACTCAAGAAACACTCATTAGTCTGTCTTTTTCTTCACACCTGCATTCCCATGTGAACATTCAAACTTATAGCCATTACAATAAAGGTATCAATTTCGACCCATTCATAAATAGGTCAATTTGGCTTTGTTTGATCTCAAACGGATCAAATACATATAATAGTTAAAAGCATAACAAGTCAAATAGGTTAAAAGCTGTCCAAAGTTTACTTTTAATGCATAAAACGTTTCTTCAAAAAAGTTACATATACAATTACTACTGTAATTATATTCTTTTTGTGATCATACTTCATACATAACACATTTATTGTTCACAATTTTAAAAAAAAAAAAAAAAAAACGAACTAGACAAAAAAAAGTGTTTTACTGTCAACCCAACCCAACCCGCAATGACCCATTTATATAACCTGTTTCAAGTGTTTTACTGTCAACCCAACCCGTAATGACCCATTTATATAACCTGTTTCAGCATGTTATACAATAGTGTGTGTGCACAAAGTAAACTTTATTGTTATTTTTATTTTTGTTCACTCCTAGCACGAAGATGCATCAAAAAAGAAGTTTCCACTAATGAAAATGTCATAAGTATGAACTTACTAATCTGACCTTAGTACAAACATATATGTAATGAACTTCCATGTTCTCTAGAGAACCACCTTCCTTCAAGTTTCCATCACTATTTAGTGGAACTGGACGAGTTAGCTCCCACTTATCTCCTTTCGAATTCTCTCCCGGGAGAAATTTATCTGTGTCCATACACATTTAGAACCCAAAACTAAGCAACATCACCTTAACTTATAAAAAAAATGAAACAAAAACTTTATACCACCTATAAGATGAAGCTTTATGGACCAGGAATGTGATTCTCTCAACAAACGTAGCCGATAAGATGGGATACCATATGTTATCTGCAACATTTTCATGGTGTCGTCACGCGCATCAACTGAAAATCTTTAATATTCGCACCACTACATTAGTAAACAGCTTACCAGAATATACACTCCTCCCTTCTTCAGGACCCTATAGTTTGTTATCAACTGCTTCAATATATCAGAATATATCAAAATGGAAAATGGATGAAATGAAAAACAGAATTCAACTGTTAACATATAATATTTCAAAAACTGTTTCAGTATACCTTTCAACCTCATCAAGCATCTTGGCAGCATTTGGTTTTGAATTGTGACCACACTGCAATAGAAGACTTGCCATTAGTAATTAACTTACTTACGTTCCCCTTCGAGGTGGCAATTTCAACCCATATATTGGAAATTTGGGTTTTACCTTTTCCCTAATTTCCGACAGGTAAGAGTTCAAAATTGACATTAACCATAATGGAAACGACATAAAAGTGCCCCAAGTATATTTAAGAAGTATAAAACTTCCTAATTGTTCTAACAAAAAATTATGTGGAGTATCACTATTGTTGTAAGGATACTGTTTACTCATTATATCACATTAGTTATTTAGTTCAAAAAGGAGTTTTTGCAGGTAGGCCGATCAGACCCAACTTGTTTTCACCTTTACCAAAAATTATCCATTCTGATCAAAAGCCTAAAAAGAAAACTCACCATAAGAGAGTCCAAGGTTCCTGAAAAGTCATATGAATGAAAAAGCTATTAGAAGTCAGTTACAAATATCACGTTGGATAATCTAAGCAAATAACAGTGATCTAATCATTGGATTAATTTACTCAAAATACTAAATTGCCAGCAGTCAACCTTTAGACAGCTATGATCCTTTTAATAAAAAAGGAATTGTACATTATATGTACAAAAATGATACATTATCAAATACAATTCATATATGGCTATTTATGTATTGAAATAAACTTAACATAAGGTTAGATACCTTTGTCAATAACCGCATCAAAAGAACCGGCTTCAAAAGCTTTCATATCCCTAACATCCATTTCAATATCTGCTCAAAATCAGACAAGCTAAGTGATAAGACACATCATACATAGATTAAGATCAAAATACAGAAGTACAATACGAGCGAACAATACATTTTAGATGTGGAGAACCAGAATATTTCTTTTGCATTGCTTCGATAACAACGGATGATATATCAATGTTCACAATATCTGTATAACCATCCTTGCTCATGCTTTCACTAAATGCTGCCAACACAAATATATCAATGAATTATGAATGTGATCATTAATCCAAGAAAATGCTCCACAAAAATCAACTTTAGTTTAAACCTCTTGATCCTCATACATCGCTAAGACAAACGCTCTTTGGTCTACGTACTAAATTATTAATAGGCCCCCATCTTGTAAATCCTTCTGAATTCCTTGTGTTTTTATCAAAGTGAAGTAGATTTTGTGTCTAAAAGTGTGTTTTTTTTTTTTTCTATCTTATCTAATTTATCTCAAGTAAAATCCCAATTTTTTTAAATGTTTAATATAATATAATAATTATAAAAATTATATCCAAAAGTCCTTATTCTTGTACAATTATGCATATCATTATATCAAACATAAAAATTTGGCAAGGTAAGAGTAATGAAACAATCCTACCTCTGAACATATAAGGTAATGATCCTATAATAACACTTCTAAAATAAGAACAGTAAGAATTATCAACTTTTTCCAACTTGAATCATATAAATAGTTAAATACACAAAGTTGAAATTTTTATATTTCTCAATATATAGATGTATGGATGCAGATTTTTAAAAAGTTGAAGTATTGAACAATTGTAGAATCACAAATTCAGCATATATGCATAAGGAACATATGCACAAATCCAAAAGTTATGATTTTGTTGACTTTTAATAGCTTTCTCATCTGATCATCATCACTATATACATAAAAATAATAACAAAATATATGATGCATCTGATGAGAGGGAAAAGATGGAAAAGGTGGAATAAATACCATACCGGAATTTCCGCAACCGACGACAAGGATACGGCGGTGGTGGGTGGTGGTGGGGATATAAAGATGTAAAAGGGGTGATAAAGATTCATACTTTTGATACCAATCAAAAGTTGCTGGTGATTCCTCTGCATACCTTTTGTCCCAATACCATGCTTCTCCGTACGCTTGTGTCATCTCCGTCGTTTGATTACGTACTCCGGTGGTGGTGATATGGTGGTCGGAATTTTGAGTTGGATGATTCTAAGAATAGTAGGCCCGCGTTGAGTACTTTTCCCCTGTTCTTGTTGTAACTGTTGTTCCAATCTTTAGACAGAGGGGTATGTTGTCATTTCACATTTTATTATTTAATTAATTTTTATTTCAGGAAATTAGTAGTCGGTTAATGTTTACGTGGGAGGAATAGTTGGTAATGCATAATTTATTTTTAATTAATTTTGTTTTAATATGTTATAGACGTAATTAAATTAATGTCCGGAGTTTAAATTTGTGAGTTAAAGCATCGACAAAGAATTTTTTTTTTTAAATAATAACTTTAAAATTCAATATTCAGATTCATGAAATTATTTTTTTTCAAAATTTATAGACTTTTGAAAAACATTTTACTTCTAAAAAAGCCATTCATTTTCTTGATCATAATTCAGTTATTTAATACGGAGGAAGAGTTGGATTGTAATCCGTTCAATTGATATAATAATATATCATATATTATTTTTACATCCGATTCGTAATTGTAGGTTTAATCGTGGCTAAACGAATATCTTTATTAAAGTACATAAAATAAAAATATTCAGTATATTTATAATCATAATTGTAGGTTTAACCATCTTGCTAGACGAATGCATAACCTTTTGGTAGATCTTCAACTTTTCATGGACTCTTGTGTGTAGCTCTTTTTCAACTTCAATTTTTTTACTTTTCTCATTGCGAAGACAAGTTGGATTTGATCCTTATATTAAGTTTCTTTCATATATTAATAACGTCAAAATGAAGAATATATTTGACCATAAAACATTGCAAGAAAAAGAATACGATGAGATCACTTATATTTAAAAGTAACGTAATTATACTTGCAAATTACAAGTGCGCGGAGTAGGTACTATTTGGCGTATAGCCCTAAACATATGCACTTACAAAAGTAAATATCACCTATCATCATTATCCCATATGTCAATTAGACGTAGGGTGTGTTTGGCAACCAAATAATAAGGGATTCTTAGTGATTCTACTAGATTGAAATTCTAATTTCAAGAAGCTCAATCCCCTCAAATTTTACAATTCATGTTTGACACGAAATAAAATATAGGGCTTCTCAAATAAGAATCCCTTAAAAAAAATCCTTTTAAACTACCTTCTTCAAAAATCTCCATCTCCTTATCATGATATTACGATATTATCCTTCTTCAATTACTAACTTTATTATAAAATGTAAAAGATTCTTGTCTATTATGTCATTTCACATCAATAAGCTTCAACTTGTTTGCCAAACACTTGAAAGAAAATAGAATCTACAGCTTCAACCCTAAATAAAAGCTCCAGAATCCATCCAATCACAATCTCCAGCTCCAGCTTCAACTCCATCCCCATCCCCATCTCCATCTCCAGCCAATTTTACCAAACACACCTTTACTTGTAAGCACATAACTAAAAACACCCTGTATGAAATACTCCGTATCATTCTTTATTTTATTTATTTATAACAAACAAACATAAATTATAAAATAAAGTTCACCAAAGTTTAGGAAAAGTTTCATTAGCTACAAAATTAAACAATCATCAAATATGGTCACTCAAATATGGTGTTTCATCATGACCTTAAGGTCATGGGTTCGAACCCGGATGTGAGCAAAATACTCTCCGGGATGGAGACAGGGGTTTTCTCTCGAAATATTCGGGTTTCCCCTGGAATTGGTGATGGGTATATGAAGAGGCAATGCCGCTGAGCCCAATACTGCCTTTCAAAAAAAAAAGTGTCAATTTCGCGTCATTCATGGGACTAAGTCATGTCCGGAAAAATATAATATGAATTAATTCTCAAAAATTATTAATTAAAAGTTGTAAAGTGAAACCTTTTTAGGCTTGATTGTCATTACCCCATAGATCCAAAAAGATCCTTCTTTAGTGACCGTATTATCTAAAGATATTAAAAGTCCGGGTAATCCACTCATTGGTGAAAAAGACATCATATGTGGAAAAGTGGAAAACAAAGCCTATTTTGAAGAGCTTATTTGAGTTGCTTATTGTATATATGTAAATAAGTTAAATTTTGTAGTTTATTTTTAAGCTTTTAACTTCTCGCAACTAAGTTTAAATAATAAGATCATCCAAACACTAAAACTTGAACTTATTCTATTCAAAAGTTGGAGACTGGATTTCTTGCGATTCAAGCCCTATACTATAGGCATTTCCATAGCTGTTTGACAAAAAGACCCAGCAAGCCACTTCATTCATTGGTCGAATCATCCTCGCTTCGCAGGAACAACAAAAACTACCATCTCGCTCTTTCCTTTTCCTTTCAATGGTCGGGGTTTCTCCCAAATCTCTGTAAATCCTGAGTAACGCTAACGAAAAAATCTAACCATCTCTGGTCCCTCTCTTCGGGGTACTTGTGACACCCGCCAAATTAGGACTAGTAATTAGTGCCTAATCATCTGTTAATACATGTAATTAGTTCTTTGATTAGGCTAATTTATGTATCTTTCTATATATATTGTTGAATATATATACATATACGCGATTTGGTTAAATCGTGCACGTTTATATCGAATGGATTTCGATACACTTTTACGGACGTTGGTGGACACAAAATATTAAATAATATGAAATTATTTAATAAACTTATAAACTCATAAATATTATGTTGATAATATTTAACAGATTTATTTATATCGTATAAACATATTACGTTTATTAAAATGTAATACAAACGCGACGAAAACGCGCAAGACGCGCCCGACGATCGAAATAAAGTAAAGTTATAAATTTTATAACTCATAATTATGTATTTAGTAAAAAATACTTCTATTGAAAGAATTAGAAACGCACGTACACAATTATAACGTTTGAAAACGTTACGCGATTAAACATCCGTAAAACGAACGCGCAAATCGAGACCGACACTTTAACAAAATATTTTTATAAATGTTTTCCAAGTATTTAATAATGCTTCAATTAAAAATATCGAAATATTATCCGTTATTTAATACACGTATATAAACGCGTATAACATTAAATAAACGTTTAAACGACCGGGGAAACGAACACCACACGGAAAGCGAATTTGAGGAACAAAATTTGAGACACCCACCCAAGGGTGGGGCCCATGAAAACCGGCCAAGAGGGAGAGGCATGGCCTCCCTCACCCTTTGCCTTGTTTGACCACAAAGCAAACCAAACCCACACCCTTTTCATTCATTCATTTTTCACCATCTTTATTTCTCTCTCTAGCTCCCATTTTCTCTCTCTCTCTAGCTCCCATTTTCTTTCTCTCTCTCTCTCTAAAAATCGTCCAACATCACCACCAAAATACACCATCAAAATACCTTGGATTGCATAGTTTGTTTGGAAGAAAACGATCACCACGTGAGGCTCTACATTCCTATCTTTTCGGATTTCAAAATCGACACTCGTAAGTTTCTGTCACCTTGAAAACACTTATATTATGTTTATTTACTTGTCTAGTTGTTTATCTAGCTAGATAATTTCCAAAACTAAACTCGAAACTCGTTTTTGAAACTTGTATATATAAACCGAAAACATTACCGAAAAACAGTCTCACGAAAGAATTAATATAAAATCGTGTGTTTTGAGTTAGATCATGAAAAATATACCAAAATCTTCATATTTTCGTAGACTACAACTTTCATGTAGAAATTTTTCTCTAAAAACATGCTCGTTTTTAGTAAAAATCGTTTTGTACACGGATGTACATTTTGGCCGAAAACCGAACACATCTCTTTCTCTATTTTAATTGGCTAGGAAACCGACCTCTATAATTCTCGGGAAAATTCTCAAAAATGCTAGACATATAGGTTTATATGTGGGATTTTTTTTGAGAATTTTTTTGAGTTAAAAGTGCCGAGATCGCGAGTTGAAAACCGAGTGAAAATCTGGAACCGAAGCCTCCAAGGGCTGTTTTGTCATTTTAAAGAAAATCGACACTTTGGGTTAACCCCGACACGAACCGATAATTTTTTAAGACTTATAAAACATGTTTAAGACTTGTGTAAAAGTCTCGGGTCAAACCGAGCACGTTTGACCACTTTCCCGACACTTGAAAATCTGATCAGCCTCTTGTGTCGCATCGGGGCCAACCCGACTGCGACACAAACCACTATGTCGCTAAAAATTACTATGTCGCAACCTGCGACGCAACACTTACGTCGCAAACGAAATTCGATGTCGCATGGTGCGACACAAGCCCTTATGTCTCAAATACCTTCCAACGTCGCACATAGCGACGCAAAGCCTTATGTCACATTAAATTGCGAATGTCGCATACTGCGACACAACAACTTATGTCGTATTAAATTGCGAACGTCGCACATAGCGACACAAGAATCTATGTCGCACCCAGTGTCACAACCAGTGTCGCACAATTCAGAACCTTGAAAATCCAGATTTTTACGAAGTGTCAGGACTTGAAATTTTATCACGTAATGTAACACCCACTTCTTGGGTCTAGTTGTATTTTAATATTTTTCTGACGGTGAATATTAATTAATGTGTCAGAAAATAGGTGTGTTGTATTATTTGAAAATAAATGGGGAAAATAGTCAAATAATTTATTGTGACTAGTAAATTGTTAATTGTTTTAAATTAACATTGTTGACGGTAAAATAAAATAGTTTTTCCTCGCAAATGGTTTTTAAGTTCCAAACAATAGATATTAAAGGGGACAAAACTAGTACACAAAGTAACTAATATATGTGTAAAATACATACTAAAAAAATCACAAACATTCCAGGAAAATCGAGATTGTAACACCCTATTCTCGGGTCTAGTTGTTGTATAATATTTTCCTGACTTTAAATTAATATTTAATGTGTTAGGAAATAAATTGTTTAAGTTATTTGAAAATAATTGGGAAAATAGTCAAATAACTTATTGTGACTAGTAAATTGTTAATTGTTTTAAATTAACATTGTTGACGGTAAAATAAAATAGTTTCTCTTAGCAAATGGTTTTTGTAACATCCGCAAAATGGGCCTAGAAGTTTTATATTAATTTCCTGATTTTTAGTTGTTATGAAATAGAATTGTTGAAAATAAATGGGTAAAATAAGTTTAGGACTTATTGTGGATAGTGAAATATTAATTGTTTTAAATTAATATACTTGACGGAACAATAAAATGTTTGGACTCGCAAATGGTTTTCGGGTTCCAAACAATAGGTTGGGAAGGGGTATTAAATTATACCCGTATAATTTGGGGTCGGTTAGTAAACCGACTTATTTTCTTAATTCCTTTCCTATTTCTTTTTTTGTTCTTCCTGGTGAAACTAAAATACACACACAAAACACATACATATGAAATTGAAAACAAGAGAGGGAAGGAAACTAAGTTTGATTCTGTGATTTAGCTAACTTCATCATCAGCTTATCATCATCACAGAGTTCTTGATCAAAGTGTAAGTGTTCATATATATATATGCTAATGAGTTAGGGTTATTGAATTGTTAAGTGAAATTGGTGATTGATATGATGATATGTGATGTTAGTTAGCATTAGAAAGTGTTATTTATTGTATATAATCGATTTGAACTTGAGTTTATTGTTGTTTTGGTGAATTGAATCGGATTTGGAGCAGGGTTTTTGGTCTGTTCGTAGTCTGCTGGAAATGTCCAGGTCGCGCCGCGACCAGAAGACATCGCGACGCGATTGATGGTTTATTGCTACGCGATTCTGGTCCATTGCGACGCGATGTATATATATAGATAGCGACGCGATTCAAGTGTATAGCGACGCGATTGTGCGTCAATAGCGACGCGATCCTTTATGATCGCGACGCGATGTGGGCTCAGATCAGAACAGTTTGGATTGCTGCTTTGTTAGTACATGGTGTTATATATATATATATATATATATATATATATATATATATATATATATATATATATATATATATATATATATTGTGAATCTAAAGTTGTAATAATAGATTGAAATAATGATGAGACATGTTATATAATTATAACATATGTACGTTGTATTAACGAGTTGTTTAACTTGTTAATAGCCATAATTTGATGTGATGTTAATGTAGATTAAAAATTGTGATATTGAATTACTGACTTGTGATATTTGTGGTGATTTCAGATAAACCAGAGAAGGCTCAGTAACATTAGATCTCTGAGCATACAGCTGAGGTATTGGTGAGTGGTTCTGTACCTTCAGTGTGGTTTAGCTGTAACAGGTTTGGTTACAGCAAGTGAATGTATATTTATTGTTGATAGACTGTTTAGTCTGGCATGCTGATTGTGATTATGTGGCCTTCGAGCATTAAGTGATTAATCGGAGGTCAAGATGATTTGGGCTTGGTTACTATTGTTGGACGACAGGAATTTCCTTGTACATGTCGTTAATAGGAAATTAGGTCGTGTGAAAATAGTAACGAGCTATCGGTTAACCGCTGTTAGGACCAGCAGCTCAGTTGGGTTGTGATTAACCGCTGTTGGGGTCTACGGCTCAGTGGGGTTACTAAGTGTTGCTTTACTGCTAGCAACCACCGATCCTCTGATGTTGAGTGAAACTATGTGATTGTGACTGTGATTATTTGTTGTAGACAAAGTTGTTATTGCTAGATTGGACTGTCGGTTACAGTTCTATCTCACTTAGCAGTTGTGCTAATCCCACCACTTTAAATTACTTCTTGCAGGTTGTGACTTGACAGGGTGGTCGGGCAAGAAGGTGTCGACCTGAATGAATGTTTGACAACTACTGCGTTGACTCTGATATTGGTTTTATTAAATCAATGTGATGTTTTGGATTTCTATAACACCCAGCGGCTGTATTTTGGATTAAACTTATTTGTATTGTTTTGAAACAGGTTGGACTTTTGTATATAAAATGTAACGTTTTGTTTGGGACATCGCTTCCGGTGTAAAATACATTATTATATTGTTTGAATGAAAGCTGGGGTGTTATAGTTTTTAAGTTCCAGGCAATAGATATTAAAGGGGACAAAACTAGTACACATATTATGTAATATATGTGTAAAATACGTTCTTATCATGACAACATCTCCAGAAAATTCGATCAGGAACGAGAAACAAATCTTAAACCCTAGAACTAAATTAAATCATCATCAAACATCAAAATGTTTTCTTCCTCCTGTTTCCTTCTGTACGAACCAAACAAGCCACATGGATGATTGAAAATTTGAAACAAGCTTGGAGATTAAAATTGAGGCTATAAAACTTGGATTCAAGCTTCCATAACTTGAATTAATCATCTCTACATCATCCTAATCAATTGTAAATATCAATTCCTTGATTTCTTTAAAAGATAGAAAATGGGGTTTTGTGTATTTGATGAAATTAGCTTGAGTAACTTGAAATTGAAGCTTGTAATGATCATATAGTGGTTAGTTAATGATTATTTCATGATTATAAGCTAAGCCCTAATCTAGAAATGAAGAATTTGATATATGATCATGAAGAAAGTCATGAGTTTAATTGATTATCCATGAATTATGATTTCTAAGTTTAAGCTAGTGATGTGTAATTGATAAAGTATTGTTAATAATCATATTAGGGGTGATTATTGATGATGATTAGCATGATTCAAGCTAAAAAGCTATAACTTGATTAAGTGTTCATGAGGATTATTATAATTATGGTAGTTAACAATGATTAAGATGGATTAATATGATTTCATGATCATGATAATCATAACTTGGTAAGTAAATGATAACTCAATTGAATTGTAGTCGCAAAAGTGATTACGTGATAAGTTAAGAAATTCGATAATTGAGTTAAATATCATGTTGTATCATATGGTAGTAGCATATCACAGTTAGTGAACATGTTGTTGAAAACTATGATATGAATCCATGTAAATATGGATTGAATAACATAATTGTGAATTAATAATGTTAAAGTGAATAATGAATTGAGTAATCACTCATTGAAATTGAGATTATGAATCATGTTGTACGATTTTAACATGAGTTGATTATTATGAATTAGTTACTTAATTAAGTTGTTTGATGTAACTACACTCGTATGATGTTATATCCATATTGAGACAAGTGACTAACTCATGTTATTTATATTGTATTCTCAGATATGGAGAAAGACTCAGTGACATTAGACTACTGAGTGGACGACTGAGGTATTCGGTGAGTGGATCTGTAACCTCAGTGTAATTTAGTTGTAACAAGTTTGGTTACAACGGGTAACGTATTATTACTGTTTTATTATTTCATGATGATTATGGTTGTTAGTAATAATAATGTTGATAGAGTTTTAGTCTGATATGATAAATATGTGATCACGTGATATTCAGCCTTTGGGCTTTGACGATATTCAGAGGCCAGCCTGGAGCTGGGCTTGGTTTGCTATTGGTTGGATAACACAGGGTCTTAGTACAAGTATTATTGTCGTAGCCTGTGTTATTTGTGTTAATAGCACCAAGTATTCGGTTAAACCGCTGTATTGGCCTGCAGTTGGTTTTAAAGTGTTCTATGAGAAGGTGTTACCTCAAGAACCACCGGTCCTCTTTGACGCCAGTTGTATTTGATATTATATTATGTTGTGTGTTCTTGGCTGAAGGTTTCCCCAAGAACCATAGATACTCAGTGATATTCTATGTTTACGATTATTTGCTGTAAACTGATTTGTTATTACTGAGTTGGACTGTTGGTGATAGTTCTGTCTCACTTAGCGTTATGCTAATCCCCCACATTAAATACTCCTTGCAGGGCATGATTTGATAAAGGGCTGGGCAAGGCAGTGGCACTGGAATGGAATGTTTGACAGCTGAGCAATACTTTGATAAATGATTTGTGTAAATCAGTGTAATATGTTGTTTTATATAACCCCCGAGTTGATAAACTATGGTTTGAAATAGTTTGTATATTTTATGTTTGTTAAGATTTATATGGACTTACGCTTCCGATATATTATACTAAATGATAGTAAAATGAGGGGTGTTATAGAGATGGAGCTAGAGAAAGATCAAACCCTTAAACTAAACCCTAGTTCTTCAATAATCATCAAATTAATTGTACAAAGTTCATAATTTTTTCTGTTCTTGTTCTGGCCGTACATAACCACGCACAGGGATGATTCTCAACTTGTGAAATAAGCTTTGAGGTGAAATTAAGTTCACATAACCTTGATTCAAGCTTCAAAAACATGATTTGATTCATCCTTTCATCCTACTAACCATCTTGTAAGTGTTAATTATTGATTTCAATAAACCTATAAATTGGGTTTTTGGTGTATATGATGAAATTAGCTTGATTAACTTGGAATAGGGTTGATAAATATGAAATTGAAGCTTGTAGTGATATATTATTGTTAGTTGATAGTTAATCCATGATTATAGGTGAAACCCTAACATAGAAATGAATAATTTGATATATGTTCATGAAGAAAGTTAGGAGTTTGAGTGATTTTACATGATTTATGATTTTAAAACTTGGAATAATGATGTATACATTGATAAGTGTTGATTAATGATGATGATAAACATTATTCAAGTTAAAAGTTATAAATTGATTATAGTGTTCTTGAGAATTATAGTGATTATGATGATATTCATGAGTTATATGAGAAATTCGGTATGGATTATGATTTTGAATACTTGATTGATAATCAAAGAGTAAAGTTAGAACTTGTGTGGCTAAGTATTCATGAAACCTAATATTGAGATTTTGATTATCTAGTGATATTGAAGTTAATGACCTTGTAATGGTTTAATCATGCTACTTGGTGATAAATAAAGTGATTAAAGTGATGTTGTGATCATAAGAATCATAACTTGATAAATGATCATGATTGGTTAACTATGAAGTTTATAGTTACTAAGTGTGTTGAATATTGATAATGAGTTTGAAACAGAGACACTGATATAATATAATGATTCAAGTAATAACTCATTGAGATTTGGATTATGAACCATGTGATATGATATTAACATGAGTTGATTACTATGAATGAGTTACTAACTCATTTTGTTTAATTGTATTCTCAGATATGGAGAAGACTCAGTGACATTAGACTACTGAGTGGATGACTGAGGTATTCGGTGAGTGGATCTATAACCTCAGTGTGATTTAGTTGTAACATGTTTGGTTACAACGGGTAACGTATTATTACTATTTTAGTTTTGCCATGATGATTATGGTTATTAGTAATAATACTGTTGATAGACTGTTTAGTCTGGAATGTTGACCTGATTGAAAATATGAATATGTGATCACTTGATATTTGGCCTTCGGGCTTCATGGTATTGAGGTCAACGTGGTATTTGGGTTTGGTTACTATTGCAAGACGACATGAATTTCCTTGTACTAATCGTTAATAGGAAATTAGGTCGTATGATATTAGTACCAAACTATCGGTCTCGTCCGTTATGGCCATACGGATATGTATGGTAAGTATTCTTGTAAAATCCCCGGGTATTATGATATATCAAGAACCACCGATCCTCATTGAATGAGATGTTATCTCATTGAAATTAGTTGTGTGTTCTTGGCTGAAGGTTTCCCCAAGAACCCTAGATACTTTGTGATATTGTGTGTTTACGATGCTTGATGTAGACAAAGTTGTTATGCTAAGTTGGGCTGTTGTTTATTTATTCACTCACTTAGCGTTATGCTAATCCCCCACATTCTACTTCCTGCAGGTCATAACTTTTGAGATATTATGGGTTGGGCAGGAAGCTTTGGAATTGGATGGAATGTTTGACAGGCTAATTACTCTGATGTCGTTTGATAAATAATAACATGTTTTGAATTATATAACACCTGTGTTGTATTATTTGGTTTGAAGAAAACTAAATTGTTGTATATTGCAAGTGGAAAAAGTTTATAGACATTTAGATCTGTTGTATAATATAATATATGTTGTAAATATACGCTTCCGAGATAAAATCATTATTATAATGGTTAAGTAAAAGCAGGGTGTTATACTTAACGACACCCGAATTCAAATTTTAGATGCGTTTTTACCAAAGCAATATAGTAGAAATAAAAATTTTTCGAGCTGACCTGGCATCTCGACCCCTGCCAGGGGCTCTGCCCCTTGGACCCCGCCAAGGGTTGCCACCCCTGGAACCCCGCTACCAGGGGTGCTGCCCCCGGACCCCCGTCACTTGAAAATACTTTAGACACTGAGTGTCAAACAATTACAACAACCGAACCACATACGATGTACTCGTACATAATGCGCATATACTTCGATAAGTACATGATACAACGAAATATATAATAATAATACTTTGGAATTATTATTACAAACTGTCACCAACGGGCCGTACATGTTTTCAAAACACGAACAAACAAACCAAATGTATTTGGACATTACTAGTTGTGTGATCAACTAGCATAGGTGATCTTCTGAGATACCTACTCATATTAACCAACGACCGTCTTGGACGCCCTTAGGTTACAGTCTTCGGACATCATTTCTTGGCTAAGCAACGCACGTTTATTGAGATAAACGCATCAGACTCAGGTGAGTCTCATAGCCCCTATTTCACTGTTTTTCACTCAGGGGTGTGATTCATTGCTCGTTTTATTTACATTTGAACGCAAGTACAAAACAACGCTTTATACTACATGAGTTTCTCACAACTAATCATTTTAAAGTCATCCACAACATAGTTTGGTAATACTTCTGTAGCGTGAATGTTAGTGTATGGTACCATATAGGATTGACAATCCTCGTCCTGGTTAGCAAGCACTAACTAGTCAAACGGACGCATTAGCATTTGTTCAGGCAAGTGTAGATTAGGCACTCATGGGGAGGCACCCTCGATCAGGTCCTTGAATGTGGATCCTGACACCCCAGTTAAGCTCAGACTATGTGCTCATGGCTGTATATACATCATCTATTTGCTTGATTGCAAATCATTATATTAAATCTTGCGGTTCATACGATATGTTTTGGCATACAAACCTGTGAGCTCACCAGCTTTTAGCTGACCATTTTTAGCATATCACAGGTACTCAGCAGTAGGTTGGGCTGTCTATCAGGATACTTTTAGCTCCAGTCATCATGCAAATATCAGAGATTTTCTTGCATTTTTATATTTTGTAAAAGTAATTATGTATTGAAATCTCTCATATTCAGAACACGGGCTATTGTAATAGCTTCACTTGATGTAAACATTTAACGTATCAATGTATTTTGTTAAACGACGCATATAGAGTCGTTCATTATATATCTTTGTGCTATTGATTACCTGATTAGTCGCTCCTCGACCCGAATCGCTTCCTCATCATAATTTGGGGGTGCGACAGTACTTCGCCGGGCGAGCGTCCAGCTCTTCGTCCTTTTCGTTAAAAAAGCCGAGGAGGCATTCTAAGCGAATAAACTTAAAAACATAAGCCCCCAAACACGTCTTAATGTTTTGCAATAAAATATTTAGGGTAAATGACAATAATCGGCTACGTACTGTCACGCGTTACTCCATGTATGCAACCTACCCATTAAATTGTCCATGTATGCAAAGAACCAAAAAAACTTGTACTGATGTGAGTAACATGGTAACCTGCTACATGTTGATCCGGTAACTATGATTATTTGGCTTTTTTATTTTAATATTAATGCTTACATGGAATTCATTGTAGCCACCTGTATCTTCTATTTGGGACCCACCCACTAACCTAACAGTTTAACACCACCATGACTTGATTTTCCTACAGACCTTCTTCTTGAATGCCGATGACCCAAAAAAAAGAAGAAATTGGAGTCATGACTTAAGCTTCCACCCCAATTTTTTAAAACTAAGATCTAAAAAATTTACTTTTCCTTCTCAAGAGTTTTCTTGTCTTCTATCTCAAAAGTGGATCTTGATGGATTTTACGTGATGAAAATAAAATGTAATCGTTGATGATGTTTCTGATGGCTTGCCGGAAAAACACAAGTTTACCGGCCTAAAAAAAAGCAAAACGTTATCAGGTATCAAGCCCACTTAAAGCTGACCCCATTTTATAGTTTAAGGTATCAATTAGTCCATCGCTATAAGGGAACTCAAGTATCAGGTATGTTAATAGACGGATGGTTTACGAACACGACGGCGACGACGATGGTTGTTGAATATACCTACTGCAATCCAGTCAGATTCCGACCTCGTTCACCTCTTCATTTTTCGCATTATCTCCTTGTCCCCAGTCTTAAGTTCCATAACAAGCTCTGATTGAAAACTTCGAAAATAAAAAAAAAATACAATTCACCAACAACCATCACCAAATCTGATGAGAGGCCGACAAAATAGATCCCAGGATGAATGGTGACGGATATGCGGTGGTGGTCGTGGTGGCTGAAGATTATAGGGTTTTGTATTGCTAGTCATTGTGTTTGTATTTAAGAATCAACCGAAAGGTTTTATAAGTGAAAGGTTGTTTTTTTTAGTTTATTTTTGGAGGCTTTGCTAGTGGCAATTGGTGGTTAAGTATAATGAGTGTGTTATGTGTATATTGATTATGAATTTATGATGAATGAATGGGAGAACGATGAAGATATGCTACTGTTTATGAATTTTTAGATTTTTTTTAATATTAATTAAAACTTAATACACCAAAAGAATAATTATAAGTCAAAAGAAAACAGAAAAGACGATATGACGTGGATGCCAATTGTATGTACACGTGTACAACTGATGTGGAAAAAATATAACATGGCAGCTGACGTGTCACCCAACTCAGCATTGTATAATATCAAAAGGTAAAAATGTACTTTTGATAAATCATAACACAAAATTATCCGGTTCATTGCATACATGAGCAATTTAATGGGTAAATTGCATACATGGAGTAACGTGTGACAGTACGTAGCCGATTTTTGTCATTTACCCTACCAAATATTTATCCTGCAAATGTTTTTTTTATAGGATTATACGATAACCCTTGCTAATAAGTCTGTATATATATGAATTATTGTACATCAACAATATAATACTCACAGAGAATTGAGTTTGTAACATTCCAAATTAAAATATATATATATATATATATATAAATTTTGGTGTATGTCTTAAATCAATGTTTTGACATAAAAAGATATTATTAGAGTTATTAAATTTAATCGAACCGGCTTTACTTTAGAATAAACACAAATGTAAATGGAAAATAAACCAACAAAGATTCAAGTTTTGTAATCAAATTTCTACGACTTTCGTCATAATTTCTCGATTATAAGTTTTATAAGAAAGTCACCAAAAAAGATATCCTAAATACTTGTAACCAAATATCCTCACATTTATAATCATCAAATACAACATATATATAATACATAAATCGTACTCGATCCTTTCGGCCTTTCACCTTCTCTAGCTAAGTTCCCATTTTTCGCGATGGAGTACCAAGAGATCATTTTGTCTGCAACATCCTATTCGATCAACTATTTTTCGAATTAATATTCGACTCTACTTCGCCTAGATTTATTCATAGGCCACCCTCAATAACTTACGCATATTACCATCAAAACCACCGTTTTATTGTGTAACAAATTTGAGTACAGTTACAAACCGAAATGTAACCTATCTCAATATTTGGTCACCACGACAAAAATAACGATAAGTTTGATGATATATTTAGTGGATGTTATTGAGGTTGAGCATGTACAATAACAGAAATTCCACTAGATGCAACATCGTTTGTGTCATTTGGGGTTGAGGAGACTCTTACACAGTTCGTACTAGTATTGGTTGTACTAGTGCTTTCATGTGTTGTAGATGTTGTTATACCTTGGGTTGGTGGGCCATCACCACTGAAATGAATATTGGGCTGAATTGGTGGTGGGCCTACAGGTAGTGACAGTGGGCCCACTGCTAAAAAAACACAACATCTACACAGTGGACAAGTGGAGTTGGATTGAAGCCAATGGTGAAGACATTCCTTGTGGAAAACATGCTTGCATGATGGCACTTGGATCAACTCTTCATTCAATTCGAATTCACCAAGACAAACACAGCATCTGCCAATATATAATCATATCAATATGTTTAAAATGATAATTCGATACGTTTCAAGTATTCCGTACAATTAGAGGCGCAAAGTAACTAAGTAATGTGAGTCATGTAACAGCTCAAAACATGTAATGTATTCGGTATGGTTCGTAACACCTGAAAAACGCCTTCACGTGAATTTGTATCTAGAGTAATTTTGTAGATGAATATGATTATAAACAATATATGATTGGAGAAAAATAGTAAATTGATGAATAGTTATAAATTAATGATGAAAATGAAATAGGGTTAAGTAATGCATCAAACTAGGTTAGCCTTTCCATTACAAATATCATCAAACAAATTTTTAATTTATATTTTAGATCCACTAACAAAATACCTGCAAAGTTCCACTAATTATTAGGATTAGGACAAAGATGTTAAAGTGAATGTTATTTTACATAGAATAAGCTAAAAGTGCACTATTGTTTTCAACTTTATATATTTCCCATATTTCTTTTATCTTTTACATAATTATATAATGATGGTGATTGAGAGCATATATGCCCCAGCCCCTGAAGATGAATGGCACTCATATTAGATTCTGCTTTATTTTTGTGATCATAAAATTCACACTTTTGAGAAAAAGAAAGGCTATTAAGTAGAATTTTATGTTCCAAAAGAATAACAAACATATGGGTAAATATACATCGTTGATTATAAAATTAGCATTAATTCAGTATGTCAATTCTCACTCCATGTGTTGTTATAATGTAGTATGACGACATACTTAGTATATGCAATATATTTGGCTTTGTCACATTTTTAATAATATATATAGACATCATTAAAATAGTATCTCTAATATATGTATGTATCTATCTATATTACAATAACAACATTACCCAATATCGTTAAAGAATGGTCTGAGTAGGTAAGATTTAGACAATCGTATCTCTACCCACGGGTAGAGAGACGGCTTCCAGAATATGTATGTATCAGTATTATTTCTTTCAATTGATCTTAGTTATACAATATAAACATGTTAAATTAATTAGTAAACTTACACTGAATCCTTTGCTTTTAAATTTTCATCAAAAACAACTTTTGGGAGCTTATCCTTGAGACCTCCTTTCAATCCCATTACATGAGGCTGTAAAATCATCATCATAAACACAAAATTAGCATGTGACATTACTATTGATATAGACTTTCAATGATTGTAATAATCTCTTGTACCAAGTTGTACCAAAAGAACATTCATTCCCTACAGAAAACACAAGAATTTACAAACTATTTATGATCATGTTAAGAATATAGTTACCATGGGGAGAAATGAAGTAGTATAATTGAAAGTAGAAGTTGGAAGTGTTGGTGGAACAGAGGACAGAGCATAAGCCCTTCTTTTGAGATAAAACAAGTAGAACAATAGAAATAGTATGATTGAGAAGAGGATTGGAATTGAGAATATAAAAGCTTGATAAACTCTAATTTGAAGTGCATGAGAGTAAGGATGATAGTTGATGTTTGGAGTTTGAGGAACACTCATTTTTGATTTTTCACTCTCAAACCCAAAAACTAGACTTGAAAGTTAACCTACAAAGCCGTCTTCAATAGAAACCGAACATCAAGGAAGGCAAGCCTTTATATGTTATGAGAATCTGACTACTTAATCATAAAAAGTAAGTCGTGTTTTATACGGAGTATATGTTTTTATAATTGTATATTAGCAAGTTGTGATGGGATGAGATGGGAGTGGGGATTTGATATTTATGAGGTTGGGAAAAAGGATCTCATTGACAATGAAATTTGGTAATAAAAAAGCAATGCAAATATAAGGTTTTGAGGACAATATATATTGGAGCCTAACTTTATTTCAGATTAGGATTGCACATTCCCACTAAGAGTGATTACTGGATATATACACATCTTCAGGCGATTTTCTTTTGTCGATAAAAGAAGATAGATTAGAGTCAGTAGTCTATTTTGAATCACGCATGCGTATACAAATATGCCAACTCAAGGTTGTATTGACACACTAACCTGCTCTTGTCATATATGATTGAAAGGAGGTTCTAGTTGTTACTTGTTAGGTTTACAGAGTAGGACCTGTAGCTCCAAAGGAACGATTTTTAAATGCTTAACTTTGTGCATTATACGTAAGTGTCACCAGATATTGAGTTGTACACTTCCATTATATCATATATTCCATGAAAGGAATAGACTTGATACTCATGTTTTAGTGCCCTCAATAGTTCCTTGCTTCAGCCTCTAATATTTTAAAGTGCTTTTTCTATGATTTTGACAAGATATTTTTGTGGTAGGCTGAAATGTTATCCACAACTGATGTTTTTTTAATGAGTTTTGGCATCTTTTTACACAACTAGTTTTAGTTCATCCTTCCATCTAAAAGTCATATCCACAGATTGAAACTATGCAATTTAAGTTTTTTTTACTAATGTTCTTTATTTATCAATATTTTATTTTTTAAAACACATGTAAGATCTATCTATGAATGATAATCTACTATGTATGAAATCAGGGGTGCAGAACTGAGACACTTTTCTGTTGACCGTCAAAGTCAATATATCGATCTGCATAACGTTATTACCTGCGTCTTTCTCACTATGAACTTCATCTGTCACTACTATGAACTTGTTCCTCGACCCAAGCTCTACCAAGTCAAGTACCTACTTTCAGGTATATGGATGTGCATTCTTAAAGTGAGTATGTGTTTTTTCTTTTTTCTTAATAAACCAGAACTAGATAATAAGTCGAACAAAATGGGTTATTTGAGATGTTGGATGTGCTTTTTGAGTGTTCAGTGAATTCTATCCATACAAGTAAAACGAATACATAAATCTACCAGAAATGATATTCTTGTGAAGAAAATGAAATACACATAGGGAGATGGAGTAAAAGTCTTCCAAATTGGGTTAGAAGAAGTGGTTGTTAGTTTAACTGTATTCTACATTTCTACTATATGATGAGAAAACAAACTGCTAGTTTAACCTGTTAATAGTCATATTATCAGCAGCAGATCATGTCTATCAAAAAATCGAGAATTGATTGTGGTCTCAGTAATTAAATATTCATTTTAAAACGTAAATCTTAGTGATGCAAATCAACATTCAGAAGGTTCTATACATTCATGAAAACATATGAATTATGTTATGTACAGCTCCTTATTTTCAGAGTGAACAAATATATACCAAATTCTTTATATGAACAAACTTATCCAAAGACAGTCGTCTCTCCATGGACAGAAACCTCTGCTTCGATCCAACAAACATCCTTTAACAACAACCCTCTATTTGTCTGAAAGAACGTGCCATGTGAAATGTATCTTTGCCAACCCCATTCCGGTTTTGAAGCACTGAACCAGTAACTTGCTGCAATTTATAAATGACTGTGAGCTTGTGATATAAATTACAACTTGATGGTATGCATATATTTGTGAGTGATGGGATATATTTACCTTTTCCATAGAAATGCCTTGTATCCAACTGATCCAAAATACGAATCGTAAATTCTGCAAGAATCTTGCTTCCAGATGGAAGTTGTTCAGGATCAGCCATAACCAATCTAAGAGACAGATAGCCACCAATACTGCCTTTTCCATTAGGATATAGATGGATCTTCCTGCTCAAATTCAAGTAACCAATGATATCTAGTTGTTGATATATATCTAAGTTTTTTATCAAGTTATGTTGCAAAAAAAGAAAAAGAACAAGAACAAGAACAAGAAAAAAAATAAAGCTAACGAATGATCGCTAGTATATCATTTGCAGTAGTTAAAGAGGAATCCAAGACACGAATAACAGGTTTTATTTGTTTTGTCTTTGCACAAAGTAAAAGTGTGATGCATATTTGAAACATTAAAGTTGAATGAATAATTGATGGAAACTAATATGTATACCATTTGTGATCACCAGCGTTGAATATGTTTGAACTTTCACAGTCTGCGTTAACTTTTGAGTAGTTGCTGACTTTCCATGTGTGTTTATATAGAACTGCATCTTTTACCATCGACAAAGACTCGGTTTTGCCTTTACTTCTCTCTTTACAGACAAACACCTCTGCTCCAAACACACAGTTGTCTCCAAGAAGATAGCCATTGCTAGAATCACCAAATGCTTTCAGACTGATGAATTGATCAAAGCCCCATTCAGTTCTTAAACGATGAAAGCGTCTTCCTTTACTCATTGCATCTGGGTTGGGTTAAATTTCAAACAAACTTTAGTTGTTATATGTGTGCATGACTGCATGTGAATATTACTTGAATAAGCTTCATACATGATACAAAGTAGAAGTGTCTATTCCCTGCTTTTTTAGAAGATGAGTCAATTCGGGTAGCATATTTTATAACGGGCCAAACTGATAAAATAGAGTAGTACGTTATCTGAAATTGAAACAGGCCTAGTGGGTCGAATGTGTTACACAGGCTAACAGTCGTCTAATGTGTACTCAAATTATAAGAACGGTCTAAATCGTTTAATTCAAAACATATTATATTATTATCTTGATATGTAGTATTTAGTCATATTTAACAGGTTAGTTATGTACATATAATAGATGCGCAGACGGTGTCAGTGGTTCCTGCCCAACCTGATCCCACCTATTTTGACCCATAAGAGAAGTTGCTAGCATTGAGCCATGGCCTAATAACCTAACTGACCCGCCCGTCTTGCCACTTCAAATATAGGAACCCGTTACCTTCAACTTTTAAGTAAGTATCATTGTTCTGATCAAGTAGAAAGATCCTGAAAGTCGCATAGACCTCCCAACCAGGGGGGAGTGAAGTTGGGTCTGCCATGGCCAAGTACACCGACAAGAATTCTCCAATGTTCTTACTCTTGTTACCATTTGGGTGAATCACCAGCTTCCTACAGTTCAGAAACATAAATAACCTGGGTAAATGTTTACCCTGTACCTTATGAAAGAAGGAAGTACCATTTGTAGCCTCCAGCTTCAAACTCGCTTGATTCATATCTTTCAACATTTTGTTTTGTTAATAAAGAAAGTTGTTGAATGTTGAGAATGTAATGAGCAGGTGGTGCCTCAGATGTTGATTTCAAAGCCCCTGAAACATTATAATGAGCAACAAACAAGTAATTCCAACTTGAAAGTAAGTTTTTTGCGTTTCTTCAGCTTGAAAGTGAGAAATGTTATGAAATTTCCAAGTATTATGTTCGAGTCTAGAAATAAAAGAATGCGTTTCAAGTTCTTTTTCTCTTCTCTTTTTTTTAAGTAACTCTTAAGAATTTGTTTAGTGGGTAAGACTAGGAACTGCGACTTTAGTTGGTTTAAGTTTGGGTCTTGATATTTACACAGGGAGAATTGTTTTATCCACAGGGAGTTTGATAAAAATTGCCTTCAACTACCAGTGTACAAAGTGAAAACACCTGTGGCAAAATCATTGCCCTTGAAGTTTTAGTCGAACATTTTATTGTCGTTAGTTGAACCTAAAGATGGTTTTGTTCATGTGTATGTTAAAATATATGATCCAACTTGTTGCGTATAAAGGTGCCGAAGATGATGCAAAAAGAAAAGTTAGAGATTACCATGTTGGTCACCTTGGGTAAGACTTGCATCTGATTCACCAATGGCCATGTGAAAGTGATACACAAGTGAAAAGTCAATTGAGATGGAAATAATGTATCAGAGAAATGGTTTGTGAAAATCAAAGGATAATGGAGGACTATTTATATGCTTCAGAATTATAGTTACCTCTAAAACATTTATTCTCTACTTGCTAGACATTTAAATTGAAAGCCCAAAATTAAAGCTAATCAAAGTATTTCAAATTTAGAGGTTCAAGCAAGGAACCAATACATGGGCATTAATAATGTCAATGAGTACAAACAATAAAATAAAAATGATATTGTCACTTGAATGGATACAAACAAAAAAGTAAGCCTCAAACATTGTTAGGGTATACTTGGTAACAAGTAGCTGGAGTTGAAGTTTGTGCCCGAAGTTAAAGATTCTTTTACAAGTTATTTAAAGAAGCTTCTTTTAAAAAAGGATTCTCGGAGATTCTTTTTTCAATAATCTCATTTATATTTTGTTGTCAAACAGAGATGAGGATTGAAATTATTAAAAACTAGAACTTCAACCTCTTATGATCCCTTAA
Organism: Helichrysum umbraculigerum; assembly: GCA_949592205.1. NCBI lineage: Eukaryota > Viridiplantae > Streptophyta > Magnoliopsida > Asterales > Asteraceae > Helichrysum > Helichrysum umbraculigerum. The sequence goes on along the minus strand of CATIUR010000001.1, from coordinate 199,132,426 downwards.
AATTTCTTTAAGCCAAACATACCATTATACTTTTTCTGTGTCCAGAATCATATTTCCCAAAGTACAAGGGTTATATTAACAAAATAATAAAAAATAAGGGCTACAAAATATTAGAAAATAAATAAAAATTATTCTTATCCATATAACATCTCATTTCCGTATCACACTTCCAAAAAGTCAAAGATAGTCAAAATCAGCAAAACGATGTCGTTATCAGCACCGCCGTCGTCATCTCTCTCGTTCTCAACTTCCCTATCATTATCCTCCGGCAACCACCGGCAGCATTTCTACAACCACCGTATTAATTACCGTGTAATTTCACCTAGATTTTTGTTACGATGTGCAATGAGGTCATCTTCGCCGGTTGCCGAGTCACCAAAAAGGAAGAAATTATGGAAACAAGGAGAGTACCCTGGTGACGTGTCTAGTAATTCCGGTGATAGGAACAATAAAAAAAGAACGCCGATTAAGAATATTAAAAAGAAATTGGATCGTAAAAGTAATTTGAATCCGTGGGTTAGTACGGTTACTGAAGCCTTATCTGATTGTATTGAGAATAAACAGTGGTTAAGAGCCCTACAGGTAATTTAATTATTAATTGATTTTAATTATATACTTGTGGTTATCTATTTTGTACTGATTTAAAAAAGTTTACCTTTACCCAAACTTGTTAAAAAAATGCTTAGTAGCTTAATGCATTATGTTAATGTTAATAAGTTGTATTTAGAATTTAAAAAGTTAATGGCTTTACAACTTAATTGGGCTAAATAAGTTGTTTTAAATTAATTGATATAAGTTAAAAGCACAAGTTGTGTATTGGTATCTTTGTAATTTCATGATGGTTATCTTTTTAGTGATGGAAGACTTGTTTGGTTGTTGAAAAGTTGCAAGTTAAGCTTGTATCTGCAATCGAATCTTGTGGCTTGATGACTAGAGTAGTAATGTGTTTGTGTTGCAAAACGAGATAATGGTGATCTATGTGTCAGGAAATTTTGTACTTGTGTGATTTTCGTTGCATGTTCTGATCTGTTTGTTACATTTTGATGCATTGGGTTTGTATGTGCTTAGATCATTTTAGGGATCAGATATATCATATATTTATCCATCTGGCAATCACAAGTAGCTCGCTGTTTTAAATGCTTGTTTAAATTTTGCATCTGAATTGACTTTTGACGTCTGACAGTTTACTGCTGTTACAGAGCCTGTTCTTCTAAACTATATGGTTATGTAAAATGCATATAGATTGATGTACGCTGTGGAATCTGTGGATGTTGATTGTATTTGAGTGACTAGAGGGGACATATTGGACGGGATGGGTAACGGGTCAAAACAGTTTTGTTTTTGGTATAGGTTGGGTCAACCTGAAAGGCTGAAACACGTATTGTTCGATATTATTTACTATAATTTTCATATACAATTAGTGACAACCCATATTTGACTTGTTTCTTTTATGCATTATTATTCAAGGGGACTTTTGAGTTTTGACACATTTGACACGTTCAGCCCTCTCAACTGTTTTTTTTCCAAAGCTAGTTTTCCGATGTAGCCTGTTAGAAATTAAAGATCACGAATTGACCTTATTTTATAAGTAAGTGAGTCAAGCTTGGCATATCTAATTGGAACCACTGAATTTCTTTTTTCAGGTATTTGAGATGCTAAAGGAACAGCCATTTTATCAACCAAAGGCAGGAACTTATATGAAACTCATTGTTCTACTCGGAAGATCTGGGCAACCACAACAAGCCCGAAATCTGTTTAACTCGATGATTGAAGAGGGATTAGAACCCACTGCAGAACTATACACTGCATTGCTCGCTGCTTACTGTAGAAGCAATATCATCGACGAGGCATTTAAAATTCTTGACGAAATGAAGACCCTTCCTTTATGCCAACCAGATGTTTATACATATAGTATTCTAATTAAAGCGTGCGTCGACGCTGCTCGATTCGATCTTGTTGAATCACTGTATGAACAAATGGCTGAAAGATCAATAACTCCCAATACAGTCACTCAAAATACAGTCTTAGCTGGATATGGAAAAGTCGGGAAGTTTGATTTAATGGAAAAAGTGCTAAATGGAATGCTCGATAGCAGTTCATCGAAACCAGATGTATGGACAATGAACACGATACTTAGCTTATTTGGCAACATGGGTCAAGTTGAAACTATGGAAAAATGGTACGAAAAGTTCAGAAATTTCGGAATCGAACCAGAAACAAGAACGTTCAACATTTTAATTGGTGCATATGGGAAGAAAAAAATGTACGACAAAATGTCAACAGTTATGGAGTACATGAGAAAGCTTTCGTTCCCGTGGACGACATCCACTTACAACAATGTAATCGAGGCGTTTTCAGATGTGGGTGACGCGAAAAACATGGAGTACACATTTGATCAAATGAGAGCTGAGGGTATGAAAGCTGACACCAAGACGTTTTGCTGTTTAATCAGAGGGTATGCAAATGCTGGCCTTTTTCATAAAGTGATAAGCATGGTGGAATTAGCTGGGAAATTGGAGATACCTGAAAACACATCGTTTCATAACGCTGTAATTTATGCATGCGCAACTGCAGATGATTTGATGGAAATGGAAAGAGTTTACAAGAGGATGAAGGATAAGCAATGTAGGGCCGATGCAACGACGTTTTCGATTATGGTTGAAGCTTATAAAAAGGAAGGTATGAATGACAAAGTGTTTGATTTGGAACAGGAACAGGAAATGATGTTGAATCCTAATCAGGGGTTAGTTATTTAATTCAAGTTTTTATCACAAAGCTCGACATATAGAGGTTAGATTTGGTACCTAAAGCCTAAAGGGGTAGTTGGTACAAATTGAGTACCAAAAGAATGGTTGGTATCTTTGTAACGTTTGGGTATGCTGTATTTTGTTATGTATATAGAAAATGAGTGATGTTTTTCACTTTTGCTCCTTGGTTCATAAGCTAGGATGACAAGATAGTGTATTAGTGTAATACTGTAATAACAAGATACTGTTTCACCGGTCCAAATTACTCTATTGGGCTCAGCCCAATTATTCTATCTAGTCCAGTCCAGTCCAATCCAATGCATACATTATTTTCACCTAAAAAATGTCCCTCAAAAGTCAAATACCTATAAACAATAGTCGAATGACACGTGACTATACTTTTTGCTTACTCATCAAAATATACCCTCAAATTACTACGCACGTTCCTACTGGTATCAGCGGATCCAAGATTTGGGGTGGTGATTCGTACGAAAGGTATCTTAATTTTTGTAAACCACGATACAAACAAAAAGAATCTATCAAAATATTAAATTTTTTATTAAAATAAAATAAAATATGTGGCTATAGTGGATGAGTGTTGATAAATACAACACATATTTTGATACATACAACACACTTTACACAATTAATGCATATAGTACAACATGTTAATACACAGTTTTGTTGTTTGAATTAAAATCCATGTTGTATTTATCGCCTCCCATAGTGGCACTATTTTTAACGTGGCTCTGCCCTGACTACTGACTAGATCTACGGATCTCGTTTACGATTTACCCATGTATGGTCTAAAGGCAGTGGCGGACTTATGTGGGGTGTAGGGTATGCACTTGCATACCCTATGAACAAGTTTGCCAGTGTTAAAAATTTTATTTTCATGAAGTTATTGATATCTTAATACTAAAGTGCATACTTTGTGAAAAACTCGTGCATACCCATTTCAAACTTTGACAGAAAATCCTCTTCAATTTAAAAATTATGATGAAGTTAACACATAAAAATTCGTTTGTACGTTTCTATTCAGTCAGTTTTTCCAAAACTTCTCCATGTTTTTTTTATGGTACGGTATTCTTCAACACCACTTCGGTGTTAGTTGTCGGGGCCCCTCGCTTCGCCTAGATGGTAGTCGCCTCCCTCTAATCGTTCGTTGATTGCCGCCTCATTGGTAGCTCTTTGGGCAGATTCTACCCTTGCCCCTCAGCCCTTGCGACATTTTTCGATTCTACTCTCTTACTAAGTAAAAAGAAAACCTTAATTGAAACAAACTTGTATTCCGTATGAACTAACTCCTTATTTCCGATGAAAACTATATCTTTGGGCAAAATAATTTTTTTTACTACAATCGAGTCGACAAAATCGACTCGAAATTTTGACCCGAGAAAAACCCGAATGAAAATATTTGAACACTTTAAATATGTGCATACCCAATAACGAAATCCTAGATCCGCCACTGTCTAAAAGTGTTGAAAGAAATTTAAGATATAGTTCTAACTAACAATTTATTATATTCTGATTAGTATTATATTATACTTTCTCAAGAATTATACAAATTAAACTTATCAAAAGATCGATATGATTCGTATATATCATACCGTTAATGGGTATGACGAAATATGCCATCCATTAATTAATGTTAATATATATGTTACACGCACTTATCTAGGAATCCAATTCTAGATGAATATTGGTGTCAATGAAACATCAAAGTCATCAACCAATATTTAGAGAATCAAAGCTTTTAATCTTCATATAAAAGTTGAATTCCATTCCCATCTTTGCAAATTAAAATGTCACACAACTTATAAACCTAGCAAAAGTAAACCCTTTCATCCATCACAAGATTAAAACTCAGTTTCAATTTTCAGAACAAGTTTTATTAAGATTATAAGTATTACACTCAAAACTTTTAAATCAAGATAAAATTCAGTTGAACTAACAATGATCATAAGCTTCAAAGAAGACAGGAACACAATAGAAAGTATAATATAATGAAGTGCTAAAAAGCAAATGAAACATAATCAAATGCTTCATTTAATTAACCTTCCCATTTGAGATCCTTCACCACCTCCCAAGTGAAATCAGGATCATCTCTACCAAAATGTCCATAAGCAGCAGTCTTCAAAAACCTACCATTCCCTCCCCTCTTCAGATCCAAATCGATCGACATCATCCCCGGCCTAAAATCAAAGTTCTCTTTCACAATCTTCAATATCTCCTTATCGGGTATCTTCCCCGTTGCATACGTGTCAACAAAAACTGACAACGGGTCAGGGACACCAATCGCATACGATACTTGAACAAGCGCCCTCCTTGCGATCCCACATGCAACAATACTCTTAGCCGCTTGCCTTACAATGTAGGCCCCACTACGGTCCACCTTAGTAGGATCCTTCCCAGAAAATGCACCCCCTCCATGAGCACCCCAACCACCATAAGTATCCACAATGATCTTACGACCCGTGAGCCCCGCGTCACCATGTGGCCCGCCAATCACAAAACGGCCCGATGGGTTCAAGTGAAAAATAGTCTTTTCATCAAGATAATTCTCCGGAACCACTGGCTTAATCACATGTGCTTTAAGATCAGCAGCAATCTCATCATTAGTAACCGTCTCATCATGTTGAGTCGAAATGAGAATAGTATGCACACGTAACGGAACCATAGCTCCGTTATCGTTATGGTACTCAACCGTCACTTGCGTTTTCCCATCGGGCCTAAGCCAAGTACAAGTACCGTTTTTTCGTACTTCGGTCAAACGGGCTCCTAGCTTTGTCGCAAGGACATGACTAAGTGGCATAAGTTCAGGGGTTTCATCAGTTGCATACCCAAACATATGACCTTGGTCACCCGCCCCGATTTCCTCAGGTTTTTTGGTCAAATGACCATGAACACCCTGAGCGATATCGGGGCTTTGTTGTTCAATATTCACAAGGACTTTGCAGTTATCAGCGTCTAGTCCAACATCATGAGAAACAAAACCAATCTGACGACAAGTATCACGCACAATCTTTTCGTAATCAATGACAGCTTTGGTGGTAATCTCACCAAAAACCATAACCATGTTGGTTTTGGTGCAAGTTTCACAAGCAACTTTGCTTTCAGGGTCTTGTGCAAGACATGCATCAAGAACTGCATCAGAGATTTGATCACAGAGCTTGTCTGGGTGCCCTTCGTTAACAGATTCAGATGTGAACAAAAAGGTCTCCATAATTGCAAAAGTACCTACAATTTTTCCATTTCAATTAAAAAAAGTAATACGACTATACGAGTATGATTTATTTAATGGGCTTATCGGCTTATTATTAAGCTTTCCTAATGGTTTAGTATAAAACTTTTGACCCCAATTTGATAAGCTCATAAACTGTACAAAAATGAACCTATAAGCCTTAACAAATTTCAATAGGCAGATAAGAGCCACATAACATTTTGAGTTTTTAAAGAAAATTCTTGGAAGGATATATAGTTTAGAGCGAGTTTATTTAAAAAAAAAAACTACTACAGTATCATTTTTTCTTTTCTATTCTTATAGAGTTTTGTATCAAGTAAATTCGAAAAATGCATTCAAATGTAAATGACCGTAAATTATAGATTACATTGTCTCATAAATACAAAATCACAACTCGAACACGTATTTATCTTATATAATGAATTGAAACATACTCTTGTAAACGACTCGTATAACTTGATACCAAAACAAACCTTTAATTAAAACCTATATATAAATTTATAGCCATAGTCCATGGTAGCACGTGATATATTAACACAAAAATCATCATCATATGTATATGATGATGACGATGATTTAGTAGTAATTAAAGTTGTGAGATCGATGAATAATACCTTAGGGAAGCAGAAGGTGGTATGATACGAAGACGAAGAGGACCCAGAAACCAAAAGGAGACAGACAAGTAAGTTAGGGAGGAAATAAAATAAAAGTGGAGTATAAGAAGATATGTGTGTATTAGTTATGGAAATGATATATTGCTATTTCTAGACTTCATCTGATTCGTTCATATTTTTCGTTAGGCGGTGCAACCGTATCTTCAATTATACGGTTCATTAATAATTATTAATTTAATTTATTTATATTATCACCTTCTAAGTTTGTTGGAACTTGGAAGGCAAATGAAAACTCTTCAGTCAGCTAGTAAATTTTTTTACAGCGCTCAGCCAGAAATTTTAGTGAACAGTTACACATAAAATTTGAAGTTCACTCTACTTATTAGCTTATTAAGGGGCCGCTTGATTTGAAACGAGGAATGGGAAAGGAAATGGTGGGGAATACAATCATATATTCCATTACCATTGATGTTGCTTGGTTAATTTTGTTAAGCAATGGGACTAATAATTACTTCTTATATTGACATTTCTCGTTAAAAAAAACTCCAATAGTTTAAAGCAACAATGAAAATCAAACAACAATAATAAACACTAAAGATAGTACATTTTGCATCAAACAATTATAACTAGATTTAGGTTCAAATGAGTACATCAACTTTGTGTGAGAATAAAAAATCAATCTCAACCACTCATTTTCATCAAATACCCATTTTCCCTTCTTTATCATTCTGATTTGGATTTGGATTTGGATATTACCTATTTTCGCACACAATACCCATTAGAGATGATCTAATCTATTTATTGGATCACTTAAGGCTCGTCTAGTTACCAAAAACTCCCTAATTTTTCTATAAAACTTCTCTACTAAAATAAGAATTGTAACACCCCTAAAATACGTAAGTTTTTATAGTTTAATATACGTTTACGTTTCAGTTTTTATATGTATTTAATATGTTAAATGTTTAAAGTAACGAAAAGGTTAGAATTTGGTTAGAGGACTAACCAAATAAAAGAAAGTAAGTTAGAAGGGTTAAATGTGTAAGGAATAAAAGTTCAGGGGGTTAAAATGTAAAATGTTAAAACATATCCCCTACAGATTCTGAAAAGTTCCAGATTATTATCATATGTACGTATGTGCGTGTATTGAGAGGGAAAACAAGAACAAAAGCAAGAAATCAGAAATTGAAGAAGGAATTGAGTGAACTAGGGCTTGTAAATTCGAATTAAACATCTCCAAGGTATGTATAGTCTTTCTAGTTGCTCAATTTAAGTTAGGGTTTTAGTTTTATAAACCCTAGATGTTGAGAAAGTATATGAAAGTTAGTTAATTAGCTTAATTGGTGTTCCATATGTGTTTATGAACTAAGTAGTAGGTTTAATTTATGATAATTTGATAAAAGAAAGTGTTATCATGTGTAAGTGGGTATGTATGAGCTATGTATGTATGTATAGTGATAAATTAAGATGATGTTGATGATGATCAATGATAATCATGATTAGAAGAGTGATGAATACCCATTTACATGTGATTAGAAAGTTAAAGTTAAAGTATGGAACACTAATGATTAAAATAGGTGTTAGAGGTCTAGCACCTTAATTGTATGATTGAATTAAAGTTATAAGATTAAGTGAAAATGATGAAATAGGTGTTAGTGAGTAACACCTAGTTATGAGATTAAAGTTAAGAAAGTAAAAGAGTTATGTTAATTGATCATGCTATATGTTTATATGTATAGGTGATCAAGCAAGAGAAGTTAGTTCAAGTTGTGTAAAGTTTCAAGAGAAATGTAAGTAGATAGATATGAATGTGGAGTCAAGTAATGGGTGAGCCATTAGCTTGACGGTTTTCCAAGTAATGGATCATGACCATTAGCTTGGTATAAATGTTAACTAGTATTAGTTAACATGATGATGTTTAGGGATCCTTAATGTGATGATGTTTATGTTTATGTTAAAGCTTCCATTACTTACTACGCATTAGCTTACGTGTTATGTTTAAATGTTTCAGGTGAGCCAAGTGTCAATAGAGGGAACTTGGGTAAAGGGCACGTGTGAAGCTTTTGGTGGAGCTTGTTACTTAGTTCGGTAACAAGTCTTATCCCTCTTAATCATGCTCTGGATATATGTACACCCCTTTTTTTGTAAAAGTTATGACATTAGCTTATGTTTTAAAGGAATGTTAAGTCTCACTTATGAAGTGATGTTGAAAGTCAAACTTAAAGTCAAAGTCAGTTTTAGTGAGACTTGTATGTTGAAAGTTGATAAATGTATGAAATGAATATTAAAGTCATGTTTAATGAGAAAGTTTCATTTTGAATGTTAAAAGTGTCAAAAGTTGAAATTATAGTCAAATGTTGATGTTAGTAAGTTAGTCTGACTTAGACTAGTCAATTGGGCGAGAATTGACCAAAGGAATGGGTTAAATTGGTCAAAGACCCAATCGGGTCGTTTTGGTGTCCATATGGGCGACAAATAAGGTTTACGAGTCAAAACAAGTTATACTTAAGTAAAGTCAAATGTAATGACACTAATAAGTTGTAAATGATGTATTGAAAGTTTGGTAAAAAGACCAAAGTCAGATTTTAAGTGAATTAGAACTTGGTGTGTAAAGATTTTGGTTAGAAATAACCGAAATTGAGTTAAAGGGTCAAAATGCGATTTATCGCGAAACTTGAAAAAGTGAAAATGAGGAAATGTTTATTTAGTTAAGTTACGCGTGTCTGCAAAATTTTAGGTCACCAGGTGTTGTCGTTTAAAAGTTATGCACGTTTGAAGTTCGACTTTTGGGACATAAGTGCACAAATCTGCTGTTCTGGGTCGAAGCAGGCTGCTTCCTATTGAAGCCGGCTGCTTCAGCTTAAGGCCGGCGGCTTGGGCGACCGGCTTGGTTTTAAAAGGGTCTGGAAATGAGTTTTCGACCAAAAAGGGTTGAAGCCGGCGGCTTCAAAAGGAAGCCGGCGGCTTCGTCAGTGTTTTCCGAAGGTGATTTTAAAACGGTCATAAAAGATGAACCGTAACTCCGTTTTTGACATTCTTTATACCGTCGGAAAGCTTGAAGAGTCTACTTTCTGATGGTCAAGTCCTTTTAATGAAATTTTAAAATTTTCAATATATTAAATTAGGAGTAAATGTGTTGGTACAAGGGTAATTGAAAAAAAAAAAAAATCGGGATGTTTCAAGAATGTTATAAAACGTGTTTAAATCTAAGTTTTCTAAGGAAAAAAGAACATTATACTTTTCTATTTGTAACTAAAAAGTTCAAAACTAATTTTTATGATTCTAAAAAAATAGAGAAATTGTAAATAAACGTACCCTTAATGTACCAATTTCCGTGTGTGTTTTTAAAGCGAGCATATATGTTCAAATTTATGACTTGACGAACAGGTACTTAATATGCGTTCACAAATCAGGTTTTCGGTTTTTCTTCTATTTAACCTCGACAAACTTATCATCATATCTTTACGATGCAGACACATTAGGAATTGTCTTCAACCCCAACATACTATACTGGTCCATATCTAAATGCCAACAGTAACCCATCGATCCCTAGCTACGACTATATTTAAAACTCGTATAATGACTTGTTTTCCACATTTTGTGAGCTACAATTAAATGTCAGACTTCTAATGTGGAAATGTAGCTCACAAATTCAATTTCTTCTCTGTTAAAAATATAATAATGAAAAATTCATAACATCTCATACAAGTTCTTCAATTCAGCAACTTTAGATTGTCGTCTTCAGGTGTAGATGCAGGTATGCCGATCAACCTTTTATTTGTCACATTCTAGATTGGCAAAAGACATAAAAACCTTATCGTACCAAGCATATACATATATTTTGAATCAGGGGAGAAAGAAATGTATTAAAAATGTTCGAAACCAATGGTGGAACTTGAACATCTTTTTACCAAAATCATATGACATGTAATATCATGCTATACTATACTATACATATGCATAAAAATAAAACGTTTAATTATTATACTATACAAAATATACCAAAACGATTAACCATAAAATTGGATCAGAGGCGGTAGTCCTTTGTAAACGTTCATATTGTTTTTATCTTTTCTATTAATGATACTACTACAAAATACAAAATAAAATAATGGATGCTTAAATTTTGGGGTTATATGACAACTTTTAAAATAAAAGTGTTAAAATAGACTTTTACAATAATTATAGGGGTATTATTGAAAACACGTACTAAAAATAATAAAATAATCTGTCATCTTCTCCCTGTGACACCCGGAAGCAACTCTCCTCCATTTTTGCACAAATTTGAGGTTTGTTTTCTTATTATAAATAACTTCAATAATTAGTTATAGTGATTATAAACTTTAGTTTATTTGTTATAATACATCATTATATTGTATCAAATCGTTTAATGCTCGTTATACTTATCGATATTTTTCTGTAATTTGAAACCCTAGAAAATTGATGTTTTTTGCCCCTGGCATCTCCAATGTATGCAATAAATATCATATCAAATTTGATGAGTAAAAGTGATTTGATACACCAAAACGAGCTAATGTATCTTCCAAAAATTTTACACCAAAGTGATTTTCACATGTACAAATTACCCCTAATAGTCTACTTCAATTAATTATTATCTTATTATTATTATTAAAGCTACAAACTTTAGTTAGAAAGTTATTATATATTCATCATATATTGATTTTGAACACCTGACTAAACTTTATGGAATCAAAATGTGTTTTACGTGGACTGACGTGTGTTCGAGTCAAATAGATTTCGTAGATATACACACAGACAGTTTTTGCATTGAAGTTCTTGACATATTGGTTTAACATGGTGCAGTTGTCCTACAACAGAGTGATTTCCCATATGTGAAACAACAAGGTGCAATCAATAAGTATCCTGAAGCGATTAAGTCGATTTTTGTTTCCATGGAAGATGGAGCAATATCTCCCTCGGCTTATGACACTGCTATGCTTGGGTTGCCCTGATAGAAGATGTTGATGGACCAAGTGGTGGTCCTTAATTCCCAATAAGTCTACAATGGGTTGTGGACCATCCGCTACCTGATGGTTCATGGGGTGAACCATTAATGTTTTTGGCTTTTGATAGGCTCATCAACACAATGGCGTGTGTGATTGCACTAACCTTTTGGAAGGTTCATCCTGATAAGTGCGAGAAAGGTAACATCACTATGAATGTGTCTGTAGATGAATTAAAATTAAAATACGTATAAGCTAAATGGAAAATTGTGATTAAGTATTAAATAAGTAAGAGTGTGAAATTTGAGTATGGTAGCTTTCTTTATCCCAACTTATTAGTGCCCTCCGATGACTTTTTTCATATAGTTTTGGTAAGGAAAAAAATATTAATTAAACTGTATTACTTTCTGAATATCATATTCCTAAGTAGAGTATCTCATCATCTTATTATTATTTAAGTTTAACAATAAACAGGGCATAAATTTGTGGATGAAAACTTGAACAAGCTTGTAGATGAGAAGGAAGGACACATGACACCTGGCTTTGAAATACTGTTTCCTATGCTCATTGAACTCTCACAAAAACTAGAAATTAAACTTCCAAACGATTCTCTCGTCTTGCAAGAGATCTACGCCAGAAGAGATATAAGGCTCGCAAAGTAATTAGTCGATCTCCTTTGATTGTTTCATATATAAACATTATTATCGTAAACCTGAAATAAAATTATACGAGAAACTCGAATGAAATAACCTATGATATGATCATAATATATTGTTTATTTGATTTGAAAATAAAGGATTCCTAAAGAAAGTTTTCATAAGACGCCAACAATCCTCCTTTATAGCTTAGAAGGGATGAAAGATTTGGACTGGAAAAAGCTACTGAAACTTCAATCAGAAAATGGATCCTTTTCTTTCTCTCCAGCAGCAACTGCTTTTGCCTTCATGCAAACAAAAGATCAGAATTGTCTTGCATATTTGACCAATATTATTGACAAATTCAACGGAGGAGGTATTAGCATAGTATTTTATGTGCAGCAACAAGTAATTTTTAACCATTATTTTACATTTTAACCAAAATCTTCCTTAAATATATAGGTTTAACACAATAACCCCTGCTTTTCACCACTCATCTTCTGTGCCCACCAAACATTCTGATTATAAATAAGGGATGGGATATATGGTCAATGAGTTTGACTCAAATAGTTTGGTTTGGTTTGAACTACTAACAATCTTTATATCTTTCATTTTGTAAAGGAAAATCACAGATAGTCAAAACTATCAATTAATTTAATGAACTAGGGGTTTTATTGTTTTAAACATATGAGTATACTTTTGGCAACTTTTCATAGATATCTTTTTTTTTGTTGTTGAATGTTGTTACTTGACTCATTAGCAGTGGAATATAATCCAAATTAACTGTCACACAAGTACATATCTTAAATAAACTTCAGATGCATTATAAAACAAATTGATCATGAAAACTCGTTTTGATGCAATTCCACATACGTACCCTGTCGATATGTTTGAACATATTTGGATTGTTGACCGTCTTCAACGCCTTGGAATCGTCCGTTATTTCTATTCTGAGATCAAGGACTGTGCTAGTTATATATATATATATATATAGGTATAACTAGAATGGGTGGGTTGACAGTGTTATGACTAGCGGAAAATCTTATTCTTTCGTTTACAGAACCAAAATTGTCAAATTTCTTTCACTCTCAGTGACACTTATTTGAGAAATGGACAACTTTTGTCATCGAACCATAACGTTAGGTCGCTAGTATGCTAAGATTATGAAATTATACAGAAACTTTTAATTTGCCTATCAAAAAATATTTGAAGGTATTGGGATGATCAAGGAATTGGGTTTGCTAGAGGTTGCAATTAACCGGATATTGATGACACTGCTATGGCTTTTCTGGTACTATGAACCAATGGTTATCAAATTTCTCCTGGTAAGTTTCAATTCATTAACAAATAAGCGGAACTTAAATAGATGTTGGTATGTTTTATAAATAACGAATGCAATCTAATTTTCTGTTTTGGTAGACGTGTTTCTGAATTTTGAGAAAGATGGACAATTTTTATGCTATCCAGGGCAGTAAACACAGGCTGTGACCGTGATGTTTAATCTATATCGAGCTTCTCAAGTACTTTTTCCAGGAGAGAAAGTACTTGACAACGCCAAGAGATTTTCTGATAAATTCTTGACTGAAAAACGATCAACCAACGAGCTTTTAGACAGATGGATCATCACCAAAGACTTGCCTGGAGAGGTATGTAAAATGATCAAATAAGTTTTCAATGGTACAAGTAAACCCCCTTGTTATATGTACCTACTTTTGTTACCAAATGGTGCACAGGTTGGCTATGCACTCGATGTGCCATGGTATGCGAGCTTACCTAGACTGGAAGCAAGATGTTACTTGGAACAATATGGGGGCGAAGATGACGTTTGGATCGCAAAAACCCTTTACAGGTATAGTTATATTCTGTATATGCAAAACAATATGGGGCTATTATTAATCATTTCTATATGATATATATATGGATATGGATCTATTTGGTACATATATAATAATAATCATGAGTAATAAGTTTACAATGAAATGCAGGATGAAAAATGTTAGCAATAACACATATCTTGAGATGGCCAAATTGGACTACAATAATTGCCAAGTAATTCATCAGTCAGAATGGACTCATATCCAAAAGTAATTTACAGATCTATTATATTTTTGTCAGTCTTTTATTATCATCCATTTATTTAATTTATATATATATAGTGGGAGGTTCAAATGAGAACCACTTAAAAGTCGAGAACTGTGAGAACCACTAAAATATGTGATTTGAACCTTCCCTATATATTTGTATGTATGCTATGTAGCTTTTTGTAACTGCTAATCCAAAATGAGAATATGTGTATAATCTCATTTGAACCTTCCCCTATATATTTGTATGTATGCTATGTAGCTTTCTGTAACTGCTAATTAAAGATTGGGCTGTATTTCCAGCGACAAGTGACTCTGTTAAACAAGATAAAGATTACACTTGTTTTAGTTTGTTATTTTTTTGGTTTCATAAACAATTGTGAAATATAATTCTAAACAGATGGTATGCACATCTAAATATCGATAAGAGCTTAAACACAAGACTTCTATGGTCATATTATGAGGCTGCACCGAGCATTTTTGAGCCAGAAAAAGTCAATGAGAGAGTTGCTTGGGCCAAAACTACTGTTCTACTAGACATCATTACCTCACTTTTCACTAGAACTGAGTTCTCGGAATATGACATGCGATCTTTCGTAGATGAATTCACAACTCCACAACAGCATCAAAACTATGCAAAAGTATGTCAAGTAGTGACGGATGCACTGCAAGAAACTCTAACACAGATATCATCAGACGCACTGGCGGCTCATGGTGTTGACATCCGCCCACACATCTACGTTGCTGTAAGTTTTCGGACTCATTATCTTCCAACACTGTACACATCCAAGTGTCCTCTCAATGTTTTTATTCATGTTGTTGGTTTAAATTAGTAAAAAATAAGTGGACAACGTGGTTGTTGAACTGGCAAAAAGGAGCGGACGCTGTAAAAGGAGAAGAAGAACTCATAGTTGGAACTGTAACTATGATAAGAGGTCGATGGTTACGTCTAGAGGAGGTATTATCTCATCCTCAATACCTACGGATGTCCTCCGTTACAAATGACCTTTGTCACCTACTCTCTTATAAGGTACATGATAAATGATAATCGTTATGTGCTTCATACACTTTTAATTGATAAATCCTTAACTTACCGAAGGGATTAGTATTTTATATATAAGGTTAAGTGACTGAAAATGTATCAAATCTTACCGGAAATTCTAGTGTATGCATCTCACTTTAAAATTTTTATTGTATATATCAAGTTTTCAATTGATAACTTATTTTTGCTGACATGACAACCATATAAGTTCTCACGTTATCAAAAGCAGTGCCGTGTCACCACTTTTATAAGCTATAAGCAATCAATGAACGTTTCATGCATATAATAATACAGTGTCACATACTTAAATGATTAACAAAATTATATATTCATATTTAGCAGGATCACACCCTAAGCAAGGAGATCGAGTTAAAAATGCAAAAACTTGTGCAACTGGTGCTCTGTGACTCACCTGGGGATCTTGATCCTGGTTTCAAGCAAACCTTTTTAACTGTTGCAAAAACTTTCTACTACAGGAGCTACTTTGATACTGAAACTGTAAACCACCACATTCGCAAAGTATAGTTCGAAAATGTAATTTGATGGTAAACAAGATGGGTTTTACACAAATTAGCTTTGATCTCTATGACGGCTAGTGACGTATGCTATCAGATCAGACCAAAATAAAATTTTCTGAAATAATGTAAGGATATATATTGAAATAATTCAATTTCCAGATATATTTGACAAAATATGTAGTCTCAGCCCACCGAATAAAATGCAAGAGTGCAGTAGCCATCATCACATTCAAATTAAAAACGCACACTTTGCTTAGCTTCTAATGTTTATGCCCACATTGCTGAAAATGCACTACAACTAGCTACAACCACATATGCATAATATGTTGTAGTAAAAGTAAAAGAATTACATACTATTACGACTAATATATAATTTTAACATTTAGAAATATAACTATTTTGGAGAAATGTAAGAAATTTATTTATTCTTGCCAATAACATTTTCCCTGTGATTATGTTAGTACCTTACATGTTTCAATAAAATTAAATAAAACATGTAAGATACTTGCATGTATTGAAACAAAATGGAAAAAATATTATTATTTAAACGGTAAATACTCACACACTAATCATACAATTTCGAGGTCTCAACTGAGACTTGAACCCACAGACCTGTTGGTTGTACTATTGAATTATTGATCACAATCACAATCTAGATATCTGTACATGGAAATCTACACAAAAACACAACAATCGAGGATAATTAGCATTGTTTTGGTATTTTATCTCATTCTTTGCTAGCTTCAAGGTACAATGATATATCCACAAACAGTCCCCTGCATTCATACAACTACTCGAGTCCATGTCTACGTTCATGAGCTGGTCAATGAGTTGCTTTTCATTTGGTACTCTTCTCTGCATCGTTGTTCACACGTTCTGTGACATTACTATTGCGCCGTCTTTTCCCCTGTGTGCAGTGAGTTCTCAGTAACAGAAAAAACATATACATATTCGAACAACCTGCTTCCCCAAAGTATATCAGCTAAAGGCGACAAAATGGGCTGGTTACACAATGGGTCAAAACATGTCATCTTTTATATGAGTTGAAACATGTGGGTTTGACATGAAACAATCTTTGTCCAAAGATTTTAAATTCATATAAACAAATAATGTGCCAAGTATGATTACAAGAATTATAGTATTTCAGTAATAACCATATTTTGTGAATAAAATGATTTAGTTGATTTTGTGGAGTAATAGACTTTGGGTATTTTTATCTATTTATTTATTCAGTGACCTGTTGAAGGTAACACGTAATCTAAATCAACCTATTTATAAGTACAGGATCGGAATCCCCAAGTAGGTAGGTTCAAATGATAATGTAACTTTATTACCTCTCGTGTTAATTGATAGTCATCGGATTCAAGCATGCGAACAACTTCTCCCATGGTTGGTCTCTTGTTTGAATGTGGATCTACACACCTCAAAGCTGTCAAAAGAGCCCGTTTAAGTGCACTTCTAGATGGTTTTGTATCCATGTCAGGGTCCACAACCTCTTCAGACCGCCTATTTCCAACCATAGTTTTCAACCAATCAACCAGGTTTACCTGCAGTTCCACCAAAAACTTGTTTTAGAGTTTTTTCTTGTCTATATTTTCAATCTACTTGTGAGATATAAATTAAACATAAGTTGCATTGACCCGTTCCTGGGTTAACTTTGTCACATCTAATGCTTAATTACAGGCATACCTCTTCTGCTGGTCGACCATAATCTACAGGATCTCTTCCTGTGATTGCTTCCAAGAGCAAAACTCCAAAACTATAAACATCGCTCTTCTCATTAAGAAGCCCGGTATTTGCATATTCTGGAGCTACATATCCGAAAGTGCCCATTACTCTGGTTGTAATATGACTCTTCCCAGCACCTAATAACTTAGCCAGTCCAAAATCAGATAGTTTAGCATTGAATTCATCATCAATCAGTATATTACTTGCTTTGATATCTCTGTGCACCACTTTTGGCTCAATGGCCTCATGCAAGTATGACAGCCTGCAGAAAATTATTTCTACATGATTATTGATGAAAATAAAACTTAAGAATAAATGAGTGATATACTCCGTATAGAATACAATTCATGGAACATATATAGAGTGCTTACGCCTTAGCAGTACCAAGGACAACTTTCATACGAGCTTCCCAAGTAAGATATCCGTGCTCTCGCATAGCTCCATGTAGCCATTGCTCTAAGTTACCATTGTTCACATACTCATAAACCAACATCCTAGACATAAATGTCAATCTTAAGTTGTAAGATACACACTAAAAATCAACGCTACACACCTTGTTAGGTATGCTTATACAAGAAAACAATGAACAAGGATAGAGTAATAGAGAATTGTGCCGCATAAATTGTTTCTAAACCTTGACACTTAATAATTTAGACAGCCTCATTAAAAGTATATAGTTGAAAAGGTTGACATATTACCAAGTCTCCAAATTTCTTATGTTCCAACTAAAAGGGTGGCAAATTAAGCTAAACTCCTTGATTACTAGTGTGGACCAGCTACCTAAATCTCCATAGTTTTAGATAGGTTAAAATTAAGTAGCTTGTACTTTTCTGATCGACACGCTTTGAAGTGTGTCTGTTTTGATTATCATTTATATACATTTATGAATGTAAATTTTTTCGTGTTATTGTTAAATACAGTATATTATATATATGGGGCATGAAACAATGAAATAACTTTATTGGTGATAAAAACTAGAGTATACCATTTTGACCCATATATAATCTTCAGCTGTTCAAAAAAAAAAAAAAAAAAAAAATTATTGGTGATAAAAACTAGAGTAAACCATTTTGACCCATATATAGGACAATGGTTCAATTTGGGTTGATTTACTAAAAAATAGTCAAACTCAAATGATAAGATAAAATGATAACCACTCAAAATGACTGAATCCGAGAAACAGGTTGAATGTTATGAAAGATAACTATTAATCCGTACATAAAACCTCAATAGTCTTATTTGAAAAATAAAAAATAATTTATATAATATACTTTCCGTAACCAGATTTTATCATCTCAGATATATATTTTTTTAAAAAGAAAAAGAAGAAGACATTAAGGGTTGGTGGGTCAAACAGATAGCTCCAGCACATTTAAACCACAATCCATCTTGACATGTTATCTAACCTGCCTAACTCGCCCAGATAAAGTATATGTACATTTATGGATCAAAATTACCTGTCTGTTCCTTCAATACAGTAGCCAAGTAGTCTAACTAAATTTTTATGCCGAACATGACCAATTGCTTCAACTTCTACCCTGAATTCTTTCTCCGCTTGTCCTCTGTAACCCAAACATTAAAAAATAACCCTTTTAAATTCTAAATTAATGTACCTAAAAAAACAGAGTTGAAAAACTTACACATTGTTGAAAATTTTCTTGATAGCCACAGGAGAGCCATTAGCAAGATGACCATGATATACGATACCATATCCACCTTCTCCAATGACATTATCCTTAGAAAACTTGTTTGTTGCAACTTCAAGATCCCTCAATGTAAACCAATGACCCCAACCAAGATGAGAAAACTCAGGTAAACCCGATAAAGGAGATGACCCGCTCATAGGATGTGAAGAAGATCTATATAAGTTTCCTGAGTCTTCTTGATCAAAGTGTTTAAATGATTCTGATCTACTACTGTTAATAAATTTGTTCTTCTCAAGACTCGTATGTGTTATAATCTTGTACGAATCCTTATCTTTGTCACTGAATATGTCCCATTGATTGCGAGAACCATCATTTTGGCCTTTAAGAGTATTATCTGAATTATGATCAACTCTTATGTCTTTGATCTCAGCGGATGCCACAGGCAGATATTGACTAAATGGTCGTTTTTCATTTACTTTCTTGGTTTTCTTTCTCAAAATTCCATAACACGAAAACATTATGGAAACAGAAAATTCAGAAAGTATTTCCAAGAATGGTTGCCAAAAGACGTCACACCTTGAGCTTCAAAACAGTAGACTCATTGATAGAGATTATGTAAATAGCCTGCAAGCCAAAGAGTTATGAGATACAAACATTTATCAGAAACATAAAACTTGTAAGCAAATACTACAACATAAAGAAATGCAAATTACTCTGAGATTTTTACCTGAATATGCAAAGTAATGAAGCTTCGTTGGCTGATTTAAACTGTCGATCACACGTAAAGTTGTATCGAATGTATTAAAAACTTTATGAGAGTTTATGCAGGGTTATGTGCAATTATAAAAAGGGTATGTATATATGTGAAAGAAGCCAGCATATGACTTGAAGTGAAAGAGATATGGGAACTGAAAATGAGAAAAAAAGAGTCTTTTTAGAAGTTGAAAGAAATTTTCTTCACATGGAATTCTGTGAATGTGATTTCCAGGGAGGTATTGTGAAATACAAGCATATGAACATTTGAATTTTTTTTACAACTCCTTTTTTGAATTTACCAAAAAATATAGTTTTTTTTATTTTGTTATATGTTATTTATTACTAGGTGGAAATATGAAAAAAATTAGGTGCATGTGTTAAAGTTTTAATCAATTATTGATAATAAGAAGATAATATGTTATGGATCAAATGTCACTTGTGATTGCTACTGGTAATCAAGATTTATTATATGGGTGTTCAAACAATATCAGATGTTTAGATTACGTTAGCTTCAAACAAAAGTCTAAACCCATCTGTATGCCCATTTCCCATTGGCTACAATTCTAAGAATATTTAATTGATAGCCCATACGTATCACTCAAGTCTTTTATTTGGCAGCAAAGAATGAAAGAAATACTACTTTTATTATTATTATTATTATTATTATTATTATTATTATTATTATTATTATTATTATTATTATTATTATTTTTTTTTTTTTTTTTTATTATTATTATTATAATAATAGAGTTTTTAATTTCTTTTTCTGAATTATGTATTCCATATCCGGCTATCATAGGTTACCAAATTGCTAGTAGTCAGGCCGTCAAATGAATTTGAGAGAACTCATACCATACGATACTATATATGAGGCTCCATATAAACACTAACAATTCGATAATTTTTTCCTTTCTAAAATATCTAAAATATAAATATAAAAGTATTATAATGTCATTTCTTACATATCGAATAAATAATTATGTGTTATACACTTGATTGGTCATTTCTCGAATATTTTTTGAATAATTTGTTGATCAAATCTTTATAATCATTAAATGTTTTATGGAATACCAAATTTTGAATCTTACTTTTTGAATACTTTGTTTCGGTAATGATAGTTTTTTCAAATTTAAAAGTATAATAGTAATATAAGTGTTCTTAAACAATTAGAGGACCTAAAAAATCAGTGACTCTATACGATGTCACCTATGTCCATGCCGAAATCCTCCACTCCTAAGAGTTTTTGTGGATCTATAATAGGAGTGCGACCATATGGATCGGATATATGATGAACATTTGGGTGGACCACAAACTCACAATCTATTGTCGTTGCTGGGCTCCTTTTTTTTTCAAACTCTTTGATCTTATTAGGAACATTGGGGTTAATAAACCTTGAATAGGTGATTGGGAAAAAAGTTATAGTTTTCACTTGATCTTTTATCTAAGGTTGGATTGTTAGTTCTAGCGTAATTTTTACTTTCAAAGTCGCTTTCATGTTCTCATATGTATGTCTTAATTAGTATCTATTTTGAGAAATCTATTTTAAGAAAATTTAACAAGTCTAAGACCATGGAGAATTGGTTGAGCCAAGGTTAAAAGTCTTTAACGTTGGCCTTCTCGATGTTAATCACTCAACGGCCAAGGTTAAACCCAACGTTAAATGCTCGCCGCACAATCCAAGGTTAAACTCTTTCTTTTTATTTTCTCTTCACTTTGATTTTATTGGTTAAAAAATATTCCGTAGGTCATTTTTCACTCCAAATTTAACATTGAATCACCAACCCCAAAATCGTATCCGTGTTAAACTAGATGTTAAAAGTTAACACCGAACTTAACATCAGACCATTCCTTGTGCTCTCTAAGCATACATTTATAGTACATTATTAAGTGCCGTTCTAGATTAGTTGGCTTTAATGATAAGTGAATCATTTACAACGAGTCATATGAACATTTGGCCAGAATGTTGTGTTGATGCGTTGATATGAGTGTGCTTTTAATTTTTGACAAATAGAAATGTCAAGCTTATTAGTAGTTGAAATATAAGTGAGAAGGTGAAAGGAAAATAAGACGAATCTACCTTTATATGACACACGTTTTGATTCACGGAGGAAAAAAATAACATTAATTAACAAGAAGACTATGTTCACAAGTAAACAACTTTTTAAGTATCTAAATCGTGAAAGACATCTATAGCGAATAAAAACCTAAAAAGTAAAGAAACTAATGTAAACGATACCCTAGAATTTAAACACACTCTTTATGTCATAACAAAAAAAGTGATAAAGTCATTTTTCTTAAATCAAAGGGGGTAGGTAATCAAGAAAGGAAAGATAAGGTAGAAAATGTAAAATATAAAGAATTTTAATAAAAACGTGTTGAACTTAAATTGTGTGTCGTTAATGGCAAATATTTACACCCTCAAATTTACACCCTCAAAATTGAGCTACCATTTTTAAAACACTACTTTAAAAAGGGCTAATTTCACATATTCCTTAAACTCAAAGGGGGTAATTAAGAAAAAGACAGTTATATTACTTAAATTAAATCAAATTATTTTGTTAATCGAATCCTAAATATCTCCGAGGAAGGGAAGAAAAAAGAAAACCCCAACTCATATATCATATATGTGGCCCTCACCCTTAAAAAAACAAAACTTTATTAATATTAATGGAATACTAAATACACACACTAGTCTAGTGTTGTGAACAAGTGATTGTGATATATGCGTTTTGTTGTGTGACTCACAAACAATGAAACCCAGTTGAGTTGAAATTTGGATTAGTATGGCAGCTAAGAAACTATACGATTCTTTCTCCAAGAGTCTGATCGAAGAAGTGCACAAATGGGGTTGTATGAAGCAAACGGGCGTGAGCCTTCGTTATATGTTGGAATTTGGGTCAAGATTTACAGAACGGACTCTGATATTAGCGGCTCAGTTTCTTCATAAAGAGCTGCCCATAAGAATCGCTAGGCGTGCCATTGAGCTCGAGTCACTTCCTTATGGATTGTCTGAAAAGCCTGCTATCCTTAAAGTAATGATTTTTATCCTCTTTTTCTTGTGATTCTGAATTGGGGTTTGTTTAAGTTGCCTGATTTGGAAATTGAATTTTTTTTTTCCCCCTTCTGTCTGGGTATATGATGTTTTTGATGGTACTACTGTACTAGTGCTATTTTAGGGGGTGTTTTGGGATTGCTTACTGTGAACAGTTTATTTTACCCTAATGGGCTAAGGGTAATCTTGTAATTATGGAATATGATACTGTTTATTGAAAATGAGTAAGTATTTTTACTTTAAAATAAGGGTACATAAGAATATCAGAATACTCCCAAACATGCTTTCTGAATATTACAATTTGTTGGAAATACTTCAATTCTTGGAATGATTTTTGATGAGTGGAATGAAGTTGTTAGTATCTACAATAAATTGAAAGTTTGTGCTCTTTACTTTACTTTGTGAATATATTCGGATATGGAGGATAATATGTTCAACTTACAAGGTGTATACCTGGTGTATTCTCTCATTTGTATTCTTATTCTAGTGTTGTCCATAAGAGGGAGTATATGTGCTTTAGGATATCATGGCTATTACAATTCAGTGGTGAATTAAGACAAAGAATCACTATACTGTAGTAATTAGTATTTAGATCATAAGAGATCTGTTTTCTCTTCGAAATCCTTGACAGACGCGTTAAACAAGCTATGACAAACTCTCACATAAACTACTTAGGAAGTGAGATGTGTTACCGACTAAAGTAAAAGATAATAGAAATGCAATCTATTGGAAATAGTTAAAGTGACTACGTTTCACTAAAACTACATATCGATATTCTTTCCATTTGACAAGCATTTTACTTCGCCAAGATGTCAAAATTAGGAACTTGTTCTGTAACTTTTGAATGTTTGGCTTATTTTTCTGTGAATTAGAGTTTATAACTTTTGACTCTTGCAGAAATTTAATATTAGTTGGAAATGCTTCTAGTTCTGTATGATTATTGTGTCTCAAAGCTGATTTTCTATCAATCTGGTTCGTCTTATTCTAATGTTACAGCCTGGTTTTGGGTTATTTTGGCGTATTCAGTTCGCATCATGTTTGTAACATGGCTGAATTGAGTAGCTCCAATTTTTGGACAACTGATTCCATCTGTTTGTGACTTTCAAGGTGCGAGATTGGTACGTGGACTCGTTTCGTGACCTTAGATCGTTTCCTGATATCAAGGACAAAAATGACGAGCAAGATTTCACGAAAATGATTAATTTGATCAAAGTGAGACATAATAATGTTGTCCCTACCTTGGCTTTGGGAGTTCAACAGTTAAAGAAAGATCTTGACCCGAAACTCGATTACAAGGATCTGGATGATATTCACCAGTTTCTAGATCGCTTTTATATGTCAAGAATTGGGATTCGGATGCTAATTGGTTAGTCTCATCTTCTTTTAGCTATGATTTAGATCTCATATTTTCATTTCTTGATTGTGAATGTATTTTACCCGTATCCTTGTTTTTGTAATGACCTAATTGCCGTGATTGCATTCATAAAAACCCTTGCACTTTATAAAGTTTGGTGATTTATGAAATTCATCATAGCCCCATGACCTAGTAACATATACAGAACTTGTTAAATAGAATATTTTGAACGTTTGAGGGTTTTTTAAAGGTGCAAACAATAGTTGGTAATGGTCACCCGTTAGAAATTGGATCAAAGATGGTTACCTTTATTATGCCCTTCCCGTTTTATAATTGATATATTGCACTGAAAATGGATTTTAAACTTGTTAACCGATCTCAGGCCAGCATGTGGCAATGCATGAACCGAATCCGCCACCAGATCGAATCGGATACATACATGCAAAGATGTCACCAGTAGAGGTGGCAAGAAATGCTAGTGAGGATGCACGTTCTGTTTGTTTACGTGAGTATGGCAGTGCACCTGATGTTAATGTCTATGGTGATCCCGATTTCACATTCCCGTATGTGGTCATGCATTTATCTCAACAAGTCATAATAGTCTAGAGAGTGCAATGTCAAGTTGTCAACCCATTTACTTATGCATGGGTTGATTTGGGTTGTGTTTATCTTATAAGGGCCAAACTATAATAAAAAAACGAAAAAAAGAAAGAAAAAAAAAAGGAAAGGAAAAGGGTTGTATTTTATTTTGTAATGTCAAACGAGTTGAGAGTCACCCAAAGTCTATTTTAAGCACATCGAACCTTCTAAATTGTTATATTTTTAAAAATAGATCATCACTGCAGTCTTACTGCTGTATAATTATAACTAAAACATTAATTATTTGTAGTTTTTTGTGAAAAAAAATAGAACAGAAAGTGTTTGTAGGTCAACCAAAGCTGACACAATCACTAAAAATGACATGTTCCGTATTTTGCCTGTTACCCAAGCCACTCATCTTGCAACCTCTGCAGTTCACTCTCATTTATTTTCTTGTTTGTAACATTTATACATGTCTTGATTCATATAAATCTCACAGATATGTCCCAAATCACTTGCATTTGATGGTGTTTGAGTTGGTTAAAAATTCATTACGTGCTGTTGAGGAGCGGTTTATGGACTCGGACAAAATTGCACCTCCAGTACGAATAATCGTTGCAGATGGGTTGGAAGATGTTACAATTAAGGCATGTTGTGTTTAAGTTCACATCTTTTGATTTTTAAAATTTTTCTGTCCCACTTAATCAGAAGAATGGGTGTCTGTTATTGTAGATATCTGATGAGGGTGGCGGAATACCAAGGAGTGGTCTGCCTAAAATATTTACGTACCTCTACAGTACTGCCAAAAATCCACTTGATGAGCGGTCAGATCTTGCAACCGCAGATATAGCAACAATGGCAGGTTATGGTTATGGGCTTCCTATAAGTCGGTTATATGCTCGGTATTTTGGAGGAGATCTGCAAGTTATTTCCATGGAAGGATATGGTATGTTGAACTCCATATAAGCATAATTTTATCCTAATTTTATATGTATTATCCATTTTAAACCGATATCTTGTTTGTTGAATATCATTCATTTAGCATTGACATCCCAAAATTGTGGTTTTTCCACTCAATATGATGCTCATGATTATATTAGGCATACTACATCACCAGTGTTGGATATCTCTTGAGAAGAATTTAGTTTGCACTGAACCAACAAAATAAAGATACTTTTTCGAAGTCTTACCATGTTTTTATTATATACTTATCAAGTCAAAAGTCAAATCGATCAGTATAATATAACTTCCTTTATCACCTACTTTTTTGTAACTCTGGAAGTCATTAAACTTCCCGCCCTTATTTGTAATGTTTCAAATTATGAATTTTCACTTCTGTATTATTTTGATGAAGAAACCACCACAATTTCCCATTGATCACGATTCTTGTTTCCCTTTTGGTCAATAAGTAACGTCTAAATCAGCTCATTGATCCAACACTATGGAAGCTAAAAAGCATAATGTTATTAAGCATGTTCAATAAAGTAAAGATCTTATATAAATTAGTCATGTGTAGGATATCTACCTTGTAGCATCCTAACCCCAAAGTAGCAGATAGACCCAATAGTGTAAGACTCAATTTTCTTCATAAAAAATACCTGCCCTAGTGACTCTTTAAATACTACTAGAAATCTTAATCTTGTACAGAAAGTAATTTTCCTTCCAAGACTTCCCCATAAGAACAATTATTGAAAATATTATAATTAAAGACTGATAATTAATGGACTCCTCGCAATTCACGAATCTCTCTTTAGCTCCCTTGGGTTGGCGGGTGTCCAAATCAGTTCCGATTTCTGATTTGGGTCATATGGGTAATCTATATGATTATATTGAAAATGAAACATGTTGAATGGGTTCAACCTGTTAAGGTCTTCCTAAGTATAATCAACTATGTAAAGACCTCCTAAATCGTTTTATTGAGAAGAGTTGCATTATCT
Organism: Helichrysum umbraculigerum; assembly: GCA_949592205.1. Taxonomy (NCBI): domain Eukaryota; kingdom Viridiplantae; phylum Streptophyta; class Magnoliopsida; order Asterales; family Asteraceae; genus Helichrysum; species Helichrysum umbraculigerum. Next base: position 199,105,532 of record CATIUR010000001.1, on the reverse strand, counting down.
TAGTAATCATGTAGTTTTTGCAGTAATATTAGCAGGGATTTTTAGATTCAGAAAACCAAAGTAAATATAGTGTTTTGGTAATAGCCCCGACCCCTATTGACCTGTACCAAATAATTACACGTTTTGACCTGTTATCCAACCCCCTCCAATTTGCCACTTCTAGTTCTAACTCACGATCAATGTGTGATGGGTTGTCACTCGTCACATATGTGGTTGCTGGATGGTCACTTGGAAGTCTGGATTGAACTTCTGTAACCCATGAAAGCTGTGAAGAAATTATTTTGTATGGCTATCGAGATTCTAGCCAAAGCCCAGCTAATTAGGCATTTTTGGTGCAAGTGTTATGTCGATATTTCTTGCATGTTTATTAGCTTATCTTGTCTTGTATGTATAGTATAGTATAAATATATCTATCCATAGCACAAGAAAAAGTAATTAACATCAGGTTGCTTGTTTGGATGAAAAGAAACTTAAAATTTGTTGTGTTTCGTGTTTTTGCAGGAACAGATGCGTATCTTCATCTGTCTCGTTTGGGAGATTCACAAGAACCATTGCCTTGATTATTGAAGCCAAAGATGTAAATGATTTGAATGCAGGTGAAAGATATTGCTAGTCAAATTGTTCTTGTTTGTATTTTTTGATGTATCTCTTCCAAACATGTGCTTAATCTAGCAATTGAATTTGATCCTCACGCAGTCCTGTTTCTTTTGTAAGTAAGTAGACATCGAGTTCTTTGAGCTCTATAGACACTGCCTTTATCAATTATATTCTGCAGATGGTTCTAGCAAGCTTAAAATTTCCAATTGTATTTCTTGTTTATACCAAAGGTGCATTGTACTGATATGGTTCTTCAAGGGAGTTAAGAGGGAGGTAAACCGTCTTGAACATAACTGATTTGAACAAGGCTTAAATTGCTCGTGTGCTATGTTGAGATGGAGATAATATTTTGGTTGGGGTTGGGTTATTTCTTTCTAAAAATAATTTTAATAGAAGTAATGATAGTAGTATCAGTAATGTAAATACTAGTAGTGATTAGGTAATGTATATTATGCATTTGGTTTTTAACATAACAGTTCACTATTCTATAATGCAATGATAAGAAGTACCAGTTTTTGCAATAAACTTGGTTTCAAGTAATATAATATAACAAAAACATTTTACAATTTTTTCAGAATCACCAGTAGTCGTTACAAGAGCATACCCCTTCTTTAAAGTGGTGAAACCGACTTCTATCTCTGACGATTATTTCCCGATCAAAAAATCTAGAAATCAGTTTACTTGCCTCGTGACAGTCTTTACATACCCGCAAATTCTTGGTAATTCTTAAAACCTCCCCTGGTTTCGCTTTCAACAAACCAAATGCAATCGCTAGTTTCTCACTGTGGTAAAACAATGGGTTCTCCGTATCCTCTTCAGTAATTTCATGCAACAAACTCTCGGGTTCAGGCGTGTAACCGATAGATTTAATGCTAGCCAACATTTGGTTAACTTTTGCATATATATCTTTTGAATCAGGATGAGCTCGTCCACCAGCAATAAATTCGTTAACAGTACCTCCCATTTCGATTAATGAAAAGCCAGGTGCTTTCTTCACTCCTCTATCATTCATCAACTTCCTAATGTTAGCAACTTCTTCCCATTTTGAGGCGGCTGCATATATGTTTGCTAATAATACATATCGCCCGCTGTTATGAGGTTCCAATTCTATGACTTGTTTTCCTATCTTTTCTCCTAATTCAGTGTTTCCATGTATCTTACATGCTCCAAGAAGTGCACCCATCACACCAACATCCGGATTCATTGGCATATCTTTTATTAGCTTCATTGCTTCGTTTAACAGTCCGGCCCGCCCAAGTAAGTCAACCATGCATCCGTAATGCTCCATTCCAGGTGTAATACCGTAAACTTTGACCATGTATTGGAAATAATGTTGACCTTCTTTGACTAACCCTGAATGAGCACACGCACTTAGTACGTTCACAAATGTGATGTAGTCTGGTGGTACCGACTCGTTTTCCATTTTCTTGAAAAGATCAATGGCATCCGACCCTTTTCCGTGCATAGCAAATCCCCCGATCATGCAATTCCACGAGGAAACTCCTTTTGTTTGTAAACTGTTGAACGTTTCAAATGCCTTTTCAAGGGACCCACATTTGCAGTACATATCGATGATGGTTGTTGCGAGCTTTGGGTCGATTTCTATTCCACTTTTCTTGATATTATCATGTATCCACTCCCCTTGTTTCAATGCTCCTAGCCCTGTACAAGCAGATAACATACTAGCAGCAACAAATTTGTCTAATTTGATTTGACTGGATCGCATTTCATTAAACAATAAAAACGCTTCATGGAAATGGTTACTTTGGACATACGCTGCTATCATTGCATTCAAAGTAGCAGGGTTCTTCTCTGGCATCATATCGAACACTTTACGAGCATCATCAACGTATCCCAATTGAGAGTAACCACTAATTAACGTTGTCCAGGAGACAACATCCGGATGTGGCATCTTCTCAAAGACCTTTCTTGCTTCCTCTAAACTCTTAAAACTCACATACATATGAATCAAATTATTCTGCGAAAACCCATCCGAATGGTATCCAAATTTCAATATCTGAGCATGAAGTTGCTTGCCTTCTTCAATAGCATTGTCAAAAGTACACGCTCTTATCACCGGAGGGAAACTAAATTTATTAGGTGTAACGGAACTCTCTAGCATTTGCAAGTAGAAATTCATGCACTCTTTGGCGAGCTGAAACTGCACGTAACCCCTAAAAATGGTGTTGTAAATGAACGCGTCTGGCTGTGGCACTTTATCAAACACCTTGAGTGCATAATACAAATCACCATTCCTTGAAATAGCACAGAACTTGATGATTCTACCCATGGCATCATTATCACTTGAAAGGCCAAGTCTAATAATCTGGGAATGATACTGTTTTAACTCATCCATACCTGAGCATGACTCTAGGCCTTGATGAAGCTGGACTGAGTGAACAAAAAAACAAAACAAAAGAGCTTAAAATTAAAAACTAATTACATATCACTTGTAAAATATGTAAATTAACTTTCATTTTTCTTAAGAAGCACCTTAAGCAGAGGAAGACCTTTGTTTGAGTCTTGTGCATCAGCCATCTCAAACCTACAAATTAACATAAAACAGAGTAAACATCAAACCTGTCTTGTTTGAACATGGAGTAATTATTTAAGTATATTGAAAGAAGTTAAAAAAGACTTTACCTTTTCATTACAGAAGTGTTGTATTTTGGGGGATTATTAGATCTCACATGGGTCAGCACTGATCTGCACTTCCAAAATCTACGAGACCTGTTGTTTTTAGAACTGGAACTACCATGATTATATGGAAATAACAAAAATGGTAGTTTTGATGGTTCACAAGAGATGCAGAGTCCACTAATCGGCATTATTGATGTATGAAAACTGAGCTTACCATAAACTTACTGAAAATAGAGGGGAAAAAGAGTTGAAGGATTGAAGAAAAAAGGAAACAGTTGGGGAAACTGAGATACTGATAGAGGTAGGAGGATTATGCTAGTGGTTGTTATCCGTTATCTGTTCGTTAAATCTTGAAGATTTTTCATTTCATTTTCTATTTTCTTTCCACAAATAAATAAATATTTCATGTTAATTTAGAATTTAATAAAAACCTTTAATTTAATTACAAAACATATACGTGTATTAATATGCTTGTTTAAGCATGTATGTATATATGTTCGACCTAAATATAAGAAGCGAACTCAAGCACATTTATTAAAAAAGTTTTAATAAATGTTTAACATCGATTCGAGAATGTTTAAACTCATATAGAATGAAGTTTTTAAAAGTTAAGCTCAAATAGTTTGCAAGTAACTTGATTAATCTACACCGTTTCTTTTGACTAAGCGAATCACTAGTATAGTAGTATGAATAAAAGACACTTACATTATATTGCTATAGACTCTCTCACTCTCATAGTTACTCGTACATAAATGATGTAGTATTGTAATTTTGTTCAAAATCTTTAACCATATATTGCGATTTCTTTCTTCTTTTTTAAATATAAAACCCTACTGGAAACCACATTTCTATATTTAGTGGTATCACTATAATTGTTCATTTCTTATCTCAACAAGTTAAAAAAGATTTTTGCAGATAGATATGAGATTTGATTGGTGAAGACTGTTCTTAGTGAAAAGTTTTAAAACTGTGTCAAATCAAAGTGAACATTTTGATTGGAACGTACGGAATAATCCTCAAAGAGAACAATCTTTCAAGTTTCTGCTACTACAATCCTTTAGAATAGGGTTTAATGTTTCGTTATGCATGAAACTTTACACATTTTATTACTGTATGAGTCGAACTTTGAGAATTTCTATTGTATGTATTAAACTTATACATATCATCTATTCTATGTAAACTTTCCTTTTTGGGTAAAGTCAAAATAGTATAGTTTTCTTTTTTGCCAAACCTAAAAAGGAAAATTTACATACAATAGATGATATTTACAAGTTCAATACATACAATAAAACAAATGAAAGTATGTCTTATACAATAGTAAAAAGTATAAAGTTTAATACATAATGAAACAATAAACTTTATTATAGTGTACTAATTGTTCTATATTATATTATATTATATTATATTATATTATATATGTTATATTATAATTATATTATTATATATTGGTATATATTATACTACTATATTTATATTTATATTTATATTTATCTTAGATTATTATATTATTATATTTAACTAAATATATATAAAAAAGAGGTAATCTTAAGGTTTTATAAACTTAAAGAAAATACAAAAAGCTCGTATATGGTTAAAGAATTGCATACACTAACAATGCCCACTAAATGTATCCCTATTTATGTATTTCGATATCTTAAAATATATTTATTTCTATATGGTTCGTGTTTTAATGGATTTCCTACGACTAATGAAATGCATATCTTCTTGGTCAACATTAGATATTCAAATATGTATCATTTTGAAAGAAATAAAAATAAATCAGAGATCATATGGTAAGAAGTTAATTATTTACAACTATACTTTAATATGGTTTATTTATGAACTTTGTTTAAATACATTCAAAGCAATTCTACTTTTGAGGTACGGTTTCAAAGTATTTTAGTCGAAATTAAATCTGTATGATTTCTATGAACGCTAACTTAACTACTCCAGCTTTTAAGAATATACTTTATTCAATATCTTTTAAAATCGGTTAATATAAAGAGTAATAGCCATGCTACACTTACACAAAGCTTACATAATTTTGTTTACATAATTAGGTGGACCAATTAAATCATGAGAGAATGAAGTGAGAGAATGTACAAATTCATATGATTGGTCCACATATGTTGCCAACTCATTATGTATATATTCTTGTGTAAGATTTATGTAAGTTTAGACTTTTCAATAGATAAATATATTTACATTTCTTGTACTTATTATAAATTTATGATTATTTTTTTAACACAAATGTCACACAAGAATCATATGATTTTGTTTTCCTATCACAAAATGCAAGTGACTCTAAAAAGCAAAAAAGAAATATAATTAAATCTATGAACTTTTAATTAAATTCATTAAAAAGGTAAAAAGGTATCTGAAATGACCCATAAAATTCGCAAATGTCTGACCGCAAAGATCGCCACCTTTGCCCTAAAATCCCATTTCCATGTCTATAAAAAACCCTAGTGATCACACTCTAAGATCTTCACTATTAATACTATATTCTCAATCACCAAACAACAACAACAATGGATCATCAAGCCAATGCTTGTGAATTTTGTGGCATCATCTTAAACCTTTTTTTGCTAATCATCCCTTTTTGGGGCAAGTTTTGCCGAGTATGTCCTACTTGTGTTCTCACCTTCCATCCTTCCTATTTTTGCCCGCATTGTTTCGAGGTTTATGATCAACAATTATCGCCTCATGCTCGTGTCATGTGTGTTACTTGCTCGAGTACTAGGCACTCTTCTTGTGTCCCCGAAGCTTCTAGCAGTTCCTCCGTTGGATCATCGTCGTATCGTTGCCCTCGTTGCTCTGATACCACTTTTAAGTACTTTGACTTCCAAAAACAAGGCTCGAAATTGGACCCATATCTTGCTAAGCAGTTACAGGCGGCTGCGATGATATCAAAGAGGTTGATCACGAATGCGGCTGAGGCTAAGAGACTTGAAATGGAAGAAAAAGTGAATAAGGCTGCTGTGGCCAAAAGAGAAGCGAAAGAAGCCTTGGATTGGGTTATTAAAAAGTAAAATGTTGAAAAGGAAAGTGTGAATGAAAATTAAATAATTATGAGCAATTAATTTTATGAATCTACAATAATCTTATCGGATTAATTTTTTTTTTCATTAATTGTGTTTAGGTTTGAGATAAGATATGATGTGTGCCAATGTGGTGTATGCATGCATTGATCTTCATGCCAAATCATTCTATAGTAGTAAAACATTGATTATATATACAATAACCAGCCTGCATATAGTTAATCTACAATTTGTCCAAGAAAGATGAATTGATGATCAGTGGTATTATATGAATTTCAAGTTTATTTATAAATAAAATGAATTTTTTTATACAGTAAAATCCAGTTTCTAATCATTTATTCTAGAACGCATGGGCTTGGAGAAGACCATCAAGCTTGGGCCTCGAATGTGAACAATTACTTGAGTTGGAAAGTCTACTTCGCCACCTAAAACTTAATGACATGCCGGATTCTTGGGAATTCATTTTGGATATGGCACACGTATATTCTGTGAAATCATTAAGGAAGCACATTGATTTCAATATCTTGGCCAACGAAGAACAAGGAGTTCGATTGAATAAATTACTTCCCAAAAAAGTAATTATCTCTACTTGGAGAACTCAAAATGAAATGCTTCCAACAAGAGTGAATCTTGACAAAAGAGGTATGGATTTAAATTCCACTAGATGTCTAATTTGCAATGAAGCTCAAGAGACGGAATTTTACGTTTTTGGAGAATGTCGTGTGGCTAAGAATGTTTGGAAACAAGTTTTTCAATGGTAGTCTTTCGAAGAAATTCATTTTAGCAACGTATTTGAGATGATCACTTGCTCGGATTTTATTTCAATTCTAGAAAAAAGTCGAGCAATATTCGATGTGGTGGTCCAAGCAACTATTTGGGTTATTTGGCGCTATAGGAACGAGTTCACTTTCAATATTGAAGAAGCCGAGATGTGATGTCTTATGTGACGACATCTAGATTCTTTCTTTCACTTGGATATCTAGCAGAGGAAAGAAGGTTTTAATTAATTGGGTTGATTGGATTTGCAACCCTAGCTAAATGTACCTTCTAAAATCTTTTGTAATATTACTAACCTCTTGCTAGTGTTTTAATATAATCCTATTGCCGTTCAAAAAAAATCATAAATTTTAGCTTTTCATACCATTTTAAATAGCAAAATAATTTTCAGTTCACCGTTATTGTTTTTATTATTATTTGTTATTATTATTATCATTATTTTAAGTTCAGTTTTTACTATATGACACTATGACTGTGCTATATTTTCCTCAATAGATACGTACAAGTACTATTTTTATTCGCTGATGATGTACACAGTGCAAAACTTTGTTTTCAGCTTCTTCTATTTTATATTCAACATGCTGTTTTGTATATCATACATTAACTGCATGCATCATATCTTAATTAATACAGTTATGTGCTTAATTATGGTTTTTTACTATTGAGACATGGAAAATACCTATATTGATCTTGTTATATATGCAACTCAAAGTCTAATACCCAAAGATATCTTAATACAGTTAGGTGCTTATTATTGCTTATGCTGCTTCCTTTATTTCTCCCTTTCTATTCCCTTTCACTAAATAATGTCATTTTGTATTACAATTAACCTAATTATCCGGTTTATTGCAGATAGAACACATTTAATAATTTTGTTGCCGACGAAGCAGCCAAAGTTATAACTTATAAGGATTATACTACGCGTTGCTTTGCTGGTTGATGCTCGGCCCGTCTATCTATATACTTTATTCAGTTTTTTTTCTTTTATTTTTTGTATGCAACTAGTTTAGATATAATATATTTGTTTCTAAAATAAGTTAATAACTAATTAAGCTTGATATGATTAAGGTCTCAATTTAAAAACCTGTTTAGAATGTCAAACACCACCAAACCTCTAGCTACCAAATAAACGTGTTTACAAATTTAATTCTTTTTATAAGGAATAAGCATCTGGTTCAGTATCAGAAAAAAATATATATACATATCCTAGTCCTAGCTATATATCACTGCAACTTGCATGCTAATAGAAAAATAGCCACTGATATGATGTAATACAGTAGTTAAGTTGACCAGGTCAATACCTGCAAATCATAACGCGCATTTGCTTGCCGTTTGCAAGACCAAGTAATTCGGAAAGGAAGCTAAGTGAAAGTCACCAAGAAAGAAATGTACAGAGTACTTAATGTTAAAGCTTTTTATAGTTCAATTTTTAGCTAGCAATTAATGTTGGATGGTATTTATGAATGGCAAATTAAGGACTAAATTAAAGGAGTAAAATTTAAGAATCATATTTTCTTGCATCGTAAATTTGTAATCAATGATGTTGAGATGGGTAAACTTATATTTTGTGGTTTCTAGTTCGGGTTAGGATTTGATGATGATGAATGAACCGGACTGAAAGGATTATCAGAAACGAGCTAGGTTAGGAAATTGTGATCAGGTGCTTGTAGAAGGAGAAGATTCGCCAATTTTGGCCAGTGTCTTTGCAGTGCGATAACTCTTTCCGGTTTAGTACTATTAGACAACAGGAGAAACACTCATGAATTGAATAAAATTTGTGAAAGCATTTAAGTCCTTACATACGTACGTAAAGCGAATACAAAGCTTATAGAACTGTCTATATGTAAGTACGTGGTTTCTTCTGCCATAAACTCGATGAACTTTTATCCTCCAAGAAATTGAAGATCTCTACGAAATATAAAACTGAACGACAATGTTCGACACAAGTAATCCAGGATATATAGATGGGTTCCTGGCAAGCAAGGTAGATTTCAACAAGAACAAAACATTTAACTGGAAAAACAACTCTTTACGGTAAGCAAAACTCCATATACTGTTCCCAATCAAAAGCAGATACATATAATTAGTTAAGGTTGATTATGCATAGCAGCATATTCCACATTTAATATTTTGCTCAAATTAATGTGGCTGCAATGAGATTGAGTACTCTGTACCCGTATACCAATTCAACATCAACACAATTAGCAGCTATATATATCAAGAATAGATGATCATGGATTAATTGTGAACATGACCTAATATAGAAATGCTGATTTTATTCGTAATAAAAAAAGAGGATACTTGCCATAAACTTATAGTTTTATTAGAATTTGACTTTAGATTAATCATTGTCTAATGTCAATGGTTATACTGAACAAAACCCATGGCTTTATTTTTAAGGCAGCTAGACACCTAACAAATGTAGATATAGATACAGATATAGATATAGATATCTACCAACCAAATGTCGTTAGTCACTCGTTGACTTTTTTAACTATACATCATGACTTGAACTAGTATATATATATTTAGAGCTACATCCAAGACCTCCAAAAGAAACAATGTAACACCCAGTTTTCGAACCTAGAAATAAATGATATTTAATTGAATTTCAAAATGATTATTTAATGTAATGGGAAATGATTTTATGACTTACTTGAAAATAAATAGGTAAAAGAGTCACAGGATTTATTGTGACTAATAAAATTGTATTTATCTTAAATTAAAGCAGTTGACGGTAAAAATAAAAATATTTTGTCTTGCGGGTATTTTCGGATTCCAGAAAATAGGTTTAGAAGGGGTATAATATTTACATTAAATAAAAAGGAGGCGGTGGATGAGACCAACTCATTTCACCAACCTTTCCCCAAAATTTCTTAACTCTTATTTCATTCAATTAAGAACAAAAACCCACACAAATTAAGAGAATCAATTAGAAAGGAAGCTTGTGTTTGAGTCCATTATAGTTCATCATCATCATCATCATCAGATTATCATCATTATTATCATAGTGTTCATAATCAAGTTGTAAGTACTCTTATTATTTATTCAAGAACTTATTTTGAATAGTTAGGGTTTGTGTTATATATGTGAAATTGATGATTAAATTGATGATATATGATGTTAGTTAATGTTGGAAAATGTTACTTATTGTATATAGTCGAGTAGAAAGTTGAAGTTGGTGATTTGGTGAAACGCTCCAAAACTCGAGAAATTTTTTTTTTCGGTTCCCACAACTCGGTCCCACATCTCGTATATTTTATACCGTATTCTCATCTTTACATTTTGACCCAAAACAAGACAACGGGGTATGCAATTTACCAGCCATGTAGTACAGGTAGGTAAAACAACCTTGTTTTAGCTAGAACAAGCTTGTTTTAGGCTAGAACAAGCCTGTTCTAGTGGTAACACAGACTCAAATTTTTGACAAAATTCAAACCCGCATATCTTTTCACTCGTAAACACTTAGACTCTGAAATTTTACATGCACCTCCACATTGACAAAACGAAACTTTCTATTTTTGCACTTTTTCAAATTTCTCAAAAATGATCATTTTGGACGTGTCACCAGTTAGAGGCCGTTTTGACCACTTTTAAGTGACAACTCAATTCACAAACCACACACATTCAAACTCTGACTTTTTGCACACTCTCTCAATACTTCACAACAAGTCTAAAACCATTGGCAAAACCCACATACATACATTATAACCCGTTTTACCTCTACGACTCATTTCATGCCCATTTTGACCCTTTGTGACCCATTTACTACAATGACCACATTTTAACCAAACGACACCCTATTCCACACATGTTTAAATCTTTCAACATCGTCGACTATTTGTCAACTTCACATTTGACCAACCAATCACATTTGACACTTTACCACATGTTCTCATAATTAACCCCAAACAAGACTAATCACATTCCAAAGACTTCATACCCTTTTTATTAAACATACACAAGACTCTTTTTCATTATTTGACTTTCAAAGTCAAATACAACATATTGACCAACATATTTAATTCAAAACTCTTTACTTGGGCGAATTACACAAGTGATAATCAACAACAATGATTCAAAGAGATGGAGCATTTTCTAACCGTAAGCTAGCTCCATATCCACGCTACCTTCATGAAAGCACAAATCAACCACTTGGTTCAACCGAACCATTCACCTATAACACGAAACAACGGAAGGGGTAAGCACATTGCTTAGTAAGCATATAGGCAATTATACGAATAATCCACATAATCAACACTAAAACAAGGCTTATCATATAACAACCACATATCTTCTTAAACACATATCTACTGTAGAGATTATTCAAAACAACATAAGAAACAAGGCTATTAGGCACCAAATCACGTCGAAATGGATACCATGCTTCAGAAACAAGTCTATGCTAGCAACGCTAGCTAATCAACATAACGTGCAAGCACGTATTCGTAAACACTATGCTAACCGCAGTTAGCGAATCTGATCAACAACAAATCTCTACATATGCTCATTCCCACATAGTCCACATAACCCAACAATCAACAACAAAAGTCAACACTATTATACACATAAGAAACAAGTCTAAATACAAACGTATGAAACAAATCTCAAGAAACAAATATTCTTCCACCCGATTGTATGATCCTCTTGCTCGGAAGCAATCCGGAAACACACACAATCGATTCATTCATAAGAAACAAGTCTAATTCACTATTTAGAAACAAGTTAAGAAACAAGTAAACTTCCACTTGATTGTATGATCCTCTTGCTCGGAAGCAATCCAGAAACACATACAACCATTACCCATATAACCCCTATATCACTTACCTCGATACTTTAGCCGGTTTCATCATAATCATCAACATAAGCTTCCAAGTCTTTAACACCTAATCATATTATACATAACACATAACAATACTTTTAGACACCAGTAATCATCATAATCTTTTAATCACCATTACTAGTTTCATCTCTACTCTTATTTACATAACTTCCTAAGAATCACCATAACCACTCTTTTACAACTCATCAATTATCAAGCTTTACTACTTTAATTCTTGTTTCATCTACATAATCATGCTCTATTTACACCATTAATCACATCTTTAAACTTATTACATCAATTTATAAAATTTTAGCATAAACCCTAAAATTACCCATGAACACAAATCATGATTTCATCATTTTCACTATGTTATATGATTACCTTTGATCATAAAAACACTAGTTAACATCAATTTAATTGATTTCTAACTTAAATTTAGGATTAAAACCCTCAATTTATCAAAACCCATCAAAACCCTATGAAACCCCCAAAAACTAGGTCAAGAACATATGAGAAATCACTTACATGATGTTAGAGATGATCAAAGGAAGGTAATTCTTGTTTCTCTAGCTTCAATTTGAAGAAATAAAACTGATTTTTGGTTTAGAGAGAGCTCATGTGATTTTCTCTTGTTTGTGGAAGGTTTTAGAATGAAATTGGATAAACATATGGGACGTATACACACATAGGTCGGCTTAATTAATTTATTCCCTTTTTAACTCTATTGTCTGGAACTATGAAACCATTTGCGTATTTTATTATTTCGTATCATTTAAATAAATTCACTTTAAAATAATTATACCCTCGTGTACTAAAATAAAACCTTTAAATTTTGGGGTGTTACATTTAGTTAGGTTTAAGCTTGAGTTCAGCTTGTTGCAGGTTGCTGGGTTCTGGGTTTGAGTTTCTTAGCCGATCGGCTATGACAGTCTGAGCCGATCGGGTATGAACTTTTAGCCGATTAGGTAGTTTGAGCCGAACGGCTGATGTTGTGAACCGATCGGGTATAAGGTGGTTAGCCGATCGGCTAGGAAGGGATAGCCGATCGGGTGTGGGTTAAAGCAGGAACAAATTAGTTTCGATATTACGCTGTACTTGCAATGCATCTATATTATATGTTTTACAAACTAATCGAATGTCAATGGCACGTGATATTATGATAAACTTGTAAGTTAGTATAAATAGTAATTATAAAGTGATGTATGATAGTAGATATTATTTAGTGAAATATGTTTATAGTTATGGCAATGATCAATTAATTTGGGACGAGTTATTGACTTGTTATTATTTGTGTTTTCAGATAATCAGAAGACATCTCAGTAATATTAGACCACTGAATGAAGACTGGAAACTTTGGTGAGTGGTAACTGTATTCTTCGGTTCAACCCAGTTGTAACAAGTTTGGTTACAACGGGTGAATATACTTGGTTATGAGTTATTGATTAATTAGTCTTTTGGGTTATGTTTATTGTTAATTGGTTGTTTATATTATGTATTGGCATGACTATTGTGCACTATGTGATTATTGGCCGCTGGGCATATGTGGATTAATGAGAGGTCAACATTGGTTGGGTTTGTTGCTATTGTTTGGCTGGCGGGGTTTCCGATACACATCGTTGATGGATGAACCCTAGTCAGTGAAGATAGCTTCAAACTATCGGTAAATCACTGTGATGGTATACCAATGGTTAAGGTGTTCTTGTGATGGCATACCAAGAACCGCCGGTCCTCTTAAATATTGTGTGGTTATTGTTTATGTATTGTAAGATTTGTTATTTTTGGATTGAACTGTCGGATACAGTTCCGTTTACTTAGCTGTGAGCGAATCCCACCATGTTTAATATTTTGCAGATTAGGTATGGACTTTTGGATCGGGGTAGAGATTACTAGATGGAATGTTTGACTATGACCGCGCCTACTCTGATCTTTTGGAAAATTAAAGTATTGTTTTGATAGTTAAAATAACACCCGATCTTAAGTATATGATTTTGTAATATTTATATAAGTGTGGTGTGTGAAACTTGCCACGTTTTTTGTATATGTAACTACGGTAAATATGTTTTGGGATGCGCTTCCTAAGTATATTAATACAATATATGGTTATAAATAAGTAGGGTGTTATACACAAAAACCTTAAAAACAATCCTCATATATATAGATTAAAAGGACAAACAAAATGATCATGTTGTTCTACACCTCCACCATGTATCATCATATTTTCCTTTTCTTTCTTCTCCTCCTTCGCCACCTTACATGTCCGGCTGCTGGTGGATCATGGTCCACCCTACTTCCAAGCATTGGAATTTCCGCCATGCACATGCAACTACTTCCTAATGATCGTGTTGTAATGTTTGATCGTACCGACTTTGGTACCTCAAACATCTCTCTTCCAAATGGCAAGTGCCGCCCTAACTCAACTTACTACTCGGCCCACTCTATTAAGTATGATGTTGCTTCCAATACTGTACGTCCACTCATGGTATTAATCAATATCTTGTATTCGTCAGGCAGTTTGATGCTTGATGGCAGCTTAGTACAGACGGGCGGATGGAATGAAGGTTATCGCTATCACACCCCCAAATTCGGTCAACGCGTTTAACGCGCGACTAGCGGAAGCATTAGCATGTGCGGAGGTGCTGACGTTAACGTCGAACATCATGCAGATCAGAGCATATGATTATTGCAGAACATATAAATTCAGATGCCATTTAAGAAAATAGTTTATTTACAAAAGAACTACGACTCGTCAAGTCGTAGAATTTGTATCAGTCTGATTTGTCCCAAAATGTGGCATCCTAATTCGACGTGGGGCGCCTAACTCCGTAAGTATGCGTTCTTACTTGTGCTGAGAATTTCCTGAAAAACATAGTAAAAAGTAACAAAATTGTTGAGTGAATTCACATGTTTTATGTTTGTAAAGTGGTTTGTTAAACCACGTTCATTTGAGATTTATTGACATGAGAGTCAAATACAGTTGCTCATAATAGTCTGTGGGAAGGTAAGTATCCTAATCAAAAGTACATATAATAAAGTAAGCATCCTAAGGTGAGGTTTGTGTAGGATGGTAAATCCTAGGAGTTGTTTGTACAACAACATATAAGTATACACATATGGGTGAGTCTAGTTACCCCGATGGGTAAGATTAGTTACCCGATCGGTTATCCACCTTCACCCAATCGGGTAACTAATCTTACCCATCGGGGTAACTAGACTCACCCATTTAGGTATGTGTCTTCACCCGTTTGGCATTTCCCTCTCACCCGTTCGGGTCCTAGACCCAACCCGTCCGGGTTGGTTTAGTGACCCGTCCGAGTCACTATGTTACTCGGTTCTGTCTCTGTTCTAACTCACGGACACATATACACATATATATTTGCTTGGTCCTAATCGTTTTTCTTGAGTTACCAATCACCAATATCATCATTTTATGTAGTTTTAATAAGTTTTACATATGAAGTTGTAGATTCAAAGTTTTGGGTTTCTTAAAACCCATTTCAAGAACAATCCATTTAATCATCAAATTATTGTGTTATATACACAGATTATGATATGTAAACGTGATATATAACGAAATTTGAGTGTAAAGTTTAAAGGAAAGTAATCTCCTTACAATGAAGAAAATGGAGTGAAGATGATGATAATACAAACTGATGATGATGATTGAAGGATGCTGGCTCTTCTGCTTCTGCTGGTTCTGATGCTGAGCTCCACCAAGAAAGAAGAAGAAGAAAGAAAATGATGGAAATGATTTGGTGATGTTGTTGTTGATCCCCCGAAGGAAAAGAAAAAAAAAGGACATATATATTTAAACAAGTATGGTGATATACAGTCATTGGTTCCTCAAATAATTGAGGTTAGGTGTTATTTTCAGCCCGCTAATTTCGGGTACGGGTATAATTATAGCAATATAAAATATAATATTTTATATTTTTATTTTGTAGATGCTCTCCTGATTCGTTATTTAAAGTTAGAATAATGAGATTTTTATTATCTTTGACTGTTGTACATTTTGTACATTGCTAACATTCTGCGTGCTCAATATGTATTTAGAACGCAATATTATTTCGTTTTAAAATTTTTCATATATATTATTTTTGTTAAAAAATATTTATAACACCCCTCATTTTGCTATCATTTAGTATAATATATCGGAAGCGTAAGTCCATATAAACCTTAATTGTTTACATTATTTTTAACAAACATAAAATATTCAAACTATTTCAAACCATAGTTTATCAACTCGGGGGTTATATAAAACAACATATTACACTGATTTACACAATTCATTTATCAGAGTATTGCTCAGTTATCAAACACTCCAATCCAGTGCCACTGCCTTGCCCAACCCTTTATCAAATCATGCCCTGCAAGGAGTATTTAATGTGGGAGATTAGCATAACGCTAAGTGAGACAGAACTATCACCAACAGTCCAACTCAGTAATAACAAATCAGTTTACTGCAAATAATCGTAAACATAAAATATCACTGAGTATCTATGGTTCTTGTGGAAACCTTCAGCCAAGAACACACAACATAGTATAATATCAAATACAACTGGCGTCAAAAAGGACCGGTGGTTCTTGAGGTAACACCTTCTCATAGAACACTTTGAAACCAACTGCAGGCCAATACAGCGGTTTAACCGAATACTTGGTGCTATTAACACAAATAACACAGGCTACGACAATAATACTTGTACTAAGACCCTGTGTTATCCAACCAATAGCAAATCAAGCCCAGCTCCAGGCTGGCCTCTGAATATCGTCAAAGCCCAAAGGCTGAATATCACGTGATCACATATTTATCATATCAGACTAAAAGTCTATCAACAGTATTATTACTAACAACCATAATCATAATGGAATAATAAAACAGTAATAATACGTTACCCGTTGTAACCAAACTTGTTACAACTAAATTACACTGAGGTTACAGATCCACTCACCGAATACTTCAGTCGTCCACTCAGTAGTCTAATGTCACTGAGTCTTTCTCCATATCTGAGAATACAATAGAATAACACAAGTTAGTCAATTGTCTCAAATTCTATATAACATCGTATCAATAGATTTACACTAACAAATCTAAATTACTCAATTCACATGAATTAGCACAATCACCACAATTATCAATATGTTGACACATTTAGTAACTATAACCTTCATAGTTACTAATCACTATTATCTTTAGTATTTACAACACAATACTACAATGTAAACAACATGATATTTAACTCGATCAAGTGTTCTAATTAGTAACCAATACCAATTTCATCATATAACTCATCAAATCGTCATAATCTCTATAACTTTCAAGAACACTCAATCACTTCATAACTTTGGCTCGCATAATATCAATTACACATTATTAACCTAAGCTTAAAAGCTTTCTTTCATAATTTAGTCAATAATATCAAAATATGATATAGGCGATTCCATCACCTTAATCACATTTCATTATCCTTAATCAATCCCACTATGATCATTAACAACAATTGTCAATTATACATCACTAGCTTAAGCTTTCAAATCATAATTCATGAATAATTACTTAAACCAATAACTTTCTCAATGATTATATATCAACTTATTTTCAAGTTAGGGTTTCCTTTATAATCATGAAATTAACATCAACTATCAATTATTAATGCATTTCAAGCTTCAATTTCAAGTTACTCACACTAATTCAATCAAATACTCGAAAACCGATTTCTAAGTTAACATGAAACTCAAGAATTAACACATACAACATGTTTATGATGATGATGGAATGATTATTCCATGTTATTAAAGCTTAACTCATATCAATTCAACCTTTTAAAATCCTAATTTCGGATTATAACCAAGAACACTAAAACCCCCAATTTCTAGGTTCATACTTCAAGGATTTAAGACTTACATGTTGATTAGGATGATTAGAGGATGATAATCCATGATCTTGAAGCTTAATTTCGAACTTGGTAGTTTCAATTTGATGATTTCTTCAAGAATTTGATTTTTTGTTCTTCATATATGGATGTATGTAGTACGTATGTATATAGATATGATAAAGGAAAGAAACCGACTTAAACATTTAGAAGTGTACTAGAAGTGTTTAAATTTCATTCCCCGTACTTTTCATTGTCTGGAACTTTAAAACCATTTGCGGGGAAAACATTATTTTATTTTACCGTCAACTGAATTAAATTAAAACAGTTAACAATTTACTAGTCACAATAAATTATGTGACTCTTTAACCAATTATTTTCAAATAATAACACAGAACTATTTTCTGACACACGAATTAAATATTAAAAGTCAGAAAATATTAAAATACAACTAGACCCGAGGAGTGGATGTTACAATATTTCGAAATGGTTTTGGGACATTTTCTGAGATGTTTTTCGGACGCGTATTTCGCTAACCTTTAGTTATTATATATGTAATTTTAATAATTACAACTTTTGTATTACTGTTCGTATTATTATTCTGGGCTTGCTAGACTTATTTCACATCAGAAATGTTTGTTTAAACTTTTGTCAGGAAATTAGCGTAAGAATGCACATGTTTACCGTACTTGCTTATACTCAAATTTGCGGGGTGTCACATTCACCCCTCGTTAAAGGAATTTCGTCCTCGAAATTTAAGTTATGTTATGAGTTGTTCGCGCAAGTATACCTTGTCTTATGACTCATTTGTAACTAAGTCACTTAGAGTAGGCCTAGATTGTCTAGTGCGAGTTTGAAGGCAGTCAGCCCATTCCTATGTCGTTGTCCATCATAGTAGTTATATCGTAGTAGTCATGTCCTGACTATTTCATAGTTCAAATCGTAGTTATATAGTGGCCATAAGGTAACCATTTGTGGCTAAATAGTTGTTACGGGATGATTGTTTACAGTGTAGTCCTATTGGGGCTAAGTGGTTAACCAAACAGTAAGTTGACTCAGATAGGTCATTCTTATGACGCTCTAGACCTCAAATCATTAGAAGTGGCATCGAGGAATGTGTAACATGTGTTTAGTGCCAACTAAAATCAAAGAGTTAAGTTTTCGAGAAAAAACGAGGTTGCCATCGTGGCGTTCAAAGTTGTCTAAGTTTCCAAGGTTTACAAGGTTTTCCAAAGTTTGCACATATACCAAATCAAAGTATTCCATTACTAAATCATAGATGGAATCGTAATTGTTATCGTAGTGGGACTGGTTGTTGTTATCATAGTTGTCCCCAAAGTTGTTATTGTAGTTGTTCTCGCAGGAGAGGCACTTTTTCAAATTAGTAATTTGAAAAATGTCGTAAATGTTGTTGAGCTCCTGAGGTACTTTGAGCTTGTAAGCGACAGGAACAATCCTCGCAAAGATTTTAAAAGGTCGTAGGTATCGTGGGTTAAGTTTTTCCCATTGCACCTCCAAGGTTTCTCCGATTGGTAGTGGTATTCATCACCACTTTACAAAACAGATAATTTTCTGCTCAGTTCTTCGACATCCAGTCCGTACCTGACTACGATGTCAAAACTTTCTAACTCCACCGGGGGTAAGTCTATCTCGAAGAGATGAGCCTCTAACGTTAGGATACATCCCAGTACTATTTCTCCTGATTCGATCAACTTACCATCGGCTAGTTCTATGGTGTATTTGTCATCTAGTTTACAGGAGTCCACTTCTAAAAGTAGAGTCATCATTTTCTATGACATCTTGGTGACAGTGTTAGGATTTAATCAGTTTCGTTTCGTTGGAATGTCGTCCAAAAATATAATTTCGTTGGGATGTCACCCAAAATACAGTTTAGTCGAGATGTTTACCCAAATTACAATTTAAGTGGGATGTATGTCCCTAATATAGTTTAGTTGGGATGTCTGCCCAAATTACAATTTAAGTGGGATGTCTGTCCCTAATATAGTTTTGTTAGATCACTATTCAAAATATATAGTTCCAATTGGGGCGTTACCCAATATATATATAGTTTTCATTGGGATGTTACCCAAAATATATCTTAAAACACTTTGCTGGTCTTTCTCAGGCTTTTCCAAAGTCTACCGGTCGTTCTCCAGTTTGTAATACTGCTGGTCGTTCTCCAACAAATCATAGTACTGGTCGTTCTCCAGTTTATCTACCGGTCGTTCTCTGGTTTAAAGCCTTACTGGTACATTCTCCAGTTTGTAATACTGCTGGTCGTTCTCCAGCAAATCATAGTACTGGTCGTTCTCCAGTTTATCTACCGGTCGTTCTCTGGTTTATCCAAAATAATACCGGCCGTTCTCTGGTTTATCCAAAATAATACCGGTCGTTCTCTGGTTTATAAATGCGCACTGGTATGTTCTCCAGTTTGTAATACTGCTGGTCGTTCTCCAGCAAATCATAGTGCTGGTCGTTCTCCAGTTTATCTACCGGTCGTTCTCTGGTTTATCCAAAATAATACCGGTCGTTCTCCGGTTTATAAATGCGCACTGGTATGTTCTCCAGTATCTTATTCAAAGTGTTGGTAGAAATATTATTCAAAGTTATTATTTTCATTGGAACGCTATCCAAAATATAGTTCTCATTGGGATGTTATCCAAAATATAGTTGTAGTTGGATTGTTATCCAAAACATATTTGTAGTTGGATTGTTATCCAAAAATATATTCCTCGCTATATTTGTTATCCAAAATATAGTTGTTAAACATTTTCTTAAACAATTTGTATAAAAAATTGTCACATAAAATTTGTTATTTGTGGGGAGGAAATTTGTTTCACGGAATTGGGTCTGATTACCCTAGTGGTTGTTTAAAACCCTGTCTCGATTAGTGTATAGTGACACCTTACTATGTTTTGTTTGTGTGTTACTTAAAAGGCTCGTTACTCCAATATGTATCACACTTCCATTTGTTCTCTCCATCCATTCGACTGATAAGTTGTTAGTCCTAATCGTTAAATGTTTAGGGAGGATTTGTTCGATCCTTTAGAAAGTGAGAGTTTGTTTGCATACTAGTCAACTATGACCAAGTAGTTGTCAAACATGACTTTCGTACGATCATGTTCGTATAAGATGTGACGGAATTCATATGTATGTGTTGAATAGAAGTTTTAGTATAACATAGTAGGGCACAGCCCGCCGAACATAGATTTTACGCAGATACGATAAGTACCACTTCTGCCATCATATAGTCATCATCGTGCTGATCTCAGCTGTACTCTCTGCCACTCGAGCACGCTCCCCTAGCATTTGTACTCGGGCACAAGTAGCATGGAAAATTTTCGTTGTCCAAGTTCCTGTGGCCTTCAACAGGCTCAAGGCGGTTTGTATGTGGAGAGCATGTCTCTATCCACTCGGAGTATTGCTTTGTAATTTCTTTAAACGTTATTTCGTGTGTCAAGAAGTTTTCTGATTGGTGTATGAAGTATAATAACTAAGGTAGGTACCATTAGTTTTATATATGTTTGCCCGTAAAAATGGGAGGTCGTAATGTATGAGAAGAGTTTCAGGGAATACAAGTTAGATTAACTATACATCAGACAGTAACGTTTGTATAGATTAAGTGTGTGGTGGTGGTGGTTGATGGCTTCTCGTGTATCGAGTTTCCATTTTTATCCCAACCATATTTGAGAAGTCACGCGTAGGAACACGCAATTATTCATCTAGACGCATTGCGACAGTAATTGTCATATAGTAAGTTAGGCGTATGCAAATGTGTGCACGCATGTTCTAGCCAAGGCTATAGTCTAGGTCTCTAAGGCTTTCAGGTTACTTAAAGACTTCTAGTTCGCTATAACCAATGGCTCTGATACCATCTATCACACCCCCAAATTCGGTCAACGCGTTTAACGCGCGACTAGCGGAAGCATTAGCATGTGCGGGGGTGCTGACGTTAACGTCGAACATCATGCAGATCAGAGCATATGATTATTGCAGAACATATAAATTAAGATGCCATTTAAGAAAATAGTTTATTTACAAAAGAACTACGACTCGTCAAGTCGTAGAATTTATATCAGTCTGATTTGTCCCAAAATGTGGCATCCTAATTCGTCGTGGGGCGCCTAACTCCGTAAGTATGCGTTCTTACTTGTGCTTAGAGTTTCCTGAAAAACATAGTAAAAAGTCAACAAAATTGTTGAGTGAATTCACAGGTTTTATGTTTGTAAAGTGGTTTGTTAAATCACGTTCATTTGAGATTTATTGACATGAGAGTCAAATACAGTTGCTCATAATAGTCTGTGGGAAGGTAAGTATCCTAATCAAAAGTACATATAATAAAGTAAGCATCCTAAGGTGAGGTTTGTGTAGGATGGTAAATCCTAGGAGTTGTTTGTACAACAGCATATAAGTATACACATATAGTTCACAAACATAATATGAAATCATTCATAAAATCAGTAGCACATAAGTACCAATACAATTATAAACAGTTATTGCATGTTATAGCAAAACAGTTGTTATGTTTTTCACCCCTAGTTTGAAAGCATTAAAACAGTAAAATAGGGGATGTGAACTCACAGTAGTAATAGTGAAGATGTGAATGCTAGCAGCTGAAAAGTGTCGCCCAAGGTATGTTAACCTATACACAATAATTATATTAACATAAATACCTTGATTTGTTAAATCAATTTATGTTAATAATTTACTTGTTCTAAAGAAATTGTTAATCTCTTAAATTGTACAAGTAGTTGTCGACATTATATTGAAATATCGTTATTATTTCTTATGTCGTATTTCTTGTTGAATATATCCACATACATGTTCCCGTTGTATAGATATATATGAATGTCATTCCGTTGGCGTCGTACATATATATAATTGTTGTACATATATATGTATATAAATATACTTGTTGTATATTATATTTCGTACGTTCGTTAAACGTATGTTCCATCTGTGTATATATATATATATATATGAAAATGTATAATTATGATTTCAATACAATGAATTTGTCGTGTGTATGTATATATATATATATATATATATGAGTTTTAAATACGTGATTTACGTATTAAAATGTATATAAGTTTCATTTGTTATAAAACTTCTCATTGTGTTTATTTCCGTTTATAAAATAAATAAATGTCATCGTTATTGAAAAGTCGTCATTTGTATATAATATATATATATATAGATTCGTCGTTGTTATTAAGTATATATATAATCATAAACGTTCGTTCTCGTTTAACGTTATACATGTCAACTATTAACTCGAGTAGTTTTTCATTTTATTGTTTAACGTTTTGTTGGGCTCGGCCCAACATTTGGCCCGTTTTCAAAACAATTCAATTCGTCCCACTTATTTAAACCCATTCGGCCCAATATAGAATACAATGGTTTCGGCCCATTTTATTTCGTTATAGTTTTTGGCCCATTTGTAAACTGATCATAAATCCGATCCAAATGTTTGTACAGCCCATTCGGCCCAATAACACCCTCACCCGATTGGGTTTGGGGTTTAACCCGTCCGGGTACAAGACTTAACCCGTACGGGTTGGTCTTGTGACCCGTTTGGGTCCCTTTTTGTTTTCGGCCCGTTTAGTCCGAGCGCAGCAACACACGGCCCAAGTTCATAACACACGGCCCATTACGCTCTTTGTTTGTTCATCGGCCCACGCACTCATTCAATTGTTCGAGCCCAAAAATAAGGCCCAATAGGTAACCCAATTAGTAAGGCCCAAATACACTAACCAAATTATTTTAGCCCATTATATATTTGACACGTTTGGTCCAAAAAGTTATATCGTTAAGTATTTGTGTCAAAATATTGTCCCGCGGTCGAGTATAATTTTGTACCAAATTTTGTATCAAAAAGTTTTACAAAATTTATAACTTGTCAATATTTGTTTTGTGTACTTGTTAATATTTTTGTACCCAAAATATCTCGTATGTTTGGTAAATATTACACGACCGAATAAACCCAGTCCAACCGATCGGTTATCCACTTTCACCCAATCGGGTAACTAATCTTACCCATCGGGGTAACTAGACTCACCCATTTAGGTATGTGTCTTCACCCGTTTGGCATTTCCCTCTCACCCGTTCGGGTCCTAGACCCAACCCGTCCGGGTTGGTTTAGTGACCCGTCCGAGTCACTATGTTACTCGGTTCTGTCTCTGTTCTAACTCACGGACACATATACACATATATATTTGCTTGGTCCCAATCGTTTTTCTTGAGTTACCAATCACCAATATCATCATTTTATGTAGTTTTAATAAGTTTTACATATGAAGTTGTAGATTCAAAGTTTTGGGTTTCTTAAAACCCATTTCAAGAACAATCCATTTAATCATCAAATTATTGTGTTATATACACAGATTATGATATGTAAACGTGATATATAACGAAATTTGAGTGTAAAGTTTAAAGGAAAGTAATCTCCTTACAATGAAGAAAATGGAGTGAAGATGATGATAATACAAACTGATGATGATGATTGAAGGATGCTGGCTCTTCTGCTTCTGCTGGTTCTGATGCTGAGCTCCACCAAGAAGGAAGAAGAAGAAAGAAAATGATGGAAATGATTTGGTGATGTTGTTGTTGATCCCCCGAAGGAAAAGAAAAAAAAAGGACATATATATTTAAACAAGTATGGTGATATACAGTCGTTGGTTCCTCAAATAATTGAGGTTAGGTGTTATTTTCAGCCCGCTAATTTCGGGTACGGGTATAATTATAGCAATATAAAATATAATATTTTATATTTTTATTTTGTAGATGCTCTCCTGGTTCGTTATTTAAAGTTAGAATAATGAGATTTTCATTATCTTTGACTGTTGTACATTTTGTACATTGCTAACATTCTGCGTGCTCAATATGTATTTAGAACGCAATATTATTTCGTTTTAAAATTTTTCATATATATTATTTTTGTTAAATAATATTTTGAAATGGTTTTGGGACATTTTCTGAGATGTTTTTCGGATGCGTATTTCGCTAACCTTTAGTTATTATATATGTAATTTAATAATTACAACTTTTGTATTACTGTTCGTATTATTATTCTGGGCTTGCTAGACTTATTTCACATCAGAAATGTTTGTTTAAACTTTTGTCAGGAAATTAGCGTAAGAATGCACATGTTTACCGTACTTGCTTGTACTTAAATTTGCGGGGTGTCACAATCGCCGAGTTAGAATCTATAAATTATGTGATACATGTGATTGGCAGGAGATACCCAATGGGTTATACCAAAATAGATGGTATGCTACCAATCATGTGTTGCGTGATGGACGACAAATTATTATTGGTGGTCGTCGGACATTTAATTATGAATTCTACCTTAAAAATTCAGCCACTGAGACCGCTTCTCGGTTTCAATTTTTAATCCAGACAAACGACCCTAATGTTTGAGAATAACTTATACCCATTCGTATTTCTTATTCCAGATGGAAATTTGTTTATTTTTGCCAATAATCGTGCTATTTTATTTAACTACTCAACGAATCAAGTTCTAAAGACGTACCCAACAATGCCTGGTGGTTAGCCAAGGAACTACCCGAGCTCTGGCTCTGCTGTACTACTTCCTATCCGGATAAAAAAAGGAATAGTCAATACTGTTGAAGTTTTGGTTTGTGGGGGTGCACCGAAAGGTGCATATATTAACGCATATAATGGAACGTTTGATAGATCTCTGGATACTTGTGGGCGAATTAAAATATTAGACACGAATCCCCAGTGGGTAATGGAGACTATGCCTATGGGTTGAATCATGGGTGACATGTTATTGCTTCCCAACGGTCAAATTCTGATCATCAATGGTGCATCGGCTGGGGTTGTTGGGTTGGAACTTGGGAGGAACCCGGTTCTCAATCCTGTCATTTATAAACCAGACATCCAAAATAGGTCTCGGTTTGAGGTGCAGAACCCAAGCACAAAAGTAAGACTATACCATTCCACCGCAATTTTACTACGAGATGGTCGGGTCCTTGTTGGGGGAAGTAACCCTCACACCAATTATAGATTCCAAAATGTGCTCTATCCTACTGAACTAAGTTCGGAGGCATTTTCTCCTTCGTATTTGGATTCAATCTCTTCCCCTTTACGTCCCATAATAATCTCACCGGTGACTACAACTAAGATCCGTTATGGAAAACCAGTGGCTATTACATTTACCGTAGTAGGCCCTATGAATCTGAATTTGGTTACAGTGATATTGGTGTCACCTTCATTTAACACGCACTCATATTCTATCAATCAAAGATTGTTGGTGCTTGATAGAGGTGGCAAAATGAATGGGTCGGGTCGGGTCGGGTCACGGGTCTAGATGGGTTTGGGTCTAAATGGGTCCGGGTCTAGATGGGTCATTTAGAAGGATGGGTCTAAACGGGTCCGGGTCAAATGGTTCTCGGATCGGGTCGGGTCATCGGGTTCACCAAATTTTTTTTTTTTATTTTGAGTGAAAAATGAAAAAAATGAAATGAGGTGAAAAAAAAAAAAATTACCCGCTAGACCCGTCTAAACCCGCTGGTTAATTGTTACATAATTAGAGGTTATATTGAAAAACCCATTTAGACCCATTCAAAAAATGAGGAGGAGACCCAACAAACCCACCCCTCCTAAAAATTAACCAAATTGACCCAAAATTAACCAATGGGTCTAAAATTTCCACCTCTAGTGCTTGATATCGTCAATTCCACCCAGACTGTAGAAAATTCTACCTATAAACTAACTGTGACGGCACCTCCATCAAGTATAATCGCCCCTTCAAGAAATTATCTTCTATTTGTGGTTCATAATGATATTCCAAGCCTAGGTATTTGGGTCCGAATTCAGCTATAAAATTTGAAACTACCATATATTGATCTTAGAGACAGATGTACGTTCATGTATTGTTAATTTTTATCTTTCACTTCCTTAACAGTTCACTCAATTTATTTATTGTTGACATATTTGTTTTATAAAAATTTAACCTCATAACATATGCTGAGATTGTTTGTTGTTATTTTCATGACATTGTTACTTCTTGAGCGTATTGAACTAAAGAGATGAAACTACAAATAAAGCTTAAATAGTTTGCTATATCACTATCTCACCATATATATTTTCTGATCAAATCTGCACAATTGAAGTCGACAAACCCCTTTAACGAGCCACTTCAAATTTGCATTTTTATTCACGCTCAAGTAGTTTATGCATAAAATACCGGTAAATATGAAGATCTAAACTAAAATTCGACAAAGAATTTTTAATCTTTATTTTTATTTTGATAATACGCTATATTTTTACAATGGAGGAAATGATAACCAGAACCAGCTATAGAGTTCCTTATCGATCTACTCCTGCTTTATAAGAGGATCATAGATCATTCAAGCAATGTGATAAGAGTGATATTGACCAATGGAAAGGATCCATGAAAATCAAATGAAACAATTACGCATTGTTTTACACGGATAGCTTGCTACTTTTTTCTTCCTGAACGGTGGTGACTTTGTTAGAAAAAAGTAGTAAGAAACTGGTAGTGAAGATCGTAGTTACCCAAGATTAAATAGAGTTTTAGGATTGCAACACCAATCGTTCGAAGACGTATCAAATTTTCAGTATCTATCTATAATTTAACCAAAGATATATACCATCGAGTTGGCAATGATACCGTCTAGAAACTATGCCGGGTAGGCAATGATTTTGCGAGATTAGGTGCATCCGTTTAGGAATCACAGTAAATCATTTGTTTTTCCGTGTACATCACGATGCATCGAATGTATATTCATCTATATCAATATATGAATGATGATATGATTATTATTATTGAGTAGAGTTGAAATGAGTAAATCAATTTTTAGTGAGAATATGAGAATCATTGAAGTTAAAACAAAATAAAAACAATTGAGAATTGCCAAAACACGTAATTATTATTAATATCGTTATTGGAGAAATCTAACTCAAAAACTCCAATATTTGTTACAATATCCATACACCCTACGCGGTATATACATGTAGACTAACATAAACGAGTTATCATATGTCTATGACCCTAGTTAACTTAACCACTAAGTTTCCTAATACTAATACATTAATCATATTAGATAACTATCCATATTAAGCTAACCGAAATTACTTGGACTTTTCTATCCAAGTTCATTACTGAAACCAGTCCACGCATACATGCCACAACCGGCTCAGTAATTCGCCAACAATGAATCAATCTCAACCACTCATTTTCATCAAATACCCATTTCCCCCACATTTTTGAAACTCAAATATCTCCCAAACGGTAAGTCGAAAAATCATGAAAATTGCACCATAAAATTCAGCGTTTTCTCCTCTTCGATTTGCCGTCCCTCAAGGCATATTTTTGACAACATTTTTTTTTTAATTTTTTGGTGGGTTTTACAAATTAGTAACACATGTGTTAGTGATTGGTTGTACATTTGATTTGTGGTTAGGGTTAGGGTTTAGGGCTATGGTTTAGGGTTAAGGTTTAGCATGGTTTAGGGTTAGGGTTTAGCAGGGTTTAGGTTTTGGTATGATCTAGGGTTTAGAGTTTTGTAAAGCGTTTAGGGTTTGGGGTTGAGGGGTTAGGATTAAACCCTAAACCCTAAACGCAACACTTTAACACATGTGTTAGTAAATGTGAAACCCACCAAAAAAGATGGAAGAAAAACTCGTCGAAAGTATGCCTTGAGTAACGATAAATCGAAGAGGAGAAAACGCTTAATTTAATGGTACAATTTTCATAATTTTTTGATTTGTCATTTGTGAGATAATTGATGTTGGGGGTAAATGGGTTTTGTACATGTGGAGCATTCTCTTTGTACACATGACACAATATCATTGGTTCCCTTATTCTCACACAAATTTCTATTCTCATTTGAACCCCACCCTATTATTATTATTTGTAAGGCGATGTGAATCAACGAGGGTTATTGCCGAGCTTCGCATCGGAAATAATCGGCTAACCAATTCAACTTTATAATTTAGACTATATCAATATCAATAATAAATATAAAAGAGATAGTTATTATCAACCTAATGTAACGTAAATATAGCCCCGACTTCGCCACGGGATGGAAATTTTTAAGTGTACTATTATCTCGTAAATATATACTTAAAAAATATATACAACACTGTATCGCATTTGTCTTCATTTGCAATATTGATTAAATGCTTATGCTACTCACTTATAAAACGGTTCAAAAGGAAGGTTACATTATGGGGTGTTTGGATTACCGTATACTTTTTAGATTATGCATTATTTAAAAGACAGGAAAATAGGGGTTTTGACTTTTAACTTATTAACCCCTTATATTCTTAAAAGCTATGTCAAAAAAGTTCATCCAAACACTTTCAAAAGAATTTTTTTTTACTGTATCATCATAATGTAATAAGTTAAAAAGCCACCTTAAAAAACCGGACCAAATACCCTTTAAATCTAGTTAGTATTAGATCAGTTATATACGGAGTATTTTTTAAGAATTCCAACGTTGTTTAACTATTTGTAATATAAATTCCATTCCATATGTATAACTAAAATCTTATATGTAGTATATTAAATAACTAATAATTAATGAATTAATAAAAAAAATCTTATGATAATGAGAGTGGAAACTGGAATTTGAGTTGTATATTTGCTAAATTTGCTACATCCAAATATAGTTATATATGAGTGTTGATGCTGCGCTATGCTGCAGACATAAGTTTTATACTCCCTCCGTCCCAAATTAAATGTCTGGTATCAGTCTTCACGGAGTTTAAGAAATTACTTTGTCAGGTAGTACATATGACAGTTTTACCCTTGCTTTTTTGCACGGACTCCCATGTATCAGTTTTGAGTGAGGGTTAAATGGTAAAGTGGATATGCTATTTTTGGAAGTGGACACTTATTTTGGGACAGACTAAAAAGGAAATGTGGACACTTATTTTGGGACGGAGGGAGTAACACATACGGGCAATATATAAAAAAAAGTTTATGCTTAATAGTTAATACGTTCAATCCTTTTACTTGGAAATCTCAATTTTAAATTCTTTTGTAATAGCCATGAACGATACGCTTATAAAACTGATTGTTTTGCTTACAAAATCTTTATCTTATACGGAACTTCAAAAAAAACATATCAATAGATTTTTTTTAATAAAACCTTGAAACACAAAGATAAAATGTTTATTAGTTTATGACACCTTTAACTCATATGTGTCTTCTTTTACAGTTGTGGACAGCTGTTTCCTTTTGACTACAAATGTCAATTCCAGTAATGCTCATCAAACACCCATTTACCCCTACCAACACTCCTCATCACTAAATTTGCATCCATTTTCATCTTCTCATCAGCCTTTTATTCTTCGTCTTCACGCATAAAAAACAACATACCTTTTTTCTCTGTTAATGTGGTTTTTAATGGTGGCAACGGAAGTCGGTAGATGATGGTGTTCGACGGTAGTCTTCTAATCTTATGACACCATCATGAAATTAAAAGTGTAAGAATCAAAACTCATGTTAGGTGGATGGATGTATCTACAATTACAGAAACTCCCAAAACATCTACATGGTATGAGTTCTCCACTCAGATCTACCGTCGGCTGCTTTTAGATTTAGCCGGAAAATTTTCCGGCTAATCGCTGCTGCTATACACAGTCGCAGGTGTTGCCGGAGAATGTAATACGATTCCGGCAATAGTTATATCTAAGGTTGAGGGGTTTCTTCATGTCGTTCCGGCGAGTTTTTTATTGCCAACTATGAACCTCATATGTGACATTGCCGACACAATCCCGGCCATGTCCGGCGTCCATCACTTTCAGATGCGATTGATTTGTACCTACAATTTGTCATCTTGTTTGTTTTCTCATTACCCAGATCCACTGTTAGTGCTGTCAAATTTAGACGAAATTTTTTCCGGCAAACCACTCTTACCGGAAAAAATGTTTAACGATTTGGAGAAAAGCTATTCCAACATCGTTGAGGGTTTTTTTTTTATGTGTTTCAGTGATCAAATGCAAATTTGATTCTACAACTTTCATTTTTTGTCGGCTAAATTTGTTTGAATATGCATTTGTATGTTATATCAGCCAAAAGATATATAAAAAATGAATAAGAAACAAAATGTTGTGAAAGTACTATATTAGCCCTAATGAACAGTAACCACCGTCCTTCACAAATGTGTATAAGGTAAATATTGTATATTGTTGGGATATTCGTTGTTTTGTTCTTTTCCATTGTTATATTAATAATTAATTAACATGCATCAATTTAATGACTTATATGCATCAACTTTGTTCTCGGCAATCACAGTCGATACATCCAAAACAGACAGGGTGTTGATGTACCTCGACGATAAATGGTTTTGTTTATGTGTAATTTTTAGCGTTTAAACTGAATATTTGGGCTTGGGCCCCAAGCTTTTTGTGCATTTGATATTGGGCCCAAACGCCGGTCCGAAATAGGTCGCGTGAGACTTTAAAAGTCAATACAAAAATGTATCCGATAAACTTTGAAAGTTAAAGTGCATCTCCTTATCGATTAAATATTAAATATCAAATATAATAAATAAATTATAAATTTTCAATAAATATATATATATAGAGAGAGAGAAATATAAAGATATCAAAATCAAATATGATTCTGAAATTTATGTTTATGGAGAATTTTAAAACCACTTTAACAATTTTTGCAATGAGCCGATTTTTTTAGTTGTTTTATTTTAAAAACTGCTATAACGTATTGTTAGACTTAAATGGAGAACTCGACGTTTATTTATAAGATAATTGAGGGGTAAAAGCTATAACGTATACATTGTGATTGGTCGAGATTACTTAATTATCGTGTTGTTGAGTATTTTTATCCCATTTTTTGTTACTAAGAGAGAAAAAAAAAAGTTTATACATCAATCAAGTCAAGATATAGTTAAAAATAACCACATAATTAAAACGAAAAGTGATATATACCAATTATTATTATCTACGATTTTAATCTGTTAAAAAGGAAAAGGAAAAGTAACATATCTTTTACGCAAAGGCAATTAATTTATTTTTATTATTTTATTATGTATATCTTAAAAAAAAAAATTAAATTAAATTAAGTATAACAACAATGAAATAATAGCTACAAAGCTGATGAAACAACCAACCATCCACCTGGCATAAGTCAAAACAATTTCTGTCCTGTCCTCTTACAAACTTCACGCAACTTAACTATGTTGTTGTTGTTGCTGCTGTTCTTGTCCATAAACAAGCAGTCACCCACATGCCCTCAACCTCAAACTCACATAACAATCAAACCTCAAAGGTACAGTATTTTATGAGCAACTTATGTATACTTTTAAGGGTTTTGTTCATTATACGCTATTAATTTATAAAAATTATTAATGTAATTAGTTTATGTATGTATGTATGTATGCATGTATGTCAGCAAGTTGTAACAGATCAGATGGTGGAGTTGATTTTAGAGGCAAAAGATGCAGCTGATTGGATTTACAGAGGAGAAGGAGGCCTTAATATTGTTCTTGCATACAATGGATCCTCTCCCAACTTTGTAATTTTCTAATCCCTTTTTTTTTTTTTGATACAATATTTGTGACACTGTAGTAGCAATTAAGTCAGTTAAAGGGTGGATTGGATTTAGTTTTCTTATTTATGATGTTGTTTGGTAGGTGTAATTGCCTATATTTGGTAGCAGATTCTACCAAAGAAAAGTAGAAAAGACAAATAAAATATGAAATAAGTCCATTTTTAAGGAATTTTTTTCTTTTAATTCTTGTTAACATAATGGTCAAAATTGACAACGCCTATACGAAACTGATTGTTGTAGGTCTTGTTTCGTTAGTTACCATGATTAGGATTGATTTAGTCTCCTATGACAAGAAAGAAAGTAGTGACATTGCCCTATATTTCTGCACTAGAACAAAATCAGTGGGTAAGCTCAAAAAAATTAGCATAAAAAATAAACTGCTGGAATGTTACCTGTGATGTATCTATAGTGTAAATACCCTTAAGTGGAGGGTTCAAATGAGAACCACTAAGAAATTGAGAACTTGTGATAAAACTAGATACTCGTAAAATTAGATCATTGTTATAAGAATATGATTTTGTATGATCATATATGATACACTGATGATTATTTGTAGAAAGTTTCAATATTTAGGAAACGAAGTGTTTCGTGTCCATCTGACCCGTTTTAACCGAAGCTACCATTTAACCAGAACCCATCCCAACTTTTCTACTACCTATATAATTTGTATAATATGCAGATGATAGGTGTTGCATTGATGACCAGTTTACTCACTTGGTTTATTATTGTGTGTAGTATGCCAAAGTGTTACGGGTGCGAAAGCATAAGAGGAATGCATCCGAATATGAGAAAGCTCCTTCAGCTTTATCCAAACATGAGTGTCTTGTTTGGAAGGATGTAGGAGAACTTTTATCTGCTCCAACGAAAGATGTTGCAAATCATATGTATGCGCAGCTAGTAATGTGTCCATTATTAGGTTCTCAATACGTTGATGCTGGGGTATCTACTTTTTGCTTTATCGTCAAATATATCTTAATGGACTTTTCAGCACTTCGCAAGAACTTAATGCCGATGATTGTCGATGTCTATATATTTAATTGTTTGTAATATGTATGTCCTGTGTAGAATATGCTTTTGATCTTTCAAAATTTTGGCAGGTCCGTGTTATGGTGACTAAGGAATTTCTTGAGTCGCTAGATACTTGTGTTTTACTTGACAGGCCTTATTGGCGAGTGGAGACTGGTAGGGTTGATACTTCGCGCGATTCTGCTATTCTCATGTCCGATCATTCAGTTTTTCCCGATGGTAATGTCTCCTTAACTCTATGAAAGATTTTCCAGCCGTTTAGTGGGGTAGGGAGATCAATGCCTTCGTTGGAAACTTGTGGTTATCTATATGTAATATTTTTAAATGCACATTCTGCGTTTTCTTTTGGCTCCATGTATTTATGATATTACGAATGTATATATTTAATCGATATTGCTATTAATAAGTATTTACTTTTACCCTTTCCAGTCAAAGCTGTTCATGGAGAAGAATTCTGCATATCAGTAGAAATAAAGGTAAAATTGCTTGCATTGTGCTCTGAGTTGCATTTTCCCCTTTGCAGCATTGCTCATAATTCGTCGCTTCTTCTTTCTTGAACGCAAGCAGCCAAAGTGTGGATTTCTTCCCATTTCGAGATTTATTAGAGAGGAAAACTTAGCCAAAAAAAGGATATCTCGCTTCAAGCTTCACCAGATCCTTAAGTTCCATCAAGAAAAGGTTGTAACAATTTCCTCTACTCGTTGTGGTTTGGCCGTACATCCAAATATTTGACAAATATTTCATGGGGATGTGAAAATGGAATTAAAACTAAAATGGAAAAATAGATTCAAGTCTAATGACTAGATGGATGAGACTACACTAGTAATTCATTATTTTGCAAGCGTGTGCTAATATGGAGACACTGAATAAAAGTAATAGCTTTATAAGACATTGATTTTTAGCTTATATCTCTTCCATATTTAATGAAGAAGTCGTTACAACATACATGCTTATTATTAGTATGATCTTAGACTTGTATGGATAAACGTGTCAATTTGGGTTATAATTTTTTCAAAACATGTCAAATTGGTAAATATAAAAAAATAAACTAGAATAGAAACGGGTTGGACAAAGTCAATCAAACTGTATTTACAAGTCATAAAACGTCCTAAAACATTTGAGTAATGCTATATACTCCTAAATTCATAAACCTAAAAGTGGACCTACTTTTCTGATTGGTTGAATTTTTTCTCTTTGCTAGTCTCATCCGATCAATTTTTCACATCTACCAATCGCAGTTTTAGGCTCAAATATAGGTCTACCAATCATTTTCCAAAACGTTTTATTTCAAGAGTTAGATCATCATTGTAACAACATAGTTTTTTTCTATTATCATTATATTTGGAGGAAAAAAAAACAAGTTGTGCGAGTTGGCCTAGCCGTTTTGACCTTTACATGAACTAAATATTACCCATTTTGATCTGAACATATTTTGACTCATTTCCCAACCCATCCATATGCTACTTCAAATGATAATATAAGTTTTATCCAAAACTGTTCTCATTTTGCGTTCTACATTCATATAGGAAGGGTGATCGAGTGTATTATAGATCTAAATTCAGTTATATATATGTAGCTGCAATTTGTTTCAGGTTTGATTTTTGTTTTCTTATGTGTGACTGTTACATCAGATATCACAAATAAGTGAATACGACCCGCTGGATATGTTTTCAAGATCAAAAGGGAGAGTGTTGAAATCAGTTAAGGATCTCTTCCTTACCCCTCAGAACAATTTCCGTGTATTCTTAAACGGTTCACTTATATTTGGAAGCTTGGGTGGTGAGGTAGACGATACCAATACTCAAATTGCACAAGCATTTGAAGATACACTAAAAGCTGTCATCGAAGCTGATGAAGGCATGCGTACACATAACTTTCTGCAGCTTGTTGCTGAGGCTGTTTCCGAATCAGGAATAATGGACCGCCTTCTTAAAGTTCAAAAACTTGATGTGCTTGATATAGAAGGTGCAATTCATGCCTATTATGATGTGGTCTCTGAGCCATGTGTGGCATGTAGGGAACTAGAAGGCAAGGTTTTGAGTAGATATGAGTCTCTACATTCTATTCCTTTTGATCAAAGTTTGAAGATTGTTAGAGATTTTTTTATCTCTTCAACTGCAAAGGACTTGAGTCTGATGATCAGTTTTCGTTCAAGAGGCAAAGGAAATGCAGTGTCTCCTTATGGTGGTGTTTTCCTTGAATCAATTAATCAAAGTTTTGATTACAAAGTAATTCTCATTTTGTCTGACTAGATTAATTTTGTTTGTATGTTTAAATTCTTATGGGGAGGTGGTAAAATGGATGGGTCAGGAAGGTTGGGTTATGGGTCAAAACGGGTCTGGTTGACCTGAATTGCCCCTACTTTGCAAATTTTTCTAGATAGTCCGTTCATGAATAATAAGTTGTACTATTTCAATTTTATATATCTTTTTGAATCATTTATATAAAATTTCTTTTAGCAAGTGAAAATGCATTTTGGATGACGCTTGTCCAGTAAACTCTATTTTTTAGTATTACGTTTTGATTGGTTCCTAAAAGGAACTATTTTGTAATCTTTATACTCCTAAAAGGAACTATTTTGTAATCTTTGTACTCAAACGCTTTTTGTCTTGATCAGGCCTCTTTTATTGATCTGGATATGAAGCCTCTTGATAAAATGCCATACTACTATAAGTTGGACCAAGAAATAATCAGTTGTTACACTCGGATGATGGAGACAGTAAATCAGCCTGCGAAGTCTCTTGCAGAAGCTCTGTATCAAGATCGATCCAGAGCCATAGAAGAAAACTCGCATAGCTGAGAGGTTCTGGTGGTAAATTCCAATACTTTTCATTTTGTTAAAGTTGTGTTAATAACTGAAACAAATAGCCTGAACTATTTGGGCACCCCTTAACCATCACTTGAAAACTTAATAACCCACACTTCTATGCGATGTTTCTCTACTGATAGCTGATCAAGTGATCATATAACTCTTTATCATGTGTGTCATAACCAGGATCGTTTTGCTTTCATAAAGACGTAGTCCGACATTAATTTATAAATAAGTCGATTTGGATTATGCTTATTCTCTAGTGGGTCAAAAAAGGATGAAGTAAAAGGAAAATCAGTTATACGCGTTGAAAGTTGCCAGAAGTGTATTTTTAATGCATAAAAACCCTCTTAATCATCATATTCAAAACGTTAAAGAATATTTTCGTCTTGATATAATTTTACTAATATATTTCACACTAACAAGTTGTAAAAACAACTGATTTTTTTACCCCACCGAGTTTGTCATGTACCGGCCAAACCAGTTTTGACATATGATGTGACCCAACCTGCTCATTTTGCCATCTGTATAATATGTCATACTATTTGCAATGTGAAACTTATAATGAACGGTTGTTAACAAAATGCAGTTGTTTTTATTACCTGGCATCAAGGATGGAAGAACTCGAAACATATTCCCATCATTGCGTACATGTGCAGCATCTTATTCCATATTTTCAGCTGTATTGAGATGGAATCATGTCGTGCTAGCTCTTAGATTACATTGCTGCTTCGGAATACCGAATCTTCTTTGTATGTACTTGTTTTGTTAAATTCAAATAGGAAATAATATGCATTTGCTTGTTCTTTTTTTAGAAAGAGCTAGCATCTAGCGTTCTCAGTTAGTTATATCGTGATATTTGGTGTATCCCTCTTGTCGCAAACCTCTTAACTATCAGTCATGAAGCGTTTTTAATGTTTCATGCACACAACTGACCAAATCAGAAAAGATATTAAATTTGAAAATCAAGTAAGCTTGTCCAAAGAGACTCTTGGACCTCATTGCCATTCTTTATGACTAGTTGATTATCACAGTTACTGTTCAAAAACTTTCTTGGTACAGTTTGGCAAGGACAACTTTTGAGACACACTTCTAATTAAACTAGTAATTTGTGCACTTCGCACTGGAATAAAAATTTGAATTCTAAATAGTGAACGGATGATAGTATGTCATGTTTTCACTTCTTGTTCGTGTGTAGAGTCCGAATTCAGATATGATGGTAAGGATAATGAAACCAAAAAAAAAAAATGAATATGTGAGTTCATGGATAAAGATTTGTATAAATTAAGTTACAAAATTCAAAAATGAATATCTTATGATTTTAAGGTTTCTAAACATACTAGAGACCACGGGTGTCTTTCACAAAACTAGTTGGAGCCGGAAGTTTGTAGCTGTAGCTTATATACTAAGTTAGAAGTTGAAAGCTTCTAGCTGAAGTTTATATATTTGGGATAATACACAAATAGGTCACTATACTTTACGAAAATATTCATCTAGGTTACTAAACTTTGATAATGTTCAATTGTGTTACTGTACTTGTAAAAATGTTCAATTAGGTTACTAACATTTAGACATAGTTGTTGTAACACCCCCAAATTCACTGTTTTAGCGGAAGCAAGCTTTGGGTGTTACTAATCAATAATCAAGCACCAAAGTAAAGCAAACGACATCTATATGCAACGTCTTACAATAGTACAAAAGTATTACATCGTTTTAAATCAGAATAACAAGCATCGAGTTCGAAAATAGTTTCCTAGAGATTCTAATACATAACTGATGTACAAAAAGTAATGCAAAAGAATCTTCACAAGTTTGTATGTATGCTGACTCGAGCTATCAGTCATGAGGGTGTGCAGTCCTACTGCTGCTGTAAACTTGAGATAAATGCTAAAAAGTGTCAACCAAAAGGTTGGTGAATCTTACAGGTTTAGTAAAGTAAATCATATATGAACCACAAGTAAGTAACAGTAATGCCCTCGAGCATAGTAAGTAGTTTAGTAGCACAGTAAGACTATAAGTCGACACAGTTACCATGAGCTCACAAGTTGAAGCTTAACAGTGTAGTGTGAATAGTACAATCAAGTACAGTATCACGTACCCCAGTGAGTGCTATCCGAACACTCATATGTAACTGTTGGTATTTGAATGATTTTATCAAATATGTGTCCGTAAATGTGTGAGCCTTTGGGAACGCACACATCGACATTGAGATATTGCTAAATATGCCTAAAGTTATTATTTATTAAAGTTAAAAGTTAAATTTAATAATTAAGTAACTAGAGGGATTAATGTGAAAATAATAAACTTGGGGATCAAGTTTTACCTATCTCTAAATACACCTTTATAGATTAGGGTTAAAAAAATTCTAATTAATGATTAATCACAAAAAAATCCTATCTCTCTTTGTTTTACGTCAAAAGCAAAAAATAAACCATAAAGGGTTATTTGTTGTTTTGTGTTATACGGCAAACCCATAAAGGGTTTTTGTTGGTTTGTCTTATACGGCTAACAAGGAGGCACAAAGGTTGTGCGGTTTAGTGAACGGGCAAGTACTAGCATACGAGCATATTGATAAAGACGGTGTCGTATACGTGAACAAAGGAAGATCTTGTTCTTAGATCTTAAGTTTTTCTTGCAAATAATTCAAGGCAATAAGGTACTACTTATCCGATTTAATTATTCCTATGTGATCCTGTTTTCCGCTGCTATGTATTGTTTGACAATCTGATTCGTGTTGTTTACCTATAGTGGTATCAGCCAAAACATAGGTTAATTTTTATTTTGGATTCAAAAACATCAAAAATTGTGGGGGGATTAAGAGTTGGTTTAATAAAAAAAAAA
Source organism: Helichrysum umbraculigerum (assembly GCA_949592205.1). Taxonomy (NCBI): domain Eukaryota; kingdom Viridiplantae; phylum Streptophyta; class Magnoliopsida; order Asterales; family Asteraceae; genus Helichrysum; species Helichrysum umbraculigerum. The sequence goes on along the minus strand of CATIUR010000001.1, from coordinate 199,066,540 downwards.
TTTCATTCCTATTCGTACGACGAAAAAGTAAATAAAAAAATAACCACCGACGATTTCTTGGTTTTGTGTTCGTACGGACGAATAGAATAAACCTCAAGGTGGTTGTCTTGCTTTTGGTTTGACTAACGACAAAAGATAAAACCCCAAGTGGTGTTTGATTTTTGACATAAAAGGTCTAGAAAAAAAAAAAGGTGATTATTTTTTTTTATTTTTTTTCATTATATAGATAAAATAAAGGTTTAGTTAAAATTGTTAAAACTAATTGGTTAAAAGTTAAAAAATAATTAGTTTAAACCTTTATGTTTATAAAATTAAGGAGTTAATTTGAAACCAATCTACCTTGCAATATTTGATGTTTATAATTGTTACTCCTTTTGCCATGTTTGATTTTTATGCAAATTATGTTTGTAAAGTTACATGCATAACTTTATGGACATAATTAGATATATTGATATGTTAAGAAAATTAAAATTGAATTATTGACATAATATTAATTGTTAATTGATTATGTGCGACACCTAATGATTTTGGATTAATTAAAAAAGTTGTGTGTGGTTTATTTGATATATAAATTGTTCACATATTGATAGCTTACGCAATCCATATTTGTTTATTTGAACGGATGTATGTGGTCCGTTTCCTTCGAAACGGGAGTTGATTAGTATGTGAACAATGACCATAGAGACTTTTTGTTTTAGGGCTCACCCAATTTGTTGCGTAGATTAATTCTTTATTTCATGTTATTATTTATGTCAAATGATTTTGAAAGAAATAAATTTTAATGTGACTAAAGAATTATGTAACGGATTTTATAAAACGTGTGATTGGTAATTCATAATTAAATGCACATCCTCAGTGTATAATTCCTAACTAGGCTCACCTACATAAAGGACGATGTCTAGGAAAGCTATGTGGATGTATTTTACTCCAAATGAGGTCAGGTTTTAAGTGATGCTTTGACGTCCCCTACCCTCACATGCTTACCTGGTCGTACTTTTTGTAGAGCTACCGAAAGGGTTTTATGATGACGATGGTACATTTGATTATTATATACACTTGGTGTATAGGAATTAGGAAATTATAGAAACACGTTTAAAAACTAGTAATAAAAACGTTTTGTTTTTAAAAACACCAAAATTATGTAACGAAGTTGTATGCATACCTCTTCGTACATAAATATTTTGTCACCCATGGAATTAAGTCATATTGCCATCCATATTGCTTAGACAACTTGTACTTGCTCGTCATTCTGCGTGAGACGTGGGTGAAGGGTATCCAAGGTGGATTACCACTCATCGTGAAACGGTGGTGGATTTTCTGCAGTCTTCAGTTGGATGATTAAATCGGGTTATGCAGTGAGACTGTAAACGCCGATGGCAATAAGATGCGACGAAACATGATTAATGTCACGATCACCATTTTTGATGCTTGATCGAGCCATGACATTAAGTCCCATAATCTAGGAATTGCATTGGTAAATGCAATTACTGAACGTCACTTACCTTTTGAGTATCATTTAGTTCCTAGCAGATCAACTGATGGAACGGTGATATGTCATTTGGATTTACATGGGTTTTACATTTCTGTTAAGATATTATATGTCGAAAGTACTAACAAGAACTTTCTTTCTGTTTTGTAGAAATGGCACAAAAATCTACTACTGATGAGATTTTAAATGAAACCAAAACAGCGTTAAGAAGCAATAAGCTTTCTGGACCAAACTTTAACGATTGGTATCGATCACTGAGAATTGTTCTAAGAGTGATGGAAAGACTTGATATCGTTACTACACCTATGATCGCTGAGCCAAATGCCATTGCTTCTCAAGCAGAGCGTGATCAGTATAAGGCAACTTATAAGGTTCACAATGAAGTTGCTTGTCTCATGCTTAGCAGTATGACTCCTGAGTTATGTAAGCAATTCGAGAATAAATGGCCCGATCAGATGATCACTGAGCTGAGTGCATTATATGAGAAACAAGCCGGCCTTGAGCTAAACGACTTGATTCGAGATGTACATGCATGTAAACATGTATCTGGAACACCAGTGGGGACTCATGTTCTAGTCATGAAAAGCTTGTTTGATCGCTTGGATAGAATGCAATACTCTTATCATGACCCTGTGGCTGTAAGCATTGTCCTCAATTCTCTTTCACCGGAGTTTGATGAGTTTACACGCATCTATAACATGCAGGGTATGAAAAAGTCGATTAACGAACTCCATGCTATGCTAGTGGAATTTGAAAAGAGCATTTCCAAGAATAAGGTGAAAGACAACCAAATCCTTGCGATTGGTGGTGGTCAGGCCCAGAAAAAGAAGAAAAAGCAACCGCTACAAGCTAAGGGCAAGATTGCAAAGACTAGTAAAAATAAGCAAGCTGTTGTTTATTCTTCCAAGCCTAAGCAAACACCTCCAGCTAAAAAGGTGCAAGTCTCTAAAGATGATGGGTGTCACCATTGTGGTCAGATTGGACACTGGAAGAGGAATTGTCCTAAGTATTTATCCGAGGTGCAAGAAAAGAAGAGAGTCGGCAATGCCGGATCTTCAGGTATCTTGACTATCGAATTATTTTCTTTCTCTAAAACAAATACTTGGGTATATGACACTGGCTATGGTACTCATATTTGTAATACCTTGCAGGGGTTTAGAGCAAAGAAGAAGCTGAAGAATGGATCATTGTAAGTGTACGTCGGCAACGGCATACGTGTAGCAGTGGAAGCCATTGGAAGTTATGACTTACATTTACCCTCGGGCATAATTCTTGTATTAGACAATTGTCATTATGTTCCTTCTATTGTTAGGGGAATTGTTTCAGTTTCAGTATTGAAAGATTGTGGTTTTAAGAATACATTTACAGATTTTGGTATTTCAGTTTCAAAGAATAATGTTCATTATTTTGATAGTATTGCTATTAATGGAATATTTGAAATTGATTTGCATGATCGTCTTTCACATACTAATAATTCAATGTTGAATATAAGCACTAAATGAGCCAAGACCAACTTGGACTCATCCTACCTATGGCATTGTCGTCTTGCACACATAGGCAAACACCGCATCGAAAGGCTTCAACGTGAAGGGCTTTTGAAATCAAGTGATGATTCATTTGATAAGTGTGAGTCTTGTGTATCGGGCAAAATGGCCAGGAAACCCTTCTCTCATGAGAATCAAAGGGCAACCGACCTACTAGGAATCATACATAGTGATGTATGTGGTCCCTTTAGGCATATGTCTAGGAAAGGAGCTTACTACTTCATAACATTTACGGATGATTTCAGCCGTTATGGTTATGTTTATTTACTTAAACATAAACATGAGGTGTTTGAAACATTCAAAGTGTTTCAAAACGAGGTAGAAAATCAACTCGGAAAAACCATCAAGATTCTCCGATCGGATCGAGGTGGTGAATACTTAAGCCTAGAGTTTAAGGATCATCTTCAAGTGCGTGTAATTGTCCAACAGCTTACTCCTCCCTATACACCACAACATAATGGTGTATCGGAAAGGAGAAATCGAACCTTGCTTGACATGGTACGATCTATGATGAACCTTACAACTTTACCATTATCTTTTTGGGATTACGCCTTAGAGACTGCTGTACGCATTCTTAACATGGTTCCCACTAAGAAGGTTGATAAGACACCATATGAAATATGGCATGGGAAAGCCCCTAATCTGTCTTACTTAAAGGTCTGGGGATGTGAGGCACTCGTTAAACGCGATGCGCCTGACAAACCCGAACAAAGATCTATTAAGTGTATTTTCGTAGGATACCCAACGGAAACGATGGGTTACTACTTCTATAATCCTTCTGAAAATACTGTGAAAGTTGCTCGGTATGCTGAGTTTTTCGAAACCAAGCTTATCGGTGATGGAAACAGTGGGAGGGTTGTGGAACTTGACGAGGTTCAAGAGGAAGATACATCACCTTCTACTCATACTGGCAATCAACAATTTGGGGGGGATAGAATTGAACCTCAAGTCATGCCTCAATCTGATCCTCAAGATGTGATTGAGCCTCATGATATGCCTCAGTCTCAAGCTCAAATTGCTGATGTTCCAATTCGCAGGTCCGAAAGGACGGTACGTGCACCTAATAGATTGAACTTAAATGTTAATCTAGAGGAGGATGGCGTATCCGGGATTCTTGATGAACCTCGAACCTTGAAAGCTGCATTATCAGGTCTTAATGCTGAAAAATGGCTTCAAGCTGCGAATATGGAGATGCAATCCATGAAAGACAACGAAGTTTGGACTTTGGAGGATAAACCTCAAAATGCTAGAACTGTCGATTGCAAATGGCTCTTTAAAATAAAGACCGACATGGATGGCAATATACACATCTATAAAGCTCGTCTCGTGGCAAAAGGATTTACTCAAGTTTATGGTATAGACTATGAAGAAACCTTTTCCCCAGTGGCAGACATTAGGGCTATTAGAATTCTCTTAGCCATAGCGGCGTTCTATGACTATGAGATATGGCAAATGGATGTCAAGACAGCCTTCCTGAATGGTTATTTAGACGAAGACGTCTATATGAATCAGACATAAGGTTTTATTGATCCATTACATCCCAACAAAGTGTGCAAGCTTAAAAAATCCATTTATGGACTTAAGCAAGCATCATGGAGTTGGAATAAAAGATTTGATGAAGAAATCAAAAAGTTTGGTTTCCTTCAGAATCTTGATGAGCCATGTGTATATCAAAAAGCCAGTGGGAGTAATGTTACTTTCCTAGTCTTATATGTATATGACATATTGCTAATGGGAAACAACATTCCAATGCTTGAAGATGTAAAATCTTATCTTGGAAAATGTTTTGCCATGAAAGACTTAGGAGAGGCAACATTTATTTTGGGAATCAAAATCTCAAGAGATAGATCTAAGCGGTTGATAGAGTTAAGTCAAAATGCTTACATTGATAAAATACTGAAGCATTTTAGTATGGAAAATTCTAAGCGTGGGTATTTACCAATGCAAGATAGACTTAAACTTAGCATCAAGGATTGTGCTTCCACACCTCAAGAGGTGGAACGTATGCAAAGGATACCTTATGCTTCGGCAATAGGGTCTATTATGTATGCGGTAAGATGCACAAGACCTGATGTTGCTTTTGCTCAAAACGTTGTTAGCAGGTTTCAATAGAATCCAGGTGAAAGACACTGGATTGCTGTAAAGAACATATTGAAGTACCTTAGGGCTACTAAAGATATGGTTCTAGTGTATGGTGGAAATACTGAGGCTGAACTAAAAGTTACTGGTTATTGTGATGCCAGATTTCAAACTGACCATGATGACACCAAATCTCAAACTGGATATGTGTTCACCATGAATGGAGGAGCAGTAGTTTGGAAAAGCAAGAAGCAATCCACTACAGCCATGTCTGCAACAGAATCAGAGTACATAGCAGCTGCTGAAGCTGTAATGGAAGCTGTTTGGATCCGAAAATTTATTTCTGGACTTGGTGTTGTTCCCACAGCCAAGTCTCATATGGATATGTATTGTGACAACACTGGTGCAATTATCATAGCCAATGAACCTGGTGTTCAGAAAGGAGCTAGACACTTTCAGAGAAAATTTCACTATGTTCATGAGCAAGTCAATCAAGGTGAAATTAAAGTACTCAAAGTTCACACGGATGATAACTTAGCAGATCCCTTTACGAAGGTTTTGCCAAAAACGAAGCTAACTCACTTAATTGAAGGCATAGGACTTCGTTTGTCTAGTAATCACATGTAAATCCGTGAATTTAGTATTTGGATATATGGATGAAATAAACAATTTTATTTATTAATGAAATTTTTATTGTGATATTTTAATTTCATAAATCCTATTTTTCATGTTTTATCCTTGAATAATGTTGTATAATATTATTCTAAATATCCGTTGTCGGTCGATCATATGGGAATATGATTGAATTAAGACAATATCTTAGTGTTTAGTCAGCTTGGCTCACTAACTCACATAATATTCATTCTGATGCATATTAGATTATCCCACATGAATTATTACTTATGGATCTGTGTCATTAAGTATAATTCATAAAGTTTGTTGTCCTTAGACTTGAGATGCAAGTTGCTACTCATGTATGTAGTTGATATCGCTCATTTTGGTTATATAAATCTATCGCGATATCATTGTTTTGCGTATGCATTTGAGTAGATTTTGTGAACTTTCGGTACTTATTTTGTTTGGAAATCTATTTCAGGTCAAAAGTAGGAAACGCATTCGATTTGGTGTAAATTTAGTGAAGTTTGGATCAAGTGAGCTGTGCTGGAAAAAGGCTACAGCCGATCGGCTAAACAACACAAGCCGATCGGCTCCCCATGTATAGCCGATCGGCTAAGTAAAGCAGATCGGCTTTTACAGTTAAATTCCTTTGCAGAACTTCACCTCGTTTGGAGCATGGCCTGATGCATTGAAGAAGCCGATCGGCTAGTCATAAGAAGCCGTTCGGCTATGACTTTAAAGCCGATCGGCTATGCCTAACAAGCCGATCGGCTAGCGTTGGATCTGAGCGAGGGGTAAGGTGGTTGATGTGCTGTCCGTTTCTGATTGGTTGGCATTTAATGCCAACCGTTTTTCCCATCCGTTTTTTCAAATAAAAGAAAATAAAAAAAATTAAAAAAGTGAATATGGGGGTGTTTGGTTCGGCTAGCTTCATATTATTCATGATCTTCATCTCATTTACTACACACACTCACCACTACTCACTTCCAACTTCCATCTTCATTTACTATCCTCATTTACTCTCTTCACCACCATTTCATTTACTCTCTTCACCAACACAAATCATAATTGTGACACCCCCAAATTTAATGCTTTGCGGAAGCGAGTTTGGGTGCCACTAATCAAATATCAAAACACCAAAGTACAAGCAAACGACTCTAAATGAGACGTTTTAGAAAATACATTACATTACAATATGTTACCAAAAGTAGTACAAGGTTTTAAGTTATAAGTAGTACAACATTAGCGAGTTCGCAAAGTTATTCAAAAGATTTTAAACACATAATCAAGGTACAAAAGATAATGCCAATAAAATCTTCAAGTGGTTATGCATGCGACTCGTACTAGCCTAGCATACCCTGCGGGTCATCCTACTGTTGCTGAGTACCTGAGAATACATCACTAAAAAGGTCAACCAAAAGGTTGGTGAATCTCACAGGTTTGTATGTACAGTAGTAAACAGTTTGAGTAAATCAATAAGTAATTCATTCACAATAGCAAAACAGTAAAGTATAATTGTACAATAGTAATGAGTCAGTAACCAAGTATTTCACAAACATAGTAAAGTCGGTGTAGTCGGTAAATCAATTGCCATGCCATGAGCCATTATAGTCGAAGCTTAACACGTCATTAATTTTGCCCCCGTGAATGCTAATCCAAAAACATTCATATAAAACGAATAAGAAACGCCTGTTTATACTAGTGCAGTTCGTGGTGGAGCTACCACCCCAGGCAGGGATTGTCAGTCCCATATGGATCCATATACTAAAATTCGCGCTTATTGTATAACTGACGACTATAATTCAGAGGACTTCATTGGATTAAATAGAAACTCATGCAGTTCAGTAAGGCAATACGTCGGTAATCAATACATTTTGTATTTGGATTAAAGTCGGTAAAATAATACATTTTGTACTTGTATTCAAATCAGTAAAATAATACATTTTGTACTTGTATTATAGTTGTAAAATAATACATTTTGTATTTGTATTAAAGTCGGTAAAATAATACATTTTGTACTTGTATTAGTATTTCAAGAAATTTTAGTAAACAATTACACACAGTAAACAAGCAATAGCAGTAACAAATATATTTTGTAAACAATATATTCAGTAAACAAGTGATGCACCTCCCCCAAAGTGAAAACAGTAAAAAGGGGCAGTGAGACTCACCTGTAGAGCAAGCAATCCTAAAGTGTGCGCGTGAACCAACGTAACCTCCTAGTGTCCTAAACACGCGAGATTGTGTAAGTGTAAGTGAATGCTTTAATTAATAGCTCTTATAGTTGTTTGTTTGATTAATTGAGTCCAAAGTATTCGCCTCGTATTTACGTTTGAAGTTTTGTAAAATGTACGGCTTGTGGTGACGGTTTGTAATAATAATTTCAAACTATTATTATTATACATGATTTGTTGTGCTTATAAAAGACACGTGTTTCGCATATAAGTTGTATCGTATAAGTTTAGTTGTTACTCAAGTTTATTATATCCGTTACACCTTATTTCATAATTTACAAAATTTGGCACAAATCCGAAAACTGAAATATGCCATTTTCGACCCCTAGACGACTCCGAATGGCCTAAAACTGACTAGGCTAAGGTACTTAGCCTTGACCATTGGGTTGTTTTTGAATGACCGAGCGAATTTGAATCAAATCCGTTACAATAAAATTTTCATCGAGAAACTACCCTGTTTTAAGTTGTTAAATCGTCGACGTTTTCAAAAATTTATTTGTTCTATTTTAGCTAGAATTCGCAGGGCTAGTTTATTGATCCGTTGGATCATGAAATATAACAGGGGAATCCGCCGGATTCAAATGAATCCGCCGGATTCAATGATTTTGAGGGGAATACGCCGTATTGGGTTGAATACGTCGTATTCAATGGTTTCGAAGGGAATCCGCCGGATTCACCCGAATCCGCCGGATTAGACTCAAAGTTTGGGGAATACGCCGTATTCACCCGAATACGCCGTATTGGGCTCAAGGTGTGGGGAATACGCCGTATTCACCCGAATACACCGTATTCATTGGGTTTGGGCAGGAATCCGCCGGATTCCCTTGAATCCGCCGGATTCACGGGTCTGGTTCGAGTCTGTTCGAGCAGAAAACATTCAAACCCAGTTTTAAATCCTATTTTCGCAAACAACAACCTAATACAAAGCTAATACATGCTATATAATGTATTATAAACATAACTTTAAGAGTAAAAGGTAAATGATCCTTACAAATTTGAAAACGAAACCATGAGGTGTTGTTGATGATGAAATCGGATGATGATGATGATGATCAAAACGAAAAAGAAGATGATGAAATCGGATGATGATGATGATCAAAACGTGTTTTAAAAGTTTAAATTAGGAGCTAATTTTGAGTTATTTTGACCGGGTGTCACAATAATCATTTACTCCTTATTTTCGCATATTTGTGGCTAGGAATTTGGTAGTGGAACATTGATCAAACACCACTTGGAACATTTGTGTAACGAATTTGGTATAATTTTTATTTCATCTAATTTGAAGTTATTTATGAATTTGTCTTGTGTTTATGATTTTAGCATGATTATCATGATTATGAGTGGCTAGTTACTTATATGTTTGTTTGGATGAAATAACTAGTTGATTAGGGGTGTAATCTTTAGGTGTTAATTTATGTTTGAGTTTGTGAATCATCCATGAATTTGTATGTGTTTAGGTTGTTGTTGTTAGTAAACTTTTGGTATTTTAGCTAAACAATTATAGCGAATGTTCTTTGTTTAGTAAAAATACCTAAATGAGTTGTTTGTCAATTGTGGAACAAAGCATTTGATGATTGTAAAAACACTAGTTAAATTCATACAAGTTAGCAATTATAGCGAATGTTTGTCGTGTGGATGATTTGCAAACTCACAAATCTAAATGTATGTTTAATCGGAGAACCTTGTGTGATTGAGCTTAATCACTAGAATTTAACCATTTGGTAATTTACTAATTGATATAGCGAACGTTTTCAACCAAGTAAATTGCTATCGATTATTTGTCTATAAATGATTGAACAAGATTGCGAATGTAGTTTTGGAATGTGTCAAATGATTTAGCTAAATTGTGCAAGCTGGTAACCATGGCGAACGTCTGTTATTAGATTAAATCATAGGATTGTTAATTGAAGTTGAACCTTAGGTCTCAGAGAACTTTGAGCTTAGGTTTGATGAATGTTACCATTTAGCATATGTCTTAACCGGTTATAATTCTACACCCCGAAATCACTAGTGAAATAATCCAAGCAAGCATTGTTTTTAATATTTGAAAAGACCAAACAATTAAACCGACTCTTCAGAGTCCATCTGCCTAGATTAATTAAAGATTATAGTTTTAAGCATCGTGACAATTCGGTCACACAACCAACCACATTTTATTTTCCCTTTTTAAATTGCTCACACTTATATCGATCATCCAATCTAGTTCCCTGTGTTCGAACCCGAACTTACCCAACTATACTACTACACGATAGGGTCCGCTGCCCGGTTGTGTTTTGGTCTAGCTCGGTACTTTCTTGTTCACTATTCAACGATAAATTTTATAACTAGATTTAGCACATCAGTAGTGCATTATTTGATCATAGTCAATACTACTCCTGGATAAGGGTGGCAAAAAGGTTATTTTTAGTAATGTTGCGAAATACGGTGACTACCATTTGTATTCAATAAAGGATTTTTTTCCTTCAGTGAAAAACTGAAGTTAGATACTTACTAGGCCACTCATGAATACTTAAGATGTTTATCTGGTCAGACCCTAATAAGTCTAGAACTGTCTTGACTGTATTCGGTAATCTTAAGTGATTCGCGAAATGAGAAACAAAAGTTAAAATGGAATGACCTTGATCCATCTCCAAGTTTTAACTAGAGTATCTGTAACAAAAGGATATAAACTGAACATAGACTCACAGTGACTTTGGTGAAACTTCACTCGTGCATTTATGGGAACATTGATATGTTGCTAGATATTAATCAATGTTATCATATTTGTTTGAAAATTATTCAAAAGTGGGAGATGTTGGTATTTGAATGATTTTATCAAATATGTGTCCGTAAATGTGTGAGCCTTTGGGAACGCACACGTCGACATTGAGATATTGCTAAATATGCCTAAAGTTATTATTTATTAAAGTTAAAAGTTAAATTTAATAATTAAGTAACTAGAGGGATTAATGTGAAAATAATAAACTTGGGGACCAAGTTTTACCTATCTATAAATACACCTTTATAGATTAGGGTTAAAAAAAAAATCCTAATTAATGATTAATCACAAAAAAATCCTATCTCTCTTTGTTTTATGTCAAAAGAAAAAAAAAACCATAAAGGGTTATTTGTTGTTTTGTGTTATACGGCAAACCCATAAAGGGTTTTTGTTGGTTTGTCTTATACGGCTAACAAGGAGGCACAAAGGTTGTGCGGTTTAGTGAACGGGCAAGTACTAGCATACAAGCATATCGATAAAGACGGTGTCGTGTACGTGAACAAAGGAAGATCTTGTTCTTAGATCTTAAGTTTTTCTTGCAAATAATTCAAGGCAATAAGGTACTACTTATCCGATTTAATTATTCCTATGTGATCCTGTTTTCCGCTGCTATGTATTGTTTGACAATCTGATTCGTGTTGTTTACATATAGTAACAAATACTAATATGCATGTTTCTACGGTGTAATCCGTGGTAGCGCTACTACCCCAGACAGGGATTGTCAGTCCCAAATGGATTCATCTACTAGTAATTGCGCTTAAGTCTATAACTAACAACTTATGATAGGAGGCTTTCAGTGGATAAAAGTAACTCATGTAATGTATGTAAAAGTAGTGTAATCAGTTTGGTACTTGTGTTCATACGTAACGGTAGCAAATATCTCACCCCAAAGTAGAAAACAGTAAAAATGAGGCTGTAAGACTCACCTGAGTCTAGCAAGTATGATACTTTCGTGTAATCGAATAAGTATCCCGGATGTAATTCCGTAGTGTCAGATGTAATTCCGTAAGTTGGTTCTCCGAACCCTGCAACCTTCTGGCGTCCGAAACGCACAAGGTTGTAAGCAAATAAGCAAGTAAGTTGGTGTCGCGAAGGATCACCCATGCTAGTTGTCCACTCAACTAGGAAATGTCCAAGTGTTTTGTTTGTACGTTTGTAATCTTTTTATAAGTAAGTGTGGCCCGTTGGTGACGGGGGTGTAATAATAATTCAAATATTATTATTATGTAATTCATCGTGTTTGTATACCTTGTACAGTATATATATAAGTTGATTATTTGTAACGTGACGTGTAATCGTTGTTCGGATGTAAGTCCGTGCGAGTGTAAATTCGTAAGTGTTTGAGTGTAATCTCATAATTATTAGAGTTGTAGTGTATACTTCCCAGAGTATATGTATATCATGTAAGTGTAATGTCGTATAAAGTAGAGTTGTTGTACGTATTCAATACTTGGTGTAAAAAGTATTTTTGAAGTCTGTAATTAGCGACACTAAGATCGAGTGTCGCTATCCTAGCGACACTAGATGATTTATGGCGACACTAGGGTTAGTGTCGCTATATGCGACATTCAATTGGGTGGCGGCACTAGGGTCAGTGTCGCTACGGGCGACACTAAATAAAGCAGCGTCACTAGGTCAGTGTCGCTATGGGCGACACTAAATCAGGTTTGGCGTCACTAGGCTAGTGTCGCTATAGGTTTTGTGACTTTAGCGACACTAGGGGTCTGATTGGATTCGAGGCTCGGGTTTGTGGTCAAACGAGTTCTCGGTTTTGTGAAATGACAAAAACAGCCCCTTGAAGCTTCGGTTCCAGATTTTTAACCCGATTCAACCCCCGATTTCACCCAATTCTTGTCCGAATCAAGCCTAACCAAAAATCACACATGTTCTCCTAGGTGTCTTTTTGATTTCTACACTTTATGGTAATTTTATAAGTTCATTTACTATTTTATCCAAAAATAAATATGAAAAGTGGTCAGATTTGGTCCAAAACAGAAATGTGTTCAAAGATCGAGTTATACAATAAAATCCGTGTATTTCTGAAAATGGTCAAAGAAGAACTTTTTGTAGAGCTTTTCCATAAGAAAATTTTGGTAGGTGTTTCGTTGTCTAGTTTTTTTTAGAACTCAAGATATTAACGTTTTTGTGAGATGATTTTTCTGGCCAGAAAAGTAGTTTTCATATACGGGTTTCAAAAACGTTTTTCGTTATAGTTTTTGGACATTTACAAGTTGAATAAGCAACATAATATGTTAATGGACATAATACAAGTAAAATAATTGAGTCATAATGTAACACCCGCCAAATTAGGACTACTAATTAGTGCCTAATCATATGTTAATACATGTAATTAGTTCTGTGTTAGGCTAATTAATGTATCGAATTTTATATATTGTTGGATATATACGAAAATGCGATTTGGTTAAATCGTACGCAATTTAAATCGAATGTATTTCGATTCAATTTAATACGGACGTTGGTGACCAATTTTATTAAATAATGTTGTTATATCAAAAATATTATTATGATAATATTTCGTATTCACTCGTATCGTACAGACAAAACTTACACAATTTAAAATATTAAAACGCGCAAACTAAATAAACAAACTTACATTTTGTAACTCAAATGTAAATTGATTTGTAAAATGTTTAAATAAAATATCGTGTAATAATTCGTATTTTAAAACGTACCATTTAATATGAAAAATATTTATTAAACGTTAAAAGACGGAGAAAACGAACACCGCGCGGGGGACGGAGACGGAAAAGTGGAGGATAACCTCCACCTCTCCACCTTTCTTCCTCATTTCTCCAACCCACTCTCTCTCTCTCCTTTCCCTTTTCTCCCTTTTCTTTCAATTTCACCATCCACCACCACCTCATTAAATCACATAATACTACCACTAAACACGCTCGGATCTCCTCGCTCGTTTGGAACAAAAGAATCACCACCTCGCGATCTACCATCCTATCTTTTCGGATTTTTCATCCGACACTTTGTAAGTTTCCAACAAATCCCGAAATCTCTCGTTTTTAAATGTTTTCACTTGTTAGTAGTTTGTAACAACTTATAATGTCCATATAAGGGTTGGGTAAAAGTTTTGGACCGAACGGAAACCGAAAAACTCGTTTTCGACACATTTTCCGGCCAACAGACCGCTACGTCGCAGTTGGCCCAGAATTTATGCGACGTCAGCTTCAACGTCGCAAAACCCCTCGTGACGTCGCATGGTGCGACGTCAGTCACAACGTCGCATTAAATTGCGACGTCGCATATAGCGACATCAGCCTTAACGTCGCCAATACCTCACTACGTCGCACTTAGCGACGCAAGCCCCTACGTCGCAGAAATCAACAACGTCGCATATAGCGACGCCACGTACAACGTCGCATTAAATTGCGAAACGTCGCCTTTAGCGACGTCATGCTCAACGTCGCAATCCTACCTGCGACGTCGCACCCAACGTCGCACAAACCAGAACCTCAAAAACACATATTTTTACTAAGTGTCGAGACTCGAAATTTATCACTCGATTTTACCCAAATTCAGATCCCAGATGCGTTTTTCGTCAAAGCAATATAGTAGAAATAAAAATTTTCCAAGCTGACCTGGCAGCTCGACCCCAGCCAGGGGCTCCGCCCCTTGGACCCCGCTACCAGGGGCGCTGCCCCCGGACCCCCGTACTTAGATTCCGTAACGGCTTCTAAAACACAATCAAAACACATTTTTCAAGTAAAACGACACGAAATCAAAATAATAATAGTTGAGATTATTATTACAAATCCGTCACCAACGGGCCATACACTTTTCAAGTACTTAAACTTATCAACCAAATAGTGGAAATTTGGACATTATAGTTGAACGAACAACTACAAGGGTGATCTGTTGAGATACCCAATCATGATTATAACCATCGCGTGTCGTGGACACCCTCAGGTTACAAGTCTTTGGACTTCATACTCGGCTAATCAACTTACGTTTGTTTAAACGCACTCAGACTCAGGTGAGTCTCATAGCCCCTCTTTTACTGTTTTACTCAGAGGTGCGATATATTGCTCAACTTTTAACATGTGAACGCAAGTACAAACATTTCATATACTACATGAGTTTTTCGAAACTAATCATTTTTAAGTCCTCCGTCAGCATAGTTGTTAATACGTTGTAGCGTGAATATTAGTATATGGTACCATATAGGATTGACCCACCTCGTCCGGGTTAGCAAGCACTAACCGGGTAAACGGACGTACTAATATTTGGGAAGACGAATGTTGATTAGGCATTCGTGGAGGCACCTCGCCCGGAATTCTCTATAGGGGACCCGGCCCTCGAGTTAAGCTCAACTATGTGCTCATGGCTGTATACATGATGACAATCATTTAATTGCTGGATGCAATTCATTATTAAATTGCTGAATGCAATTCATTATTTAAATCTTGCGGTTCACACTATATTAACCGATTTCAAACCTGTGAGCTCACCAGCTTTTAGCTGACCTGTTAGCATATATCGCAGGTACCAAGCAGTAGGATGTTTCTGCTTCAGGATTTTAGCTCGAGTCAGCATACAGAAGATTGAGATTTTCTTGCATTAGTATATTTTGTACAAGTACTTATGTACTGAAATCTCATTTGATTTAAACTCGAGCTATGTAAAGCTTAAATGTTGTAAACATTTCTATTATCAATATATTTTGTTAAAACGACGCATATAGAGTCGTTTACTATATATCTTTGTGTTTTGTTATTGATTAGTAACACCCAATCCAAGCTTCCGCAAATCATCAAATTTGGGGGTGTTACAGATTGGTATCAAAGCCTAAGGTTATAGTGAACTAGGTTGCATTTAGTGGACCTAGACTATGACCATTAGGCGGTATTCCTTATTAGGTATAACTGGTTCAGTGATTACATCATACGAGTTTAATTTAACATAACCTGATCAACTATGTACAATTAAGCAAAGATGATGTAAGATCTGAAAGTAGTTATGGCTGAACAGGGTACAATAGAAGACTCTGACCTCGAGAGAACCGAGACTTAAACATGTTTATGCTAGACACTCAATAGGCTATATTATATAGGAGTTATATGAATATAGGCCTCAATCTTACTAACGTTTTGTCTCAGAAATGGCAAACACACCATCAAATTCATCTCGCCCTCAATCCGGGTCGCAGAACCCAAGGGTAGCTAGGAGGAACGCCAGGTTGCCTCGAGCTGGCCCGTACCCCACTCACTTCACCCTTCCGGCCTTAGCCGCTAGGGTGAACCAACACGAGCAGCGACTTCGCACCATGGATGTCGTGTTGCAAGAAACAAACGAAAACTGGAGACTTACATCCCTTGAACGCATCGAACAAGTCTCCGACGACCTGGAAACCACAAACAACAACATGGATGTCCTTCGCAACCAAGTAATAGCGATAAGCGTGGAAAATGCCCTCCTGCGTCAAAGGATGGAAGAATGTGAACAGCGTTCACATGAAGCAGAAGAGTATGCCCGTGGACTAACACAACGACTAGCACTAGCAGAAGATAACGCCCGTCAAGCTAGCAGACTTGCAAACACTGTGGACCGTCTTGTCACGATGATGGAACAAATTAATCTACGTTAAGACTAGTGTAGTCTTTGTCTTGTAATCTATCCTATAATCTAGTAACTATCTACGCGCTACTCTAAAATTCGGTCGGATGTAACAATTCCCGACACCTTTTGTAATAACTCTGTAGGATGTAACCTTTGAACTCATATTTGCTATCAAATATTCCTTGTTGTTCAACTCATATTAATTGTCATTTTTCCATGTTGATGTCATGTATTACTGCTTTTATACACGTACATCTATAACAAATACAACTTTCCTACGAAATCTCATGTATCTTCATTTCTTTTATTGAAGAATCATGCCGCCAAAGTCAAGACCATACACCGATGCTCAGCTTACATCGCTTATAACCCAGGCTGTTACTGAAGCCTTGGCTCGGAATACCCCCCAAAACTCCACCAGAAACAGCGATGCCGCTGAAACCACTACTGCTAAACCTTGTTCTTACAAGGACTTTCAAAGCTGCAAACCCTCCAGCTTCAAGGGTTCCGAAGGAGCCATCGGACTTATCAGATGGTTCGAGAAAATGGAAACTGTTTTCCGTGTCAGCAAATGCGCGGAGAACGACAAAGTAAACTTCGCCACCTGCTCTCTTGAAGATGATGCCCACTCTTGGTGGAATTCATATACCCAATCAGTGGGTGCTGACACTGCCTACCAACTCTCTTGGGAGGACTTGAAAGCAAAACTCACTGCCAAATACTGCTCAATCGCCAAACTCCAAAAGCTGGACGAGGAGTTCTGGAACCTAAAGGTTCAGGGTGGTGATATCGATGGTTATACCACCAGATTCCAGCAACTCGCTGCCCTCCGCCCAGCCATGGTAAGCACAGAACCTGATAAAATCAGGAAGTACATCCTCGGCCTTCCTGAGCCTGTTCGGGGGCATGTTGCCTCCTCCAACCAAACCACCATTGACGGTGCAATCCTATTGGCCCAAGATCTGATGTCCATGAGCCAAGATTCTGAACCACCCACTTCATCCTCCCAAAACAACAAGCGAAAGTGGTCTGACTACCACAACAACCACTCCAACCAACAAAACAAGAAACCCGACACCATCAAAGCCTACAACACCACCACTGACATCACACGGGGCTACACTGGGAACAAACCCTATTGTTCCAAGTGCAGCCGTCACCATGAAGGCTCCTGTGGTCCCTTTTGCAACAATTGCAAGAGGTACGGCCATCTCACCAAAGATTGCAATTCTCCTGCCAACAACAATTCCAACAACAACACCAGACCACCCAAAGTCTGTTTTGAGTGTGGGAAACCAGGGCACTTCAGGGATACGTGCCCAAAGCTGAAGAATAACAACAACAACAACAACCGCAACAGCAACAACAACAACAACACCCGAAGCAGAGCCTTCGTCATCAAATCTGGGGACGCCCGCCAAGACCCGAATGTGGTCTCGGGTATGTTCCTCCTCAACAACTTAAATGCTTCTGTTCTATTTGATACTGGTGCTGATAGAAGCTTTATCTCTGATGACTTTTGCCCACTACTTGACATCAATCCTGTTGCCTTAGATGTTAAGTACACTGTAGAACTAGCAAATGGCGAACTTATAGAAACCGATAGTGTGATACCTAATTGCACTTTAAACCTAGCTGACGAAACCTTTCCAATCGATCTTGTACCCGTTGAAATCGGAAGTTTCGACGTCATCATTGGAATGGACTGGTTGTCCAAACACCGAGCTGAAATCGTTTGTTACGATAAGATCGTCCGCATTCCACTCGCTGCCGGTGGAACCTTGATCATACAGGGGGAGACCGGTGGGACGGGACTCAATATCATCTCTTGCTTAAAAACCCGAAAATTTCTGAGAAAGGGTTACCCTGCAATACTCGCACACATCACAGAGAAGAAGTCGGAGGAGAAGCGACTTGAGGATGTGCCAATTGTTAGAGACTTTCCAGAAGTCTTTCCGGAAGAACTACCTGGTTTACCTCCGCCTAGACAGGTTGAGTTCTCAATTGATCTCGTGCCGGGTGCCGCACCGGTGGCCCGTGCACCGTACCGTTTAGCCCCATCCGAACTTCAGGAGTTGTCCTCTCAGTTACAGGAACTTCTGGATAGAGGATTCATTAGGCCGAGTTCTTCGCCTTGGGGAGCTCCGGTCTTATTTGTTAAAAAGAAGGACGGTTCATTTCGAATGTGCATCGACTACCGGGAGTTGAACAAATTGACCGTCAAGAACCGTTATCCACTTCCTCGCATTGATGATCTATTCGACCAACTTCAGGGTTCAAGCTTCTACTCAAAAATCGACCTGCGATCAGGCTATCATCAGTTACGAGTTCGCAACACCGATATTCCAAAAACTGCTTTCAGAACTCGTTACGGGCACTACGAATTTCAAGTGATGCCCTTTGGTCTAACCAACGCACCGGCTGTATTCATGGACCTCATGAATCGGGTGTGCAAACCTTACCTCGATAAGTTTGTCATCGTCTTTATTGATGACATACTCATTTACTCGCGCAACGAGCAAGAACATGCGCAACACCTCAGAACCATCCTTGAACTACTTAGACACGAGGAGCTGTATGCAAAATTCTCTAAGTGTGAGTTCTGGATCCAAACTGTTCAATTCCTTGGTCACGTGATCGACAGTCAAGGAATTCACGTTGACCCATCAAAAATCGAGGCTATCAAAGACTGGCAAGCACCCACCTCTGCAACTGAAGTACGACAATTCTTGGGTCTTGCTGGGTACTATCGGCGATTTATCGAAAACTTCTCTAAAATAGCTCAACCACTCACGGTATTGACTCAGAAGGACAAAAGGTTCGATTGGACCGATAAACAAGAGTCAGCATTCCAACTTCTGAAACAAAAGCTTTGCAGTGCTCCAATTCTATCCTTACACGAAGGCACCGATGACTTCGTGGTATACTGTGATGCTTCTCACCAAGGTCTCGGTTGCGTATTGATGCAACGAGATAAAGTTATTGCCTATGCCTCACGACAGCTGAAAATTCACGAAAAGAACTACACCACTCATGATCTCGAACTTGGAGCTGTCGTTTTTGCTCTCAAAATCTGGAGACACATTTTCCGGCCAACAGACCGCTACGTCGCAGTTGGCCCAGAATTTATGCGACGTCAGCTTCAACGTCGCAAAACCCCTCGTGACGTCGAATGGTGCGACGTCAGTCACAACGTCGCATTAAATTGCTACGTCGCATATAGCGACATCAGCCTTAACGTCGCCAATACCTCACTACGTCGCACTTAGCGACGCAAGCCCCTACGTCGCAGAAATCAACAACGTCGCATATAGCGACGCCACGTACAACGTCGCATTAAATTGCGAAACGTCGCCTTTAGCGACGTCATGCTCAACGTCGCAATCCTACCTGCGACGTCGCACCCGACGTCGCACAAACCAGAACCTCAAAAACACAGATTTTTACTAAGTGTCGAGACTCGAAATTTATCACTCGATTTTACCCAAATTCAGATCCCAGATGCGTTTTTCGTCAAAGCAATATAGTAGAAATAAAAATTTTCCAAGCTGACCTGGCAGCTCGACCCCAGCCAGGGGCTCCGCCCCTTGGACCCCGCTACCAGGGGCGCTGCCCCCGGACCCCCGTACTTAGATTCCGTAACGGCTTCTAAAACACAATCAAAACACATTTTTCAAGTAAAACGACACGAAATCAAAATAATAATAGTTGAGATTATTATTACAAATCCGTCACCAACGGGCCGTACACTTTTCAAGTACTTAAACTTATCAACCTAATAGTGGAAATTTGGACATTATAGTTGAACGAACAACTACAAGGGTGATCTGTTGAGATACCCAATCATGATTATAACCATCGCGTGTCGTGGACACCCTCAGGTTACAAGTCTTTGGACTTCATACTCGGCTAATCAACTTACGTTTGTTTAAACGCACTCAGACTCAGGTGAGTCTCATAGCCCCTCTTTTACTGTTTTACTCAGGGGTGCGATATATTGCTCAACTTTTAACATGTGAACGCAAGTACAAACATTTCATATACTACATGAGTTTTTCGAAACTAATCATTTTAAAGTCCTCCGTCAGCATAGTTGTTAATACGTTGTAGCGTGAATATTAGTATATGGTACCATATAGGATTGACCCACCTCGTCCGGGTTAGCAAGCACTAACCGGGTAAACGGACGTACTAATATTTGGGAAGACGAATGTTGATTAGGCATTCGTGGAGGCACCTCGCCCGGAATTCTCTATAGGGGACCCGGCCCTCGAGTTAAGCTCAACTATGTGCTCATGGCTGTATACACGATGACAATCATTTAATTGCTGGATGCAATTCATTATTAAATTGCTGAATGCAATTCATTATTTAAATCTTGCGGTTCACACTATATTAACCGATTTCAAACCTGTGAGCTCACCAGCTTTTAGCTGACCTGTTAGCATATATCGCAGGTACCAAGCAGTAGGATGTTTCTGCTTCAGGATTTTAGCTCGAGTCAGCATACAGAAGATTGAGATTTTCTTGCATTAGTATATTTTGTACAAGTACTAATGTACTGAAATCTCATTTGATTTAAACTCGAGCTATGTAAAGCTTAAATGTTGTAAACATTTCTATTATCAATATATTTTGTTAAAACGACGCATATAGAGTCGTTTACTATATATCTTTGTGTTTTGTTATTGATTAGTAACACCCAATCCAAGCTTCCGCAAATCATCAAATTTGGGGGTGTTACACATAAAGTTCTTACAATGCTCGTATTAAGAATCGAAGAAAATAGAAACGAAGCTCGAGTTCTCGTAGTGGTTTTTGCTCCAAACCGTCTTGTGATCCAAGGTGTTTTTAGGGGGTGTTTGTGTTGATGAAGTGGTGGTTTTGGGCTGTGGAAAAACGCAGCAAGAAGGTGAGAAGGGAGAGATGGAGTGTGGGTGTGAATTGGGTGAACGAAAGAGTGTGGAGTGGGTAAAGTAGTATGGTGGTGATGATGATCATTTTAGTCAACAACAAGGGTAGGGGGTTGATCTTGGCTGATTTTTCAGCTGATTTGGGGGTGGGTCCCACCCCATGTGGTGTGCCAAATTGTTCCCCAAAGTTGCGTTGCGTGCGGTGCCAGTTTACCCGTTCGTTTTACATTTTAATTAATCGTATAACGTTTTGTATAATACGTTTTGTTAACGATTTTAAACACAAAATTTTTTTAATAAAAGTTTTACTCAAGTAGCATATTTTAAGTTACTAAAATTATATTCGAGTTTTCGTTCGGTAGTCGGTTGCGAATTGTACGTTTATTTGAGTCATGTAACGTTTTTAAACGCTATAATCGTACGCGTGTAATCACGATATTTTTACTTGAAGTATTTTATTAAAATACTTAGTTTTAAGTTATAAAAATATAACTTTGGTTTATTTCGTCAGTCGGGCGCGTTTTGTGCGTTTTCGTCGCGTACGGAGTGTTTTATACGATATTTAATACGTGTGATATATTCTCGTAATATATTAAGGTAAATAATGTTTGTTTGGATAATTCCACATTATTTTAACAGTTTGCCACCAACGTCCATAATAAACAGTGTCGGACCTCGTCCGGTTCATAAGTGTACGATTTAAATAAATCGCGAATACGTGTATGTAATTACACAAAATGTTACGTATATTTAGATTAATACAGAGCCAAATACACGTAATTACAAGTAAGTTAGGCACTAATTAAAGTCATAATTTGGCGGGTGTCACAGTTGTTATAGTCAAGATGGCGCCGTTTACTAAATTTAAAAATGTTCAATTGGATAACTATTTTTTATCCGAAATTAAGCAAAATAGGCGGAATGATACCAATCAACAAGTATAGTGATCCAATTGAACATTTTTAAAGTTTAGTAACCCAAATGAATATTTTCGTAAAGTATAATGATCTATTTATGTATTATCCTTTTATATTTTAAGCTAGAAGTTTGAACTTGGTAAAATTTGCCGGAGCAGCTTACAGATATAAATTGACATAAAAAGATAAAAAAAAATATATAATACTCCGTATATAAGAATATAAATGGTGAGTTAGGTTCAAATGAGCTACGTGTCATTTTACTCTCTCTCCTCCAAATTTTTAAAAATTAAATATCTCTCAAACGGTAGGTCAAAAAATTATAAAAATTACACCATAAAAATCAACGTTTTATTCTCTTCGATTAGAGATGTGACAAGGTATACTTTTGACGAACTTTTTTTTTTCAATTTTTTGGTGGGTTTTGAAATCAAGTAACATATGTGTTAGAAGCTGGTAACACATGTGTTACTCGCTGCTAACACATGTGTTATACGCTGGTAACACATGTGTTACAGGCTATTAACACATGTGTTACCAGCGTGTAACACATGTGTTAGCAGCGATTAACACAACAACTAACACATGTGTTAACGACTAGTAACACATGTGTTACTAATTTTGTAAAATAATAAAAAAAAATTGTCAAAAGTATACCTTGTAAGATGACAAATCGAAGAGAAAAAAATACTGATTTTTATGGTTCAATTTTTATGATTTTTCGACTTACCGTTTGGGAGATATTTAAGTTTAAAAAACATGGAGTAAAGTGGACTTTGTGACACGTGTCACATTCTAGTTGGTTTATTCATTCTCATCAAAAATTTCATTCTCATTTGAACCTCACCATACAAAGGGTATTATTTAATTTCTCATTTCATAACCTTATAAAATTTATTTTTATAAGCTATAGTTTATTTTTCGACGCTTGTAGGGGAAAAAAAAAAACACACCGCAAATCATAAAAGTAGTAAAATATGATGACGTGGCATACATGTTAACCAACCAGTAACACCATCGTCGTTATCAAGGAACCAATCACACACCTGTTTCACTTTTTCATATCATTCAATTCAACCCTAAATCCCCTAACAATCATTTCAATGGATGTTTCTCGATTACCTTACAATCTCACCACAATCATTTCCCCCAAACCTAAAACCATCACCAAATTCCCCTTTCTTCATCTTCATCTTCATCTTCGAACTTCAAATTCAACTTTAACATCAACAACATGCTGTTTTTCAGCAACAAGTGTGCCTTCAGTTTCTGTTCCTTCAACATCATCATCATCATCATCGATGGCAATAGCTGCAGGTGGTGGGAAGATGGTGGTGGAGTTAGTTGGGGCATTTAATGAGCTTACTGAAAGGATGAATAATAATAACAATAATCACTTACTTTCCACTACATCGTCTAGATTGCTCTTTAAAACGCTCAAATTTTGTCTCCCAATATTGCAGACTTTACCTCTTGCACCTGATGGTCGTTCACCTCTGTCTCGTGCGCTTTCGGTTGCGCTTCTCTTAGCTGATCTTCAGGTATATGATGGCAGTTTTCATGATTCAGGTTTTAATGTTTTGATTATAAGCTATTAAGTATTGTAACTGAACTGGCATTGCTATCATCCAAGGCTTTTGCGGAATTCATTAGTTAGATGCTTGTAAGTATTGTAAGTGGCTGTTAACATATAAAGTTGTCATTAGTTTTCTAATATTTGTGGTAAAATTTGAGTCCCTAAAATTTGAAAAGCATATGTGGTCGCACTTCTTGAACACCCTCAAGGACCGCCATCACCATGTCATGATCCATTGAGATTCAGCTGTACGTTGCTCATTTTGGTGCCTCGATAAACCTAAAGAAGTTGTCTTTTTGTTAGTATTAACGCCCTAGTTATATCTCAGTGAAATCTTTTTCGCTAGTTTCACTTCAGTGAAGTCTTGTTAGAATGATCTAATAGTTGTGCTAGATCTTGCAAGAAATTGTCTTGACTGTTTATTATATGTTTTGGTGTAGATGGATGCTGAAGTTATATCTGCTGGAATACTAAGGGAAGTTGTGGAGGCAGGTGGCATAAGCATGTACGAAGTCAAGGATCGTGTAGGCATTAGTGTAGCTCACTTATTGCATGAGAGTTTCCGTGTCAACAACATTGCTTCCAAAGTTGACATTTATGATGACGAAACTGCTTCTGCCCTTAGGAAATTTTGTCTAACATATTATGATGTTAGGGCATTGATTCTTCATCTTGCTGTTAAGCTTGATATGCTGAGATATTTAGAGTACCTGCCAAGATATCAGCAGCAAATGATATCTCTTGAAGTTATGAAAATACATGCCCCTTTAGCACATGCAGTCGGGACAAATTCATTATCCCTCGAACTCGAGGATCTGTCTTTTCAGTACTTGTTTCCATACTCATATCTCTATGTAAATACCTGGTTAAGGAGCCATGAGACAGGAAGTAAGCCAATAATAGATGTTCTAAAGGAACAGTTGCTTCAATTGTTAAATTCGGATTCCATTTTAGCGGAAATGGTGGATGAAATCTCGGTTGAAGGTCGGTATAAAAGTCATTATAGCACTATGAAGAAGTTATTAAGAGATGGGCGCAAGCCTGAGGAGGTGTATGACATATTAGGTTTGCGGGTCATATTGAAGACATCGGGTGAATGTGAGAAAGCATGTTACAGGGCACGGTCAATAATCCAATCTTTGTGGAAGGAAGTGCCTAGCAGATCTAAAGATTATATTGCAAAGCCTAAAGCTAATGGTTACAAGAGTCTACACATGGCTGTTGATGTGAGTGGTAGTGGCAGGACTAGACCTCTAATGGAGATACAGATAAGGACAGCAGAGATGAATATGCTGGCATCTGATGGTACTGCTTCACATGCATTTTACAAAGGTGGTCTTACTAATCCACAAGAAGTAAGTTTTCTTATGTATGCAGACGTGGTGAATTTCAACTATTTACTTATGAACAGGTTGATTCCAGTTATTTTTTTTATATCTCTAACGGGTCAAACAAGATCTACAATTAGTTTTAAGGAAACATGTCAAACAGGTTTAAAGTCACACAAAGCGTAATTATTGAGGCATAAAACCTATTACATCATGTTATGCAAAGTGTTAGATTTTTATTTTGAAATGATGCTATAGTTGTAAAAATACTGAACCCACTAACTACTATTAAACAAACTAACACGTGAGGACAAGTGCTTCGGGTCAACCCAACCCAATATAACCCATACCAAAATTTACCTGAATTGACTTGTTACCCTCCTCGCCCATTTCTCCTTCTCTAATAGTCAGTCATGTGCTGATTATCTGCACAGGCAAAGCGGCTCAAGACAATCATGATTGCTGCTGCTGAGTTTGCTGCTCTGCGGTTAAAAGATTTTACATCTACAAATCCAAAAGGTGATTGGAGTGATGGCAGGAATCGTATCTTCCGTCTCCTTGACAAGAATGGAGATGGTAAGATTAGCATAGAGGAGCTTACGGAAGTGATGATAGAGCTCGGTGCACAAGGGGATGATGCTCGCGAGATGATGCAGCTTCTTGATGCCAACAGTGATGGTTCTTTGAGCTCTGATGAATTTGACATGTTTCAAAAGCAGGTAGGTAACGTCAGTTTTCCAACAGAAAGGATCTCATTATCTTTAATAAAGCAGAAGTTATATTTGTAACAATAGTTCTAAATTTTATTGACAACATTGAGTTCTTTTCTACAATCTAATGACTAGAGGTAGCAATATGATTGGATTTGATTATAGGTCAAAAGGAGTTCGGGTTAGAAGGGTCTTCATCTTTTTCTTTTTTTCACTACGAGCCTTGTTTATCTGCAAACACTATATTGTCTATTTTGTTTTTCTTTTTTTAGTTTCATGTTCAATTTACCATCATATCAGTCACTGTATTATTCTTCATAATTTTGTCTGTGTATTGTTCAGGTTGAACTGATGCGTGGCTTAGAAGATAGAGATGATGAATACAAGAGCTTGTTGAATGACAAGCTTCAAGGGGAAGATGGCAGTGGTTTGATTCAGGTGTACAGGAAAGAACTTGAAGACAGGCTTGCCATAAGTTAGCTGCGATGCATTCTTGTAATTGAAAGCAACCTTCTCTGTAAGTAAGTATGTGGTATATACTCATGATGTACAGTATTGCATTTGCTTGTGCAATGACACAAGATGCCTAGATAATATATGTAGTGTATATATGTTGGGTCTAGAAAGGATTAGATATATGCATATGTATATGAAATGTCAACTTAGGGAACATGTTAGGAGTTGTATATCTTTCACCAGTGATCCATATCTACTTTTGGCTTTGCATTATTTCTCCTACATTGTATGCTGGTTAGCAAAACTCCAAATGCTAAACATGTGAGTAGTAACCATTTAAATAGCAAGAGTAAACATACGAGACAGAGTTTTCATTGGTTGATGATAACATGTACATATGTTGATATGCAGGATCACCCTACTTTGACCGCGTTGACCTCGGTTGACCGTTTTTTGACCGACTAGCCCCGAGTCGCCACGGGCCAATGCCGTTTCCCGAGTACACCCCGAGTACTCGGCCGACTAGGCCGTTTTTTACAACACTGCTATTAGACTAGTCCAGAAAAGTCTCAACATACCCTCAAACTTTCTCATCAGGGGACCCTGGTGCAAAAAGCGTTTTGGAAAACTGCAAATCATTGTGCATGAAATGAAAGATGCATCTGATCTTATAATTATAATTACTAGTACTATAATTATAATGATACAAACCAATTTTGTCTGACTGGACAACAGCTTGTACCTAATGTGATATGGAAAATATCAGACCCAAACCCAACCTTGATATGAAAATATTGGAGATGGATTGTGTGGTACCAGTTTCGATGACTGGTTCGGTCCTACAACCGTACTCTTATTTTGGGCTAGAGATGAAAGCGTCATTCATTCTCCAGACCACCTTGTTTTTGGACCAAATGTGCACTGAACCAAACCAGACTGGACCAAAAAGTTAAATTGTATTATACCAATGACCAAGAACTGTACTGTACTGTACATATCAGGTCCTGGTCTAACCCTATCCAGTTTCTGTTTGATTTCAATAGTTGGGACTGAGTTTTTTTAGGGCCCTGGTTTTATTCAAATTTGTATCTATATCTTTAAATTATTAGCAACCTTAGTTCCAAATATGGTATTTCAAAACATCCGATGTTAGTATGGTTTGTATCATGTATCAAAACATCTGTTTTTTCTTCTTGGCTACAACACACTAACACAGAATCCTTGTTCAACACTTCTATTTTATTAATTAATTTCTTAAAAGATGTAATACTAAATCAAAATTCAAGTATGCATCATCTCCCTTTGTTATTATTTATATGTAAGTATCCTATCTGTCCAACAGCGACTTTCGATCAACCAGACAAAAAGAAAATAGAATCACTAAATCAAGAATACCATGCATATATGTCAATCGACTGATTTCGTATTTCTTGTTCTAGTTGACAATACTAACAAAGTAACAAGGTTATTGTAAAGTTCTCAAGGATCTTAAAAGTTACACGTCAGATCATTATATGCAAGTATTACAAATTTTACATGATAAAGTTGTTTATTTATTTGTCAAATACTTCTTAGAAAAAGCACAAAAAATTGTAGACTTCAAAAAGAATATATTCTTGTAATTGTCTTGGGGACTAAAATAAGTAGTCCTTGTTAATAATGATTCTCTTTACGCATTCATATTATACAACATCCAAAAAAAAACATCAATGCATTCATGATCTCATCGATGCGATAGTTTCCTTGCATCTTGAATTGACAGGATACGCCACACGAATAATTTTAAGCAACATAAAAAAAACAAAAGAAACTACAATCAGATAAGGGCAAACATAGAATAGTTCTTGTTCATGTAAGGCTGTAAGCAAGTTTAACTCATTATCAAGGATAAGACGCCGTAAGGTAGTTCATTGTAAACTAAGAATCCAGGCTGTCATAATATATACAGTAATGAAGGATTATTATAATTCTATTTATTGTCCCATTTCAAGAGAGACCACATCCATAAAGGTTGACAAAGAACACAAATTTCAACTGGTCGACAAAGAACGCATGATATTAACTGTATCACGGTAACAACCAGAATCACTGTTATATTTTTCTCTTTTACATGGTTTCAGTCTAGATAAAATTTTGTTAGTTGAATCTTTAAAGCTTCATTTGGCAGTATTGTTGGTAGTGAAAAGCTAAATGAGTTTATATGTTGATGAAGTGTATTTTGAAACTCACTTGGATTTTACCAAAAATTACTGTTCCCAATGCTCCATGTATGAATTGGCTAGTTTCATTATTTATTCTTTGTTAAATTAGTCAAGATGTGAACCTTATTTAAATGTGCAATAAGAAAGAGCCTGGTGACTAGGCTGATCAAAATAAGCTTTACATGATTGACTAATTATCTATGATCTTTTGTCCTGTACATTCAATATCGGATTATATGTTTTGAATTCAGCTGCTGTTTACTAGTGCATGAATTGAAACTTGTAAGTAAATTCTGTTATAGGTGAGTAAGTATATTTTTATTGGATCACATTATGTTCTCTTGTATCTGATCCCCGGTCCATTTTTGTTAGGCAGTGATTAGAAGAAGAAGAATGGATGTTGAGAGTGGTGCTATAAGAGGCATGAAACCAGAAAAAGGCATTTCACCGAAAGCTCCAGAAATATCCAAAAAACCAAAAGCGGCTCAGGGGAAGAATAAAGCAACTGATGTAGTCCCATATTACAAGCTTTTTACTTTTGCGGACTCAATTGACTTTGTTCTTATGATCATTGGAACAATTAATGCAATTGGAAGTGGTATTAGCATGCCTATGCAGACAGTGATACTTGGGGAGCTAATTGACATATTTGGACAGACTGCCGATACCAAGGCCCTTGTTCATCAGATTTCCAAGGTAGAACACACACACACACACACACACATATATACACACACTCACCAACGCCCAATTTCATATATTGCTACTTAGAGGTGTCAATTTCGAAAAAAAGTTGGTATAAAATGAAATGGGTAAGTTGTCCAAACGGGTCAAGTGTCACTATCTGTAACTACCTAAATGATGTTCAGTCAAATAATAAGATGATTATTGAAATATTATACTTTTGTTAAAATATTTGACACTCTTTATATAGAAAAATTAGTACTTGGACAAGTAGTATTTCAACTCAACCCAACCCATACAAGAAGTAACCCGTTTTGAGAGGTTGCTGAGCCTGCCCATTTTCCCCTCTACATTAAAGCCTAATTCCTATATGTATCTTAGTTATTTGTTTTGTACAGCTTAAATAATTGTTATGATCTTTGCAGTCATGAAATTGGTTCTGTTATGAAACTCCATCAAAGAATGGATCTTTATGTACTTATTTCTTAATTTATTACTTTCTTTGAGAGATCAGTGATTGCATTATGCCTCGTCCTCTAACTCAAAAAAATTTATATCAGGTTTCTCTCAAATATATCTACTTGGCTCTGGGGGCCGGTGCTGCAGCCTTTTTTCGTAAGCTTATTATGCTAACTGCCTGCTTCTTTGCTAGATTTTTTAGTGTCTAATCAACCAAGATACAAAATTTGATATTTTGTAGAGGTGGTTTGCTGGATGGTGACTGGGGAGAGGCAGGCTGCACGAATCAGAAGTTTATACTTGAAAACAATACTGAGGCAAGATGTGGGATTCTTTGATCAAGCGAGCAAGACCGGAGAAATTGTGGAACGTATGTGTGGTGATACTGTTATTATTCAGGATGCTATGGGAGAAAAGGTACTGTTACAATCACACTTTACCATGAGATGACTGTCATTAAGCAAACTTTTATAATCATATCTAAAACGCGAAATTTTTATATAATAAAATAAAGTGTCACCGGTTTGTAAGATAATTTTTTGAGACAAACCAAACCGGACCTGACATTATCAAAAAAGTTTACCGATTTAACCTGCTGCCCGCCCCAGCCCATATGTTCAGCCACAAAGAACCATGTTATTGGCACTGTTTCAGAGATTTACTTTAAAAGTTGTCTTGATGAATCTTCAGGTTGGAAAATTCATACAGCTAGTTTCAACTTTTATTGGAGGCTTCATGATTGCTTTTTCAAAGGGGTGGCTTCTTTCTCTTGTATTAGTATCTACGATTCCTCCTTTGGTTATCTCAGCTGGCTTTATGACTGTAATGGTGACAAAGCTAATGTCAAGAGGCCAAGCTGCTTATTCTGTTGGAGCATCTGTTGTTGAACAAACAATTAGTTCTATCAGAACTGTGAGAACATAAATTTTTCACTTCATATTATCTAAATTATCATTGATTCTGATAAAGAAATTTATAATACTATATACAGGTTGCATCATTCACAGGGGAGAAGCAAGCAATTGTCAAGTACAACAAGTCTCTTAAGAAAACTTACCAGGCTGGTGTGCAAGAGGGTCTGGTTGTTGGAGTTTGTTCTGGCATATTTATGTTTTTTGTATTTGGTTGTTATTCTTTGTCCATTTGGTTTGGTGGAATAATGATTGTCGAAAAAGGTTACACGGGAGGACAGGTCATTAACATAGTCATCGCTGTTTTGATAGGATCCTTGTAAGTGCATTCTCCTCAACTTCTTAAAATAGTTCTTATAATAAATAACTTCAGTATGATATCTTTTTGGTGATTTAGATGATTTTCTTGACAAATGTTATGATCAGTTCTTTAGGCCAGGTATCACCATGTTTAAGTGTTTTCACCTCTGGAAGAGTTGCAGCTTTTAAACTATTCCAGATAATAGATAGGAAGTCAGAAATAGATCCTTATGACACGAGTGGTCAGAAACCGGATGATATTCACGGCGATATCGAACTACGGGATATTACTTTTAGCTATCCAACAAGACCAGAAGAGAATATCTTTAACGGGTTTTCTCTTGTGATACCAAGTGGGATAACCACGGCGTTAGTTGGACAGAGTGGAAGTGGGAAATCAACGGTAATCAGCCTCATTGAGAGGTTTTATGACCCCCAAAAAGGTGAAGTTCTTATTGATGGC
Source organism: Helichrysum umbraculigerum (assembly GCA_949592205.1). NCBI lineage: Eukaryota > Viridiplantae > Streptophyta > Magnoliopsida > Asterales > Asteraceae > Helichrysum > Helichrysum umbraculigerum. Next base: position 199,035,311 of record CATIUR010000001.1, on the reverse strand, counting down.
ATTAATATTAAAGACTACCAACTGAAGTGGCTTAGAGGAAAGATCGGTCTTGTCAGCCAAGAACCTGTTTTGTTCAGTTCCACCATTAAAGATAATATTGCTTACGGGAAGGATGGTGCAACACTAGATGAAATCAAGGTGGCTGCTGAGCTAGCAAATGCTGCTAAATTTATTGACAAATTCCCCCAGGTTCAGTTCAAATCCATTTGCATATTCTATATATGTAAGTTTGTAAACACATTTTACACATTAACTGTTGACACAAAACATGTTTAAAAAGTATTTTCTGGTCAACTCAACCTGTTTTGACCCAATACCTAACAAACCCGACCCACCCATTTTACCACCTCTAGTTATATATGCTAGGTTCTGTTGTTCATTAGGCACTTCCAGCTAATAAGAGAAACTTTTTTTTTTTTCTTGTTGGGTGAAATGCATTCAGGGATTAGATACAATGGTTGGTGATCATGGAACTCAAATGTCTGGAGGACAAAAGCAAAGAATAGCAATAGCCAGGGCAATTCTAAAAGACCCAAGGATTTTACTTCTGGATGAAGCTACTAGTGCTCTTGATGCAGAATCAGAAAGGATAGTTCAGGAGGCACTTGATAGAATCATGCTTAACCGAACTACCGCTATTATAGCTCATCGTTTGACCACGATAATAAAATCTGATGTAATTGCTGTTATTCAAGATGGCAAGATTGTAGAGAAAGGTCCTTCTCTTATTTAGTTTCTGTTTCCTCATATGTTTTTTCATAATGTTTATGTTTTTTCCAAAGATGCATCACGTGTCATGTAGTGTAGCATGGACTTTTATCAGTGGTCATATTTTGACTTATTAATGTGTCTATTTGGGTTGTGATTTATATCAAACGAGTCAAAAAAATTGTTAATTAAAAGGGGACTGGTCAAATAGGGTAAAACTTGCCCAAACTATTTTCTATGCACACATGATACAACCTCCTAGATTATTTTTCTCAAGAATCATAAATAATTACATTAATTTTACTGTTTTTGTAATGAATCAAAGCCGTTTAAAAAATGGACGTCAACCCATATTGACACTGCTTGTTTAGCCATAACTCATTTTGACCCGTTACCCAACTCATCCGACCCAGCCATTTTGCCACCTCTAGCTAGTATTTGATTGTTGATTTGTATGTGCTACGTTAAGATTCTAGTCCAACACAAGTTATTCTGCGATTCTAATTAATCAACCTGCAGGTTCACACTCTGAGCTATTACAAGATCCTGAAGGTGCGTACTGCCAGCTAATACGATTACAAGAACTCAGCAAATACTCAGTGACTTCTGGAAAAAATTCAACTCATCCTATTTCTGTTTTAAGTCAAGAATCATCTAATATCAGTAACAGTAACCACCATCCATTTTCCGTCGTTGATTATGAAAAACTGAAATCTGATAGTGATAAACATCTAGATTCTTATACGGCTTCCAGTATCTCGCTTGTTCGCTTGGCTTATATGAACAAGCCAGAAATCCCAGTAATACTACTAGGTTCTATAGCTGCTGCGGTTAGTGGTTCAATCTTACCGATTTTCGGGTATCTTCTTTCATTTATTATGACGGATTTCTTTAAGCCAGCTCACGAGCTTCGTGAGGAGTCAGCGTTCTGGGCATCGATGCTTGTTGTACTTGGTTTGGTAGTTTTAATATCAGCACCATGTAGGACCTACTTTTTTGGTATAGCTGGGAGTAAGCTAATATGGAGAATCCGATTAAAATGCTTTGAGAAATTGGTACGGATGGAGATAGGGTGGTTTGATAAGGCGGAAAACTCAAATGGTGTAATAGGGGGGAAGCTGTCTACAGATGCTGCTTCTGTGAGAGGTTTGATTGGGGATAGTCTTTCTTTAATTGTTCAGAACACATCCTCAGCAATTTGTGGTTTAATCGTCGCATTTATGGGAAGCTGGAAGTTGGCTTTCATCATTTTACTTTTGTTACCACTAATTGTAATGAATGCGTACCTGCAGATGAAATTCATTAGTGGATTCAGTGCTGATACAAAGGTGAGTCACTTGGTCCGTTTTTTAGTATTTTTTGTTTTATATAAAAAGTAGTGATGGAAAAATGTGTGGGTTGGTTGGGTAAAGGGTCAAATTAATCTTTGGTACAGGCTGAAACAGGTTGATTTTATATATTGCACAAAGAGATTATGTGGGTCTCTGTATAAAAAGTACACAATGGGCTACCTGTCAGAGATAAAAACACAAGTCAAATACCTATTCATAACTAAATGGGTTGAAAACTCCACCTCTTGTAAACTTCTATAAATTTGCTTTTAGAAACTATATGAGGATGCAAGTCAAGTTGCGAGTGATGCAGTCGGAAGCATTAGAACAGTTGCTTCATTTTGTGCTGAAGATAAGGTGATGAAGCTATATGAAAATAAATGTGAAGGCCCTCGAAGAGCAGGAATTAAACAGGGTTTAGTTAGCGGTGCTGTTTTTGGCTCGTCCATGTTTTTGTTATATATAGTATATGCAACAAGCTTTTATATTGGAGCTCGTTTTGTTGAATCAGGCCAGACTAGAATGCATAATGTTTTCCAGGTAAGCTGAGCTTACTCATTTTACAAGGTTTCAGTTAGAGGTGGTAGTAAGTTAGGTGGGTCAGACGAGTTGGGTAAACGGTCCAAGTTGGATTGGGTTGACCCGAAACATTTATTGTCCACATTTGTAAAAAGAATTATAAATAATTATTGTGTTAAACTTGATTACAAAAACTACCTTACTACAACACTAACCAATTTTCCACATATATCAAGATAACAGGATGTATAGAATTGCAAATATGCTACGGATCACTTGCAACCTGTTGTCATGCTTCCCTTTTATTTTACTCTCTCCATTTGATACATTCGGAAGTAAAACATAACCCAAAACTCCCGGTTCATAAAGTAACTGGGTTGTAATTGGCACATCCAGCTTTTATGGTGACTATCTGTTTCAATGCTTCGTGTTACTGTATTTGAAGGTATTTTTGGGATTGAGTATGTCAGCCATGGGTATCGCTCAATCAGGATCCTTTGTTCCTGACTCTGGAAAGGCCAAGACTGCTGCTGCTTCAGTTTTTGCTCTTCTTGACCAGATGTCAAAGATAGACTATACTGACGAGTCTGGAACTGTGTTAGAAAACATGAAAGGAAATATTGAATTTAGTCACGTTAATTTCAAGTATCCTTCAAGACCCGACATTCAAATCTTCAGGGACCTTTGTTTGGACATTCGTTCTGGCCAGGTAACCACTTTTATGTCTCAACTTGTTCATTTTCTACCTTATAAAGCTAATTTGTTATATAATAAATAAAGCTAATGTGTTTCATATTTTTATTAGACTGTAGCTCTTGTTGGAGAAAGTGGAAGTGGAAAATCCACAGTTGTTTCTCTGCTGCAAAGGTTCTATGATGTTGATTCAGGCCAGATAATGCTTGATGGGGTCGAGATCCGGCAGCTAAATTTGAAGTGGTTAAGGCAGCAGATGGGTCTTGTGAGCCAAGAGCCAGTCCTGTTTAATGATACAATTCGTGCCAACATTGCATATGGGAAGGGAGGGAATGCCACGGAGGAAGAAGTGTTAGCAGCGGCACAATTGGCAAATGCCCATGAATTCATCAGTAGCCTACACCACGTATATATTTTAGACCTTAATTTTTCCACTTTATACATGCACAACCATGAATCCTATGGACCAAAAAGTTGGCAACAATCCCACCCCTTATTTGTTTTCTTGGAGTTGGTTAGAGTTCTCTTCCAAATTGCAGTGTTCATCAGTTACACCCTTGCAAACTCCCCCCCCCCACCACCACAAATATAATGAACCAAGGGTCGAAGGATAGTGAGTCAAACAGGTTGGGTAACAGTTCTGGGTTGAAACGGGTCATTTTGTTTTGTACAGGTTGATTTGGTTTGGCCCAAAATACATTTTTATGTGTATTTAAAAATTTATTAATTTTACTAATTTATTAAATATAATTAAAATTAAAATTTTAAATTGTTGAGCAGCTTTAGGTCGTTTGACTTGTTCGGCCCATTGGACTCATTCCCTTTTTCGATTGACCCATTTAAGATTAAAAATGACCCAAATGGGTGCATTAATAAGTTTAAGGGTCAAAGTTTCCGCCCTTAAATCCCGAGGCACCCTTAAAAGGGAAAGTGAAATTGGTGCATGGAAAGGGATGGCATGTGTAGCTGATCATTCAAGATAATAATAAGAAATCTAAAACATCTCTATGTGAATCCAGGGGTATGATACAAATGTAGGTGAAAGAGGGACCCAATTGTCAGGAGGGCAAAAGCAAAGAGTTGCAATAGCAAGAGCCATTGTTAAGGCTCCAAAGATATTGTTACTCGATGAGGCGACTAGTGCCCTGGATGCTGAATCTGAGAAAGTCGTACAAGATGCACTTGATCGAGTTATTGTACACAGAACCACACTAGTGGTGGCTCACAGGCTATCCACAATCCAGGGAGCAGATCTTATCGTTGTCATGAAAAACGGAGTCATTGCAGAGAAAGGAAAACATGAGGAACTCATCAATATCAAGGATGGCATTTATGCCTCGTTAGTTGCATTACATACTACTGCTTCTTCATAACAAGATTGCAACATCAGATTAACTGATACTGTGTAAACTTCATATTCGATCAACTTTATTTTCCTTTTAAGCTATAGATTGTTCTTTGAATATATACATACAGCAAGTCAGCAACTACAGAAGGAGGGAGTATGGTGGATTTCACATATATAGATTTTACTGTCTTCCTGCATACTAGTTCTAGCCAAAATGTGTACAAATGTAATTTCTCCATAATAATAATGGTATTTTTTACACACTTGTTAATACAGTTCTCATTAATATATGCTTGCCTATTAAAACAGAAATATTCATAATACACATATATCTTTCTCACGAGCCACATATAGATAGAATATGAATAGCTTAAGACATTCGGTAGTCTGTCTCTTAACATATGAATGAGTACTTTAGTACAACAGTACTACCTTTCAGTTCAGGGTCAAATTAACCTTGCTATTTTTTTAATACTTATTAAGTCATATTGTAGAAGTAGCTATGCATCTCAATGAGGTTTTAAGAAACATCAGAGCTCAAACTACCCAATATATGTTTTGAAATGTCGATAAAATGCAACAACATGAACAATCCCCCTCATTTTTTTAGTGAAACTCATTGGGACGAACTAGAGGAGATTACACTACAACAGTAATAATCTAGTAAGTAAAGACCATCTAAAAATAATACAATGGTAATATATGAGACAATGTAACAAATATATATATATACTAATTTACTAAATATCACAGGGAAGCTACACATGTATAAACTTCTTGTATGTTGCATGGCTATAGATCATCTGAAACTCTTCAACAGATACGAAGACGGACTTGAGAAACTTGAACCTGTTAAAGGCCTTGCATTCTCTGCTCCTTTGCCAGGACTTCCACATTCACTGAAATCCAACACCCGTCTCTCGGTCTGCAAAAATTCAAAAATACTAATTCATTAAAATACATTGGTCTGGTCAAGGTATAAATTATAATGTTTAGTACTGAAACCTGATTTACACATTATAAGAATATAAAACTTGAACATCAATTTCCAAAAATAAACAGATCCTGTACCAAGATATTTGATTCTTGCCGACTCTTCTCCACTTTTTCTGCATATTTCTTGTTTAGTATGGAATCTGGAGTTTCGTCACCTAAAACTTCCTGGGCAGTGGCATATGCAGAAGCAGTATGCTCACTTAACTGTTTCATTAAGCCAAGAGCATCATAGCTTCTTTCCCTTGGGCTCACAAAGTAACCAATATCCTGCAAGCACCTCCACGTATAAAATTATACAGGAATAGAGGAGGCAATTCCAACCCATTTATTTATGAATGGGTCAGTTTGGGTTGGGTACTATTTAATTCAAACATGTTAAATAATAAAAATTAGCTAAAAGGAACAAGACAAACAAGATGGAAGTTGTCAAAGTCGTTTTAACTTTTAAGTGCAAATAATGAGACTAATATTGTAACATACTGTTTTTGCAATCATAAGTAACGCATTGATTAATTATTATTTTATTTAAAATGGACAAATATATTGATAGGGAGTCGACTTAACTAGCCAATTCTAACCAGAACTACCCAAACTGCCCATCTTGCCACCTCCAGTGTCTGCAAAATATAAACAGGTGTATGCAACTTTTGACATTACCTCGATCGTGATATCTGTATCAACCCTTGGGCCAGGCAGAAAAGAGAACCAAGGGGATTTCCATGCAGAAGGAGATTCAAAACTTCTCTTTAAGGGTGTTTCACTAAAACTACATACCAAAGCAAACAACAAATATATATTAGTAGAGAAAACTAAATTTACCTGAGGTGAGGGCTTGCAAAAAGCCAACTGTTCCGTACAAAGAAAAAAAAACTAGAGGTGACAATTTCTACAAATCTACCTATGAATTGGTTATCTGGGTTAATTAATTACTTAAAAGGTCAAATGGCTGCATAACTTTTTGGTTTAATAGGGAACATGTCAAAAGGGTTAAAACTTGAATCTACCCAAAGTGTATATTAAATCCATACAGCTATTCAAAGGTTTAGATTGATATTGTTAAATACATATAGGGCCGAACCCATCTTAACCTACCCACTCCGGCTGACCTGCCCATCTTACCACATCTAAAGAAATATAAAATTGAAGAGAAAAAAATGAACTCCAAATAGATGTAATTTTCAGATTGAACTAAGAATTTGACATCTCACATGCAAAAGGTTCAAACTGATGTATCAATTGCAGAATTTTCAACACCGATCTGTGATGAATGTATATTAAATCCATACAGCTATTCAAAGGTTTAGATTGATATATTGTTAAAAACATATAGGGCCAAACCCATCTTAACCCATTACCCACTCCGGCTGACCTGCCCATCTTACCACATCTAAAGAAATATAAAATTGAAGAGAAAAAAATGAACTCCAAAAAGATATAATTATCAGATTGAACTAAGAAATTGAGACGTCTCACATGCCAAAGGTTTCAACTGATGTATCATTTGCAGAATTTTCAACACCGATCTGTGATGAAGGAGCAGATTGCATCGATGCAACAAGGCAACTTCCCGCCTTCTTCCCCATTATGGTACGAGGGCTAACAAGGGATTCACGCGGATTATCACGAGAAACTGCCATGGCAGTGACTTCCTCTGACAAAACCTCTGAACATTTGGAGCTCTTTTTCCCAGACTTGTTCACATTGTGGCCCTTGGGAGTTTCTGATTTGTTGGTAATCTTATCAGGAGAAAAGAATGACAAATTATCCATGTTCCTTTCAGTAAGAATTCCAGATGACTCTCGCACCTGACACTTCTGAAATGAGATCTTGTTATTCCACATAGAAATACCATAATTTTAAAATAATATTTAATAATATTGATAACAATAATAACAATAGTAACAAATTTTCAGTTTTGCACTCACTTTCAGTATTGTGCCATCAACACCTTCATTTTCCGTCACTTCAGCAGCAGGAATCAAATTTTCTTTATCTTCAAGAAATGCTCCAGAATTCTGTTTGTCACTCAATGCTGGCGACTCTGGACCCTTATTTTCATCATACATAACTTCTAGCCGGGAAAAGTCTCTGGCCAAGTTGGAAAAAGACGAACGTTCTAGCTTCTTTTCACATCTTTTCTCAGACAAGGGTGAACACATGTCACGATTTCTCTTCTTTAATATAGATGGGGCGCACGTGAAAGTTTTGGCAGCACTTTTGAGTACAGCCTCTGGGCTGTCAGCCCGTGAAGGTGAGTCCCATAATCTGTATGGGCTAAAACAATTCATAGATGACATCATCAGCTTTCGAATACCAAGAGGACTATATTCATGTTGCATATCACCACCACCATATGGTACTAGATCACAGCTAAAAAACGGGATGTCCAAGCTTGGGAAACGAGGAGGATCATAAGATAAAACTCCTGTGTTATTTTCTGAAGCATCATCAACTGCTGTATGATTTTGGATATCATCATTTATTTGATAGGAGTCGTTATTACCTTGATCTTTTTGATTTTGTGACCCAACATCATCTTGAACGTCATCACATAGATGAGGATTGCTAGCCTCATTTGGAAGACCATGGGGCTCACCATCTATGGGCATGTACATAGATTCGTAACATGATGTTAAAAGCAAGTCAGAATAATATGATTGCGAGTTTAAAATTGTAGCATCATCATTAGGAATTAACTCTGAAGATCCATCGACTTGGTTGCTATTTGGACACTGGTACATATCTTCACATATCAACATATTCTCTGCTACATCACAACCACTGCACATGTTTCCCGAACTTTGGATTGGATGAACATCTATACAGTTGATGAATTCTGAATCCTCGTTCATCTCTATTGAAGGAATCTTTTGTAGTAACTCGTCGGAAGAAATCTGCCAATCAGAATTTGTAGTTATCCACTCATGTGAGAAACATTGTTCAACCATCTTGGATGAATTATCCAGTGGTTGGGTTTCGTTTTGAGAAGCATGTAAGACGGCTGCATTTGGCATGATGCTAGTGGATCCCACGAACATAGAACCTTGACTGCATTCTGAGATATCCTCGGCCTCTGTAACATCTTCACTACACTGTTGCACCCATGATGAAGTAGATGCCGTTGATTGATTCGTTTGGATGACATGCGGTAAACCTTGGGACTGTGGAAGCAAGCCTGATGCCAAGTAGGAGTCCAGTTTCTTCTTGACCGAGCTATTCCAATGGTTTTTAATAGCATTGTCCGAACTGAGAATCACATCAGCAATGACAAGTTACTAAGCATTGAAATTAAAAGATACCCTCAAATTTATGTAAAACAAAAAAATAACTTTGGGTGGGTACAATAGGATAATTCATTATGCAACAGTATTTGTCAATGGACTTGGCAATGTCAACTCCTTCAGTTTTTATCCCTAACGGGTTAAATAGGTATAATTAAAAATTTAGCTGAAATAGAAATGGGTAGAATTTGTTATATTAAAATAATAATAAAACAAAAAGAATGTTATTGTAATAATGGACACAAAGTGATTCACTCAAGTCTCAAGCCAATCCGTACCAAACAAGTACATGTTTTGACCCATTACTCAAACCCCCACCTAATTTGCTACCACTATGAAAGGAAAAAAGATTACATTCGTATCCATTTAAAAAAACAAACATACCGGCCAGGCAAAAATTTTGTCAACTCCGCCCACTTATTCCCATAAATTTGATGGGCCTGAATTAATGCAAGTTCCTCTTCCTGACTCCAAGCCTCTTTGTTGATGTTAGGATTCAGATGATTATGCCACCTGAAGACAATGTTTTCCATCACCAATTCAAACGTGAACAAATAGTAGGATCTAATAAATAGCGGGTTTCAGTGAAATACATGAACATGATGAAGTTGGGTGTCATATACTCAAAGATCAATCTCAATCCACTTACGTACAAAAAGGTCGATTAGGATTGTGTTTTTATTTAATTTTGAACTCAGTGATTTTGTAATAATTCCTGAAACACTAATCATCTATTGCAAAATGTAATTTTTTTGAAAATAAAGTGTCTAAAGTCAACCCAAACCCTACCAAAAAATTTACCTGTTTTGACCATTAGCCAACCCCGCCGACCCGTTTTACCACCTACTATATGTTAAGCCTGCTATTGACCAGGGTGATTAGCACCCACATCAGGCAAACACATCACGTGAAAAGATATGTTACAAGCATGAGATGAAACAAATCTTACCTCTCCCGACATTGTTTGCCAATCCGGCCAGGTAGGTGCTGTGCAATGGTGGACCATTTTTTGGCTCCATATTGCTCTACTAGCCGAATTATTACTTCATCTTCCTGAATAATTTATGGAAACATTGAAAATACTGAGTGATGTTTAAATTTTACATAGGGCGGATGATACAGCAAGAAGTTGGGTTAATCATTATAAAGATAAATAAGCAGTAGAGCAAAAAGATACATGTACATAGGGCATAGGCCATTCAGAAATTCAATAGTTTATTATATATTTAGACAATTCAATATATATATATTCATTTCCCTTTTGCAATTATCAATTCTCAAGGATTCCCATAGATCCAGCTTTGTAAAAACGGTATATATAAGTGTCCTGGTATGTTGGAGAAGCAACTGGAACCGTAGAGGTTTTTCTAATCAACTTTCGAACAACAATGTTCAATTTCAGCAAAGGTTATCATTATTTTTCAAATTTGCCAGTGTAAGGTAGTAAGTATATCATTTCAGTAAGTAACCAAACAAATTATGACTAACCTCTTTTGACCATGGACCTTTAACAAGTTCTGGGTTCAAAACTTTCTGCCACCGATGCAAGCACTGGACATCGGTTCGATCCTTGAAACACTCAGCTGAAAACCTCAGAATGTTAGGATGTACAAAGAAACGTGTGTACCCAAATAGTACTCATCCATCATTCAAAATTAAGAAATTAAGACAAGAAGTAGACAATTTTTCACTAAACGTGCACCACAAGACCTTATGAAGACACGTGTGACTGTTTCTAAGAGACTCCATGTAAAGAAAAAAATCAACCACACATAAACGTGTCATAAGAGAGAACCTCGACAAAGATTTGAAGTTTCAATAGAGACAGGCAGAGAATGTTTAACATGAATACTGGGGTGTGTCTGTGTGTGATGGAAGAGAAATAAAGATATACTGGTAACAAATGGCAAATATTATATATGTAGACACTCTATAGGATAAAAAAATAACACGTACCTATTTTTTTCCAGTTCTTTCCATTGAACTGCTGAACAGCTTTACATAATATTTCATCCTACAATTAAAACAACATTCCACAAGGTTACCAACCACCAGAAATTACAATATATGTGAGCAACAGACTATTACATACAGCATACGGGATAATACTGGAAGTAAACAGGCCCTTAGAGGAAAAGAAATTATAGAGGTAGAATGCTTCTTGCTACAGAACGAAAGCAGTATAATATCAAACACGGAAAAAGGTAGCAAAACACGAGCATTTAACTTAAGAGCATAACATACAAACAAGGTTCAAATTACTATTCTTAAACAAAATAACATTAAAAAATGGAAACTGAAATGGATTCTTATTACTACAAAATCGACAAGCAGAAGAGGCGTCTTCACATATACAGCAAAACCTGAACATAAAGTTTATATACCTCTTCTGCAGACCACTGCCCCTTTGTTGAACGCCTTGTAGGGCCACTCGTCCTCCTACAAATAGTAGCATACTTGTATCAATTGTACAAGGTCTAAAAACAGATTCCTTCAATCGAATTATATGATAAACTTAATACATATACAATTAGTATCCACTGTTGTGGTTTAGTTATGGAGGCGTTTGGGATTGTGTTTGCAAAATCGCGTCTAAAAAAGCAGGTCCTTAACCTACTTTTTCAAATTTGTATTTTTTCTCACGAATCACAAATAATCGATATTCCATATGTTTTTTTCAAACACCTTAAGATAAATAAATAAATATATATATATATATATATATATATATATATATATATACACACACACACACACGTGTTATGCAAACGTCATAATCTAATAATTCCAGATTAGGCATACCCATTTAAAGATCGCATTTTCTGAAGCCCTTTATTGAGTCCATCAGAAGAACAACCCATCATTGTCGAATCGTTTTCCATAGCTGATTTCAATATCACATATCCCAGTTCTCGCTCGCTTGTACCGTTGCCCTAAAAGCATTATCAGTTCTTACCAACTGCGAGTAAAAACTTCCTGCACAGTACCCAAAAACGAAACCCTAATTACCATCCGAAAACCATAAATTACACAAACACAAATCAACCAAAAGGGTATCCAGTAAAATTAGAAACCCAAGATCGATTGCGTTGTATTGTAAACAACAATGATATTGATGATTCACAATCATAAATATGCAAACTTTTTTACAAATATTCAAAAAATGAAAAAGGGGTATTAAGTACTTACGAACGCGAAACAAGATCCAATAATGAAATTAGGAGAAGAAACCCTAATAGATCTGCGATTGAATACACACACTGGAATATGTGTGTGTGTGTGTTTTTTTTTTTTTTTTGAGAGAGAGATAGATAGAGAGAGAACAAACGGTCGTAGAAATTCAAAAAACAAGAGAGGGGGCAATAAAATAGGTTAAAACCTAAGCAACGACTTTTATTAAAAGTCGGCTTTGATATTATTATTAGTATTTATCTTTATTTATTTTTATTATTTATTTATTTATTTATAGTAACGTGGAGATGAAACAACTTTTTATTTATTACAGTAATATTTTGGATTTGGATTTTAATATTTTGTTTAGATATGTTTTGTTTTATTTTGTAGGAATTGCCAACCGTTTAAGCTTTCTATATTTAAAAATAAAAAATAAATTTACTTTAATCAAATATGTGATGTTAAATAAGATAAGATGCCTTCACCTATAATCGGTCCTGAGTTTTTTGATGTGCGGGTGTAACAATTAAAAATGTCCCCTTAAATTTTTTTGAACAAATCACACATTATTTTTCTGGAATTTTGAAATGTAGTCAAACTAGACAACTCGTCAACACCAAGTTTTATCAAATAAATAAAATGTTTTAATTAGTGAAAAAAATAATAATAACAAAATAAATATAACTTTAATATATTTTATCATTAGCTTTAACAGATGTGTTAAATGGTATCATTGTATGTTTTATAACTTAAATACACTCATAAAAACTTTTAAACATCACAATCAACATCTTACATATTACATATAAATAAACCAAAATCCCACGGAGGAATCTGGACCCTTCGATGGAGTTTTTCAATTTGATCCAACGATATATAATTAAATTAGATTAAAAATAATAATGTTACATTTTACCCCCACTAAATAAGAAATCATCTTTTAATAAACCTTTAAATATTAAATATTATTTAAATATATTAATAAGACAAAAAAATGGCTTATAATATTAGTCTTAAAATAATACAAAAAATATTAACGAATTTACTTCATAAATATAAGCAACATCATGAGTCTTAATGCTATACATATACGAATTATAACAATTTACGTTTAACACACTAACATATATACTAATTTATTGAACTAAAAAATTAAAAATAAAACTTAAAATTTATAAAAATTTCGATTTAGTTGTCCGCGCTGTCGCGGGTCCTTACCTAATAATGTGTATATTTAAATCTAATTAGTAAGTAATAGTCAAAAATAATGTTTGACAATAAAAAAAGCAATAATATATATATATATATATATATATATATATATATATATATATATATATATATATATATATATATATATATATATATATATATTAGGTCACGCCCTTTGTTTAATGTGTGAATTAAATATGTACTAGATCATAACTCGCAAAATTTGCGGGCTAGTTCAACTACTAAGATTAGAATGATCTCGATTTTAAAAAATTTTGTTGCTTAGGAGACTACAATGAATACATACATTACTTAGAATATATATATTTTTTATTAAAAGGTAAGGAATTCATTATTTTTATATGGAAAATCGTCTCCTGCGACAAGTTTGGTACTAAAAAAAGGAATTACAACACTAAAATTGCAGTTACATAAGTTATCGTTCCTTATTTTAAAAATGAGATAAATATTTCCGGCAAGAAAATAATGAAGATAAGTAGTACTTCAATTGAATATTAAATTTAACATTTACAAAGACAAATTGTAAACATTTAAATTCAAGAAAGACCAAATATAAAGAAAATAGGTTCAAGGTTCATTTATCTTTTGGAAACTGAAGCCTTGCAACCATAAGCTACTCCCTGAAGCCAAGCAAAGTAGTCTGATATTGCAAGTCATGTTATCGCGGATTGTCGTGTAATGAAAATGACACGAAATTCTTTTAATGTATCCTCACAAAGAACATCGGTCTACACAACTGATATTCAAAATCATCTGACATTCAGACTATGTTTACAAATATACACAACACTATCTAAGTAGGAATATTAAATAAATAGACGTTTAATATATTTAAAAAACATTATTCTAACTATTTAAGTTATGTAATACTTCTGGTGTAGATAATCCTCAACAGCTCCTAACTTTCCCACGGCTTTCGACATTTGAGACATGTAGGAGGGCATAGTTGGTGAATTGTAGAGGATGTCATAGCAATAGTAGTCATTGATTCGGATATAGAGCGTTGCAATCTTCCAATTCCCTCAAATAAAATCTTTTCATCCTTATTCACTTTGTTGTTGAGACATTGTATCTTTTTCAACTGCTTCTCAGTTGTTTCTACTTGATTCTCAATTAACTTATACAACAACCAATAGAAGGATATAATTAAGCATACTTTATAAAATGATGAATGACAAACACCATGCATATTATAGATATCGAATGGAAAAATAGTTTACAACTTATATTAAAATATAACATAAAAATAAGGACTGCTATTGAAATTTATCCCAAGAAGAATAAATCATAAGAATATAAATTTAATGATTAAAATAAATTAAAATCTTACCTTTATTATGTCTGTAGGACGAAATCCACCGATCCTCATAATACAACGTTCATCAACTGATGTCGACATTCCATATACAATATGGAAAACATCACCTATACTGATCTTTTGTTCTTAAAGATTTCATTGAATTGTAAAGTTATTTTGTCAAGCATTGGTTGAAGTTGACTGTCTACAGTAAATTGATTTCTTAAGTTCAGTCGTCTGTATGAAAAATTCTTGTAGCCAACGTCCATAGCTTATTGAGAACTCCAATGATACTGTTCGGTAAACACACATTAACATAACACTATAAATCGTTAATTTGCAAAGCTATGAAACCAATACTGTTTTCAAAATATGCATCAAGCTACAACGTACGCTTAGGTTTACTTTATAGGCTTCGTGGAAAGTGTGATAGGTTAATTATATGTACTTTATTAAGTTGAAAAATATACCCTGAACAAATTACCCTGAACAACATCAGTACTTATGTTAAGCAAATTACCCTGAACAAAATACAATCAATTTTCCCACAAAAGATGAAATAGATAGGTTCAATGTTGAAACTATTTTAACGTTCCGAAAAATCATAAACTCACCTTCTTTTGTTCTTCATTGACCTGCTGCTTAAGTTGTTCAAATTTTAGCTTATTTTGTTCCAGATGTTTGTAATATTCCTTAAAAGAATATAAAGAAAAAACTTACATAAGTAAATCGAACAGTTAAAAAATAGAATATAAGACATTATATGCCGAAAGACCAAAAATTTGAATAGCTTACCTTCTTTCTAAGATTGCACCTCTTGACAGCTTCAAGAACATACGCATGCCTTTTTTTCTGCAAGTATAGGGAAAATTAGTTAATGAAAGTTATTGCACGAAGATAGTCCCTCGATAAAATTTTAATGATTTGATGTGTGCCTTTTGTTCGGCTGGCATGGATTCGTCTTCTACACCAGAAGGAGAGTGTGTACCAATAGTATTAGTGCATCCATTCAACGACGTCTGGCCAAAAAATAATAACAAATATATACAGACTCTAAATCAGAAAAATCATAAAAAAATATAAATGAATTCATGAAAAGAACACTTCATTATAAGATGCTTATGTGTACATGTTTTTTACGTTATTCATTCCTTGCCCTGACTCCATGTAGGGAGAAAATAAATTATGGATAAGTATAATTACACCATAATACTTTAATTAAGTTCGCATTAACAAAAAATCAGGTTGGGCCAAGTCGAACTGTTAATGGAATACTTTTTCGTCAATTTTTTCAACTTCTATTGACAACTAATAGTCTAATATGTTCTCACTAATTAGAAAAATAACTTGAATCTTTTAATAAAAGGTTTTATGAGCTTGTACCCATTATGAACAGAATCTGGGCAACACAACAAATTTTACTTGACTGCGTTAAAAAACAGACTACCTCTTCCATGTTAGGTGTAAAATAGATGGGGCAACTTCCACATGTTTATGTGGGGATGAATCAAACTGGTCAAACATTCCGACTCACCCTAATATATATATATATATATATATATATATATATATATATATATATATATATATATATATATATATATATATATATATGTTTTGATGCATACCATTTTGTCATCCGTAGTGTATAGCATAAACAAATTTTAAATTGGATCATATAAATAAATGCAGGTCAATTGAACCCAATCCTTTGACCCATTACCTATCCCACTGTTGTCAAAATGATGTACGCGTAAAAAATGCAAGTCTCTATACTTCTAACTCATAGTGCACAAACAATTACATAAATTTACAACGGTAGAGGCAACAACAAAAAAGAAGAAGAAGCGAGTGCGCTAAGTTTTAAAAGAATATATCCAATGATCTTACATATTCATCATCTTGTGGGGAGTAATAGCCCTTGTAGGTTCCCAAAGGAAGATCTAAACTATTGCATGGAGCCTCAACACCTGCAAATTATTAGAATCATTTTAGTCCCTTCCTAGATGATACGATTCTTACTTTTTGAACATTTGGCTGAATACATATGATTAATAACAAAATTTTGGAATGAATATCAACTACAACTAAATGAGTTGAGAAATATTACGGGGAAACCTGAAAGGTTCATTATATGTGACTATTTGCAACAACCACAAAGTAAAAACTATACTATAGTAAGGATTGGTTTTGAAGAGCACTGATTTAAATAAACTCTGTTAGTTTCAGATTACTTGCCTGATCTAAAGCTTCAAAAATATTGATACCAGGTTGGTGAATAGTGCAGACAATAGTTTGACCACTATCAACCATGTTTCTAACTGTACGCATGACAATAGCAACAGCTTTTGCTTCAAGTCCTGATGTAGGCTCTTCCATGAATATGATTATTAGATTGGCAACTAAATCTACGGTTATATTAAGTCTCTTTCTCTGTTCTGTCGAGAGACCATCTACTCCTGGAAGACCAACTATTGCATTCCAAAACGGGTTAAGTTCAACCAAATCCATGACTTCCTCCACAAATATCTGAACCACAAAAAACAAAAAATATATGGATCTGATGTTGACATGTCCCAACTAAATAGGTGGCAATATGGGCTGCTTGAGTAACCTGTCATTTTGAGTACAATAAAAATGGCGAGGTCAGGTTAGCTTAACTCACAAACTCCTTTTTGTCTATTTTAGAGGCTGTGCACATAAAAAATAAACTTTTGGCTAGTTTCAACCTGTTTAACTCATTCATGTCTACCTACTTTGATTTAATTTGACCCATTTTTGATAAAACACAACCACAATTGACTCATTCTTAAGTACATTTACGAAATTCATGACTCAATCTAAATAGGTGGTAAGATGGGTGGGTTGGGTAATGCTTCAATACGGGTCTTTTTTTGTCGAGTAGAAACACGCCACGTCAGGTTAGGATCGTTAGGTTGACCTACAAATTCATTTTTGCATATTAGGAGGCTGTGTGCATTATATGGTGAGCTTTTAACCTGTTTGACGAGTTTTTTTTTAGCTCATTTAATTTGTTATATTTGACCAATTTAAGATAAACACATCCTGATTTGACTAATTATTAAGTAAATGGGTCGAATAGCAAAATTTTACCTCACAAGTTTGTTTTGTTATGTCTGCACAAAGACGTAATCAGGTGACGTAACCAGGCAAAGTACGCGAGTGACTCATAAACTATGGCATTAGAAAAATGAATGTCGTTTTATTCTCAGTATACGCTCACACAAGCAAAATATTCTTGCTTTTTAGGGTAACCTGAGATACCGACACTTCCATCAATGTTCCCACCAGTCTTTCTTCCAGCCAACACATCCATCAGGGTGGTCTTTCCTGCCCCACTTACACCAACCTTACACCAACCAGTGCTGTTAGTACCCACGGTAAACCACATTAGCTACATAAAAACAAATTTAAAAAGTAGACATGAAAGACCTCATGTAAATAAGAATACCTCATCCAAGTGTCAATATGTCATCGATCTGTTAGTAAAGGACGTGGGATAAAGAAAGAATATTGAATAACCGAATAACAACAATTATATAAGAAACAAATAAAATGAAAGGGCATAAGGAAAAGGAAGAAGAAAGCACAGCTAGATGTGACTTGCACTAAAAATTTGACGTAAAAAATTGAATAATCGATAGTTGTTTATAAAGCATCTCTTGATTATCTTAACTAAATAATAAAAGGCCAATAGTGATCATTAACTGGTGTTAGATTAGTGTGTCATATGTGACCTAATAAAGTCCTACTTTACAAAGATAGAGCAAAAAGTATGCGATGGGTATCACTGATCGTTTGGCTCAAGGCTTTTCTATATGCTAATCAATCAAAGGGCACCTTTGGTCGTCTCCTAGCATTTGACATCTTAGTGTGAATGTATCTGAAATCTCAAATTCAGTCACATAAACATAAATACAACTTAAAATATTCTTAAATGATATATAACTACACCTTCTAAAAGAATTAATTAACAGTAGAATTCAAGCAATTTAATGATATTATTTTTTCTATCAGCTGCTAAAGTTTGGGCACTTGTGTGAGATGATGTTTACTATTTTAGCCCTTTAACTAATCTTATTGCTGAATTAATAAGAGGAAAACACTATTAATAGAATTACAAGGAAGCAAATTTTTACAGGAGTTCAAGTTCAGGTCACTAAGATTAGAACAACATAGATTCAACTGCAAATGTACGGATAGTCAGAATTGAGTAACTGAACAATACAAAAAAAGAGTGGCAATTTTGACCCGTATGCTTATAAATAGGTCAATTTAACTTATATTAAGTCTTCAATGGTTAGGTAGTATTCAAATAATTTTAAGCTTACAAAGAAATAGATCAAGTGGCCAATAAGTTGCAGAATCATCCGATGTGTACCTTTAAGCATGAATCCTTCTAATTTGTCAATTCATTTTTAATTATATTATATTTGACATACTATAATCTCCCCCGTTATCATTATTGTTCTCAATTTTTTCATCAATAGAAAAAACCTGCATTAAGCAAAATGACAACAAAATTACTTGAACTATCACCATTTATCAACTACTGATTGCCCTTTTACTTAACAACTACTGATGTTCCATTACCATTTATCATCTTGTTATAATCTTCATCAACTTGGTTTTCTCTTTCTTCATCTGAAAATATATAGTTGAAGTGTACGTTAGGTATCAAAAAAGTCAAATAAACTCTAAGTAGCTGTGTGTCTTAAGCTCTTATTGACGTACAAAACATATAAATAATTGTTGGTTTGGTTAATGAAATTGCTTTGAGTTTGACTTTGAAAGTCAAAAGTGTACCTGTGGGACATGTCCGAGAAAAATAAGTGAGGCGTTTAACACAATCCTTCAATGCTTGGAGCTCAGATTATTACTCCACAAGCTTGGAAGTTGAGTGTTGCAATTGACACTATAAGTAAATGATTTGACTTTCCTGTTGTTGGATTTGCAGATGGCATAGCTTTTGTTCAAGTTCAAATGGCATTACACTGTTGCATTGATAAGTTCCCAGATTAAATTATTGTAGCTTGGAGAGATTTTCATTTGAAGTTTTGTTCTGTAGAACATAAACAAAAATTGGTCAGAAATTGTTAAGCAGTGTTTCCGATCAATAGTATAATTATAAGCAATAAAACCAGCTTAGAATCAATGGTAAGGAAGCACCTATGTGGTATTAAATATGTGAAAACCTGTAAAGTTGGTTTTTTGAAAGTTGATAGTTACTGAATAAACAGATTATGTGCTTATAAACTTTTCTTGTTCGGATAGAGCTGTTAGGTCTTGGTAAAGATGGCAAAATGGGTAGATCGAGAAACGGGTCAAAATAAGTAGACACTTGCAAATGTTATGCAGACTTATTTTACATCAGCAACCTATGTTATATAATTTCAGTTGGACCAAAGACATTTATTTGACCAAAGAATTACAACCTCAAATTTCATAGTGAAGTGCATGTAGTGCAACTAAGAAAATTATATAAAAGTGGAGAACCGGAAATAAGCATGTTTTGTGAGTCTCAAACCATTCAGCAGAACAAATATACAATGGTCTCCTAAATGCCCTGCATTTATCAATTCAGTAACCAGGGTACTATATGATTGCCAATAATCTAGTACACTTTTCTTTAAGAATCTGTAACTGTAACTGTAAACACTGACATACCTCATAATTGTTCATTTTCTTGCATTCTATATCTTTAAAAGAACGATACAAACGGTTCATCCCATTCCACCACCAACCATCAGTAATCTGCTCAATGGCGATATAAAAATAATATGAGGGAACTTTCGAGTTCCAATTGTCATCACTATTTCAGTCTTTAAACCCATTCACCTTTTTTTCTGAAACCAAAACATTAAGTGCATAAAACCGATTGTTAGATAAAAGCACACCTGTAATGTGCATGCCATATAAACGAAATAGTCATGTGTACCTTATCTCTAATTTCAGTTAAACAATGTGTGTGGAAAAATTGTTTTTTTTGTTCGGAGTGATATTTTTCATCTTCTAGAGACGATAAAGAAGTGGCACAACCTTAGCCAACAAAGTGTTTCCAATTCCAGATTGCCCAAACATAAGTGGCACAACCTGTTCACATTGACAATTAGCCCTTTTAAGCACATCAACCTAGCAATAACTGTTGGTATATCAATGGACTAAGGACTCAACCTCCATCGGTTTCAGTCATGTTAAAGCTGAAACCATTTCTATCGATTTACAGCCTATAAGAATTATAAATCAGACAATAAATGCTGTACATTTAAAATTAACATAAATCATCATCAGGTTCATTCAAATCAAGCATAGATGATACCATTATTCAACCCATCAAGATGATCAAAATTTACCAGATGAGATTATGCTTCCACAACAACAACACTTTCACACGGATTTTCCAATCATGGCGTTCACCATGGATGAGATTGAGGGGTGTAAATACTTCCGGCTCCATCTTCGATTCTGTACCCTCGATTTCATTAGCAGGTGGTTATGAATTAGGGTTAATCGACGGTGCATCCATATATATACAGGACAATATAGGCGGGAGTTGATCGTTAATTTGAAAATTGAGAGCCGCTCCATGTGCTTTTGCCCGATATAATCTCCCATTGTTGTTGATCTGAAGCGTGGAGTTTGTTTTTCTGGTGCGAGATTTGTGCCTTCTGTTAAGTTAGGGGTATACGCATTTGTGCCTTCTGGTGCGAGATTTGCGAGATTTTTGTCCGATATACTTCCAATTTATTTATTTATATTTTATTATAATGCTCAACGCAGGCTTTTATTTTGACAATTTCAAAGATAATTTTTGGATTTGAAAATTAAACTTTTGAATTTAAAATTTAAATCATTTAGCCTCCATTAAATTCGCAACAATTTCCGTTAAGTTAGGGGTATGATGGTAATTTATCCTTAATCAAATATAAGATATTACGTAAACATTGTTGTTAATCTAAATCAACGGTTAAGATCAATTGATGAACTTCATTTAAGGGGTAGGATTAACTCATTTGAAATTATTTTAAAAATGTATACACATTTAAACTCGTCCAATAAATATTATAAGAGATCATTCAACTTATAAGATTACATTGATTAATTATACAATATCAAGGGATAAAATGGTTACATCCTCAATAATAGAAGGAACATAAGAAATCAATTAATAATAACGTAAATTGTGAGCCATCTTCCCCAATTCTCATTGAAACTGAATTTGATTCAACAAAACCTAACTCTTAGCATTTAAATCTCAATTGTGACTCATGTATAAACTATGTAAAACATATATTCTATATTCGTCTATAATAGTTGAAATCATTCAAAAATCGGTTTGTACATATCACAACATTTTTTAGCTTTAAACCTCGTGATGCCCCTTCATTGTTGATGCCCATGGAAGTCTTGCGGCCTACCCATGGCTATAGCTTGATTTTATGATTTCATCACCTCCTAAGGGCATCTCCAGCGTATGCATACATTGCACCAAATTTGATGTAATGAATGTTTATCTTTCAGGAATATGTTTGCACTAAATTTTTGCACCATAAATATTTTCAGCATTTACATATTGCCCCCTAAACTATTTTTACATTATGCTTTACTTTAATTCATTAGTTTTATTTTTATGATCAATTAACCTTCCAGAGTATTAACTTAAATATAAAGTTTATCTATTTACTTTCGTAAAACTTCAATTCTATAAGTTCGTTGCATAAATCAATGTTTAAATTATTATAAGTTGATTAAAAATTTTATTATATTGTTTCAATAATCATATTATCTAATATAGAGTATAAGGTACATAAAAGAATCATACAAACAGATAAGTTTTTTCAAGTTTTGTACATGAATAATAACAATAGTTCAAACATACGGTCTAAAATGAAACATTATAAATTTGGTGCAAAGTTTAGTGTTGCACCAAATTTGGTGCAAAATCTTCTATAATTTGATGTACACCAAATTTGATGAGTTGGTTGGAGATGATTTTTTACACAAAAACACTAAATTTGGTGCAGATTTGCATACATTGGAGATGGCCTAAAAATGACTTTTGACTTTTTTCTTTTTTCCCTTTTCCATTTTAAATTTTTATTATTAATTTTTTTTATTATCAATTTTGCATTATCATTTATTAATAAAACATTAAAACATATTTATTTTGCATTATGTTTGTAGAAAAATGTTCAAATGAGTACATCAACTTTGGGTGAGAATTAGGGAACCAACAGCAATCTGTCACGTGTCACTTTGCTCTCTCTCTCCTCCACATTTTTAAAAATTAAATATCTCTCAAACGGTAAGTCGAAAAATTATAAAAATTGCACAATAAAAATCAGCATTTTATTCTCTTCAATTAGAGACGTGACAAGGTATACTTTCGACGAACTTTTTTTTTATTTATTTTTTGGTGGGTTTTGAAAACGAGTAACACGTGTGTCAGAAGCTGGTAACACATGTGTTACCAGCGAGTAACACATGTGTTACCAGCTTCTAACACTTGTGTTGCCAACAACTAACACATGTGTTATCAGTAACTAACACATGTGTTACTAATTTTGTAAAACCCAAAAAAAAATCGTCGGAAATATACCATGTGAGATGGCAAATCGAAGAGAAAAAATGTTGATTTTTATGGTGTAATTTTTATGATTTTTCGACTTATCATTTGGGAGATATTTAAGTTTTAAAAATGTGAGGGAAAGTGGGTTTTGTAACACATGGCATGTTCTGGTTGGTTCCTCTATTCTCATACAAAATCTCATTCTCATTTGAACATCACATATGTTTGTAATATATACATTTTTTATATATTTTAATGAATATGCCAACTTCAAACTTTTGTTTTTATCAAATATGATTAGAAATATCTATTTTTAGATAATAAAATAAAAGTTTAAAAATCTATAAAAAAAACATGAAGAAATGTAAACATTTATACGTATAGTTTTAAAGTTTAGATTTAATTATCATTTTTTTAATTAGATATTAAATAATTACATTTCTTAGTTAATGTGTCCAGATTTTTGTTATAACTATACATTTTTCTTTTGATGTACTTATGAATCAAAATATACATTTTAACAACTTATAGATGTTGGAGGTTGATATTGAGATTATTAATTTTATATGATGCAGATACAATAACAAATATATATATATATATATATATATATATATATATATATATATATATATATATATATATATATATATATATATGTACTAGTAAGCAACGTTGGCCGTGCGATGCACGGCCCTCGTGTAATTATGCTAGGCATATATTTTTACGTTCACATGTATATTTATGTAAGTGTCCCCATGATTGTAGCTTAGTGGTGTGGACATGCAACATCAATAAAGGTGGATGTCACGTGTTTAATCCTCGTCCTCATGTTCCCCTTTGATCACGAATTACACGATTTACCTCTCTCATGTTGCCTGTAGGACCGGTTAGCAGGGGGCCAACAATGAGTCGGTCTTACCCTTATTTATGTAGGTTGAATATTAAGTTAATTACAACAAAATGTAGCGTATATATTGTGTGATCAGAAAAAGAGATGTCATTTATTTGTTCATCATATAATCACTTTTTGTGTGTGTAACATTAAGTAGTGCGTGTTCATTATATAGATCACAAAAATCTTCTTTTTCATACACTTCTCATTATATAGTTCACAAATGTCTTCCTTTTCCTACACTTCGAAGTATCCATTATAATAAGTTTCGATAACCATAACACACTTTGTGATGAAATTGATTTAATTTGAATTCTAAAGAACATATATTGAAATAGGTTCAAGTGATAAAAGGATGTGTCTAATTTTTAGATGTTTGTGTATGCCAATCTTTTATATATTTAGACTAATTCAAATGATTAGATGTGGGTCTAGTTTTTTAAATGTTTATATGTTAGCAAATGAAGTAGTTGTAAGACAAAGACAATTATACATATAGGATATTGAAGATCTTTTTAGTAAAATAATTCAAAAGTGTTTGATATGTTTATTTTAAGTATGTTTATGTATTTTGTTAAGGTGTGTGTATATTAAGATTAAAAGATATTAAGTTAGATATTAAAGAAAGTTATACATGTTATGTTGTTAGATGATGTGTTTATATTGTTAGATGATGTGTTCTCATGTAGTTAAGTAATAATAAATATGTTTATATCTCCTTTTGATTTGTTAATATCATTGTTGATTAGTATAAGTAAAGATAATTATAATGATTAATATATATTATATATTATTAAAAGTTATAAATGTTAAGGACACATGGCATCTTGTTAGATGCTTATGTGTCCTCATACGAAGCAATGTGTTGATTTTATTATATAAGTAAAGATAATAAATATGTTTATATCTCTTTTTGATTTGTTAATATCATTGTTGATTAGTATAAGTAAAGATAATTATAATGATTAATATATATTATATATTATTAAAAGTTATAAATGTTAAGGACACACATATATATATATATATATATATATATATATATATATATATATATATATATATAAAGTTATATATTATACATAGCATCTTGTTAGATGTTTATGTGTCCTCATAAGAAGCAATGTGTTGATTTTATTATATAAGTAAAGATAAAGATATTATTAAAAGTTATAAATGTTAAGGACACATGGCATCTTGTTAGATGCTTATGTGTCCTCATAAGAAGCAATGTGTTGATTTTATTATATAAGTAAAGATAAAGATATATATATATAAAGATATATATATATATATATATATATATATATATATATATATATATATATATATATATATAACAATAACAAAAATATATTATGTATATGAGAATGAAGGTATTGTTTTATTTTTTATAATGATTATGATTTAAATTCAGATTTAAGTTTTATTTCTTTACATTACATAATTTAATATGTATATGCAATACACAATTTACAATTTGCAATATAATTAGTAGGGATTGACACAAAATTTTAAAAATTTAAATAGTAATGAAAGATGTATTTTTAGTTTTAAATAATATATTATGTTTGTGACATGGGATACCTCATATACCTTAATGTATATTGTCTCTCCATATTTAAAAATGTAGGGAGAATTTCATGTATATCAAGTATTTTTAGCAACCTAAACATATAAATCACGAATAAAGCACATTTAGTGGTATATATATAATTTCTAATGGTGTACGAATCACTCTCCTATTTCAATAACTTGTCATGTTATTGGTAATATTGCTACTCTCTTTAGGAACTTAATAATCACTTATCTAAGGACAATCATTAAGGTTATTTTATTTAATTTCTATGTTTTTTGATTAACACGGAATTTCATATTTACAAGGAGTACATACGATAAATAGTGGTATGCTTGATCAATTTAAGCGAATTAAAACTCATATAAAACATTTTACATGTATAAAACATGTACTTTTTGATTTAACTTTTGATTTCTACTATAAATCAAAGCTAAGCCAATCTATGTACACTTTAGTTACTTGAATGTCTTATATTTTACACCGGATACATTAAACTCAACAAAAGCATGATATAGGGGATAAATGTTAAATTGTAGATTGAGCACGAGGTTATGACCTAGTTATCCTTTTAAGTATAGTAACATTTAGAGTGTTATGAGTATAGGATGTTGTTGTCTGCTTGTTGATTAATGAGTGTTCTAATTCAATAGTTAGGATTATGTTGTAATCTTTTATAATTTGTGATTAATATAATGATTCGGACTCTAGGAATAATGAATGAATTTTATAATGGTATGAAAGTATTTGTTACATATTTTTGTTTTTATTATAATAACATTGTTAGTGGTGGATCTTGAGCATATTTATTGGGGGGGGGGGGGGGGGGGGGGGGGGATTCAAAATTGAAACGCCCTATTTTTTTTTTTTAAAAAAACTCCTTTATAAATGTCCCATGACTCATATTGTACTCATTTGAATATGTATCTTACTCTCATATCATTTATATAAGAAAACTCGTTTATACTCATGGTTTAACTTATACACGATCATGTGAATGTTATACGCGATCGCGTATTAGCTGATCATACGTGATCCTACTCAAATCCCCGGGATCGCGTATTAACGCCTAAAACCTTATGTTACCGAAATGTACATACTTACGCGATCCCAAAAATTTACTCAGATCGCGTAAGCAAGTGGAACACGCAGACCTGGCTACAACACAACACAATACGCGATCCTGCAAATGCTATACGCTATCGCGTATTGCTAGTTTTGCAGCCCAACGACAGCAGACTCGAAATGCTTACCAAACTCAAACACTTATAACTTTATACTTGCGGTAGCTATGGTTTACATATATTGCGAACAACTTACTTATCAAAAATTGAGTGATTCACAAATGACACTTTTTCAAAATTCTCATAAAACACGAATTTGGACGTGGGACTAAAATCAATCAATTTTAAGCTACTTTGATGACAACCCATAGTACAATCCACACAACTAAAATCTAACTTCTTTCCCGCATAACGAACAGTTCAAATGCAGTATGAAACTCCCTACACCTCGACCATAGTACAAATTACAATTAAAACTTAGCTTACACACGAAACCGCCCATTTGGACCCTTACGACCCGTTTAGCAAGAAACACCATTTTACAACATAACTACCATAATAATTACATTCATTAGGTACCATGAAAGTTTACAAATTGTCACTAATACAAAATACGTCGCCAACGAGTTTTTAGACCTCCAATCCCCTTGGGACAATTTGGACACTTTTATGAGTTAACATATATAGCTTATCATATGTTTAGACTAACAAGTTAGGATCATACACAAATGATCATTTACAACAAAAAGAGGCTTTCTACATTGTATCCCGAGCATGATTTAAAACAATTCCCTTTTTAGGCTCCTTGCTATAGTAATAGTAAGCACCACCACTATTCCTTCTTAGGCTCCTTGCCCAAATTCCCTTTCATTCCACTACTAGTACCTAGTAACACCACAACAAAAGGGGAGGTGAAAGTCCCTTTAGCCTTGGATCTAGATGACTGATAATTATTATTGATTGGCGGAAACAATCAATTGCACGAACAAACAATAAACTCAAACCGAAAACAATTAATCAATCAAAGTAAACGAGTATATTAGCTTGTAATTCGTATTGGAACTGTTTACAGGAGTGCTTAGTTGACAAATGGTGCTAGGGTTTGGTCAACCCTAGCCGAAAACCCGTAGGTTTGTATTTATACTAAAACAAAATCGGCAGACATGCGTCACTTGGGAAGTGTCGCATGTCGCCGCCCTCATGCGTCACTTACCTCAGTGACGCTATGCGACACTAAGGCAAGTGTCGCCTAACACAGAGGCTAAGTGTCGCTATACATGAAAATGACTTTTCTATTCAACTTAACTAACGACACTTACAACTCGATAGACCAACTGACAGACACACTAAAATGCATCAACAAACTCCCCCGTGTCTTCAGCTTGGTCTTCAAAACATCTTCAGTTCAAACCTAACCTGGTGGAAATACTCCACCAGCATGAATACCAACTCGAATACAAATCTCGACCACCTTCTCGAACTTTGTGGCCTCTTCTTGATCAAATCGATGATACTCCATTTTGCTTTTGTGAAGAGCTTTCAAATCTTTCTTCGTCAGATTGATAAGGCTGATCGGATCAAAAACACGAAGAGTCCTTCCATACTTTGCCGATAAATTCCAATTACCCTTTTCAATCACCGGATCTTCATCTGAAAGATATTCAATAACCGCTTCTTGAGTAACGGAATCAAACCACCAATATCGTAATCTTTTGAGACAATCAAGTGGCAGAGACTGCAGTGGCACAGTTTTCAGACTAGCAGCTGGAGGATAATGATATTTCACGATCGGTTGCTGAGTTCTTGGATCCAACTTTTTCTTGTATGAATAACGAACTCCCAGCTCTGGTCTAACCCACAAATACTTCTTGCTGTAAATATCTTTTCTGAGAATCTTCTGAAACAAGTTACCACGAAAATCATCAGTGTGGTTAACAATGTTCAGTTGAGCAAGACGATTCAATTCTTCCTTCGGCAGTGTACTAATGCAATTGAATCTTGGCCTGAAATACTGTACGCCATCTCTTCATTTGATAAGAATTAGAAAGTTGTCTTCATCAAATTTCCAACTTCTGATCAAACCAGTCAAATCACCTCGAACCTGATAAGTTTTACAAATTTTCAATTCAGGCTTAAGCTTTCGAAACATTGGACGATCTGAAGATGTAGACGGTTGTGCTTGTTTAAGAACGGATTCAGCAGCTGGTTGTTCCTGAATAGGTTATGTTGGAGGTTCCTGTTCATCATCAGAATGATCGGACTCAATGATCGGTGTATCAAATTCATAAGGTTGAGCCGGTTGTTTCTGAATAGGTTCCGGTTCTCGCTCAGGCTCCGGTTCCTGATTCGGGTTATCTACATACTCTTCATCCGGCCCTGGAACCTCCGTATCCATCTCAATATCATCCGGATCAACTGATCTGTCTTCTTCATCAACCGGATTTACCAAACTCTGAAGATATGTGAGATTAACGTTTGAATAATCAACCGAAATAGGTCTCGGTTGTCCTGGAACATCAACAAAATAATCCAAAGCAATGTTATCATTAATAGAATCTGGATTTACATTTTCGGGTTCTGGGGGAGGGGTTACATTTGTTTCCAAGGTTCTCTGACCTTCCTCCCCCGAAACAACAGTAACCGCTTCCAACTCTAACAACCTAGACTTAACGTCCGTCAATTCAAGCTTCAATTCATGCACCTGAGCTGCCTTGATCTCCAATTCCTTTATTTGGGCAGCTTGAGCTTCAATCACGGCAGCCTGATCATCGAAACGCTTATTCATCTCAGCCATCTGATCAAGAAACTACTGAAGCATCGCAGGCGTCGGTTGTTGTTGTTGAGCTTGCTGACCAGGTTCCCGAATACTAATTCCTGTTCTCTGGCGTCTCCTATGTGGTAAATTAGCATATGAAGGAGAAGACCCAGCTGGTCGCTTGCCCAAATTTGGCGGTACATGAACACGCCCTGCAGACATCCTTCGCAAAATACGCTTAAAGCGTCTAGGATCTGCAATCTGAATTCCATCCAAAGCATCTTGAGGTGGCACATCACCTGGAGAGTCAGGTGGTGTCGGACCACCGTCAGATTCCTCAGCTACAACTTCCTCAACTTGCTCAATATCTTCTAAGTCTTGAGCGACAGCAGCATCAACCAAATTATCTTCATTCACAGGAGGCACAACAATATCCTCATAACCATCCCCAGGCGGCGCAACGTAGTTTTCGTTCACTACATGTCCGAACAGCTCACGATCAGGTAAAACCTGAGAATCCTTAGGAGGTAGCTTACAGTCGTTGAAAACACGCAGAAGCTTTGGCGTCGGTTGTAGTAATGACCTCTGATCTGGAGCGATTCCCAAATCCAGATCATTTAACAACAGCTGAACAAAACGTGGATATAACAACCACTTATCCTTCCCAGCTCGCACATTCTCCACCATATGCCCAAAAACATAACCGCTGAAGTTGTATGGCTTGTTGTAGACTAATGCCAACATCAACGATAGAGTTGTATGACTCGCAGCATCGTATCCGCCTTTCCTCGGAGATAAACAGACAATGATGATATGAGCCAAGTATCTCCAAACCCTGCATAAAAACTGTTTCCTGAAATCTGTAAGTTGATCCGCAGGATAACCCATTCGTTGAAGACCCCCATAGATAAACGCGGTCTCAAAGACAGTTGGCATTGCAGGCATGTCATTGAACTGCAGAACACGACGAATAGAATCCTGTGTAATCTCAATCTCGCGTCCAAACATAGTTGACACAATCCTCGGAGTATCGTTCTCGGTTCTGATAAACACGTGGTCATAGAACTCCTCAATTTGGTTCATATATACTGGTGTAGAAGCTGTAATAGCGTGATGAATCCTTGAACGTCTGAGAAACTCGATCATCGGCCGAAAAGGCATCGAGTTCTTGTGCGTCGATTCCAAAAATGCAACAATGTTGTGCCTAGAGTTGGTGCGACGATAGTAATCTTGTAGAGCTGCCATCTGTAAGCTAAAATAAAAAAGATAACCAGAAATGTCGTTACAGAATAAGCTCACACAAAAATTTGAAAAACTCTGATTTTAGCGTCACTTATAAAGTGACGCATAAAGAAGTACCGACACTCAGAGAGTGCCGCACTAAAATCAGAAATCAAGTGATGCGTCACTTGTGGTAAGTGACGCATTCAATGCGTCACTGGTGTAAGTGCCGTTGCCACAACACATGTCATTCATAGCGTCAGTGAACAAGTGTCGGTTATGCGTCAGTTAAAAAGTGACGGATAGTAATAGCGGCGCTGATAGCGTAACTCAAAGAAGTGACGGAGTTAGGCGTCACTTAGTCAGTAATGTATAAGAGTGACGCATAAAGGCGTCACTCAGCAAAGTGACGGGCTAAGTGACGTTTAACCTGTGAAATTACCATTTAGCGTCACTTACGGAAGTGACGTTTGAAGTGACGCAACGATGAAGATCATCGTGTCACTGTTCAAACCCAGAAATCAAGACGAACAAAAATTGGGGTTTTCGTGAAAGGAGTTAACCAAAAGGTGCGCTTATACTAACCGAACAAAACACACCAATTATTAGCACAAAACAGTAACAAATCGTTCCCCAATTCGCGTGATTTTGACAAACCCTAAAACCGGTACCTTAAAATACGATTAAATCATGAATACGTAATTACAGGGGCTAAAAGTTATACCTAACGATGCGTATAAGTGAGAAGAACAAGAAAATAGCAACCGATTGCACAATCAAAGCTCGAAAATCCACAGAAAATTCGAAAAATCGCACCAGTCGAAGTGACGCAGAGACGATCGCAAGTGACGCTATGTCAGAGCAAGTGACGGATAATGAATAGTATGGGTGGTGAGAAAGAGTGTCGGGTGAGAAGGTATTTATACCGTAACCCTAATACGCGTCACTTAGCACGACACTTAAAGCGTCGGTTGCTGCGTCACTGAATGCGTCACTGGTAGCGTCACTCAGTGAGTGACGCATAATGACGCTTGGTGAAATATTTCAGGATTTTATCGATTTTTGCGTGGTACTCGATTTGACAGTAAATGTGACTTGGGTAAAACTAAAAATAAAATAAATAAACACAAAATTACAAATATAAAACCAAACTAAATACATTCTTTTTGGTGACGGAGTTGATTGAGTCTGGTTAGGGATCATATCGGAAACATGCAATTATTAGGAATAGTAAGTGTTATTTCGATCATCAGTATATTTGTCCACTTTAAATTTACTTGGCACATTTAAAACACCTTTTATAGAAGTTATATCAAGACGATTATTGGTATTGTTTGTCCACCTAAACATGTTACATCCGTGTTTGTGAGTTAACCTTTTATTGTTAGTATGAATATTTCACCGTGGTCTCCACCATTAGGGGTGTTCAAAATATCCGAATCCGAATCCGATACCCAATTAACCGAAATACCCGATCCGAAAATATCCGAAATTTCGGATACCCGAAATCCGGATACCCGAAAATTCGGATTCGGATATTGGATAGTAGTTTTCAAAAAAGTCGGATATATGGATACCCGAATATCCGAAGTTTTCCATCCTTTTTTTTTAATAATATTTTTATATACATATATATAATACATGAAGAAAAGAAACCTAACCCGAAATCCCATTTTCAGTTTTTCACAGCCGACTTCCCTTCACATAATACCCTACTCGCTCGATCCACATCACACAACACCATCTCTCCACCGGTCGCCACCATCTCTCCACCGGTCGCCACCATCTCTCCACCGATCTCTACCATCTCTACACCGGTCGCCACCATCACAGAACACTGCTCTTTCTAGTTGTGTATCTGTGTCTAGTAGCAACAAGATCAAGAATCTGTATGTTTCTAGTTTGTGTGCAAAATTAATTATCAATTAATATAAAAGCTTTATGTATATGCTGTGTATGTAGAAAGGATTTATTGTTATGTAAAAGCTTTATAGTGGGAATTGAACCAATCGGTTGTTTTGATAATCGATGATGGATACATATTGGAAGATAAGGAGCTTGAATTCTACATGAAGAAGCTTTAGAAGAAGAAAGGAAAGGGTGCTACAACTTAAAAGCATATTTGCTGTAAATTTGTATCTCGTATTTATTTTGAGGAAATAAATGACTGAGAATTTTGGTGAGCTTTGTTAGTTAGATTTGACTTCTATGAATGTTGAGGGATTAGTTCATGGTTAAAAAAAAAAGTCCTTATGTTTGCCTTGTTTTCCAGATCTGCATTTTTATACTTTGGGTATCGGATAATCCGATATCCGTATCCGAAATTTCGGATACCCGAAGTTCGGATATCCGAAATTTCGGATACGGTATTGGGTAGTGAAAATCACTATCCGAAAATTCGGATATCCGAACTTCGGGTATCCGAAATTTCGGATATCCGAAAATGAACGGCCCTATCCACCATAGATATACCCCTGTAACCCAGACATGAACATAGTTTCCAAATTTAGAAAGAATATAAGAGAATCAATTTTAAGAATCAAGCCAGTGGTGACAGATCTGTACTTGCGTACAACAGAGTAACATACACTTGATTCAGGTTTAAGCAAAACCGATCGCAGTCAAATCAAACTTGTTTTTATTCAATTGGCGACCTTGATCAGTATCTTAGAATTTAAGACTTTGCAAGTACATTGACTCACGTTTGCTTAGTTTTGAGAGTAAGCTGAATTGAGACCAGGTCTGCACTTACGTACAACAGAGGAAACAATCAGCATACTCCCCCAAAAGATCTCAGAAATACGATCCAAAAATAGAAGTATATCAAGCTACGCTAAGGAATTAAGACTTAGAGTCGTACATCACAAGGTGCTTACAACAGGATCATAGACATGTATTTAAATTACTTCTTAATAACTCAGAGACCGGTGTGTATCATGCCTACCAACACATCGTATGATGAAGCTAATTTTTATAAAAACTGTTTTAAATATGTCAGATAAACCTACTGACACATCCAAGATAAACCTTAAAATTCCATTTTGTGCATGTCACCCGATGTACTATCATATCCCAAGTTGTTTACAGACACAACTCAACGTCTATTTTAAAAATGTAGCAACCGTGCATTTCTTATATACTAAAGAGTATAAAGAGTGACTGTTGCCATTATTATTATTTTTTTTAACACACATAGAAACAAATAATATTAACTATCCAAGTCACACATTACTTTTTAGACCCAAAGAACCTTAAACCGATCATGTTGACCAGTTCATCAAATAGAGCACGTGAAAAAGCTTTGGTGAATAGGTCGGCATTTTGCTTAAGTGTGTCTATGTGGACCAGGTCTATCAAGTGTTTTTCATAGCAATCCCGTATGAAGTGGAACCTAAGTTCTATGTGTTTAGTCTTAGAGTGCTGTACGGGATTGCGTGTGATAGATATGGCTGCAGTGTTATCTATGTGAATAGGAGTCATAGTAAGAAGTAACCCGTAATCGCGTAGTTGGTGCTGAATCCAGAGAACTTGGGCACAGCAGCTAGCAGCAGCAACATACTCAGCCTCTACTGTAGAAAGAGAGACTGTAGTCTGCTTCTTGCACTGCCAAGAGACCAAACGCGATCCCAGAAATTGACATCCACCAGTTGTTGACTTCTTATCGATACTGCAACCTCCATGATCCGAATCCGAATAGGCTGTAAGAGCGAAAGTCTTCTCATTTGAATACCAAAGACCAAGAGTAGGTCTAGCTCTGAGATAACCAAAAATTTGCTTTACTGCCTTCATATGAGACACCTTTGGTTTAGCCTGATAGCGTGAGCAGATTGACATGGCAAATACGATGTCCGGCCTAGAGGCAGTCAAATACATAAGAGAACCTATCATTGAACGATAGTCCCTCTCTTTGCAATCTTCGTCTTCCTCAGCAAGTTTAAGATTGTGATTAAGCTCGATAGGAGTCCCATAGGTTTTACAATTGAGCAGGTCATACCTAGTCAGCATGTCATTGACATATTTTGACTGATGTATATAAATACCTTTTGCAAGCTGCTCAACTTGTACACCTAAAAAGAATGTGAGCTCCCCCATCGCGCTCATCTCAAACTCAGACTTCATGATTTTCTCAAAGTTCTTGCATATTGCCTCATTTGTATCGTCCACGTAAACCTACACAAGTAACATATCTTCCATATCCTCCGACTGTTCATGAAGAATGAATAGCGTGCTATCTATGTTGCCTCTCACAAAACCATGCTTAATAAGATGTGTAGTTAGCCTCTCATACCAAAGTCTTGGTGCTTGATGAAGACCATACAACACCTTGTTCAATTTATAGACGTATTCAGGATGCGCAGGGTCTTCAAAACCAGGAGGCTGCTTAACGTACACATCGGTATCAACTTGTCCATATAGAAACGCACTTTTCACATCAAGTTGATTGATGCGAAATCCCTTGAAAGACGCGTATGCCAGAAAAATGCGTATGGATTCCAATCGAGCAACAGGGGCAAATACATCATCATAGTCCAAACCCTCAATTTGGCTGAAGCCTTGAACTACTAGACGTGCTTTATTACGAATCACAACGCCCCTATCATCCATCTTATTACGATAAACCCAACGAGTGCCAGTCAAGTGGGCACCCTTGGGCAATGGAACTACTTCCCAGACTCGCAATTTTTCAAATTGCAATAGTTCCTCTTGCATGGCCTCGATCCAGGATGGATCTTTTAAGGCCTCTTCAACTTTCTTGGGTTCAATTTGCGAAAGATAACATGAATCGATATTGGCTACCAGACCCAAAAGTTGCTCAGTATCAGTCTGCTTCGCTTGATGTCTTGTTTGAACAGGAGCATGAAGGTCACCAATGATATTATCAATGGGGTGATCCTTATGTATCCGAGTAACTGGAATTTGATCTGGCACAAGATTCTTTTCCAAGTTGTTCAAATCTCCCTCAGTTGCAGGAGTGTTCGGTGAAGCATCATCATCTTCATCTCCTTGAGAATAGAAATGAGAATAATTTGTCTTTTCTGCTTCCTCTTCCTCATCATCTTCCTCCCCTTCTTCTTCTAAGGATGGCATCAAAGGATCATAGGGAAGCTCCTTCGAATAGATAGACTTAGAAGTTGAAGGAGCATCCGAAGACGGTGTTGCGGGAGATGGTGTATTTGTGGGTATAGATGAGGGTGTAGATGTAGATGCGGATGCGGGTGTTGGACTTGATGTTGTGGAAGGTGCGGTAGTGGGTGTTGGAGTAGGTGTTGAGGTAGATGTTTGATTTGATGCGGACTCAGGATTCGGGTTGGATGGTTTTAAGGGAGAATCAGATGTCTCTGGAGAGAGACTGATTCCATGGAGTAGGGTGACCAACTCTTCCTCTTGATCTATTTCAGGTAAGTTGAAAGAATTAAAGATACCCTCATAGTTGAAAAACCAATCCGGACCCGTTCCTTGAGGAGGATCCGTATAACGGAAACATTTTACCTCAAAATGCTCCTCAATCTGACTTGTTGTTTTGTTATAAACTCTCTTGTTTGGAGAGTTCACTGAATAACCAAGAAAAATCCCTTCAACTGCTTTATTGTCAAACTTGGAGATTTTATCTTTAGTAATCATGATTAAACAAGGACAACCAAATGGCTCCAGAAACTGCAGATTTGGCTTACGGTTATTAAAAAGTTCATAACAGGTTTTATTCTTCTTCTTAACCGTGAGCACCAGATTCAGAACATAACATTCAGTGTTAATTGCCTCAGCCCAGAAGATTATAGGCAGCTTAGAATCAGCTAGCATGGTCCGAGCGGTCTCAATGATAGTTCTATTTTTACGTTCTGCAACTCCATTCTATTGAGGAGTTCTTGGAGCACTGAATTGATGTTCAATGCCTCTTGCAGCACAGAATAACTCGAGAGTAGAATTCTTGAACTCGGTACCATTATCACTACGCAGTCTCTTCACCTTCAAGTTGCACAGATTTGCCAACTTATCCAATAGATAAGCCAAAATGTCCGCCGTCTCACCCTTTGAAGCTAGGAAGTAAACCCACGAAAATCTTGAGTAGTCATCCGTGACTACCAAGCAATACGATCTGCCACCAATACTTTTTGTAGAAACAGGACCGAATAGATCCATATGTAAAAGCTCCAATGGTGCAGCAATAGAATTCACTATCTTAGACTTATGGGACTTTTTATGGAGTTTTCCCTTGTGGCAAGAAACACAGTCATCCTTTAATGAAAAGGACTGTTTTGGAACTCCATTCACCAAATCATTCTTTATAAGAAAATTCATTTTACGAAAATGGATGTGTCCCATCCGTCTGTGCCAAAGAAGTGATTCTTTCTCAGAAGCCTTTGAAAGGAGACAAGTATACTTGCTGGTTGTCTCAACAGTTTGCATATTTAAAACATAGGTGTCATCTTTCCTCGGTGCTCACATTAGCACCCATTCCTCAAGAATGACGAACCCCGGCTTTAGTATAACACACTCAGTCTTTGTGAATGTAGTGGTATAATCTTTATCACAAACTTGTGAAACGCTCAGCAAGTTGTGATTAAGTTGTGCCACATAATTCACATTCTCAAAGCTAACATTTCCATTCGTTAGCGTTCCTCTACCCGAAATGGTTCCACCTGTATCTCCAGCAAAGGCAACATATCCTCCTGCGAATGGTTTAATATCCACTAGAAGAGACACATCGCCAGTCATGTGTCGCGAGTAGCCACTGTCTAAATACCATTTACTATCTCTCACACGTTCAGACTGCTGCAACACACAAAAATAGGAGATTAGTGAGAAACGGTGACCCAAGCCTTTACAGACTTAGGTACACCGGAGTCATCAACAATAATCACATCAGATAGAATTTTATTTTTTAATTCATCTGATGGGTTATTGTTGACAACTTTAGAGTCAACAACAGACTCTTTTCTTTTCCAAACCTTAGATGGTTCGGAAATTGGCTTGGAAGTGATGTCGGGCTTTTGTTTTGGCAAAGAATTTTGCTCAACATCACTTTGCTTCTTAACCGGCTTGGGAGAGACAGAGTAACGCCTAGGTGGGGATTTTGAAAACGAATTCTTATAAAAAGAAGTTCTAGGCATTTCTCTCCCAAAGCGTTGGTTAGAGAGCTTGGGACAGTCACGGATTAAATGTCCCTGTTTCTTGCAATAGAAACAGGAACGCATCTCAACAAAAGGTTGAGGCTGAGGATATACCGGAGGAGGAGGAGAAGCATTCCTTGAACATGCACAATGTGTACACATTTTAGGTGGTGCTTTCTCAGGTTTATTGGTTGAAGTTGAAGGTTTGTTGTGAGAAACTTTATCATTATTCAAATTTCGTTTCAAAATCTTTACAGGTGTCTGTAAAGTTTGAATGTTCTCGTTTAAAACCTTTTGTTTTTCCTTTTGAACCTTAACTGGTTCAGTTTGCAAAATTTCAGGTTTAACTTCAACCTTTTTGACCTTCGGATACTCCTGTTCGGTAATATCCTCAATCTCAACAACCTCCTCTAAACTAACTGGAGGTGCACTCTCAGGCTTGACAAAAGTAGGCAAGGGATACTCTGACCGCTTAGTTTTCTCCTTTGCCTACCTTTTGGGATTGGAATTAACTTCTTTAGAATTTGTAGCTGACCATGATGAATAATCAGCCACAAGTTCTTCGGTGCCTTCCTTAACAGGCAGAGGATAGTGATTGGTAGGAGGTGGAACTGAGTTATACCCTATTCCAGCCTTACTTTTATCTGTCCTCTGCTTGTCAACGATTTCATCGAAGATCTTTTGAGAGTTTGAGAAACTTGTTATCCCCTTTTTGAAATTGTCAGACTCAGACTTTAGTTCAGAAAGTTCTTTATTCAACAAGTCAATTTCTGTTAAGTAACTTTTAATTGCATCTTGTTGACTAAAGACTTTTGCTTTAAAGGTTTGAGTATCTATCTTATAACCTTCAATCTGCTTATCATAAAGTCTTTCATTACCTTTTAAAAACTTATTTGATTCAGTGAGTTTCTCAACTTTTTCTCTCAAGCTTACATTTTCAATTTGAAAACATTTTAAAGAAGTTTCCAATTTAATACAAGATAAACAAGTAACATGCTCTTCAGGTTCTTTATGTACCTCAGGTGTGATGTGAGCCATTAAGCATTGTTGGTACTGCTGAGCTTGAGCGCTCCAATCCAGACTAGAAGGCTCGATCACAATCAACGCATCAGAAATTCCAGTCGTCTGTACATCTTTCTCAGGAGTCTTGGGAGGAGATGGTTTAGTGAGACCTGATGGTGGCATCTTTGGCTTCTCA
The DNA here is from genome assembly GCA_949592205.1 of Helichrysum umbraculigerum. Lineage (NCBI taxonomy): Eukaryota > Viridiplantae > Streptophyta > Magnoliopsida > Asterales > Asteraceae > Helichrysum > Helichrysum umbraculigerum. The sequence goes on along the minus strand of CATIUR010000001.1, from coordinate 198,996,323 downwards.
CATTCTCGGGCAAAATGTCCCAAGTTCTGGCAGTTGTAGCAGCGAACTTTGCTTTTATCAAAACCAAAGCCAGATTTACCAGCTCCTTCCAAACTCTTCCTTCCTGTTCTTTGCAGGAATTTTTGACTTCTCGTAATCATAGCAATGTTCCAGTTTAAATCCATCTGTTCCAGATCATCATCATCAAGCTGTCCGTAGTCCTCCTTTGTTAACTCCAAAGTGGTATTTGGTTGTGACAGCAAATCTTTGTAAGAACTAAGAAAAGCTGTATAAATGGCAGCTTGTTCTTCGATGGCTGGAGAAATAGGAGTCTGTGCACTTTGTGCACCTTGTGAAGTGCCAGCAGAGAAAACTGATGAATGACCACCAGTGGAGCTTGGTAGAGCACTGATATCTGACATAAACGCCAAACCACCAGGGGTATTTCCAGAACTAATTTTACCTCCATACAAAGACGGATTCTGTACAAAGCCTCCACTTTTACATTCTTTCTTCTTCAACTCCATAGCATGTGCTTGGAATATCCCAACTAACTCATCTAACTTCCATGTAGCCAACTCTTGATTCTCTTTCAACATTGTACCTTGACGTCCCACTCTTTAGGTAGTGCATCCAAGAGCTTCTTATTAATCTCCAGTTCAGTAAAGGTATAACCTCCTTCCATCAAATCACCCACAAGCTGTGTGTATCTCATGAACAAACTAGTTGTGGTCTCATTAGGTGCAATATCAAAGAGATCGTATTGTTTCTTGATCAACTCTAATTTCGGCTCCTTGTATTTCTCATTTCCACCACAACGAAGTTCAATCGCATTCCACAGATCATAGGCAATTTCATGTTGCTTGAACATGCGCAGAACATCTGGAGTCAGGGCCATCTTTATAGCTGAAAGACATTTGCGTTCAATATCATAGTCCTTACGTTCCTCAGGAGTCATAGCCTTATAAGTCTTGGTTGGACGAACGCCACGATAGTTTCCCTCAGCTAATGGTTTTACATATCTTTCAGTAAGTGGACCCCATAGTTCCGGACAATGAAAATCGATATACTGCTTAAATCGTGATCTCCAGTATGTATAGTCCATATCAGCAGTAAAAACGAGAGGTTTACTACTGGTTCCCACATCGTTGCCTTGTCTAATCATTTCCCTAATGCTTTGAATAGTTTCCCTATCCGACATTGTTGAAATGAACCTGTAAAATCAACTTAAAACAAAACTAGAAAGCTGATTAGTAACAAAGGCGTCACTTGGTAAGTGACGCACCTAAGTGTCGCAAAAAGTAGCGGCACTGGGTAAGTGACGCTATCAAGTGACGAATAAATGAACACAGCGACACTAGAGATTAGTGTCGTATAATTGATGATCCCAGATTGAGATCTTAGTATGTATTACTTTGATTGATTATTAATAAGCTTGCGGAATAGTTTATTAATAACTTGAAGAACAAACTTGTATATAACAGAATATCTAACCAAAAGCTTCAATATTATTATCAATAATACGAACACACAATTGTGTTAGGGTTTACAACCTTGAAGCTAATAACTAGAATGAATCGAATCTTCTAGGGTTTTACAGGATCTCTATTTATAACATATAGAGTCCTTTACAGAATCAAACATATTAGGAATCCTCATCTACTCCTAATATAACTCTAACCAACTTTATCTAACCAACAGTGGTTATCTATATATCTAACAGGGGTAGTACTCGTATATTACTAACAGAGGTTGAGTACTTGATACAAAATACAAATTACATGTTCAACAGTGGCACTGTTAGACTAAAACTAATTGACAGTGGTACTGTCAATACAAAAACTCTAACAGCGGTGAACTTCTTCTAACGGCGGCAATCATACTTGTATTCTGAGCAGATCTGACAGTGTCTCAGGTCTCAACAATCTCCCCCTAAACTTGATCATTCTCAGCAATGAATCAAGTTTCTTCATCTTTCTTTTCATATTTCTGAGTTTGATTCTGTTTTCTCCTTCTCTCCTCCTCTTTCATTCTTTCCAACTCCATTCTTTTATGGAACTGATTGAGCACCATATACAAAGCATTAAATGCTCCTTCTGAAATCACTGTAGTTCTCAGTTGAAATGCAAGCACATTTCTTAGAGTCTGAGTTCCCAGAACATATCTTCTTTCATCAAGCATGTAGATTGACATTCCACTTCTGAATAGAATCATATGAACTCCAGCTCTAACAAAATGCCTCCATGTATTCACAGCATCAATACAATTTAAGAACAAATTGATGAATGGCTCAGGCTCAAACAGCATATTCAGACATCTTCCCAATTCTCTTTCCATAATCACCAGTGAAGCCTGCCTATCTCCTTGACTGTTTAGCTCAAACAGATCTAAAATGTCTAATCTGTTCACATTCTTAAGCACATCAGCAACATATGACAAACATTGCTCATTCCCATCCTCTCTAACAATCTTGATCTGTTCTTTATCACCATCAGCAACTTTTGATTTTATTCCTTTCCATTCAATTATCTTTGATGATCTATCATGATTGATGTGAATATTTTCTTTATAATCCTTCACTTCTTTGATATATTTCTTCAACTCTTCTGCATCTCTCTCTAAATCAGGAACTACACTATCAGAAGCAAGAACTCCATTCCACCTTATCTTTAAATTTTGATCAGAAAGCCTTTTGATTTCTCTTTCTTTGGCTTCTGCTTCATCTTGTTCTTTCTTTTCAATTCTCTCTTGCTCCTCCTTTCTCACCTGCTCAACAATTCTCTTTCTATCCTCATCCAATTTTTTCTTAATGAATTTGTCTTTCTGAATTCTTTTCTCAAAATCTTCCTTTTCCTCATTCTGATATTTTTCATATGCTCTTTCCAGTTTCTGTACATCCCATCCTCCAAGCACACTTCTTGGTGCATATCTATCACCAAGAATTCTAAGCAAATCCTTTTTCCTTTGAGCTGCAGTTGGTGGTTTGTTTCTTTTCTTCTCAATTTCAGCTTGTCTTTTCAATTTTTCCTTTTCTTCAACAGCTTGTTTGAGCTTTGCAAACCCTGGATCCAAACCATCATTACCAACCTTTTTCTTGATCATGTCATGGACCTTTTGAGCAGACAACCCCTGACCTTTTGCAGCCATATCATTCAACATCTGTGCAGCCTTTTGTGACAAGGTTACCATACTCAAGTCTTCTAGTATAACATCAACATCAGGTCCTTCCTTTCTCTTAGACTCAACTGCCATTCTTAACATTCTCTCATCATGCTCCTCTTGAGCTCTCCTTGCCTCATTCAAATCAATTGGAGGCTCTACAACCTTCTTAATCTTTCTCTCTTCTTTCAATTTTCCCTTACCTTTGTCTTTTGAATCAATCATTGGAAGATCAGACTTAGGTTTGGGTGTTTGTGTAGGCTCTCTCAGAGTAATAGGCACTTCTAGAGCCCTGGCAGTGGTCGTTGTTGTAGCAGTGGTGTAAACTGGAGTAACAGTAGGTGTGACAACAGTTGTGGGAATAGATGAAGTGTTAACAGAGGTTGATATAACAGTGGTTGACTTTGTGATAACAGGGGTAGGAATTGTACTAACAGGGGTTGTATTAACAGGGGTTGCTGTTGAAGTACCAACAGTGGTAGATACCTCAACAGGGGTTGATACCAAACTACTAGCAGAGGTAGAAACACTACTAGCAGTGGTCAAAGATTGAGTTTCAACAGGGGTTTGTACCTTAACAGAGGCAGACTTTCTCTTTGGAATTGATTTCTTTCTATTATAAATCTTCACTCTTTCTTCCTCTTTAGCTTCAGGTTTTGCCTCTATAAACTCCCCCTCAACCTCTACATCACCACCTTCCATATCCTCTATTTCAACAGATTTATCATCATCATTATCACTCTTTTCTTCATACACCAACCTATCACTAAAACTTACTCTTTTGCTCATATCAAGATTTGCTCCCATAATATCCCAGATATACAGATTAGCCACAGCCTTAAAAGGTAATCCTTTGTTTAATGGAAAAACATTTAACGCTGGACCACTTGGTGTATCATTATCTGCAACATTTTCACCAACATACACCACCATTCTCCTATCATTCTCAGCATCCACCATCTGTTCATCCATGTCTTCATTAATCACATAATCTGAGACATTCAATTCATCTTCAACACCTCTATCACTCATCTCATTAAACTCAGGTATATCCATAAAGCTAAAATCACCTGCACCTTCAGTATTACCATCATTGTTATCATCTTGACCATCTGAATCATCACCATTCTTCTTCTTATCTTCAGGCATATCATTCTGCTCATGATCATCATCTGTATTCTCCCCCTTGCCTGAAGATTCCCTAGCAGGCAACAAAACTTTATCAACAACATCTTCAACAACTGCCAACCTGTTTTGTAAATCAATAATTTCCTCCCTCTGCTTCTTTATCAATTCACTCTGGGCAGCCAACATAACCTGTTGCTCCCTTCTCAAAGCTCTTTCCTTTTCAAATTTAGTCCAAATCAGCTTGACATCATGTACCAAATCATCAATAGTCAATTCCCTAGTTTCATTACTAGCCTCATCAACATTGGAGTGTGACCTCCTAGATGAATCATCGACTACATCTGCCACTGCAGATGTCCCTTTGTTATTGGTACTGGGACCTACATTTGAATCATCACCCATAGGTTCATCAAATATAGTTGCCTCTGGTTGGGTCTTATTGATGTTACCACTATCCTGCCCTGCCAGTGGGCTTCCAGAATGAACATTTTCATCAAGTATGTTCACCTGTTGTGGTGGATCATTTGACTGAGACTGTGGAGAAACAGGAATCTCCACAGCCTGTTTAGCCTTCTTGGATTTCTTGGCTTTACTTTGGGTAGGCTGTTGGTTCCCTTGTTTTCTTTTGGTGCCACCTCCTGATGTGTGTTCAGAACCAACTTGTGTTGTTGGCCTGTCATCAGTTGGTCCAGGTGGTGTTGGTAATACACCACCAGTGGCAGAAGGAGCAACTAACATTGTAGAAAATAATGCAGTTTCCTTCTTGGAAAAAGTATTCTGATACTGGTTCATAGCTCTAATAGTCCTCAAGGATAGAGTAGAACTAACTATTACACTATCCTCTGCTGGCAAATTTGACAATTGAGTATTCAATAAAAGCTGAACAAATCTAGGGTACATAATGAATGTATCACCCTTTACATTCCTAATCATATTATCTAAGATAAACCTAGACATATTAAATTTAATACCCTGTGCCAAGCAGATAATAGGATATGCAATACTAGAACTAAATTCATTAAAACTAGTTCTCTTTTGAGACAAACATACCAGAAAAGTATGAATGTAGAACTTCCACTGAGGACAGAACCATGATTTCAAGAAAGTATATTCTGATCTTGCTTTTCCAGAACCTTCATACCCCATATCATTTATACCTTTAAACAAATCAACTCTTGATAATTCCAGAATTCCTCCTTCATCATCAAACTGCAGAAGTTCTCTAAGAACAATCTCAGTCACCATGACCTTCTTACCCTTGACAGTGGAATGAATGTGAGTAATTCCATTAACATTCCCTTCCTTTGCGTTCTGCCAGAATTCTTGTATGTGTGATCGTATCAATCTTGGAGCGACAGTAAGGGCATAAGTAACTGGACAGTTACTCAAGAAATCGATAATAGGATGAAAATAATCATCTGCAAGTTCTTTGTTCAAGAAAGCCCTCATATTGTGTTCATAATGAACACTTAGCGTAGAAGTACCAGAATCAGATGAAGATGACGATGCCATTGATGAAATTGATGAAAGAACGAAGAGCGGTTTACAATAAACGAGAGCGATTATTGAAGGGTTTTGAAAATTTTGAAAGCGTAATTGAAAAAGTGAAGTATTTGAGTACTTATATGATGACAGTGCCAAGCCCTAAAAATAGAACTAACAGTGGCACTGCTGGTTATACCCAGCAGGGGCACAACTTACAAATAAGCCCAACAGGGGTACCTCACTTGGTCAATTATAGTAAACCCTTTTTAACCATCTAACAAAGCTAACAGCGGCTGATAGTCTAGCAGGGGCATCCGACCAAGGAAACTCCAGCTTAGAACTAACAGGGGCATAAACTTAGCTTTATTAGAAAAAGAACCGTATTTTTTTTATAACCAAAATAAGAAGAAACACAGAAAACATTAGACTCCAGCTCAAGTGATGTCTCTTGACAGTGGCTGAGTCCTGCAATATTAAACTAAGAAAAACAACCAACAGAGGTTAATCTACACAAATATACAGCAGGGGTTGAAAATACATTGACAGTGGCAGAAGTAAACTAACAGTGGCACCAACTGTTATCATGATGAAGCTAACAGTGGCAACACTTGACCCTGTCACATACAATATACTTCATCCCTGTTAGTATCAAATCCAGACCAAAACACTAAGTGAGATTGATCATACCAATATTAGTTATCAAAAATGTAAATCTTCCTACATCAAATGCTTTTGTAAAAAGATCTGCAAGTTGATTATCAGTATGAATTTTAAAAATATGAATCAATCTTTTATCATAACAATCTCGTATAAAATGATATCTGATCTCAATGTGTTTGGTTTTTGAATGCTTAACTGGATTTTGAATGATACTAATAGCAGAGGTATTATCAATATAAATAGGAGTGTTCATGAAAGTCAAACCATAATCCAACATTTGATTCTGAATCCAAAGAACCTGTGCACAGCAACTTGATGCTGCAACATATTCTGCTTCTGCTGTAGATGTGGAAACTGTGGTCTGCTTTTTGCATTGCCATGTGTTGAGAACTGAGACACTGATAGATTTGCTCAGAATACAAGTATTGTGCCGCTGTTAGAAGTACAACCACTGTTAGTAGTTGCCACTGCTAGTTAGTAGCTGCCGCTGTCAAGTAGTTTGTCTAACAGTGCCACTGTTAGTATGTAGTTTGTATTTTGTATTAAGTACTCAACCACTGTTGATAATATACGAGTACTACCCCTGTTAGTGACATAGATAACCACTGTTGGTTAGATATAGTTGAATAGAGAGAATTATGGAATAGATATGATTCCTTAATAGTTTGATTCTGTAAAGGACTCTATATGTTATAAATAGAGATCCTGTAAAACCCTAGAGAAGGATGAATTCATTCTAGTTATTAGTTTCAAGGTTGTAAACCCTAACACAAATTGTGTGTTCGTATTATTGTTAATAATATTGAAGCTTTTGATTAGATATTCTGTTATATACAAGTTTGTTCTTCAAGTTATTAATAAACTATTCTGCAAGCTTATTAATAATCATTCAAAGTAATACATACTAAGATCTCTAGCTGGGATCATCAAGTGGTATCAGAGCTTGATATTACTTTGATCTTGAAGAAGGTAATTGAATTTCGCAGCTTTTTCAACAAATAACAAGATGTCTACTGAATCAATGGAAGGTATACAAGCTACAAAGATTCCCATGCTCAAACCTGATGAGTTTGAGCTATGGCAGACTAGGATTAGGCAATACATGTTGCTTACGGATTATATGATGTGGGAGGTGGTTACTAATGGACCAAACTATACTAAGGATGCAGATGGTAAAAAGGAAGAAAGACCACCACCAAAGTCTGATGCAGAGAGAAAAGAAAGAGCAACAGAGTGGAAGGCATTAAGTACTCTACTTTTGTCTATTCCTAATGAGTATCAAAGGAAGTTTGAAAACTGTGAAGATGCTCAGGTTCTTATGCAAGCAATTGTTAAGAGATTTGGTGGTAATGATAACACCAAGAAGAATAAGAGATCTCTTCTCAAACAACAGTTTGAAAACTTTGCAGGTGTAAAGTCTGAAACTCTGACTCAGACTTTTGATAGGTTTCAAAAACTTGTGGGTGATTTAGAAAATCACAGTGTCAAGATTGATAAAGATGACTTGAACAGGAAGTTTCTAAGATCACTTGGTACAGATTGGAATATGTACACCGTGGGACTTAGACAAAGTCCAGATCTTGAAGAGAAAGAGATTGAAGACCTGTACAATGATCTGAGGAATTTTGAGCCTGAAGTTCTAGCGTTGAAACAGTCCAATGGTAGCTCTAACAATGCTGCTTTTGTTTCTGTTGGTGAATCTGGTAGTTGTAGCACATCTGGTGCTAATGATAATGTATTGGAAGCATTCTTTGCAAGCCATGTGAATTCATCATTAACTACAGAAGATTTGGAGCAGGTTAGTGAAGAGGACCTGGAAGAGATGGATTTAAGATGGCAGATGGCCATGATTACAATCAGGGCAAAGAGGTTTATGCAGAGTTCTGGGAACAGAAATTTTTCTTACAAGAGAGATGGAGTAGCTGGTTTTGACAAGAGCAAGGTGGAGTGTTTCAACTGTCACAAGATGGGACACTTTGCTAGGGAGTGCAAGAGCACACAGGCTGGAGGATCTCAGAATGGATTTGTAAGAAATAATTCTGGTCCTCAAAGAAGATTGATACCAGTTCAGAACACCACTTCAGATTCATTGGTTGCTCAAGATGGAATGGGAGGATTTGACTGGAGTGATCAGGAAGAGCTTGTAACCACAAATCAAGCTTTGATGGCTGTCACAGAAGAACCAGAGTCTTCAGACATTCCATATGAGGTACAATCTAAATTATGTTCTCCTACTTGCAAGAAAATGGTTAAATTTTATAGGGATCATAATATGGTTGTGTGTAATGAATTAAAAGCTTGTAAGGAAAAGAGTCAACATGCCACTTTAGCTATTGAAAACTTAGAAAATCAGATAAAAGCTTATGAAAAGAATGAATCTCAATTTCATTTAGATATTAAGTATCTAAATTGGGAAAAGAAAGCTTTACAAACAAAAGTTGATATGCTAAGTGCTAAGTTGGCTGAGGCAATTTCTGATAAGGAGTCAATAAAATTGAAAGTTGATGAATTGGAAAATGTTTCAAAAGGTGTTCAAAACTTAATCAAGTCTCAAATTCATGATAAATTAAAACTTGGATTATGTTACAACCTTAATGCTGTTCCTCCACCTTATAATCATACTTATTTCCCACCTAAAAGTGATTTTGTTTTAGAAACACTTAAGGTAGGTGTGTCTGAGGAGGTTAAAAAGGTAGATCCAGTTGTTAATTGTGCTGATAATGTGAATTTTGATAAAGTTGAGGTATCTGATTGGACTGAGGAAGATGAGAGTGATAATGATAGCTCATCAGGTGGTAATTCTGTAGATGGTAGTGTTAAGTCTATTACTGGTCTAGTTTCTGAACTTAATAGTACTAAACTAGAAGAGGGTAAAAAGATGTTTGTTGAGAAAGCAAAAGCTCAAATAGATCAAGTCAGGAAAACCAACAAGGCTAGTTCAGGTTTAGGGTATGTACACAAAAAGGTCAATACTGAATCAAAAGACAAGTTGAAATCTGAGTGTGATAAGTGTACATGTAAATCAAAGAAGTCTGAGTTACATACTGCAAGTAATGTGAATAAATCCATTCCCAGGGGTAATCAAAGAAATTGGAACCAATTGGTTTCACAAAGGTTGGGTAATGGGTTTGAATGTGTGAAAAGAAAGTCATGTTTTATTTGTGGTAGATATAATCATCTTCAACAGGACTGTTACTACAACCCTAAAAATAATAGGATCAGTGGTACAGGTCATGTGTTGATAAATAAGCCTAACAGAGGCAAGGCTGCAGCCCCTGTTAATGCTACAGCAGTGCCCCTGTCAACGGCTAACAGAGGCAAGACACGAACAGGGGAGGGTTTGACCACTGTCAGGCATGGTACCTCTGCTGGTATTAAACATTTCAAAAGAATGTATATACCAAGTAAAGCTACCACTGCCAGGGTAATCAATACAAACTTAAAGGTGACCACTGTCAGACCATTAACCCCTGTTAGGTCAAAAATTGATTGTTTTTGGAGACATAAAAATGAGTGTAAATCTGAAGTGTCCAAAACCAATGCAGCACTGAGATCAATCACTGTCAAAAGGGTTGATGTCAAAGGTGCTCATGGGAAACCCAAAGCCAAATTGGTTTGGGTTCCCAAGAAAAACTAATTGTTTTTCTCATATATGTGCAGGGCAAGCCACCAAGCTTATGGCATATTGATTCTGGCTGTTCAAGACACATGACTGGAGACAGGAAAAAGCTACAGGACTTTAAAGCGTTTGATGGAGGAGATGTAGCATTTGGAAGCAATCCTAAAGAAGGTAAAATCACAGGTAAAGGTAAAGTAAAAAGCAGTAAGCTCACTTTCAATGATGTTTATTATGTTGAGCAATTGAGATACAATTTGCTTAGTGTGAGTCAAATCACAGATAAGCAAAATCCTGTATATTTCACTGACACAGAATGCCTTATACTTTCTGAAAAACTCAAAATACCTGAAGATAAGATTTTAATGAGAGTTCCAAGAAAGGATAATGTATACTGTAGTGATTTAAACAAGATGGAATCTCAAAATGTTAACTGTCTCATTTCTAAAGCTACTGTATCTGAATCTGAACTATGGCATAGGAGGATGTGTCACTTGAATTTCAAGACCATGAATAAACTTGTTAGGAATAAGCTAGTGAGAGGCTTACCTGAAAAGTTATTTGAATGCAGTGACCATTGTGTAGCATGTCTCAAAGGCAAGCAACACAAGACCTCTTATAAGACCAAGCTTGTGAATACCAATACCACTCCCTTACACCTGTTACATATGGATTTGTTTGGCCCTACCAATGTAGCTAGTCAAGAGAAATCTTATTGTTTGGTAATAACTGATGATTACTCTAGAATGAGTTGGGTGTTCTTTCTTAGGACTAAGGATGAGACAGGTGAAATACTTAGATCATTCATAACTAGGATTGAGAATTCAACTAATCAAAAGGTTAAGATCATCAGGTGTGATAATGGGACAGAATTTAAGAATCATGAGATGAATAAGTTCTGTGAGGATAAAGGTATAGAAAGACAGTATAGTGCACCTAGGACTCCACAACAAAATGGAGTAGCTGAGAGGAGGAATAGGACACTAATTGAGGCTGCTAGAAGCATGCTAGCAGATGCTAAACTTCCAATGTCCTTTTGGGCAGAGGCAGTTAGCACTGCTTGTTATGTTTTGAATAGGATTTTAATTATTAAACCTCATAACAAGACACCCTATGAGTTATTCTTTAAGAGAAAACCTTTGGTTAGCTTTTTAAAACCATTTGGATGTCCTTGTACTGTCTTAAATACCAGAGATCATCTTGGTAAGTTTCAGAGTAAGGTAGATGAGGGTGTATTTGTTGGATACTCTATTCAAAGCAAGGCTTATAGAGTATTTAACAAAAGGACTAGGATCATAGATGAGACCATGGATGTGACCTTTAATGAACATACATCAAATGTAGAAGGAAAAGGTCCAGAAGTTTTGTTTGATATTGATGCACTAACCCATGCTTTTAGATATCCAGATTTGTCTATTAGTGCAGATACAGATGCAGGTACAGATGCAGGTAATGATGCAGGTAAAGATGGGAATTCAACCTCAAGTCAAACTAAAAAGGATGACTTGAAGTATGTATTGTTTCCTATTTGGTCTCCAGATCCTCCAGAAGCATTCCAGTTAGAGCAAGATGAACCTTCAGATGATTCAAGTGGGTCAAGTAGCAAAAATGGTTCAAAGGATGAAGATGGTTCAATTCCAACAGAAAATCAACCATTTACTTCAAAGGGTTCTCATATAGTTTCAGAGCATGATTCAGAAGGAGAGCCCGATTCTCCAAAATTTGTTGAACAAAGTCCTCCGTTTCAAGTTTTGGAAAGGACTTCTTTGTCAGATTCTGAAGCAACTCCAAAGCCTTCAAAAGAAAGAGAGGAAAGAGAGTCTTTCTCAGACTCTGAGGTAGATAATCTATTGGGTTCTAATTTGGAAAGAGATTTACTTGATACTTCTACCTCTAAGTATTTGGTTCATAAAGATCATTCTTTGGATTTGATTATTGGTGATATTATGACTCCTGTTCAGACAAGACATCAAACCAAGGTAAGAGAAGAAGATGTACATACTTCATTATATGTATGTTTTCTTTCTCAGATGGAACCAAAGAAGGCAGTGGAGGCTCTCAAAGATCCAAGCTGGATTGAATCTATGCAGGAAGAATTGTTGCAATTCAAACTGCAAGATGTGTGGGATTTGGTTGATCTTCCAAAAGGAAAGAAAGCTATCGGCACAAGATGGATCTTTAAGAACAAGAGAGATGAAAGAGGGATAGTGATCAAGAATAAGGCTCGGTTGGTAGCACAGGGGTACACACAGGAAGAAGGCATAGATTATGATGATGTCTTTGCCCCTGTTGCTAGAATAGAAGCTATTAGATTATTTTTAGCTTATGCATCTTATCAGGATTTCAAAGTCTATCAAATGGATGTGAAGAGTGCTTTTCTTCATGGTCTAATTGATGATGAGGTGTATGTTTGCCAACCACCAGGGTTTGAAGATCCAACATATCCAGATAGAGTGTGCAGATTGAAGAAAGCATTGTATGGATTACATCAAGCTCCAAGAGCTTGGTATGATACTCTGTCTGAGTACTTACTCAAGAATGGATTCAAGCGAGGTACTATTGACAAGACATTGTTTACCAAGAGGGTTCAAAGAGATATATTGCTGGTACAGGTGTATGTTGATGATATTATTTTCGGGTCTACAAGGGATTCATTGTGCAAAGAGTTTGAGGATTTAATGCATAAGAAGTTCAAGATGAGTTCAATGGGTGAACTCACATTCTTTTTAGGATTGCAGGTCAAGCAGAAGTTAGATGGAATCTTTATTAACCAAGGGAAGTATGTGAAAGATATTTTGAATAAATTTGGTTATAAAGATGTGAAGGTAGCTAGCACTCCCATGGAGGCACATAAACATCTTAATTCTGATCCTGAGGGGGAGGAAGTAGATGTGCACTTATACAGGTCAATGATTGGTTCATTGATGTATTTAACTTCATCTAGACCTGATATAATGTTTGCAGTGTGTCTTTGTGCTAGATATCAGACCAATCCAAAGCAGTCACACATGTATGCTGTGAAGAGGATCTTTAGATACTTGAAAGGTCAACCAGACTTGGGCCTTTGGTATGCTAAAGGATCAGATTTTGAGCTAAAGGCCTTCACAGATAGTGACTATGGTGGTGAGAATATGGATAGGAAATCGACTAGTGGAGGATGTCAATTTCTTGGAAATAGATTAGTGTCATGGCAATGTAAAAAGCAGACCACGGTTTCCACTTCTACAGCAGAAGCAGAATATGTTGCAGCATCAAGTTGCTGTGCACAGGTTCTTTGGATTCAGAATCAAATGCTGGATTATGGTTTGACTTTCATGAACACTCCTATTTATATTGATAATACTTCTGCTATTAGTATCATTCAGAATCCAGTTAAGCATTCAAAAACCAAACACATTGAGATCAGATATCATTTTATACGAGATTGTTATGATAAAAGATTGATTCATATTTTTAAAATTCATACTGATAATCAACTTGCAGATCTTTTTACAAAAGCATTTGATGTAGGAAGATTTACATTTTTGATAACTAATATTGGTATGATCAATCTCACGTAGTGTTTTGGTCTGGATTTGATACTAACAGGGGTAAAATATATTGTATGTGACAGGGTCAGGTGTTGCCACTGTTAGCTTCATCATGATAACAGATGGTGCCACTGTTAGTTTACCTTTGCCACTGTCAATGTATTTTAAACCCCTGCTGTATATGTGTGTGATTTAACCCCTGCTAGTTGTTTTTCTTAGTTTAATATTGCAGGTTTCAGCCACTGTCAAGAGACATCACTTGAGCTGGAATTTAATGTTTTATTTGTTTCTTCTTATTTTTTTTGGTTAAAAAAAAAAAAAAAAAAAAAAAAAAAAAAATTCGTTGTCTAACTAAGCTAAGTTTATGCCCCTGTTAGTTCTAAGTTGGCGTTTCCTTTGTCGGATGCCCCTGCTAGACTATCAGCCGCTGCTAGCTTTGTTAGATGGTTAGAAAGGGTTGACTATAAATTGACCAAGTGAGGTACCCCTGTTGGATTTGTTTGTAAATTGTGCCCCTGTTGGGTATAACCAGCAGTGCCACTGCTAGTTCTATTTTTAGGGCTTGGCACTGTCATCAATTAAATACTCAAATACTTCACTTTTTCAATTACGCTTTCAAAATTTTCAAAACCCTTCAATAATCGCTCTCGCTTTGAGTTGTTTATTGTAATTCACTCTTTGTTCGTTCATCAATTACATCAATGGCATCTTCATCGTCATCTGATTCTGATCATTCTACGCTAAGTGTTCATTCTGAACACAATATGAGGGCTTTCTTGAATAAAGAACTTGCCGATGAGTATTTTCACCCTATTATTGATTTCTTGAGTAATTGTCCAGTTACACATGCTCTTACTGTTTGTCCACGATTAATTCGATCGCATATTCAAGAATTTTGGAAGAATGCAAAGGAAGGGAATGTTTGTAACACCCCCGAAATTCACTGTTTTGCGGAAGCATAGTTTGGGGTGTTACTAATCAAATATCACAGCACAAAGATAAAGCAAACGACATCTATATGCAACGTTTGTAAATTAGTTACATTCCATAGATATAATGTTTGAAAACTTAGTGTTTTCGTATACAAAATGTAGTTTCCCCTAGAGTCCACGCGTATAGCGGGAGATTCTATTACATAATCGTAATGTACAAAAGATAATGCTAAGAATCTCCGTTAATGCAGTTGTGTTGAAATCATGCGACTCTAGCTAAAATCCTGGAGTAATCCTACTCCATCCGGGTACCTGAGAAAACATGCTAAAAAGTGTCAACCAAAAGGTTGGTGAATCTCACAGGTTTGTAAGTAATATCGGCTTTGAACATGAGATTTCATTAGTAATGCCCGTAGGCGTAAAAATCAGCCATTGCAATCCAGCAATCGTAAAATCAGTATTTGCAGTCCAGCAAATGTAAATAAGTAAGTTTATACCGTTGCCATGAGGCTCATAATCGAAGCTTAACCCGTAAGTAATAAGTTTGCTCCCGTGACATGCTCGTAGTTGAGCAAGCATCAGTAACGAATAAGTAGTCACCCGTTTCTACGTGTAAATCAGTACGTGGCAGCGCTACTGCCCCGGGTGGGGAGGGTCATTTCCCTAATGGATCCATTAACTAGTGTTCGCGCTTAAGTCCATAACTAACGATATATGATGGAGAGACTTCTGTTTGTAAGTAAACTCATGCAATTTCGTTTGGTATAGTAAACAGTTTAGTACTTGTGTTCAAGAAAATCAGTAGCATGTATCTCCCCCAGTAAGATAAAACAGTAAAAGTGGGGCTGTAAGACTCACCTGAGTCTTGTAGTAATCAGTTGCAATTAGCAAGTAGTAAGTAAAGCAAGTAGGTTCTCTGAACCCGTAACCTTCAAATGCCTAATCATATGAAGTTATGTAAGTATGCGTCTCACGAGACGTTTCGTTTAGTTGTACACAACTAGTATATCCAGTGTTTGTCCGTATGTTTGTAATTGTTTGTTTGTTGGAAAACATGTTTGGCCCGTTGGTGACGGTTTGTAGCAAAAATTCTAAATTGTTGACTTTGCTACAGTAGATTTGCTACAGTACTGCTACAGTAAAATTTGACTTTTTTTTTTTGTACAGTAACTTTGACTTTTTCTATAGTGAAAATCCTTTAAAATTTCCAAGTTTTCTGTTTTCTGCGACATAATATGCGACACAAGGGTTTATATGCGACACAAGGGTTGTGTCGCATGAAGGATGCGACACAAGATCTCTGCGACACAGTGGTTGTGTCGCAAAAGCTTGCGACGCTAATTCAATAGCGACATAAGGGTTGTGTCGTATAAAAATACGACATAATAGTGCGACACAAAATACGACACTAAATGGTTTATGCGACATAGCATGCGACACAAACGTTGTGTCGCAAAGATGAACATCAGCCCAGAAACTTTCGGGTTTCGTGATTTTCCGACCAAAAACACAAATCTAACCCATTTTTGAGCTATAAAATCGTGTTTTCTTCTTGTATTAGGTTATAACTAAGTTGTGTACATGTCAAAACATCAAAACATTACACCAATTTGAATAGATATAAGATTTTAGAATTTTCTTACTTTTGCAAATCGAGCTAAATGGAGGAGGAGATGATGAAAACGATCTTGATATTCTTGTTCCACTCGCGATGGTGATTCCGAAAATGTAAATTTCGGGTGTCGGTTTGTATTCCGAAAATTTGGTGTAGATTGGAGGTTGAGAGAGTTTTTGTGATGTGTGTGTTTTTGTGATAATGAAAAATGAAAGAGAAAAGTGGGTGTGGGGTGGGGTTTGGCTGATCCACCAAGGAAGGAGGGGAAAATACTCCCCAAAACACAGTGTTGACTCCGTGTCCTAATCGTTTAATCACTAGTTTTTAATATTTAATCAAATGTTTATATTTTTAAAATGTAACTAGAGTATTTAAATAAAAATACTTTGGAGTTAATAGTAAAACATTTGTCGCAATATTTTAATTATTAAGCCGCGTTTATTACGTTTTGTTGCGTTAGTTAAAATGTCGTCGCGATAATATATAAATAATGCTCGTTCGGCTGCGTATTTTATATAACAAAATACATTCTCATTATTTAAGTAAATTTATTGTCACCAACGTCCAAGTAAACTGTGTCGGACTCCGTCCGGTTAATTCGCACGATTTATCCAAATCGCGTAAGTACACACACATATATATAAATCACCTTATATATATATACAAATAGAGCCTGTAATTAGTCCTATTACATACTAATTACAACTAGTTACAAACAATTAGGCATAATTAATTATCCTAATTATGCAGGTGTTACATTCTCCCCTTGTTAAAGAAATTTCGTCCCGAAATTAGCTTGAGTGTACGGACGGTGCGTTATCTGGAAAGAGATGTGGGTATTTCTGTCGCATTTGGTCATCCCGTTCCCAGGTGAACTCAGGGCCGCGCCTAGAATTCCACCTGACCTTTACGATGGGAATACGACTCTGTTTCAATCGTTTGACCTCACGGTCCATGATTTCCATAGGTTCCTCGACAAAATGAAGTTTATCATCGATTTGAATTTCGTCGAGCGGTATAATCAGTGTCTCATCAGACAGACATTTCTTCAAGTTAGAAATGTGGAATGTGTTGTGTACGCTGCTAAGTTCAGCAGGAAGTTGCAGGCGGTATGCCACTGGACCAATCCTTTCCAGGATTTCGAATGGTCCGATGTACCTAGGATTTAGTTTGCCTCGCTTTCCGAATCGAATGACACCCTTCCACGGTGCCACTTTAAGAAGTACCTTGTCCCCTACCTGGAACTCAAGGTGTTTGCGTCTCACGTCAGCATAGCTTTTCTGACGATCACGTGCGGCTTTCAGCCGGTTTTGAATACCAATTATTTTCTCAGTAGTTTCCTGAATGATTTCTGGACCCGTGAGTTGGGAATCTCCTAACTCAGTCCAACAGATAGGTGATCGGCATTTACGCCCGTAAAGTGCCTCGAAGGGTGCAGCCTTTATGCTGGTATGGTAACTGTTGTTGTACGAAAACTCGCACAACGGTAAGTGATTTTCCCAAGAGGTACCGAAGTCAACTACGCAGGCTCGTAGCATATCCTCTAGTGTTTGAATGGTTCGCTCGCTTTGGCCATCGGTTTGCGGGTGATAAGCAGTACTCATATCCAGACGAGTACCAAGAGATTTCTGTAGTGATTGCCAAAAGTTAGAAGTAAAACGGCTGTCCCTATCCGAGATGATCGAGATAGGTACACCGTGTCGCGAGATGATTTCTTTGACATAGATGCGAGTCAGACGCTCCATCTTGTCGGTTTCCTTGATGGCCAGAAAATGAGCAGATTTCGTGAGACGGTCCACGATCACCCAAATGGTATCGCAACCACTCGAAGTTTTTGGTAGTTTGGTAATGAAATCCATGGTAATCTGCTCCCATTTCCATTGAGGAATTTCAGGTTGTTGGAGCAACCCCGAGGGTCTTTGGTGTTCGGCCTTGACTTTGGAACAGGTTAGGCATTTACTGACGTACAAAGCAATGTCAGCTTTCATGTTAGGCCACCAATACAACCCTTTGACGTCATGATACATCTTATCAGAACCAGGATGTATAGAGTATCGAGATTTGTGAGCTTCAGCCATCACCAAATCTCGCAAGTTTCCGAATTTGGGTAACCACACCCGGTTAGAGAAGTATCGAGTTCCATCGGGTTTGATTTCGAATTGTTTATCCAAGCCTCGCAAGGCTTCATTTTTCAAGTTTTCATCGTTGAGTGCTTCAAGTTGAGCGGTAAGGATTTGAGCAGGAAGCTCGTTATGAATTGTCATAGAAAGTGCTCGGACTCGAAGGGGTTTCACTCGTTCTTTTCGGCTTAAGGCATCGGCAACTACGTTAGCCTTGCCCGGATGGTATTTGATCTCGCAGTCGTAGTCACTAAGTAACTCAACCCAGCGACGTTGTCTCATGTTTAGATCTTTCTGATCGAATATGTGTTGGAGACTTTTGTGATCGGTAAAGATAGTGCTTTTCGTACCGTAGAGATAATGTCTCCAGATTTTCAATGCGAAGACCACAGCACCTAACTCGAGGTCGTGGGTCGTATAGTTTTTCTCGTGAATTTTTAGTTGTCGGGAGGCATAGGCAATGACTTTTTCTCGTTGCATCAACACACAACCAAGTCCTTGGTGTGAGGCATCGCAGTAAACTACAAAATCGTCGGTGCCTTCGGGTAAGGACAAGATTGGTGCGCTGCAAAGTTTGTTTTTCAATAGCTGGAAAGCTGACTCTTGCTTATCAGTCCAATCGAACTTCTTATCTTTCTGAGTCAGTGTGGTTAGGGGAACAGCTATTCTTGAAAAGTTTTCGATGAATCGGCGGTAATAACCAGCAAGACCTAAGAATTGTCTCACTTCGGTTGGAGTGGTCGGTGACTCCCAGCCCTTGATTGCTTCAATCTTGGCGGGATCAACATGAATTCCTTGGCTGTCAATCACGTGCCCGAGGAATTTAACGGTTCGAATCCAGAACTCACACTTAGAGAATTTGGCATATAACTCTTCGTGTTTAAGAAGTCCTAGAATGGTTTTCAGATGTTGAGCATGTTCCTGCTCGTTGCAAGAGTAAATCAGGATATCATCGATGAACACAATGACGAATTTGTCAAGATATGGTTTGCACACCCGATTCATAAGGTCCATGAATACGGCCGGTGCGTTGGTCAACCCGAATGGCATCACTTGGAATTCGTAATGCCCATAACGAGTTCGGAAAGCTGTCTTTGGAATATCATTGTCACGGACTCGGAGTTGATGATAACCCGACCGTAGATCAATCTTTGAGTAAACACTCGATCCCTGGAGTTGGTCAAACAGGTCATCGATTCTAGGAAGTGGGTACCGATTCTTTATGGTTAGCTTATTCAGCTCTCGGTAGTCGATACACATGCGGAAAGATCCATCTTTCTTTTTCACGAATAAGACCGGAGCTCCCCAAGGTGAGGAACTTGGTCGAATGAATCCTCTGTCCAGGAGTTCCTGTAGTTGGTTAGACAACTCCTGCATTTCGGATGGTGCTAAACGGTAAGGGGCTCGTGCCACGGGTGCAGCTCCGGGCACAAGTTCGATTTGAAATTCAACTTGTCTAGGTGGCGGAAGTCCGGGCAAGTCTTCAGGAAAGACTTCCGAGAAATCCCGCACGATCGGAACATCCTCAAGTCGCTTCTCCTCCGACTTCTTCTCCGTTACATGTGCGAGGATGGCTTGATACCCTTTTCGTAGATATTTTCTCGTTTTCAGACAGGATACAATATTCAGATTCCGTCTACCGGTCTCCCCTTGTAGGACTAAGGTTCCACCGGAGACAAGAGGTATGCGAACGAGTTTGTCATGACAGATGATTTCAGCTCGGTGCTTGGATAACCAATCCATACCGACAATAATATCGAAGCTGCCGATCTCGACAGGGATTAAATCAATGGAAAACGTTTCGTTCGTGAGGTTTAGTGTACAGTTGTGTATGATGCTATCAGTCTCAATCAGTTTGCCGTTAGCTAATTCTACAATGTATTTAGCATCTAAGGCAGTGGGAGTTATATCAAGTAAAGGGCTAAATTTCTCAGAAATGAAGCTTCTATCGGCACCGGTATCAAATAATACAGAAGCAGTAAGGTCGTTGAGAAGGAACGTACCCGTCACGACATTCGGGTCTTGTCTGGCTTCCCCAGCCTTGATAACGAAAGCTCTACCGCGAGCAGGGTTGTTGTTGTTGTTTTTCAGCTTTGGGCAATCTTTCTTGAAGTGCCCTGAATTTCCGCACCCAAAGCAGGCCTTTGGTGCATTGGTGTTGGGGGTAGAAATGTTGGTTCGGCAATCCTTGGCTAGATGCCCGAACCGTTTGCAGTTGGAGCAAGGGCAAGAACCGTCATGATGGCGGCTGCATTTGGAACAGTAAGGCTTGTTCCCGCTGTACCCTTTCTTTTCCGAAGTCCCCGATGAATAAGCCTTAATGTACTCAGGCTTTTTGTTGGAGGTTTGGTTGGATGAGTTGGGGTTACCTTCCCACTTGCGTTTGTTGTTTGCAGATGGGGTTGAAGTTGTGCCACGGCGGACAGAATTTGCCGTTAGTTCATGGGCGATACGAATGGCGCTCTGAATAGTACCCGGTTTGGAAGAAGTTACCAGGTCTTGGAGTCTCTCAGGAAGACCATCAACAAATTTCTCGATCCTCTTATACTCAGGATCGACCATGGTTGGGCACAGAAGTGCCAGTTGGTGGAAACGGTTTGTGTATCCGGTGATGTCATCACCCTGCATCTTGTGGTTCCAAAATTCCATTTCCAGCTGTTTCAATTCATCCCTGGGGCAGTACTCGCCCCTCAACATCTCCTTCAACTCCTCCCACGGGAGTTTGTAAGCATTAGCAACACCCACAGTCTGGGCATAAGTGTTCCACCAGGTGAGTGCGGTGTCAGTAAAAGTACTAACGGAGAACTTAACCTTATCTCCCTCCGCACAGTTGCAGATAAGAAATACAGACTCAACTTTCTCAATCCAGCGTACTAGACCGATAGCTCCCTCGGTACCTGCAAAGTTTAGAGGTTTGCAGTTCTGAAAGTCTTTGTATGAACAGGGTTTAGCAGTAGGGGTTTCAGCGGCATCGCTGTTCCTCGTGGAATTTGGTGGAGTATTCCGAGCCAAGGCTTCAGTAACAGCCTGGGTTATAAGGGAGGTAATCTGGGCATCGGTGTATGGTCTTGTCTTTGGCGGCATGACTCTTCAATAAAAGAAATGAAGATACATGAGATTTTGTAGGAATTTGTAATTGTCACAGATGTACATGTATAAAAGTAGTAATACATAACATCAACATGGAAAAATGACAATTATTATGAGTTGAAATATCAAGGAATATTTGATGGATAATGCGAGTTCAAAGGTTACATCCTACAGAGATATTACAAAAGGTGTCGGGAATTGTTACATCCGACTAGTTTATAGAATAGCGCTAGATAGTCATTAGATTACGAGACAAAGACTACACTAGTCTTAATGTAGATTAATCTGTTCCATCAGCGCGACAAGGCGGTCCACGGTTTCTGCTAGTCTGTTGGTTTGCCTGGCGTTGTCTTCCACCAAGGCCAGTCGTTGTGCTAGTGTTCGAGAGTGATCCTCAGTCTCCTGTGAACGCTGTTCACATTCCTCTAGTCGGTTTCGTACAAGTTCATCCGCACCTAATTCGGCGGTCATTGAATCCTGAATTATGCTTACAGAGAGGTTGGTATCCTCTTGTTCTCGCTGGAGTTGGGATATGTGATCAAGTGCTTGGCAAAGCAGGTAGGTCATTCGGTGTTGTTCCCGTTCAAGACTTTCGAGTCTTTGCTCCTGACGGCGGAATTGGGTAGCCAATACTGGCAACGTGAGATGTGCCGAGTTCTGAGAGTTATGTACAGGATAAGGGCTGTTTCGAGGCGGCCTTGTGTTCCTCCTGGCTACTCGTGGGTTCCGTGACCCGTGTGATTGAGAGTGTGACGGATTAGGTGGTGTGTTTGCCATTCCTGTGGCAGAGTGTAAGTAAGACGAGGCTAATATATATACATATATCATATCCAGCCTAGTGTCTAGCACGTATCAAGTAATGGTCCGGTTCTCTCGTGGTCAGAGTCAACTAACGTATCCCCGTTCAACATAATTATTTCAGACCTTACATCATCTTTCCTTAATTGTACATAGTTGATCAGGCTATGTTAAATTAAAGTCGTATGCTGTAATTCCTGAACCAGTCATGTCTAATAAGAGAATACTGCCTAACGGTCATAGTCTAGGCCCACTAAATGCAACCTAGTTCACTATAACCTTAGGCTCTGATACCAATCTGTAACACCCCCGAAATTCACTGTTTTGCGGAAGCATAGTTTGGGGTGTTACTAATCAAATATCACAGCACAAAGATAAAGCAAACGACATCTATATGCAACGTTTGTAAATTAGTTACATTCCATAGATATAATGTTTGAAAACTTAGTGTTTTCGTATACAAAATGTAGTTTCCCCTAGAGTCCACGCGTATAGCGGGAGATTCTATTACATAATCGTAATGTACAAAAGATAATGCTAAGAATCTCCGTTAATGCAGTTGTGTTGAAATCATGCGACTCTAGCTAAAATCCTGGAGTAATCCTACTCCATCCGGGTACCTGAGAAAACATGCTAAAAAGTGTCAACCAAAAGGTTGGTGAATCTCACAGGTTTGTAAGTAATATCGGCTTTGAACACGAGATTTCATTAGTAATGCCCGTAGGCGTAAAAATCAGCCATTGCAATCCAGCAATCGTAAAATCAGTATTTGCAGTCCAGCAAATGTAAATAAGTAAGTTTATACCGTTGCCATGAGGCTCATAATCGAAGCTTAACCCGTAAGTAATAAGTTTGCTCCCGTGACATGCTCGTAGTTGAGCAAGCATCAGTAACGAATAAGTAGTCACCCGTTTCTACGTGTAAATCAGTACGTGGCAGCGCTACTGCCCCGGGTGGGGAGGGTCATTTCCCTAATGGATCCATTAACTAGTGTTCGCGCTTAAGTCCATAACTAACGATATATGATGGAGAGACTTCTGTTTGTAAGTAAACTCATGCAATTTCGTTTGGTATAGTAAACAGTTTAGTACTTGTGTTCAAGAAAATCAGTAGCATGTATCTCCCCCAGTAAGATAAAACAGTAAAAGTGGGGCTGTAAGACTCACCTGAGTCTTGTAGTAATCAGTTGCAATTAGCAAGTAGTAAGTAAAGCAAGTAGGTTCTCTGAACCCGTAACCTTCAAATGCCTAATCATATGAAGTTATGTAAGTATGCGTCTCACGAGACGTTTCGTTTAGTTGTACACAACTAGTATATCCAGTGTTTGTCCGTATGTTTGTAATTGTTTGTTTGTTGGAAAACATGTTTGGCCCGTTGGTGACGGTTTGTAGCAAAAATTCTAAATTGTTGACTTTGCTACAGTAGATTTGCTACAGTACTGCTACAGTAAAATTTGACTTTTTTTTTTTGTACAGTAACTTTGACTTTTTCTATAGTGAAAATCCTTTAAAATTTCCAAGTTTTCTGTTTTCTGCGACATAATATGCGACACAAGGGTTTATATGCGACACAAGGGTTGTGTCGCATGAAGGATGCGACACAAGATCTCTGCGACACAGTGGTTGTGTCGCAAAAGCTTGCGACGCTAATTCAATAGCGACATAAGGGTTGTGTCGTATAAAAATACGACATAATAGTGCGACACAAAATACGACACTAAATGGTTTATGCGACATAGCATGCGACACAAACGTTGTGTCGCAAAGATGAACATCAGCCCAGAAACTTTCGGGTTTCGTGATTTTCCGACCAAAAACACAAATCTAACCCATTTTTGAGCTATAAAATCGTGTTTTCTTCTTGTATTAGGTTATAACTAAGTTGTGTACATGTCAAAACATCAAAACATTACACCAATTTGAATAGATCTAAGATTTTAGAATTTTCTTACTTTTGCAAATCGAGCTAAATGGAGGAGGAGATGATGAAAACGATCTTGATATTCTTGTTCCACTCGCGATGGTGATTCCGAAAATGTAAATTTCGGGTGTCGGTTTGTATTCCGAAAATTTGGTGTAGATTGGAGGTTGAGAGAGTTTTTGTGATGTGTGTGTTTTTGTGATAATGAAAAATGAAAGAGAAAAGTGGGTGTGGGGTGGGGTTTGGCTGATCCACCAAGGAAGGAGGGGAAAATACTCCCCAAAACACAGTGTTGACTCCGTGTCCTAATCGTTTAATCACTAGTTTTTAATATTTAATCAAATGTTTATATTTTTAAAATGTAACTAGAGTATTTAAATAAAAATACTTTGGAGTTAATAGTAAAACATTTGTCGCAATATTTTAATTATTAAGCCGCGTTTATTACGTTTTGTTGCGTTAGTTAAAATGTCGTCGCGATAATATATAAATAATGCTCGTTCGGCTGCGTATTTTATATAACAAAATACATTCTCATTATTTAAGTAAATTTATTGTCACCAACGTCCAAGTAAACTGTGTCGGACTCCGTCCGGTTAATTCGCACGATTTATCCAAATCGCGTAAGTACACACACATATATATAAATCACCTTATATATATATACAAATAGAGCCTGTAATTAGTCCTATTACATACTAATTACAACTAGTTACAAACAATTAGGCATAATTAATTATCCTAATTATGCAGGTGTTACAATGTTAATGGCATTACTCACATTCATTCCACTGTCAAGGGTCAGAAGGTAATGGTTACTGAGATTGTTCTAAGAGAGCTTTTACAGTTTGATGATGAAGGTGGAATTCTGGAATTATCGAGAGAAGATTTGTTTAAAGGCATTATGGATATGGGGTATGAAGGTTCAGGAAAGACAAGATCAGAATATACTTTCTTGAAGTCATGGTTTTGTCCTCAATGGAAGTTCTACATTCATACTTTTCTGGTATGTTTGTCTCAAAAGAGAACTAGTTTTAATGAATTTAGTTCTACTATTGCATATCCTATTATCTGCTTGGCACAGGGTATTAAATTTAATATGTCTAGATTTATCTTAGATAATATGGTTAGGAATGTAAAGGGTGATACATTCGTTATGTACCCTAGATTTGTTCAGCTTTTATTGAATAATCAATTGTCAAATATGCCAGCAGAGGATAGTGTGATTGTTAGTTCTACTCTATCTTTGAGGACTATTAAGGCTATGAATCAGTATCAGAATGCTTTTTCTAAGAAGGAAACTGCATTATTTTCAACAATGCTAGTTACTCCTTCTGCCACTGGTGGTGTATTACCAACACCATCTGGACCAAATGATGACAGACCAATAACACAAGTTGGTTCTGAACACACATCAGGAGGTGGCATCAAAAGAAAACAAGGGAACAACCAGCCTACCCAATCTAAAGCCAAGAAATCCAAGAAGGCTACACAGGCTATGGAGATTCCTGTTTCTCCACAGTCTCAGTCAACTGTCCCAAAACAACAGGTGAACATACTTGATGAAAATGTTCATTCTGGAAGGGCTGCCACTACTGTTTCTAGCCCACTGGCAGGGCAGGATAGTGGTAACATTAATCAGACCCAACCAGAGGCAACTATGTTTGATGAACCTATGGGTGATGATTCAAATGTAGGTCCCAGTACCAATAACCAAGGGACATCTGCAGTGGCAGATGTGGGCAAGGATTTAACTAAGAGGTCACACTCTAATGTTGATGAGCCTAGTGATACTGATGAATTGACGATTTCCTATCTTGTACATGATATCAATAAACTGTTGAGCAAATATGAGAGGGAAAGGGCTTACAGAAAAGAGGCTCAACAGAAAATTTAAGCTCAGGATGAGTTAATTGCTAAGCAGAAGGAGATCATTGATCATCAGAAGGCAGAGTTGCTTGATGTGCAGAATAGATTGTTAATGCTTGAGGAGGCTGTCAACAATATTCTTCTACCTGCGAATAAGTTAAAGGAATCTTCAGGCAAGGGGGAGAAGAAAGCAGATGATGATAATATGCCTGAAGATGATGGTTCAAGAAAAGCTGATGATGATGATGATGATTCACATGGACCTCATGATGATATGAGTGGAGCAATGATAAATATTGATGAGATGCATGATGATTCTGCAGCTACAGAGGTGATTGAGCTTGATGATAATACAATTGAGATGGATATATGTGAGCATAATGAGGCACAATCAGAAGACACTGTGGAGTTAGTGTTTGATGATAAAGATGATGATTATGTGCAGAGCAGGAATAAGGCTGAGGAGGAGCTCAATGTCTCTGATTATGTGATACATGAAAGTTTAGATGATGAGATGGTAGATGCTGCAGATGACAGAAGTATGGTGGTATATACTGGTGAAGATTCTTCTGAAAATGTTAATACAAGTGATGGTGCAGGAGCAGAGCAGACTGATGAAACAGTTTATCAGGTATTTCCATTGAATAAAGGGTTGCCTGAGAAAGCTGCACTTAGATTATATTTTTGGGATGTGATGGGTGCTAACCTGGAAAATAAGAAAAGAGTCAGTTTCAGTGATAGGACAGTGTATGAGGTGGTTGATGATGTTGAAAAAGAGATGAAAGAAGGAGAAGTTGAGGTTAAGGGGGAGCAATCAAAATCAATTGATGAAGAGAAGAAGTTGCAGACCTTTACAAGAAAGAAATCTATTCCCAGAAGAAAGCCAACTAATACTTTATCCCCTGTCAAAACTTCTACCACTGTTGTCACAATTTCAACCACTGTCAACACTAACACTACCACTGTTACATCTACCCCTGTTAGTACACCAACACCTACCACTGTTGATACACCAATCACCACTGCTGTCATATCAACCCCTGTCACAACTACCACAACAACAAGACCAAGAGAGGTACCTGTTACAATAAGAGAACCAACATCACCACTCAAGTCTGAGTCTAAATTGCCTGTGATTGATCCAAAAGACAAAGGTAAAGGAAAGTTAAAAGAAAAATCAAAAGTGAAAGAAATTAAAGAACCTCATCTTGAGTCTCATGATATGCTAAGGATGCAAGTAGAAGAAAGGGAAAGGTTGATAAGGAGAGCTGCAGAAGCTAAAGCTGAAGATGAGGGTGATGATGTTAAAATGATTTTGGATGATCTGAGTGTAGTGACTATTACACAGAAAGCTGCAGAGATTGTTAAAGAAAAGACTGCACAAGGATTAAAGCTTCCTGCTCAGAGAGTTCATGATTATTTAAAGAAGAAGAAAGGTAATGAAGAGGAAGAGTTATCTTCTGGATTTTTGTTGATGAAAAGGTCAAATGAGGAAAGGGCTAGAAAGAAAAAGCAAGAGGAATTAGCCAAGAAGAGGAGTAAACCTTTACCATATGCTGAAAGGAGAAGACAAATGATCAATGTTCTGTCTGAAAATTATGCCCCAGCTAAAATTGTTAAAGGATGGAATATGCAGAAGCTGCAACAGGCATATGATAGGTATATGGGAAGAGATGATGAGTGGACCAAGAAATTGGAAGAGAATAGGCATTTGAATGCATTGATAAAGGAAAAGAAAGAAAAGGCAGATAGGGAAATGGTAAAGTTTCTGAAAGAAGAAGAAGAAAGAAGAGAAAAAGCAGCTGCTGAGGCAGCAGAGAAAGCCTTAGAGGATAAGCAGAATGAAGTCAGAAGAAATTCATGGAAAAATCAGATTTCTAAAGACAATGTTATTCCTGACATTCCAAGATTTGATCCAGAGCTGAAAAAGAGAATCAAGATTCTGACTGATAGCAAGGAGATTTCTGAAGGACCAAGAAAGGCTAGAATTATAAATTGGGAAGGAGTAGCAATTGATTATGGTTTCAGAAAAATGATCCTTGAGATCAAGATTGAAAGGGAAAGAGGATTTGATGACCATGTTGGAAGTATGATTGATTTGCTCAGAATCTGTACAAGAGATGATCTTATGGAGTTGTATCAAGTGAGCAGAATCAGGAATAGAAAGAACTCAGAAGCTGTGATTGAAAGACAAATGATGGAGTTATTGCAAAGCATGTTTGAACCAGCAAGCATGTATCACTTATTCTTTCATTGTCATCAAAGGGTTATAACCTGGAGATATTTTGCCAGAGCTGGAGTACACATGGTAGTATTTAACAATGGGCAGGTGATCTACATGTTTGATGATCGACACTATGTGCTGGGAACAGGGCTGCTGAATAGATTGGTTGATTTGAAGTTATCTACAACCATCATTACTGAAGGAGCTTACAGAGCTTTATACATGGTGTTCAATCAACTGCATAAGAGGCAAACGATGAAGGAGAAAGAAGAAGAAAAGAAGGATTGAAACTTGAATCATTACTCTGAATGATCAAGTTTAGGGGGAGATTGTTGAGAACTGAGACACTGATAGATTTGCTCAGAATACAAGTATTGTGCCGCTGTTAGAAGTACAACCACTGTTAGTAGTTGCCACTGCTAGTTAGTAGCTGCCGCTGTCAAGTAGTTTGTCTAACAGTGCCACTGTTAGTATGTAGTTTGTATTTTGTATTAAGTACTCAACCACTGTTGATAATATACGAGTACTACCCCTGTTAGTGACATAGATAACCACTGTTGGTTAGATATAGTTGAATAGAGAGAATTATGGAATAGATATGATTCCTTAATAGTTTGATTCTGTAAAGGACTCTATATGTTATAAATAGAGATCCTGTAAAACTCTAGAGAAGGATGAATTCATTCTAGTTATTAGTTTCAAGGTTGTAAACCCTAACACAAATTGTGTGTTCGTATTATTGTTAATAATATTGAAGCTTTTGATTAGATATTCTGTTATATACAAGTTTGTTCTTCAAGTTATTAATAAACTATTCCGCAAGCTTATTAATAATCATTCAAAGTAATACATACTAAGATCTCTAGCTGGGATCATCACCATGACACTAACCTATTTCCAAGAAATTGACATCCTCCACTTGTTGATTTTCGATCCATGTTCTCACCACCATAGTCACTATCTGTGAAAGCCTTAAGCTCAAAATTTGATCCTTTAGCATACCAAAGTCCCAAATCTGGTTGACCTTTCAAGTATCTAAAGATCCTTTTCACAGCATACAAGTGTGACTGCTTTGGATTGGTTTGGTACCTAGCACAAAGACACACTGCAAACATAATATCAGGCCTAGATGAAGTTAAATACATCAAAGAACCAATCATTGACCTGTACAAGTGCACATCTACTTCTTCTCCCTCAGGGTCAGAATTAAGATGTTTGTGTGCCTCCATAGGAGTGCTAGCTATCTTTACATCTTTATAACCAAATTTATTCAAAATATCCTGCACATACTTCCCTTGGTTAATAAAGATTCCATCTGTCTTCTGTTTAACCTGCAATCCTAAAAAGAAAGTGAGTTCACCCATTGAACTCATCTTGAATTTCTTATGCATTAAGCCCTCAAACTCTTTGCACAATGAATCCCTAGTTGACCCAAAAATAATATCATCAACATAAACCTGTACCAATAATATATCTCTCTGAACCCTCTTGGTAAACAAAGTCTTGTCAATAGTTCCTCTCTTGAATCCATTCTTGAGAAGATACTCAGATAGAGTATCATACCAAGCTCTTGGTGCTTGATGTAACCCATACAAAGCTTTCTTCAATCTGCATACTCTATCTGGATATGTTGGATCTTCAAACCCTGGTGGTTGGCATACATACACCTCATCATCAATTAGACCATGAAGAAAAGCACTCTTCACATCCATTTGATAAACTTTGAAATCCTGATAAGATGCATAAGCTAAAAATAACCTAATAGCTTCTATTCTAGCAACAGGAGCAAAAACATCATCATAATCAATTCCTTCTTCCTGTGTGTACCCCTGTGCTACCAACCTTGCTTTATTCTTTATCACTATTCCTCTTTCATCTCTCTTGTTCTTGAAGATCCACCTTGTGCCTATAGCTTTCTTTCCTTTTGGTAAATCAACTAAATCCCATACATCTTGCAGTTTGAACTGCAACAATTCCTCTTGCATTGACTCTATCCAACTTGGATCTTTGAGAGCTTCCACTGCCTTCTTTGGTTCCATCTGAGAAAGAAAACAAACATATAGTGAAGTATGTAAATCTTCTTCTCTTACATTGGTTTGATGTCTAGTCTGAACAGGAGAGCTTATATCACCAATGACCAAATCCAAGGAATGATCTTTGTGAACCAGATACTTAGATGTGGATGTATCAAGTAATTCTCTTTCCAAATTAGGACCCAAAAGATTATCCATTTCTGATTCTGAAAAAGAATCTCTTTATTCTCTTTCTTTTGAAGGCTTTGGAGTTGCTTCAGAATCTGACAAAGAAGTCCTTTCCAAGACTTGAAATGGAGGACTTTGTTCAAAATACTTTGGAGATTCATGCTCTCCTTCTGAATCATGCTCTGAATCTGTATGAGAACCCTTTGAAGTAAATGGTTGATGATCTGTTGGAGTTGAATCATCTTCATCCTTGTTTGAACCATTTTTGCCAATTGACCCACTTGTATCATCTGAAGATCCATCTTTCTCTTGTTGCTCTGATTGGAATGCTTCTGGAGGATCTGGAGACCAAATAGGAAACAAGACATACTTCAAGTCATCCTTTTTAATCTGACTTGAGCCTGAAAGCCCATCTTCACCTGCATAATTACCTGCATCTGTACCTGCACTAGTAGACAAATCTGGATATATAAAAGCATGGGTTAGTGCATCAATATCAAACAATACTTCTGGACCTTTTCCTTCTACATTTGATGTATTTTCATTAAAGGTCACATCCATGGTCTCATTTATGATCCTAGTTCTTTTATTAAATACTCTATAAGCCTTGCTTTGACTAGAGTATCCAACAAATACAGCCTCATCTACCTTACTCTGAAACTTACCAAGATGATCCCTGGTATTTAAGACAGTACAAGGACATCCAAATGGTTTTAAAAAGCTAACCAAAGGTTTTCTCTTAAAGAATAACTCATAGGGTGTCTTGTTATGAGGTTTAATGATCATAATCCTATTCAAAACATAACAAGCAGTGCTGACTGCCTCTGCCCAAAAGGACATTGAAAGTTTAGCATCTGCTAGCATGCTTCTAGCAGCCTCAATTAGTGTCCTATTCCTCCTTTCAGCTACTCCATTTTGTTGTGGAGTCCTAGGTGCACTAAACTGTCTTTCTATACCTTTCTCCTCACAGAACTTATTCATCTCATGATTCTTAAATTCTGTCCCATTATCACACCTGATGATCTTAACCTTTTGATTAGTTGAATTCTCAATCCTAGTTATGAATGATCTAAGTATTTCACCTGTCTCATCCTTGGTCCTAAGAAAGAATACCCAACTCATTCTTGAATAATCATCAGTTATTACCAAACAGTAAGATTTCTTCCCTTGACTAGCTACATTGGTAGGGCCAAACAAGTCCATATGTAACAGGTGTAAGGGAGTGGTATTAGAATTCACAAGCTTGGTCATATAAGAGGTCTTGTGTTGCTTGCCTTTGAGACAAGCTACACAGTGGTCACTACATTCAAATAACTTTTCAGGTAAGCCTCTCACTAGCTTATTCCTAACAAGTTTATTCATGGTCTTGTAATTCAAGTGACACATCCTCCTATGTCATAGTTCAGATTCAGAAACGGTAGCTTTAGAAATAAGACAGTTAACATTTTGAGATTCCATCTTGTTTAGATCACTACAGTATACATTATCCTTTCTTGGAACTCTCATTAAAATTTTATCTTCAGGTATTTTGAGTTTTTCAGAAAGTATAAGGCATTCTGTGTCAGTGATGTAACACCCCCAAATTTACGGTCTAGCGGAAGCAAGCTTGGGGTGCTACTAATCAAGTAATCAATCACAGAGGATGCAGTGAACGACTCTATATGAGACGTTCGAAAAATGATACGTTACATAAGTATTCAAAAGTACATAAGTGTCGAGTTCGCTAGTAAATTCTATAGATTTTTAATACATAACATCTATTACAAAAGAAACGCATAAAATCTCCAATTGTGTAAATGCATGCGACTCGAGCTAGCAAGCAATTCCTGCTGGGCCATCCTACTGTTGCTGTGTACCTGAGAATGCATCACTAAAAGTGTCAACCAAAAGGTTGGTGAATCTCACAGGTTTGTAGTAAATAGTTGGTTTGAACACATCAAGTAGTAAAAGTGTTTGCACAGTTTTAACCAGGTAGTAAGTAATGATTACACGAATGCAATCCGGTTGATATACATTGCCATGAGCATCATAGTTGTAACACCTCGTCAAAAAGGGTCAAATTTCGCACCATTTTTAAACTTTAAATAATTACCTTTTAAAGATCGAGTGAAATATTTTACTAAAAATACTTACAAAATGATATAAACAAAATCATAGATTTAAAGTAATAAACGTTCAAAAATGTAATTCGCTTTTTATTTAAAACACATTCTAAATTATTCGAAACCGCGCGAAAATAATTTATTAAACATTAAGTTCCAATAATATTTTTATAAAACATTTCGGAAGAATACAAAACAATTTTTAGAATTTAAAATGTTATTTTAAATTACATCGGACAAATTAATCACGGGTATTTTATACTGCGGTTGGAGACCACAGTGTACGAAAATGGGAGCTGAGTTTAACAAAACCCAACCCCCATCTCCTTTCTCATTTCATTTTCTTTTTCTCTTTCACATCTCCACCTCAAACTCTCTCTAAAAATCATCAAACAACCACCACCACCACCGGCCGCCACCACCGCCGGCCACAGCCGCCGCCGCCGTCGCCGGACCTCACCACCGTCACCAACATCATCATCAAGCAACATCATCATCATCTTCATCACGATTCATCATCATCATCTCCATTTTTGGATCTCATTTTCATTTGGTATGAAAACCTTCGATCTCTCTCTATTTTCATGTTAATATCACCTTATACATCATATATTATCATTATATAAGTTTATCATTGTCAAATCTGTGATTTTGAGGCTCGATCCATGATTTTTGGTGAAAACCCGTCGAGCAGGCGATAGTGTCGCCCACAGACCAAAAACAGTATATGCGTCACTAAGTGTCGCTATGTCCACAAGTCGCCCTATAGCGTCACTACCTAAGTGCCGCTATCACACTTATACCGTCACTTCTATAGTGACGCGGTCATATAACCTTCGGCAGAAACAGGCGACACTTCTCAAGTGTCGCTATCTTCAGCAGAAACCACAACTTTCGGTAGAAACGTACTGCGTCACTAAGCTTTCTGCGTCACTTCCTAAGTGACGCTATATGCGTCACTAAACCTATAGCGACACTTCCGAAGTGTCGCTAAATGTCTGAAATTTCCTAATCTTTGAGTCACTTGTCTAGTGACGCCCATAACCAACCAGTGACGCATGAAGTGTCGCTATTATCAGTTTTTGAACTAAAAACTCACTTTTAAAATGTCCAACTTATCCGGAAACATATACGCAATTATATACGAACCGAAACGCGTTTAAACGAGGTTATTTATACGAGAAACACTATAATTATATTTTCAAAATATAATTCCAATACGTTGCGAACGAACCGAACTTCCTTACAAACTTTGAAACGTAAACGCGTGTCAAACACATTGAGTACGATTTAACCGATTAAGCAAACGAATTGAATAATTTATGCCTATGTACTTATACGGAACCTCACGTGTTTAGGACACTAGAAGGTCTTCATTTCACACGCGCGTAACTTAGGGTTGCTAGCTCTCCAGGTGAGTTCATAACCCCACTCTTTTACTGTTTTCAACTGATTTCGGGGTGGGAATGCATACTCCTGTTTTACTACTTTCCACTGTATAAATCTTTACAAACGTTTTACAATAGTTTATGGTAACGGTGTTAGATTACGACAGCTACGAACCACTTGACCATACTTAGAGATATTAAGTACGACCGTTTCAGAAATACCTAGAATTATATTACATATGATATCTAGGGAGTAACCGCCTCACTACATCAGTGACTTGCTAAGTACTAGTAACGACTAGTGGACTTATGAACACCAACTAGAGGCACCGACATGCTAGTTTAGCGTTGACTACCCTTAAGAACTAGCGGATGACTTTGACTAAGTACTGTAAGTACTTCCCGACAATTAAGTGACGTATTAACGTACTTTGACTTTACACATTACTTTGGACAAACTAGGTGACGTAGACACGTACCTAACAGATGATTATGACTTACCCCTATGCCTAGATGACATCCTTACTTTCTGGTATAATTGTGACGACTCTGGCTTGGAGTTACTGGGCCAGGGATGGTCCCCCGGCAGCAGGGAGTTACCCAAAAACCGGGGGGTGTCACATAACAACTTGCGGTGCTGTTGAGTACCTGTAACACTTTTCTAGCCTTGGGCTAAACTTTCATGCGGGTATGTTGCGAACGTACCAAACCAACGCATCGTCGCCTTCGGGGGACCACGGACGCTGTCACTATATGTGAAGCAACGATACCACGGTGGGTGGTACAACTGACTTACGAGCTGGATGCTCACGATACCACGGTGGGTGGTACAACCGACTTACGAGCTGTGGGCTCACGATACCACGGTGGGTGGTATAACTTACTTACGAGCTGAATGCTCACACTCAGCAACGGACCGACGAACTATTACAGTCGGGGTCGTTGGCTCGGCATATGAATTTATACTCTATCGTAGTTCTACGGAACTGCACGGTTACTCATACTCAGCATATAGCTATATGCTTTACTTACTCTTAGCACGAACCTACGCACTTTTACGGTAGGGGTCGTTGACTCGATAACTGATATATTTATTTAAACGTGGTCCTGCGGGACGTAACTTGACGTATCCTTTGGGGGATACCCATTACCATCACTGTAGGTGATTACTAGATAACTTACGAGTCGGAGACTCAGGAAATTACGAGCTTTTGCTCACTTGACTGTTATTACCAACCGTACCGATATGACACGATCACAAAACAGATAACTTGATCACGTTGCCGGGGTGCAACCTTTCATGCCAGGTGGCATTGTGACTTACTAGTACATGTAGTACTAATACTTGGAACCGTGTGAATTAACTGTACCATATTGCCGGGGAGCAATACCGTCTGTCTACGGACTTTCTTGTTTGATTTCTTTCGACCAGTAGTACGACAGTTAGTCATCTTACGCTACACCCGTATACATATTGCCAGGTGGCAATAACTTACCTGATAACACACCCACTGGGAATTGGTTCCCTTTTCTTGACTAGAAACCTATTGATTAGGTTCACCTGTTTACCATAAATTTCTCACAATTACCTCGAGGGGCAATCATTACTATTTAAACTATTAAACTTGATTTACATTTCTGAATAAAATACATATTTCTTGAACTAATTGTTATTACAAATTACTTGTGAACTCACCAGCTTTCCAGCTGACCTTTTTAGTGTGCATTCTCAGGTACACTGCAATAGTAGGATTGGCCTACAGGAATTCTAGCTTGAGTCGCACGTTTTGACAATTGGATGTCTCTGCATAATTTAGTATTATCAGTTATGTATCGAAAGTATTTTGCGAACTCGCAACTTGTATACATTTTATTTTGAGAAATGTAATAACTATTTTCAAACGTCTCATTTAGAGTCGTTCATTATGTATCTTATGCTGTGATATTTGATTTGGTAACACCCGACCCGATCGCTTCCGCAACCCGAAATATGAGGGTGTTACAGATTGGTATCAGAGCCTAAGGTTGTAGTGAACTAGGTTGCATTTAGTGGGCCTAGACTATGACCATTAGGCAGTATTCCTTATTAGGTATAACTAGTTCAGGGATTACATCATACGAACTTAATTTAACATAGCGTAGCTAACTATGTACAATTAAGCAAGGATGATGTAAGATCTGAAAGGGGTTATACTGAAACAGGAATGCAGTAGTTGACTCTGATTGTTATTTGTTACTTGCTAGACACCCTAGGCTATTATATGTACTGTAGGTATATATGAATAGGCCTTACGTGTATACTGTTTCTGCATATCTATATACATGTATGTATGATTATACCTGACGTGATTCCGCTGTACTACTGATACATACACTCGGAGTGGCATATCGCCAACTTCCCAACCTTTACGACTTGATCTCAAATTGTGACCAGGTTGGTCACGACTGGCTAGTATTGCGAGAGATACTCGTAATGACTAAGTCCACGAATTACTTTCGAACTTACTATCGGCCTGAGGGCTACTCTTGAACAACACCCAGCACGTGGTGCTGCAATTACTCAGTATGTTAATACTACAACTGGCACGTTGGTGCTATGCTCACAGTACTCGGGTACTGCAATTTCGGTGCTTTGGGCACTACGAACATGTGGCACGTGGTGCCGCATCGTGCTTGGGGCACAATACTACTTCAGCACGTGGTGCTGTAACTTAGGATAACCAAGTACTACTTTTACTATACAATAGGAAATTACATTACAGTGCTGATGGCACTACATTACATTACAGGGTTACTGTGTTTTAGTACTTAGGGTACTACGCACCAACTGATAGACTTACAACTACCGTACACTAGTATCACACAATAGTCAGTTAGACTAGATACCATACCATAGCCTTGGTAGATTACTTTAAGGCATACGTGAACAACTAATATACATACAACGAAACTAAAAGTCTGAGAACTTTCGAACACATACTATTTTTACATACCAATGAAATAGACATAATTCTCGAATAAAGAACTTACCGTTAACGTTTCATTCTTGTTTAAGAATCATGCCGCCTAAACGACAAACCTACACACAAGCAGAACGTGACCAATACGCTGAGCAAAGAGTAGCTGAAGCTCTAGCTGCACAAAACCTTACGCGCCTCTGCACCTATAAAGAATTTCTGAATTGTGACCCGCCAATCTTTGTTGGTACTGAAGGAGCTGTCGGACTGATCCAATGGATCGAAAGGATGGAAGCTGTATTCCGCATTTGCAACTGCCCTGATGGATACAAAGTCAAATACTCCACCTACACCCTTCGAGATAATGCTCTAACCTGGTGGAATGCTCACGCCCAGACCGTAGGGGTTGACACCGCCTATGAACTTTCTTGGGAGGAATTGAAACGACTGATGAGGGACGAATATTGTCCTAGCGAGGAACTGCACCGACTTGAGAATGAACTCTGGCATCTTACCGTGAAAAACAACGACATCATGACCTATACCAATCGTTTTCACCGACTGGCACTCCTTTGCCCGTCTCTAGTGAACCCAGAAAGCAAACGAATCGAACAATACATCGAAGGACTTCCGGCACAAATCGCGGACATGGTCATCTCCTCTAAACCCAACACTATTCGCGACGCCGTTCGCATGGCCCACAACCTCATGGCACGGGTGGTTCAACGCGGGACCCCCACAACTGAAAACCATACACAAAAATGGAATGGCGATTCCGGCACTAGTCATAATCCAACAAATCAACCCGAACCCTTGAAATCTTACCCTTCTGAATACAAAGGAAAGCGGGGCTATGCGGGGGATAAGCCCTTTTGTCACAACTGTAAACGTCATCACTCTGGCCCTTGTGGCCTACCATGCGAGAGATGCCAACGATTCGGACACCAAATTCAGGACTGTAGAGTTCCTGCAAATCCCGACGGACAACAAACGTGTTTCAAATGTAACGCTCCTGGACATTTCAAGAAAGATTGCCCAAATCAGAAACGAAAAATCCTCATGATGAACTCCGGAGGGACCGGACGAAACCGCGGCAATAACACGGGTATGTCCTTATTCGATACTAAACCTTCAAATTAGACACAACGTTTCGATCAACGGGAAGGTCAATACCAAAAATAATACCGAATACATGAATTAGTACCGACTACATGAATTGAGTCAAACATAAAAACTAGAATTTGCTTTCAGCCGATTAACCGACTGAACGTACACAAACCACCTAGTCCTAATAGGACTACTCGCCGAACAGTCACGTTGTGACAACTATCTAGTCCCGAATGGACTACAATGTAAACGGTTCCTTAGCAACCACAACTTAAACATGTAAACAATATAGTCAGAATGTGACTACAACGATAAACCGCGACACAGTCATGGATTGACTGCCCTTCAACCCCATTATAAGACATGATATATCTAAAACCTACTCGACAAACAACATGTACGTACATTGCTCCCCAGACCCCACACGACCACGACCCTACTTTAAATTTCGGGACGAAATTTTATTAACAGGGGGAGAATGTAACACCTCGTCAAAAAGGGTCAAATTTCGCACCATTTTTAAACTTTAAATAATTACCTTTTAAAGATCGAGTGAAATATTTTACTAAAAATACTTACAAAATGATATAAACAAAATCATAGATTTAAAGTAATAAACGTTCAAAAATGTAATTCGCTTTTTATTTAAAACACATTCTAAATTATTCGAAACCGCGCGAAAATAATTTATTAAACATTAAGTTCCAATAATATTTTTATAAAACATTTCGGAAGAATACAAAACAATTTTTAGAATTTAAAATGTTATTTTAAATTACATCGGACAAATTAATCACGGGTATTTTGTACTGCGGTTGGAGACCACAGTGTACGAAAATGGGAGCTGAGTTTAACAAAACCCAACCCCCATCTCCTTTCTCATTTCATTTTCTTTTTCTCTTTCACATCTCCACCTCAAACTCTCTCTAAAAATCATCAAACAACCACCACCACCACCGGCCGCCACCACCGCCGGCCACAGCCGCCGCCGCCGTCGCCGGACCTCACCACCGTCACCAACATCATCATCAAGCAACATCATCATCATCTTCATCACGATTCATCATCATCATCTCCATTTTTGGATCTCATTTTCATTTGGTATGAAAACCTTCGATCTCTCTCTATTTTCATGTTAATATCACCTTATACATCATATATTATCATTATATAAGTTTATCATTGTCAAATCTGTGATTTTGAGGCTCGATCCATGATTTTTGGTGAAAACCCGTCGAGCAGGCGACAGTGTCGCCCACAGACCAAAAACAGTATATGCGTCACTAAGTGTCGCTATGTCCACAAGTCGCCCTATAGCGTCACTACCTAAGTGCCGCTATCACACTTATACCGTCACTTCTATAGTGACGCGGTCATATAACCTTCGGCAGAAACAGGCGACACTTCTCAAGTGTCGCTATCTTCAGCAGAAACCACAACTTTCGGTAGAAACGTACTGCGTCACTAAGCTTTCTGCGTCACTTCCTAAGTGACGCTATATGCGTCACTAAACCTATAGCGACACTTCCGAAGTGTCGCTAAATGTCTGAAATTTCCTAATCTTTGAGTCACTTGTCTAGTGACGCCCATAACCAACCAGTGACGCATGAAGTGTCGCTATTATCAGTTTTTGAACTAAAAACTCACTTTTAAAATGTCCAACTTATCCGGAAACATATACGCAATTATATACGAACCGAAACGCGTTTAAACGAGGTTATTTATACGAGAAACACTATAATTATATTTTCAAAATATAATTCCAATACGTTGCGAACGAACCGAACTTCCTTACAAACTTTGAAACGTAAACGCGTGTCAAACACATTGAGTACGATTTAACCGATTAAGCAAACGAATTGAATAATTTATGCCTATGTACTTATACGGAACCTCACGTGTTTAGGACACTAGGAGGTCTTCATTTCACACGCGCGTAACTTAGGGTTGCTAGCTCTCCAGGTGAGTTCATAACCCCACTCTTTTACTGTTTTCAACTGATTTCGGGGTGGGAATGCATACTCCTGTTTTACTACTTTCCACTGTATAAATCTTTACAAACGTTTTACAATAGTTTATGGTAACGGTGTTAGATTACGACAGCTACGAACCACTTGACCATACTTAGAGATATTAAGTACGACCGTTTCAGAAATACCTAGAATTATATTACATATGATATCTAGGGAGTAACCGCCTCACTACATCAGTGACTTGCTAAGTACTAGTAACGACTAGTGGACTTATGAACACCAACTAGAGGCACCGACATGCTAGTTTAGCGTTGACTACCCTTAAGAACTAGCGGATGACTTTGACTAAGTACTGTAAGTACTTCCCGACAATTAAGTGACGTATTAACGTACTTTGACTTTACACATTACTTTGGACAAACTAGGTGACGTAGACACGTACCTAACAGATGATTATGACTTACCCCTATGCCTAGATGACATCCTTACTTTCTGGTATAATTGTGACGACTCTGGCTTGGAGTTACTGGGCCAGGGATGGTCCCCCGGCAGCAGGGAGTTACCCAAAAACCGGGGGGTGTCACATAACAACTTGCGGTGCTGTTGAGTACCTGTAACACTTTTCTAGCCTTGGGCTAAACTTTCATGCGGGTATGTTGCGAACGTACCAAACCAACGCATCGTCGCCTTCAGGGGACCACGGACGCTGTCACTATATGTGAAGCAACGATACCACGGTGGGTGGTACAACTGACTTACGAGCTGGATGCTCACGATACCACGGTGGGTGGTACAACCGACTTACGAGCTGTGGGCTCACGATACCACGGTGGGTGGTACAACTTACTTACGAGCTGAATGCTCACACTCAGCAACGGACCGACGAACTATTACAGTCGGGGTCGTTGGCTCGGCATATGAATTTATACTCTATCGTAGTTCTACGGAACTGCACGGTTACTCATACTCAGCATATAGCTATATGCTTTACTTACTCTTAGCACGGACCTACGCACTTTTATGGTAGGGGTCGTTGACTCGATAACTGATATATTTATTTAAACGTGGTCCTGCGGGACGTAACTTGACGTATCCTTTGGGGGATACCCATTACCATCACTGTAGGTGATTACTAGATAACTTACGAGTCGGAGACTCAGGAAATTACGAGCTTTTGCTCACTTGACTGTTATTACCAACCGTACCGATATGACACGATCACAAAACAGATAACTTGATCACGTTGCCGGGGTGCAACCTTTCATGCCAGGTGGCATTGTGACTTACTAGTACATGTAGTACTAATACTTGGAACCGTGTGAATTAACTGTACCATATTGCCGGGGAGCAATACCGTCTGTCTACGGACTTTCTTGTTTGATTTCTTTCGACCAGTAGTACGACAGTTAGTCATCTTACGCTACACCCGTATACATATTGCCAGGTGGCAATAACTTACCTGATAACACACCCACTGGGAATTGGTTCCCTTTTCTTGACTAGAAACCTATTGATTAGGTTCACCTGTTTACCATAAATTTCTCACAATTACCTCGAGGGGCAATCATTACTATTTAAACTATTAAACTTGATTTACATTTCTGAATAAAATACATATTTCTTGAACTAATTGTTATTACAAATTACTTGTGAACTCACCAGCTTTCCAGCTGACCTTTTTAGTGTGCATTCTCAGGTACACTGCAATAGTAGGATTGGCCTACAGGAATTCTAGCTTGAGTCGCACGTTTTGACAATTGGATGTCTCTGCATAATTTAGTATTATCAGTTATGTATCGAAAGTATTTTGCGAACTCGCAACTTGTATACATTTTATTTTGAGAAATGTAATAACTATTTTCAAACGTCTCATTTAGAGTCGTTCATTATGTATCTTATGCTGTGATATTTGATTTGGTAACACCCGACCCGATCGCTTCCGCAACCCGAAATATGAGGGTGTTACAATAGTCGAAGCTTAACACGTCAGTAAAGTACAATCAAGTACAAGTAAGTTGCCCCCGTGAGTGCTAATCCAAAAACACTCAGAAGTAACGAGTAAGAAACGCCCGTTTATACAGTACGGTTCGTGGTAGTGCGTGCTACCCCGGGCGGGGATTGTCAGTCCCATATGGATCCATATACTAAAACTCGCGCTTATCCTATAATTAACAACTATGATTCAGAGGCCTTCAGTGGATAACTCATGCAATTTAGTATATCAGTAAGTCTGTAAGTCTGTCTGGTTTGTATAGTCTGTAAAGTCTGTACATGTGTTCAAGTAAAACAAGTAATGCATCTCACCCCTGAGTAAAAACAGTAAAATTAGGGGCTGTGAGACTCACCTGAGCCTAGTAAGTACGTATGGAAATCAAGCAAGTAACGCGGATGTAAGTCCGTATGTAAGTCGGTTCTCAGAACCCTGCAACCTTCTGGCGTCCGAAACGCACAAGGTCGAAAGTAAACAAGTAAATAAGTTGGTGTCTTGAAAGATCACCCATGCTAGTTATCCACTCAACTAGTTAATGTCCAATGTTTGTTTGTTCAGTATTTCGTTTGTAGTTTGAAAACACGTATGGCCCGTTGGTGACGGTTTTGAAATAATAATCCAAGTATTATTATTATATATATCTCGTGGTGTCATATCCTTGTAAGGTATATTCGTAAGTCTGTCATTTGTATCGCAATGTGAAAGTGTTTTTCGAAAGTAGGTTCGAGCGAGTGTAAGCTCGTATAAGTGTGAGTGTAATCTCATATGTCTGTAGTGTATACTTTTCAAAG
Organism: Helichrysum umbraculigerum; assembly: GCA_949592205.1. Taxonomy (NCBI): domain Eukaryota; kingdom Viridiplantae; phylum Streptophyta; class Magnoliopsida; order Asterales; family Asteraceae; genus Helichrysum; species Helichrysum umbraculigerum. Next base: position 198,953,689 of record CATIUR010000001.1, on the reverse strand, counting down.
TATAAGTGTTTGTATGTCCCGGTATTATCATATAAAGTTCGGTTGTGTTTGTCCCGTACCTAGGATCTAACAGAACCGAGTCACTCAATCGTTTGCGGAATCAACGATTAAGTTATAACACGAACACAATGAATAATCAAACACAATAGAATAAGAACAAAACGCTTGTATATTGATTATAACCGATCAGATTACAGGTGGATTCGACTAATTGCGTTTAGGGTTTCGTCAACCCTAAAACAGAAAACGTAAAACGTTTATATACAAAATCTGGCACCTGCGACGTCGCACACGACGTCGCAGGCCCAAGCCCATGCGACGTTGACTACGTCGCAGGCCCAATACCTGACGTCGCACCTGCGACGTTACGCACAACGTCGCAGGAATCAGGAAACTCAAATCTAATTACAAAACACGAGCTAGACCAACTGACAGACATAAACATGTACCAACAAGCTCCCCCGTGTCTTCAGCTTGGTCTTCAAAAATCTTCTTTAAACCCAGCCCGCAGGAAATTGGCCGTCAACATGAATTCCATTAGCCACACAAACAGTAACAACATTGTAAAACTGCTAGGCTAAACGTCTGTTGAACTCATTCTTCTGACCAACACGAATCCGATCATCATAGAGTTTTCTTAAATCTTTTTCATGAAAATTAATCAAACTCATCGGATCATACAGTCTAAACGTTGCTTGCTTCAAATTCCATATACCTCCAACTTCTGGCCACGGTTCTGAATCTGGTACAAAAGTGATAACCGCTTCACCAGTCTGTGAATCAAGTTCCCATTTTACAAGTCTTCTCAGAAAATAATAAGGAACTGGTTCCAGAGGTATCTCAGTCAAATAGTTAGCAGGCGGATAGTGAATTTTAACCATAGGCTTCCAGGTGACTGGATCAATCTTCTTTTTCCACGTATACCGAGTGCCCAACGTCGGTTTCAATTTAGAATATGTCTTCGATAACACTTCCCGACGTAAATTTCTCTGAATGAACTCAGCATAATCATTTTCGAACGGATTAATCAATTTAAGCTGAGCTAATTGATTAATCTCTCCTTTTGGCAACGTACTTAATCTATCAAAACGCATTCTAAAGTACTGAACTCCATCTTCTCTCTTAATCATAAAAAGATTCCTCTGACACTTCCAGCTTTTAATAACTCCGGTATAATTTCGACTAACCCGGTACACTTGACATTTAACTGGAATAGGAACTGGATTTCGTCCCTTAGGCCACCATTTCTTATTTCTTTCTCTCTTTTCTTCAGCAGTTAATTTCTTCTTAGGAATATCAGAAGATTCAGTTTCCGGAACTGCTGAGTCCGGTGCCTGTGTCTCTGGAGCTGGAGTTGCAGCAGAACTTGATTCTCCATGTTGAGCTTTAGCTGGCATCTCATCTTCACTTGAATCAGATTCTATAATCGGTGCACCATCGTAAGCTTCTCCAGATTGTGCATCATCATACGTTTCATCTGAATTCAACTGTTCTTCTTCAATCGAAACATCCTCATTCATCTCAAAAACATTCTCCGTTTCTTCCTCAGAGCCAACTCCACTGGCCATTCTCTGAATAAACGATAAGTCAGCGAATGAATAGTCAACAGCCAGCGGTCTCGGTTACCCTGGAATATCATCAACACAAAAGTAATCCAAAACAGAAATATTTTCATTAACAGTTTCAAGTACAGGGTTGGGATTTACAGACGCAGGTTCACTTGACTCTAAAGTGGGTATCCCAGACCCAGACTCCCCCGAGGCAAGTAACCTGCCTTCCAAAACATTAACTCTATGCTTCGTTTCCTCAAGCTCCTTAGACTGAACCTCGATCAGTGCAGACTGCTCAGCAATCTTTTCATCTTGAGCCTCCAGCTTTTGCTTCATCTTCTGCATATCATCCAACATCTTTTGCATAAAAGCTGGTGTCGGTTGAATCTCAAAAGCATCTTGAGGTGTCGGGTTAACAGGAGCTCTGGAGGAAGTAGATTGACGAGAACGACGACGACGACGAGGCTCAAAGTCTACATCCTCAGGATCATCACCGTCTCGAATACGTTTGCCAGTATTCTTTGGAACATACACACGCCCCTGTTTCAAACGACGCTGAATTCTTTTGTACCTCTGAGAAAACTGACGTCGAATTGTTTCCATCTGAGACGGGTGCGAGACCGCACCATCAGAATCCGAAGGCGTTGGCCCGCCATCATCAGGTTGTTGAACAGGATTTTCTTCAGAATCAGATCCTTCGACTGTATGGTGAGAAGCTGAATCGTCCGAATCAACATGTCCAAATTGCTCAATATTCTCCAAAAGAGCATTCACATGCTCCCCCGCAGCTTGAACAGGAACGTGCACAAGCGGTTGCTGCGGTTGCTGTGGTGCCAGAATGTCCATATACTGAGGTTCCGGTGGTGCTACGTAATGCTCATCCACAATAGCACCAAATAAGGAAACATCCCTTGGTGCCCCAACCCCTTTCTCATACCCTGCACAAATGGTAAAGATCCGACTCATCATCGGTGAAATCTTTAGTTTCTGATCAATATCACCCTGTGCCTGAAGATCTGGATGATGACGATTGATGTGCAATTGAACAAATCTCGGATATAATACCCATTTCTGATCCCCGGCGTTTGCATTGTCGACCATAGCCTTGAAGATAAAACCCGAGAAGTTGAACGGCTTGTTGTACACTAAAGCCAACATGGCAGAAGCCAAACTTCGGCTCATACCATCCGTTCCACCTTTCCTATTGCCCAAACAAACGATAATCACGTGCATCAAATATCTCCAAACACGTGTGAGATTCGCTTTCCTATACTGATCAGTGGGAATCCCTGGATATCCAATCCTTTGCATAGCCCCTGCGACGAAATTTGGATCAAAACTAACAGGCATATCTGGTTGATCGTTCAGCTGAAGAAGCTCCCTAATGCTCTGTTCAGTAATTGTGATCTCAGTGTTAAGAACTGTAGAGACCAGTCGTCGAACGTTGTTATCAGTAACAACGTTTGTGTTTCTCCAGAAAGGGTTGATCAGATTTCCAAAAACCACAGTGTTATCGGAAATGGCGTGGAATACCCTTGAGCGTCTCAAAAATGCAATCATTTGTCGATACGGTGCAGCTTTATCAGAAGTATCATCAAGGTAAGCAGCAGTATTGTGACGCGCTTCGAAAACAAGAGCCATAGCTGCAAAAAAGAAATATAATATATATTCTCGAAAAGCGTTAGAATAAACAAAATATACCAAACTTGTCACAAACGAAAGGTTTCATTGATATGTTAAATAAGTACATAGTTACAAATAAACATATCAAATCCTAAACCCTAAACCCTAAACTTAAACCTAGACCAAAGATCCTGATTAAATAAATACAGCCAAAATTCAAGACAAGGTCAGGCTAAAATCCAAGACAGGGATGGTATCCCACCAGACCAGAAGGCCGAGATCCAGGATAATGAAGGAATTCCTCCAGACCAGAAAACCAAGATTCAGGACAAAGAGAGAATTCCACCGGATCATCAACCAACGGAGACAAAAATGGTCATATCTAAGTGACCAGATACAAACTTTAAGGCGCATGACCACCAGAAAGCACAAAAAAATCCACGACCGAAAGAGGATCCTTCTAGCCGCGGACGGGCGAGTGGTGACACTCTTTGGGCAGAAGCAGTGAACACAGTCTTTCTGATTCAGCGAGGAACTGAAAGAAATCGCCTGCCATTGCTGGACAGAATTTAACAGTCAGAAAAACGCAACATTTGGTTTGTAACAAAAATTGTCATTTTCCTGTAAGTAGCGACGTAGCTTATGACGTCGCATCTCAGATAGCGACGTAGTAAGGGACGTCGCAGGAAATCAGAATAATAACAATAGTGACGTAGCCCGTGACGTCGCACAAAATTCGAGCGACGTTAAAGGGGACGTCGCATTTTGCTATTTATTGTGAATTTAATCACATTAATAAAAGTAGCGACGTAGTGAGGGACGTCGCGTAGGACGTCGCAGTAAAAGGCGACGTAGGGAAGGGCAACGTAGGCAAGTAAGAATAACTAATTAGAGCGACGTAGGCCACGACGTCGCAGCGTACGTCGCACTGACGAACAGTCGTCCCCAACCCAGAAACCTAACTTTCGAATTTAGGGGTTTTCAAAACAAAACACACCACAAGGTGCGGCTTTAAACGATGATCACGAAAACATAATTTATACGATGTTTATCACACATTTACACAGGTAATTTGTCCCAAACCCGAAACCCTCCGCAACCGCTATATATTTATAACAATTAAACGAAATATACACGGTGAAAAGAGGTAAAAATGGTACCTAAGTGTGCGGAATAACGAGTAGATCAAAGGTACGTGAATGAATCGGAATGAAAACGGCTACAGATCACAAAGATGCTCGAAAAAATGCTACGTCGCAAATCGCCAAATGGTACGTCGCAGGCTACGTCGCATGTGAATATTGAATAGTGTGACGTGTTACGTCGCGGTTGAGACTATATATAGTCTAACCCTATGTGCGACGTAGGCTGGGACGTCGCATGCGACGGCGAGTGGTACGTCGCATAGAGCAGTCAGGATGTGATTTGAGTCGATTTTGTAATTTTCAAGAACCGTTTACTCGTTATTTTAGCAAATAATATCTAAATGACTCGTGACTTGGGAAAAATAACTTAGAATAAAAATAAAGCATAAAATGAAATAAGTAAACCAAAAATTCTTTTTGGTATTTTCTTTAATATCACAAAAAGTAAAAATATGACAAAATAAAATTACTAACACTCTATTTTTAGTGACGGAGTTGTTTTGTCTGATCAGAGATCATATCGGAATAACATGCATTTATTAGGAATAGTAAGTGTTATTTCGATCATCAGTATATTTGTCCACTTTAAATTTACGTGGCACATTTAAAACACCTTTTATAAAAATTATTTCAAGACGATTATTGGTATTTTTTGTCCACCTAAACATGTAACATCCGTAGTTGTGAGCTAACCTTTATTGTTAGTATGAATATTAATTTTGTGAAACCTATTATATGATATACTGATAAACTTTAGTAAGACACAAAACACTGCATATTTACGCAAGGTAGAGATTACAAGACCAAGTATTCTCGGCTCTCTTGTAACATACACTTGCCCTTCAAATTTTGGCATACATCAAACCAACTATGAAGATACTAGTGGCCCCAGATCTGTACTTAGTACAACAGAGGGTCCCTTAGTATGAACATAACAAGTTTGAGACTATTTGCATAACTAATGGATTCAGGTCTGTACGAGAGTACAACAATAGTCACCATTAGTTAGGCGAATAACCATATTATTACTATATGCCAATTTAACATTTACATACTAATTATGACAGTGTATGACAGTACTTCCATTTATCAATTAAGACTTATGTCATACATCATATAACAATTTTTACAAAATAATAGACAAGTTTTAATATTACTTCTTACTTACTCACAAACCGGTGTGTATCATGCCTACCAATACATCGTGTGATGAAGATAATTTAAATAGAAACCGTTTTAAGTGTGTCAGATAAACCTACTGACACATCCAAGATAAACCTTAAAATTCCATTTTGTGCATGTCACCCGATGTACTATCATATCCCAAGTTGTTTACAGACACAACTTCAACGTCTATTTTAAAAATGTTGCAACCTCGCGTTTTCTTTAATACTAAAGAGTATAAAGAGTGGTTGTTGCCATTATTATTATTATTATTATTATTTTTTAAATTGAATTTAAAAACTTAAAAATCCAAGTCACAAATCATTTCTTTGACTGAAAGAACCTTAAACCTATCAGATTGACCAGTTCAATAAAACGTGATCGCAAAAAGGCTTTTGTGAAAAGGTCCGCACACTGCTTAAGGGTCTCTATATGTACGACATCTATAAGGTGTTTCTCAAAGCAATCCCGTATGAAGTGAAACCTAAGTTCAATATGTTTGGTCTTAGAGTGCTGTACGGGATTGTGTGTTATAGATATAGCAGCTGTATTATCAATGTAAATAGGAGTCATAGAGAGATTGAACCCGTAATCACGCAGCTGATGCTGAATCCAGAGAACTTGAGAACAGCAACTTGCAGCAGCAACATACTCGGCTTCAGCTGTGGAAATAGCAACCGCAGTCTGCTTTTTGCACTGCCAAGAAACTAAGCGCGATCCAAGGAACTGACATCCTCCAGTAGTTGACTTCATATCTACCTTGCAGCCACCAAGATCCGAATCCGAATAGGCAGTTAACTCGAAGTTTTTCTCGTTTGAATACCATAAACCCAGAGATGGCCTAAAAGCTAGATATCCAAAAATGCGTTTTACTACCTTCATATGAGACACCTTCGGATTTGCTTGAAATCGTGAGCAGAGTGAAACGGCAAACACTATATCTGGTCTTGAGGCAGGCAGGTACATGAGAGAGCCTATCATTGAGCGATAGTCTTTCTCCTTGCAATCTTCATCGTCCTCATTAGGTCCAAGATTGTGTCTTGCTTCAATTGGAGTGCCGTAGTGTTTACAGTTGAGCAATTCATACCGCTTTAACATGTCAGTGACATATTTTGACTGGTGGATATAAATTCCATTGTCAGATTGCTCAACCTGTAGTCCCAGAAAGAACGTGAGTTCCCCCATAGCACTCATTTCAAACTCAGATTTCATCAGTCTTTCAAAATCCTTACACAACTGATCATTAGTTGATCCAAAAATTATGTCGTCCACATAGACCTGCACAAGTAACAAATCCGCTCATTCCCGTTTGATGAAAAGCGTGCTATCAATCTGTCCTCTGTCAAAACCATTCTTTAGCAAGTACTTGGCAAGTCGCTCATACCAAAGTCGAGGAGATTGATGAAGACCATACAAAGCTTTCTTCAGCTTGCAAACATGATTAGGATGCTTTGGGTCTTCAAAACCAGGAGGCTGACACACATAAATCACTGCGTCAACATCTCCGTATAGAAAAGCACACTTTACGTCAAGTTGATACACGCGGAATCCTTTAAAAGAAGCATAGGCTAGAAAAATCCGAATCGATTCCAAACGAGCGACAGGAGCGAAAACTTCATCATAGTCAATACCTTCTAGTTGACTATATCCTTGAACTACCAGACGGGCTTTATTTCAAATAACCGCCCCACAATCATCCATTTTGTTACGGTAAACCCAACGAGTACCCGTCAAGTGAGCACCCTTGGGTAGAGGAACAATTTCCCAAACATTCATCTTGTTTATTTGCTGTAGTTCCTCCTGCATAGCCTCAACCCAAGATGGATCCTTTAAATCTTGTTCAACCTTTTTAGGTTCAATTTGAGACAAATGACATGAATCGATATGAGCAATAAGTCCCAAAAGCTGCTGAACTGAAGTCTGCTTTGCTTGTTGTCGTGTTTGAACAGATGCATGAGGATCACCAATGATATTATCAATGGGGTGATCATTATGTATACGAGTTTCTGGTATGGCAGATGGCACAACGTCCACACCCAGATTGTTCAAATCTCCCTCAGTTTCGGGAGTAGCAGCAGACTCAGAAAAGGCTAACTCTTCTTCTTCCCCTTCATGTTCAGAAGTATATAAGTGAGAGTAGGCCATTGTTTCTTCCAATTCATCTTCTTCTTGAGGTTCCTCTAAAGGAGGCATGTTTGGATCATATGGAAGCTCCTTTGTGTAGTTATAAACTGTTTTAGAAGGAGCAGCCGAAGATGGTGGAGTAGGAGATGGTGTAGTTGGTGGTGATTTGGGTGTTGGTTGTGGTTGTGTGGGTGTTGTTTGTGAAGGTGTAGGTGTAGTTTGTGGAGGTGTAGGATTAGTCGGTGGAGGTGCGGGTGTTGCATTGGGAGATGGGTCGGATGGTTTATTATTAACAGGTGTATCTTGAATAAGATCAAGTTCATGAAGTATAGAAACCAATTCTTCCGTATCATCCTCTTCCGGAATATTGAAAGAGTTGAAGAGGTTTCCATAGTTGAAAAACCAATCCGGACCCGTTCCTTGAGGAGGTTCCGTATACCTTAAACATTTCATTTCAAAATGTTCCTCAATCTGATTCGTTGATTTGTTAAAGACTCTTTTGTTCGGAGAGTTGACTGAATATCCAAGAAAAATCCCTTCAACAGCTTTATCACCAAACTTAGAGACCTTATCTTTTGTAATCATGATCAGGCATGGACACCCAAATGGTTCTAGGAACTGCAGATTTGGCTTATGGTTATTGAAAAGTTCATAACACGTTTTGTTCTTTTTCTTAACCGTGAGTACTCTGTTGAGAACATAACAGGCAGTATTAACTGCCTCAGCCCAGAAGATGATTGGTAACTTGGAGTCAGCTAACATAGTCCGAGCTGTCTCGATGATTGTCATGTTCTTCCTTTCTGCAACTCCATTCTGTTGTGGAGTCCTCAGAGCACTAAATTGATGCTCAATACCTCTTGTAGCACAAAACAATTCGAGAGTTGAGTTCTTGAATTCAGTTCCATTGTCGCTTCGTATCCTTTTCACCTTCAAGTTGCACAGATTTGCCAACTTGTCCAACAAATACACCAGAATCTCAGGAGTTTCCCCCTTTGTGGTCAAAAAGTAAACCCACGAAAACCTTGAGTAGTCATCAGTAACTACCAAGAAGTAAGACCGACCACCAATGCTCTTTGTAGAGACTGGACCGAAAAGATCCATATGCAGTAGTTCCAATGGAGTATTTATGGAATTCACCTGCTTAAACTTATGGGACTTCTTACGTAACTTTCATTTTTGGCAAGAGATACAGTCATCCTTTAGAGCAAATGACTGTTTTGGAACTCCTAGCACAAGGTCATTTTTAGTCAAGAAATTCATTTTTCAGAAATGAATGTGTCCCATTCGTCTGTGCCAAAGCAGTGAATCCTTTTCAGAAGCCTTAGACAAGAGACACGTATACTCGTTCGAGGTCTCAACAGTTCTCATGTTCAGAATGTATGTGTCATTCTTTCTTGGTGCTCTCAGTAACACCCATTCTTCTAGAATGACATACCCAGGCTTCAGTATCACACACTCTGTCTTTGTGAACGCAGTGGTATAATCTTTATCACAGACCTGTGAAACACTTAGCAAGTTGTGCGTAAGCTGTTCCACGTAGTTCACATTTTCAAAACTAACATTGCCGTTAGTTAGCGTTCCTCTTCCAGAAATGGTTCCCCCAGTATCTCCAGCAAAGGCAACATATCCTCCTGCTTATGGTTTAATATCCACAAGAAGAGATACATCGCCTGTCATATGTCGCGAGCAGCCGCTATCCAAATACCATTCACTATCTTTAATACGTTCTGACTGCTGCAACACACAAACGAAAGGAGATTAGTGAGAAACGGTGACCCAAGCCTTTACAGACTTAGGTCGACCGTGGTCATCAACAATAAGCACGTCAAATAGGATTTTATCTTTAAACAAATTAGAATTTTTATCTGATGTGTTATTGTTGACGACTGAAGAGTCAACATCAGACTCTTTTTGTTTCCAAACTTTAGAAGGTTCGGAATTGGTATTAGAAGTAATGTTGGGCTTTTGAATTGGCAAAGGTTTTTGCTCAACATTACTTGGCTTCAAAACAGGCTTCAAAACAGGCTTGGGAGAGTTTGAGTAACGCCTAGGTGGAGATTTTGAAAAAGATTTTCTATAAACAGATGTCCTAGGCATCTCTCTCCCATAGCGCTGATTTGACAGCTTTGGACATTCACGAATTAAATGTCCTTGTTTCTTGCAGTAGAAACAAGAACGAGTCTCAACAAACGGTTGAGGCCGAGGAATTACCACAGGAGATGGAGAAACATTTCTAGAATATGAACATTGCGTACACGTCTTAGAAAATGTTTGTTTCGGTTGAGAGGTTGAAGTTGAAGGTTTATCATACGAAACTCTTTCATTTACTATTTTGTGTTGCAAAATCTTTACAGGTGACTGTAAAGTTTGTTGTTTCGAATTTAAAACCTTGGCTTTTCCCTTATTTGGTTGAACCTTAATTTCAGGTTCAACCTTTGAAATCACTTTTTCAGGTTTAACAACAACTTTCTTAACCTCAGGATACTCCTGATCCGTAATGTCCTCAATCTCAACAATCTCCTCAACACTAACAGGAGATTCATTCTTTAGCTCAACACTTTCCTTAACACTAACAGGAGATTCATGCACAGACTTAACAAACGTTGGCAAGGGGTACTCTTGCCGCTTGGTTTTCTCCTTTGCCGGTTTGTTGTGTTTGGTCTCTTTAGCATCTTTAGCTTTTATTCCATAAAGCTTTGACCAATCAACTGGAATCTCTTCAAAGCCTTCCTTAACAGGCAGGGGACAGTGAGTAGTAGGAGGAGGGATTGAGTGATATCCCAATCCCTCATTCTTTTTCCCACTAGTACCATGCTTGCTAAGAATTTCATTAAAGACAACCGTTGAGGAATTTGAACCTAAGATTTTACTCTTATAATTCTCATACTCATTTTTTAAATCTGTAAGTTCTTTCTTTAGTAGTTCAATTTCAACAAGATAGCTTTTAATGGCATCTTCTTGACTAAAAACCTTAGATTTATATTTCTGAGTATCTAACCGATGAGCCTCAAGATGTTTTTCATAAAGTTTCTCATTAGCTTTTAAAAAATTATTTGATTCGGTTAGTTTTTCATTCTTTTTCCTCAACTCAGCGGTGTCTGTCTGATATGCCTTTAGAGATTCAGTTAACTTAATGCATGAAATACAATTTAACGGTTCATCAGGTACCTCATTTACAATGTGAGCCATCAGACACTGTTGGTATTGCTGGGAGACAGCCGTCCAATCCTGACTTGTGGGCTCGAAAACAATTAGGGCATTATCAGCAGGCCCTTTCTTGGTAACTTCCATTTCTTTGGCCTTTGGAGGAGTAGAAGGTGTTGTGAATCCCGATGCTGGCATTTTAGGTTTCTCGCACTCCCTGGCGAAGTGACCCAAATTTTGACAATTGTAACACCTGACCTTACTCTTGTTAAATCCGAAGCCAGTCTTCCCGTCACCTTCCAAGCTTTTACGCCCTGTCCTCTGCAAAAACTTTTGAATTCTTCGGGTGATCATTGCCACATTCCAAGTTAGATCCATTTGCTCCAGATCATCTTCATCAAGCTGAGCATAGTCTTCCTTAGTCAACTCCAAAGTAAGATTCGGTTGAGTAACCAAATCCTTGTATGAGCTTAAGAAAGCTGTATAAATTGCAGCTTGCTCCTGAATAGCAGGTGAGACTTGAACCTGTTGTTGATTTGAAGAAGGTCCAGACATGAAAACAGAATGAATCCCATCGTAAGACGAAGAAGAGGTCGATGAAGCATTTGTATTTGTTACAAAGGCGACTCCCGATCCATAAGTCTTTCCAGAGTTAAGTTGAACACCATAGACACTAGGATTCTGAACAGCAGCACCAGACCTAGTTTCTTTCTTCTTAATCTCCATTGCGTGAGCTTGAAGATCCCCTATCAAAGTATCCAAAGACATGTTTGCAAGTTCATTTTCTTTTAAAAATTGGACTTTAACATCCCAAGAACTCGGCAACACATCCAGTAGCTTCTTATTGACTTCAATTGCAGGAAAAGTATAACCCCCTTCAAACAACTCACCTACTAACCGTGAGTACCTAGTGAATAAAGAAGTTGAGTCTTCATCAGGAAGGATGTCAAAGATATCATACTGTTTCTTAATAAGTTCGAGTTTGGCTTCCTTATACTTATCATTTCCTCCACAACGAGTTTCAATTGCCTTCCATAAATCAAAGGCTGTTTCATGAGTTCTGAAAAGCCATAGAACATCCTTGGTTAAACACATTTTAATCATTGAAAATGACTTTCTTTTAGTATCAAAATCTTTCTTCTCCTCGGGAGTCATAGCTTTATAAGTTTTAGCAGGACGAATACCACGGTATTCTCCTTCAGCTAATGGAGGTACATAACGCTCACGTAATGGTCCCCATAATTCTGGACAATGAAACTCAATGTATTGTTCAACTCGGTCTCTCCAATACACGTAATCCATGTCCGCAGTAAATAGTGGAGGTTTATTACTTGAACCTATGTCATTACTTTGTTTGATCATTTCTCTCAATCCTCTAATATCCTCTTTATCAGCTGCCATTGTAATTACTTAATCGAAAAATCAAACTTCTGATATTAGCGACGTAAATGATAACGTCGCACAAAGATTATGCGACGGCGAGAGTAACGTCGCAAAAGGCGAAGGATTCAATTAAGAATCAGATGCAAGCGACGTAGAATACCACGTCGCAGATGACGTCGCAGAGGACGTCGCACAATTACACTACGTCGCAACAAGACGTCGCAACACAGCGTCGCAGAAGACTATTTAAAGTCAAAATAGCGACGTCGCGGATGACGTCGCAATAGTACGTCGCACAGACTAATTAAAGTCCAAATCACTAACGTCGCACGCGACGTAGCAGATGACGTCGCAGGTAACGTCGCAAAACGCGAAAACCTGCGGCCAAAAACCCTAAAAATGAATTTTTAACCCAAAAACCAAAACCACGAATGAAGATCGACGAAAACCTTCAATAATCCCAGTAATATCGATCGAACACCTGTAAAAACACAAAAAACAAACGTAATAATCACTAAACAATATGAGAATCACGTCGCTTTATCCCGAACTCGATCCTAATCGCCAAAAACGAGCACTTTCTGCTCTGATACCAGTTGTTTGTCCCGTACCTAGGATCTAACAGAACCGAGTCACTCAATCGTTTGCGGAATCAACGATTAAGTTATAACACGAACACAATGAATAATCAAACACAATAGAATAAGAACAAAACGCTTGTATATTGATTATAACCGATCAGATTACAGGTGGATTCGACTAATTGCGTTTAGGGTTTCATCAACCCTAAAACAGAAAACGTAAAACGTTTATATACAAAATCTGGCACCTGCAACGTTGCACACGACGTCGCAGGCCCAAGCCCATGCGACGTTGACTACGTCGCAGGCCCAATACCTGACGTCGCACCTGCGACGTTACGCACAACGTCGCAGGAATCAGGAAACTCAAATCTAATTACAAAACACGAGCTAGACCAACTGACAGACATAAACATGTACCAACAGGTTGTCGTATGCGTTCGACATTTAGTGCAAAAAGTATTTACAAGTTCCTGGATGACGGGGGTCCGGGGGCAGCGCCCCTGGTAGCGGGGTCCAAGGGGCAGAGCCCTTGGCTGGGGTCGAGCTGCCAGGTCAGCTTGGAAAATTTTTATTTCTACTATATTGCTTTATCGAAAATGCATTTGAAATCTAATTTCGTTGTAAAATCAAGTGATAAAATTTTGTTCATATTAGTGCTTTTATTATTGAATTCGGGTTCGAAAGACAAAGTGGGCTGCGAACCGAGCTGGGAGAACTCGACTCGCAGGCCAACTCGACTCGCAGGTCAACTCGACTCGCCGGTCAACCAGACTCGTAGGTCAACCCGACTCGTAGGTCAACTCGCGGGCCAGTTCGGTTCGTAGGTGATTCCGATTCGCAGGGTGGCTTCGCGAGTCGAATCTCGACTCGCCTCGTTGGACGAATAGATCTCGACTCGCGAGATGAACTGTCAGCGATTTTTAGATGGGTTTCGATTTTTAAAGCATTTTTAACGGGATTTTCGGGCATAATCTTGTTGAGTGGACTCATTAACATGTAAATAAACATAAATCAAACGTTTTGAAGGTGAGAAATCTCTTACAAAGCTTGTGAAGACAATGGAGGATGGTGATGAAGATGCTTGTTGATGATGGTGATGATGATGATGATGATGATTCCGACGGTGGTGGTGGTTCGGCGGTGGTGTGGTGGTGTTGCTGCTGCTACCGATTCAAGTGGGAGAGAGGAAGAGGAGTGAGGGTTTGAGAGGAGAGTGTGTGTATTTGTGTTGTGACAAAATGAAAGAAATGGGAAGGGAATGGAATAATAAGGGGTGGATCGGTGGGTTGGGTCTGCGGGTTAGGGTCGACCCGCTTGGGTCTCGATTCGCGTGGTGATGTTCCCCAATTTTTGTATCACGAGTTGTAGTCTGTTAAATCCCGTAGTTGTTTAAATGTTGTTTCGCGTTATAGGTTAAAGTGTGTCCAAATTATTTTTCTGCCGAAGTATTTTATCAAGATACTCCATTTCAAGTTATAAAATTATTAAAATATAATTTTTGTTATTAATCGTTCGTTGGGGTGCGTTTCGTGCGGTTTTGTCGTGTAGGATATGTTTTTATCAATAAGTAATACTTGTAATATATTCTCACAATATATTAAGGTAAATAACGTTTGTTTGGATAATTCCACATTATTTATAAATTTGTCACCAACGTCCCTATTTGTTAATGTCGGACTTCGTCCGGTCCATCCGTGTACGATTTGTTCAAGTAGTACGCGTGTGTATATATATATATATATATATAATCATCATATATATATCATATATATATAATTAATTAAGTACTGTACTTAGTCCTATTTCGTACTAAATACACGTAATAAGCACCTGATTAGGCACAGTAATGATAGCCTAAATTGCCGGGTGTTACATTCTCCCCCTGTTAGGAGAATTTCGTCCCGAAATTTGTTCGAAGTAGTAGTCTATATGTTCAAGTAATCATCGGTAAGTCATCTGAGAATGGCAGCGAGACATGTCAGTGATGAAATGCCTGTATCATGGGGTCTTCCTCCCCTTGTTAGGATGGTGTCCCACCGACCAAGAGTTTCGACGTGTGTCGACCATATCCAATGGACGGGGGTCAGTCGGTAATTAGAGTGTAGCTACAATGTGTACTAGTAGCCTACTGAAATTCGTAAAGTCTACAGTGATTATAATGTCTGTAACAGTTGTAGGGTCATAGAGTAAACTAACTCTATCAGTATCGTGTAGGATTTCAGGAGGTGGCGTGACAACGTACCTATGGTATTTCGACAGTCTGTAGAGGTTTCGGCACGAGTGTTTCCCTTTTTGTTGTTATCCTTCGTAGTCAGTGACGTGCAGTTAGCCTTGAGGTGCCTAGTGTTTCCGCATTGGAAGCAAGCCTTCAATGCTTTAGAGTTGGTGTCCGTTTGGGGAAGTTTGCAGTTCTGGACTTGGTGTCCAGACCTGTTGCATCTGCTGCAAGGAGAGATGCATGATCCTTTATGATGGTGATTGCATGAGGTGCAGTGGGGTAGGTTTCCTTTATAGGTCTTCCCCTTAGATCCCGTAGTGTGAGTTTGAGTTGTTTTTGCCCTTTTTATACGGGGCTGAGTAAAGTCTGTGTTGGGGCTTTCTCCCGGATTCCTTTTGAGGGTTGTCAGTTGTGCTTCGGTATCCATTTCTTTAGGAATACTAGCTTGAGTCATCTGTGATGCAGAGTTAGAAACTAACTGGAGTACATTTCCCAGAGTTGGGCACAGGAACCTTAATTGTTCCCAATAGAACTCTAGAGTTCGTAGGCGCAATCCTTGGTCGAAGGCGATATGGCGTAGATCGGTGATTTCCTCCTGAACAGTAGCTAACTGATTGCGTAATGCATTCAGTGCTTCGTCCGTATGATGGGAGTTGTCCGTGTTTACATTGACAATGATCGGAGGGGTAATAGTAGGAGGAGTGGTGACAGTAGGAGGAGTGGTGATAGCGGTAGCTGGGGTATGGTCATCAGTAGCTGAGTTTGAAGTGGAATTTGCTCGTGTTATTTGAGTAGCTTCTCTAGCTACAGGTTGAGGTGGAATTTCTCCAATTCCTCCTGGATGAGCCATTTCTTCCAAAGGTTCTTTGATCACTGTCTCGGTGTCACTTTCGAGAGTACGTAGGTAAGGAAACATTGACTGCTCCTCCTCAAGCCGGTCGTCATTCGACATGTGGCTGTCAATGGAGTAGCTCGTCATTGCCTACGGAATGGGTGTTTTGTTAAAATGATGTTTTAATGATGACATTAGGTATTGTATAATGGCAAGTATGAGTTTTGAAGTATAAAATTTGAATTTCCGCGAAGACAATAAAAGTACAAACGGTTCTCTCCGAACAGACTATTTGTGGCGTAAAGTTCGAGCAGATGACGCGTAAAGTCAATAGTTCTATGGTTCCCGGTCTCAACCAGTGTGAGATGCATGGGAAAAGTCGGTTTGTTAAGTTCATAGTGTAATTACGTATTGCACCTATCGACCTATAAGTAGTTTGTTTATCCTAGGTTGTGTCTAAGATCTATAGCAATAAAGGGGACATTGAGTAGTGATTAGGACTTAGCAATCAAGTAGTATAGAAGTAATTAGGTTGAGTGAGAGTGAATAGTATCCGCATCTAGTTTCGGGTCTTTGATGATTGTTTCCCCGCGTTGATGATATAAGTTTGTCCCGTGCATAGTTGTTTTGGTTCTTTAGTTTTGGGCAGTCCTTCCTGAAAGGCTCGGTACCGTTGCACCCGTGGCAAGTCTTGGGTGCACTAGTGTGGGTACTAATTATGACTGTTCTACAATCTTTGGCTAGATGCCGAATCGTTGTATTTGGTGCAAGGACACGAACTGCCATGATGAAGACTACCTTCGGAGCAGTAGGGCTTGCTCCCCTTGTACGTCTTCGAGTTGTCAGAGCAGGCAGCATAGGCCTTAGTAACCGCAGACTTTCTGTTGGTGTGGTTTTGAAAGTTGAGGTTTCCATCAATTTCCGATCTTGACAGATATGAGATTGACGATGACGAGTTTGTTTGCGAAGTATCTGATTTCTAGGGTCGGTCAGTACCGAAGTAAGTGGATTGCTGTGTAAGGAAAACAGCGGTCTTTCGAAATACAATTGTCAGGTGTTGTTGGTGGTAAAATGGGAAAAATGGCGTAAAAGGGTGGTGCATGAAGGTCCGAACAACGTCGTGTTTGGTATCCCGCTACTAGCTAGTGGTTGTTTGTCATACGGTGAATATGAGGTGATGGAATTGAAAAGCGAATATCATAACAAGGGTTGGGTAATATGATTGAACTGATAACTTTTGTTTAGGTATTTCAAATTTGTATATGAATAAATCATGAGAGTTACTTGGGTGTATTGCTCGGCAGCAATGGGTGCTGTAGCGAATTTCCAAATCATAAATTTAGTTAAAAGTAGGCATATCAATGATCAGATCGTGTTTGAAAAGTAGTCAATTGCGGTCGTGTTACTATTTCGAGGTGAATAAACGTTCGGTATGAGTAGTGAGTAGTCCCGTCGCGGCAAGTCCTTATTGCCGTAGTGATCAGAATGATCGATTTGTCGTGGGAATAGTGGTGGACTTAGTCATCGTGAGTGTCCCTCACGGCACTAATCCAGTTGAGAATTGAACGATTAAATCGCGAATCGAGTCAAAATAACCGGTGGGTTTCGTCCAATGATTGGAAGATGTTTCCAATACGTAGGGGTTGTGGTTGACCAATAACCTTGGTGAGTGTCAATACGATGACGTGTCTTTAATGAAAGGTGCATAAGCTGTAATACTGCTAGCGTTGGGTTTCGTTCGTGATGGTACATCTATCCATCTAGTCGGGTATAATACATGAAAGATACGGTTATCACAGTTGTGTAGATTTTGGGAAAACGTGTCAAAACATGTCATGTCGATAGGTTATACATAATAGGTTGTAATCCATTTACATGCAGATTACAAACGTTAGAGTTTACAAAATGCGCCGGGAATTGTTACATCCGGTTGAATATAAGGAACCTAATACAAAATGTGATGGTATCACTATATAGCCATCAGAATAGAGTTTCCAGTACCATACATCGTGATTACACATCCGCTGTACATGGGTTTAACAAAATTTGATGCTGGTTGTCGTTAGGTCATTCTTAGTTAGGCTTCCTGGCCTTCGGACTCATCTTCCCACTCCAGGTTCAGGTCGTGTGGGTGGTAGCGTGCCTCAAGCATGTCCCTGTATCCTTGAGTCGTGGAGCGGTACCTAGTCTCCTCCATTGATTTCCTGCCTAAACGTTTGATCCACGTTTTAGTCCTACAGGTTAGGTTGGTGGCCACTTTCTTCCAGTAACGGATCTTATCTTTGATTCGTGTAGGGACAGATCGGTTTGAGATTCTCAATCTTTGTTCATAGTCTATGCACCTACGCTTAAGTGCCCAATTTCGGCCGTCTAGTCCCACGGCCTGATCTCGCACTCTTTCATATTCTTCAATGTCGATGCCAGTCATTTCGAAATTCTGATTTTCGTTTCCCTCCAGTATGATTTCTTCTTCGGGTACGATATCCCCATCGAGATACGTGTACTGAATTTGTTCCTCGTGGACTTGGTCACTATCTGACGTGTAGTCGTCCATTTGAGAGTTTGCAGCTTTGAGTTCTATAGGAATGACAGAGAGAGGATTTTAGTCCTTGGAAGTACGTTGATTTCGGGTGTTAGATGTGATTTTCATAAATCATTAGAGTGCGCCACAAGGTGGTGTGACGGTAATCAAGTGTGTCGTGGTCGGTGCAAACCGATGAGAGAAGTTCGCATGAGTCACAAGAGAAAAGTCGGCTATCTCTATAGCGAGTGTGTTAACGTGCGAGGCCTATTCATATATATTCAATATATAATAGCCTAGTAGTATAGTCAGTGAGTGAGGCCTATGTGTGTATATACTCGTATATCACATAATAGCCTAGTGTATGTCTAGCACAAAACAAGTAAGAGTCTCGGTTCTCTCGTGGTCAGAGTCAGCTAGTGCATTCCTGTTCAACATAACCCCTTTCAGATCTCACATCATCTTCATTTAATTGTACATAGTTGATCAGGCTATGTTAAATTAAACTCTTATGATGTAATCACTGAACCAGTTATACCTAATAGGGAATACTGCCTAACGGTCATAGTCTAGGCCCACTAAATGCAACCTAGTTCACTATAACCTTAGGCTCTGATACCAATCTGTAACACCCCCAAATTTACGGTCTAGCGGAAGCAAGCTTGGGGTGCTACTAATCAAGTAATCAATCACAGAGGATGCAGTGAACGACTCTATATGAGACGTTCGAAAAATGATACGTTACATAAGTATTCAGAAGTACATAAGTGTCGAGTTCGCTAGTAAATTTTATAGATTTTTAATACATAACATCTATTACAAAAGAAACGCATAAAATCTCCAATTGTGTAAATGCATGCGACTCGAGCTAGCACGCAATTCCTGCTGGGCCATCCTACTGTTGCTGTGTACCTGAGAATGCATCACTAAAAGTGTCAACCAAAAGGTTGGTGAATCTCACAGGTTTGTAGTAAATAGTTGGTTTGAACACATCAAGTAGTAAAAGTGTTTGCACAGTTTTAACCAGGTAGTAAGTAATGATTACACGAATGCAATCCGGTTGATATACATTGCCATGAGCATCATAGTCGAAGCTTAACACGTCAGTAAAGTACAATCAAGTACAAGTAAGTTGCCCCCGTGAGTGCTAATCCAAAAACACTCAGAAGTAACGAGTAAGAAACGCCCGTTTATACAGTACGGTTCGTGGTAGTGCGTGCTACCCCGGGCGGGGATTGTCAGTCCCATATGGATCCATATACTAAAACTCGCGCTTATCCTATAATTAACAGCTATGATTCAGAGGCCTTCAGTGGATTAATCGTAACTCATGCAATTTAGTATATCAGTAAGTCTGTAAGTCTGTCTGGTTTGTATAGTCTGTAAAGTCTGTACATGTGTTCAAGTAAAACAAGTAATGCATCTCACCCCTGAGTAAAAACAGTAAAATTAGGGGCTGTGAGACTCACCTGAGCCTAGTAAGTACGTATGGAAATCAAGCAAGTAACGCGGATGTAAGTCCGTATGTAAGTCGGTTCTCAGAACCCTGCAACCTTCTGGCGTCCGAAACGCACAAGGTCGAAAGTAAACAAGTAAATAAGTCGGTGTCTTGAAAGATCACCCATGCTAGTTATCCACTCAACTAGTTAATGTCTAATGTTTGTTTGTTCAGTATTTCGTTTGTAGTTTGAAAACAGGTATGGCCCATTGGTGACGGTTTTGAAATAATAATCCAAGTATTATTATTATATATATCTCGTGGTGTCATATCCTTGTAAGGTATATTCGTAAGTCTGTCATTTGTATCGCGATGTGAAAGTGTTTTTCGAAAGTAGGTTCGAGCGAGTGTAAGCTCGTATAAGTGTGAGTGTAATCTCATATGTCTGTAGTGTATACTTTTCAAAGTATAAGTGTTTGTATGTCCCTGTATTATCGTATAAAGTTCGGTTGTCGTATGCGTTCGACATTTAGTGCGAAAAGTATTTACAAGTTCCTGGATGACGGGGGTCCGGGGGCAGCGCCCCTGGTAGCGGGGTCCAAGGGGCAGAGCCCTTGGCTGGGGTCGAGCTGCCAGGTCAGCTTGGAAAATTTTTATTTCTACTATATTGCTTTATCGAAAATGCATTTGAAATCTAATTTCGTTGTAAAATCAAGTGATAAATTTTTGTTCATATTAGTGCTTTTATTATTGAATTCGGGTTCGAAAGACAAAGTGGGCTGCGAACCGAGCTGGGAGAACTCGACTCGCAGGCCAACTCGACTCGCAGGTCAACTCGACTCGCCGGTCAACCCGACTCGCAGGTCAACCCGACTCGTAGGTCAACTCGCGGGCCAGTTCGGTTCGTAGGTGATTCCGATTCGCAGGGTGGCTTCGCGAGTCGAATCTCGACTCGCCTCGTTGGACGAACAGATCTCGACTCGCGAGATGAACTGTCAGCGATTTTTAGATGGGTTTCGATTTTTAAAGCATTTTTAACGGGATTTTCGGGCATAATCTTGTTGAGTGGACTCATTAACATGTAAATAAACATAAATCAAACGTTTTGAAGGTGAGAAATCTCTTACAAAGCTTGTGAAGACAATGGAGGATGGTGATGAAGATGCTTGTTGATGATGGTGATGATGATGATGATGATGATGATTCCGACGGTGGTGGTGGTTCGGCGGTGGTGTGGTGGTGTTGCTGCTGCTGCCGATTCAAGTGGGAGAGAGGAAGAGGAGTGAGGGTTTGAGAGGAGAGTGTGTGTGTTTGTGTTGTGACAAAATGAAAGAAATGGGAAGGGAATGGAATAATAAGGGGTGGATCGGTGGGTTGGGTCTGCGGGTTAGGGTCGACCCGCTTGGGTCTCGATTCGCGTGGTGATGTTCCCCAATTTTTGTATCACGAGTTGTAGTCTGTTAAATCCCGTAGTTGTTTAAATGTTGTTTCGCGTTATAGGTTAAAGTGTGTCCAAATTATTTTTCTGCCGAAGTATTTTATCAAGATACTCAATTTCAAGTTATAAAATTATTAAAATATAATTTTTGTTATTAATCGTTCGTTGGGGTGCGTTTCGTGCGGTTTTGTCGTGTAGGATATGTTTTTATCAATAAGTAATACTTGTAATATATTCTCACAATATATTAAGGTAAATAACGTTTGTTTGGATAATTCCACATTATTTATAAATTTGTCACCAACGTCCCTATTTGTTAATGTCGGACTTCGTCCGGTCCATCCGTGTACGATTTGTTCAAGTAGTACGCGTGTGTATATATATATATATATATAATCATCATATATATATCATATATATATATAATTAATTAAGTACTGTACTTAGTCCTATTTCGTACTAAATACACGTAATAAGCACCTGATTAGGCACAGTAATGATAGCCTAAATTGCCGGGTGTTACAAGTGAAATAAACAGGATTTTGCTTATCTGTGATTTGACTCACACTAAGCAAATTATATCTCAATTGCTCAACATAATACACATCATTAAAAGTGAGCTTACTGCTTTTTACCTTATCTTTTCCAGTGATCTTTCCTCCTTTAGGATTGCTGCCAAATGCTACATCTCCTCCATTAAATGCTTTGAAGTCCTGCAGCTTTTCCCTATCTCCAGTCATGTGCCTTGAGCAGCCAGAATCAATGTGCCATAAGATCTTTGGCTTGCCCTGCACATATAAAAAGAGAACATATTAGTTTCTCTTGGGAACCCAAACCAATTTGGCTTTGGGTTTCCCATGAGCATTTTTGATATCAACCCTCTTAAAGGTGATTGATCTCAATGCTCCATTGATTTTGGATACATTTGATGTAGATGCATTCTTATGTTTCCAAAAACAATCTGTTTTAGACCTGACAGGGGTTAATGGTCTGACAGTGGTCACCTTAAAATTCGTATTTATTACCCTAGCAGTGGTAGCTTTACTTGGTATAAACATTCTTTTGAAATGTTTAACACCAGCAGAGGTACCATGCCTGACAGTGGTCAAACCCTCCCCTGTTCTTGTCTTGCCTCTGTTAGCCTTTGACAGTGGCACTGCTGCAGCATTAACAGGGGCTGCAGCCTTGCCTCTGTTTGGCTTAATTTTCAACATTTGTCCTTTACCACTGTTCCTATTATTTTTAGGATTGTAGTAACAGTCCTGTTGAAGATGATTATACCTACCACAAATAAAACATGATTTTCTTTTAACACATTCAAACCCATTACCCAGCCTTTGTGAAACCAATTGGTTCCAATTTCTCTGATTACCCCTGGGAATGGATTTATTTACATTATTTGCAGTATTTAAATCAGACCTGTTTGATTTACATGCACATTTATCACACTCAGATTTATCTTTTGACATATCTTTTAATTCAGGATTGACTCTTTTGTGCACATAACCTAGACCAGATCTAGATTTATTAGATTTTCTAACTTGATTTATCTGAGCCTTTGCTTTCTCAACAAACAACTTTTTACCCTCTTCTAGTTTAGTACTATTTAGTTCAGAAACTAGACCAGTAATAGGCTTAACACAATCATCCACAGAATTACCACTAGATGAGCTATCACTATCACTCTCATCTTCCTCAGTCCAATCAGATACATCCACTTTATCAAAATTTACATTATTAGCACAATTAACTACTGGATCTACCTTTTTAACCTCCTCAGACACACCTACCTTAAGTTTTTCTAAGTCAAACTCAAGTTTAGATGGGAAGTAAGTATGATTATAAGGTGGGGGTACAGCATTAAGGTTGTAACCTAATCCAATTTTTAATTTATCATGAATTTGAGACTTGATTAAGTTTTGAACACCTTTTGAAGCATTTTCCAATTCATCTACTTTCAACCTTATTGATTCTTTATCAGAAATTGCCTCAGCCAACTTTGCACTTAGCATATCAACTTTTGTTTGTAAAGCTTTCTTTTCCCAATTCAGATATTTAATATCTAAGTGAAATTGTGATTCATTCTTTTCAAAAGCTTTTATCTGTCTTTCTAAGTTTTCAATAGCTAAAGTTGCATGTTGACTCTTTTCCACACTAGCTTTCAATTCATTACACACAACCATATTATGATCCCTATAAAACTTAACCATTTTCTTACATGTAGGAGAACATAATTTAGATTGTACCTCATATGGAATGTCTGAAGGCTCTGGTTCTTCTGTGACAGCCATTAAAGCTTGATTCTTGACTACAAGCTCTTCCTGGTCACTCCAATCAAATCCTCCCATTCCATCTTGTGCAACCAATGAATCTGAAGTGGTGTTCTGAACAGGTACCAATCTTCTTTGAGGACCAGAACTATTTCTTACAATACCATTAGAAGTATTCTGAGATCCTCCAGCCTATGTGCTCTTGCATTCTCTAGCAAAGTGTCCGATCTTGTGACAGTTGAAACACTCCACTTTGCTCTTGTCAAAACCAGCTACACCATCTCTCTTGTAAGTAAAGTTTCTGTTCCCTGACCTCTGCATAAACCTTTTTGCCCTTATAGTAATCATAGCCATCTGCCATCTCAAATCCATCTCTTCAAGATCCTCTTCATTAACCTGTTCCAAATCCTCTGTTGTTAAGGATGAATTCACATGACTTGCAAAGAAAGCTTCCAAGACATTATCATTAGCACCAGATGTGCTACAGCTACTAGATTCACCAACAGACACAAAAGCAGCATTGTTAGAGCTACCATTAGATTGTTTTAGAGCCATCACTTCAGGCTCAAAGTTTCTCAGATCATTGTATAGATCTTCAATCTCCTTTTCTTCAAGATCTGCACTTTGTCTAAGTCCCACAGTGTACATATTCCAATCTGTGCCTAGTGATCTTAGAAACTTCCTATTCAAATCATCCTTATCAATCTTGACATTGTGATTTTCAAGATCACCCACAAGTTTTTGAAATCTATCAAAAGTCTGAGTCAAAGTTTCAGACTTTACACCTGCAAAGTTTTCAAATTGTTGTTTGAGAAGAGATCTCTTATTCTTCTTGGTGTTGTCATTACCACCAAATCTCTTAACAATTGCTTCCATGAGAACCTGAGCATCTTCACAGTTTTCAAATTTCCTCTGATACTCATTAGGAATAGACAAAAGTAGAGTACTTAATGCCTTCCACTCTGTTGCTCTTTCTTTCCTCTCTGCATCAGTCTTTGGTGGTGGTCTTTCCTCCTTTTTACCATCTGCATCCTTAGTATAGTTTGGTCCATTAGTAACCACCTCCCACATCATATAATCCGTAAGCAACATGTATTGCCTAATCCTAGTCTGCCATAGCTCAAACTCATCAGGTTTGAGCATGGGAATCTTTGTAGCTTGTATACCTTCCATTGTTTCAGTAGACATCTTGTTATTTGTTGAAAAAGCTGCGAAATTCAATTACCTTCTTCAAGATCAAAGTAATATCAAGCTCTGATACCACTTGATGATCCCAGATTGAGATCTTAATATGTATTACTTTGATTGATTATTAATAAGCTTGCGGAATAGTTTATTAATAACTTGAAGAACAAACTTGTATATAACAGAATATTCCAAAAGCTTCAATATTATTATCAATAATACGAACACACAATTGTGTTAGGGTTTACAACCTTGAAGCTAATAACTAGAATGAATCGTATCTTCTAGGGTTTTACAGGATCTCTATTTATAACATATAGAGTCCTTTACAGAATCAAACATATTAGGAATCATCATCTACTCCTAATATAACTCTAACCAACTTTATCTAACCAACAGTGGTTATCTATATATCTAACAGGGGTAGTACTCGTATATTACTAACAGAGGTTGAGTACTTGATACAAAATACAAATTACATGTTCAACAGTGGCACTGTTAGACTAAAACTAATTGACAGTGGTACTGTCAATACAAAAACTCTAACAGCGGTGAACTCCTTTTAACAGCGGCAATCATACTTGTATTCTGAGCAGATCTGACAGTGTCTCAGGTCTCAACAATAATCAAGAAGTGACGCACTCAAGTGACGGACTTGAGTGACGCTCAGTAATAACAGGCGTCACTAAGGTAAGTGACGCTTTTAGTGACTCACAGTAATAACGCGTCACTAGCAGTAAGTGACGGATGACACACAAGTGTCGTCCCAAATGACGCAATTAAGTGTCGGAATGAACAGTAGGCGTCACTAAGATAAGTGACGTATAATCCTCAAGTGACGTTACTGAGTGACGTACTTGAGTGTCGTTAAAACCCTAATTGCACCTTACAGAAGTGTCGCTCGAAGTGCCGCAAAAAGTGACGAAGTGACGCTTCGAGTGACGCAGAAACGGCTGTGAACGCACAAAAACCCCAAAAATCGAATTTTCGTAAACCTAACGAAAATTCTTGAATCCCAATTGAACGAAACATGTAATACTTGATTCAAAACGTAATAATAGCACCAAATCAATCCAAATATTGCTAGAATATCTATGATTTTCACAAAATCGAACCGAAAAATCTCCAATACATGAACACACGTCGATCAAATCACCTAAAGGCTCTGATACCAGTTGAAAGTCCCTTTAGCCTTGGATCTAGATGACTGATAACTATTATTGATTGGCGGAAACAATCAATTGCACGAACAAACAATAAACTCAAACCGAAAACAATTAATCAATCAAAGTAAACGAGTATATTAGCTTGTAATTCGTATTGGAACTGTTTACAGGAGTGCTTAGTCGACAAATGGTGCTAGGGTTTGGTCAACCCTAGCCGAAAACCCGTAGGTTTGTATTTATACTAAAACAAAATCGGCAGACATGCGTCACTTGGGAAGTGTAGCATGTCGCCGCCCTCATGCGTCACTTACCTCAGTGACGCTATGCGACACTAAGGCAAATGTCGCCTAACACAGAAGCTAAGTGTCGCTATACATGAAAATGACTTTTCTATTCAACTTAACTAACGACACTTACAACTCGATAGACCAACTGACTGACACACTAAAATGCATCAACAGGAGGTAAGCTTAGGGCTTAGCAAGTAATGGACGTACATAATATTAATGGGAATAATAATCACAGCAATAATGAAATACCACGATATCACACATAAGTGAGTTATAAACACATCTCGTTATTAAGTGATCATACACAAATGATCAAGTAACTCAAATCTAAGGGTATCCCTAATCTCATAATTAAACGTCCCTACTCAAAGGAACAAGTTACTCTCTATCCATCATAAGATGAATTCATCTCTAATCTCATTTTCATTATCATCCTCATTTTCATTATCATCCTCATACATGAGGCAACGTAGATGGGTCGAGTTGCTTACCGATTACGATTGCGAGATCAAGTACCATCCAGGGAAGGCTAATGTTGTTGCCGATGCCCTCAGTCGAAAGGAACGACCAAAACCACTTCGAGTCCGAGCCCTCAGTATGACCATTCACAACGATCTTACCATTCAAATTCATACCGCTCAGATCGAAGCCCTAAAACCTGAAAACATCAAAAACGAAGCCTTACGGGGTATCGACAAACAATTTGAAACCAAATCTAACGGGATTAGGTATTTCTCAAACCGAATCTGGTTGCCTAGTTTTGGGAACCTACGAGACTTGGTGATGGATGAAGCTCACAAGTCTAAATATTCTATCCATCCGGGATCCGATAAGATGTACCACGGAATCAAGGAATTTTATTGGTGGCCGAACATGAAAGCCGAAATCGCCACTTATGTCAGCAAGTGCCTTACTTGCTCGAAAGTCAAAACCGAACATCAAAAACCTTCTGGTTTACTCCAACAACCTGAAATCCTTGAATGGAAATGGGAACAAATTACCATGGATTTCATAACCAAACTACCCAAGTCGTCGAACGATTGCGATACCATTTGGGTGATCGTCGATCGTCTCACCAAATCTGCCCATTTCCTGGCAATCAAGGAAAACGATAAAATGGAGCGCCTTGCACAAATCTACATCAAAGAAATTGTTTCTCAACACGGCGTTCCAACCTCGATTATCTCCGATAGAGATGCCCGCTTCACCTCTCACTTTTGGCAATCCCTTCATAAAGCAATGGGTACCCGTCTTGATATGAGTACCACATACCATCCCCAAACCGATGGCCAAAGTGAACGAACCATTCAGACACTGGAAGATATGCTACGCGCCTGCGTAGTTGATTTCGGTACAAACTGGGAAAGACATCTACCGTTGTGCGAATTCTCGTACAATAACAGCTATCACGCCAGCATTAAGGCTGCACCTTTTGAGGCACTGTACGGTCGTAAGTGCCGAACACCGATTTGTTGGACCGAAGTGGGAGATAGTCAACTCACTGGTCCTGAACTCATACACGCCACCACTGAGAAAATTGTGGAAATCCAAAACCGACTCAAAGCCGCACGTGATCGTCAGAAAAGTTACGCTGACGTGAGACGCAAACCACTCGAGTTCCAAGTTGGGGATCGAGTACTCTTAAAAGTATCACCTTGGAAAGGCGTCATCCGTTTTGGCAAACGCGGGAAGTTAAATCCCCGGTACATTGGGCCATTCGAAATCCTCGAGAGGATTGGTCCAGTGGCATATCGATTGCAGCTGCCATCCGAACTCAGCAGCATGCACCCCACTTTTCACATTTCTAACCTAAAGAAATGTCTATCCGATGAGACACTTATTATACCACTTGACGAGATTCGCGTCGATAACAAACTTCATTTTGTTGAGGAACCTGCTGAAATCATGGACCGTGAGGTCAAACAACTAAAACAAAGTCGTATTCCCATCGTCAAAGTCAGATGGAATTCGCGGCGTGGTCCGGAATTCACTTGGGAACGTGAGGACCAAATGCGACTCAATTATCCTCAGCTATTCTCCAATTCTACATCAAACGTGACCTCGAGCTAAATTTCGGGACGAAATTCTCCTAACAGGGGGAGAATGTAACACCCGCCAAATTAGGACTAGTAATTAGTGCCTAATTCTCTGTTAATACATGTAATTAGTTCTGTGTTAGGCTAATTAATGTATCGAATTATATATTGATGAATATATACAAACTTTGCGATTTGATTAAATCGTACGCAATTTAAATCGAATGTATTTCGGTTCCATAAATACGGACGTTGGTGACACAATTTATATTTAAGTATAAAACATTATCTGAAAACATTACTGGGTCCAAACTAATGTTTAAATTACATTCCCAGAGTTGTCCCGTTTTGCACAATTAAAACTTACGTAATTAGAAACAAAATACACAAATTATTTAAATCACATTTTAAATCTTTAAATTAGTAGATAGTTGGTAAAACAATTTAATTAGATTATTAAACAAAAATTCGTATTTTAAAATGGTTAATTAACGCGCAAAATATTTATTAAAACGTTAAATGACGGAGAAAACGAACACCACGCGGAGCGCGGGGCGAAGACTGAAAAGTGGAGAATAACCTCCCACTTTCCATCTCTTTTCCTCATTTCTTTCTTACCTCTCTCTCTCCTCTCTTCTTTTTCTCCAAAATCACCAAACCACCACCATCCACTAAAATCGCAAAATAACAACATAAAACGCACTCGGATCATAGCACCACTTTGGAGAAAAACGTTCACCACTTCACGATCTACAACGCTATCTTTTCGGATTTTCAATCCGACACTTTGTAAGTTTCCGACAAAATCCCGAAACCACTCGATTTTTAGTATTTTCACTTGATAGTCGTTTATATAACTTATATATGTCCTATACTAGGAAGAGAACACGATTTTATAGCCTAAAAGTATGTTAAAATTGAGTTTTGGATCGGAAAAACGCGTCAGTCGCTGGGTACTGACTTGGTGTTCATCTTTGCGACACAAGCCTTGTGTCGCAGCTTATGTCGTATTTTGCCTGTTCTGTCGTACCTGGTGTCGTATAAATCCTTTTGTGTCGTACCCTTTATGACACAACGTTGTGTCGTATTTTATGTCGTATTTCCCATACGACACAAACACTATGTCGCTGTTAAATCAGCATCTCGAATTTATGCGACACAACCTTTGTGTCGTATAGATATTGTGTCGCATATTTATGAGACATAACCCTTGTGTCGCATGACAAACCTTGTGTCGCACGTTGTGTCGCAAAACACAGAAAACTAGAATTTTTAAAGTCAAAGTTACTGTAGAAAGTCAAATTTACTGTAGCAATTCACCGTAGCAAACGCAATAATAACATTTTAGAACTATTGTTACAAACCGTCACCAACGGGCCGTACACATTTTCAAAACACAGATCAAATAATCAACCAAATCGTAGTAATTTAGACATATATATAGTTGTGTAACAACTACAAAGGTAGTCCTTTGTGATACCGACTCACGTTTATAACCATCGCGTGTCGTGGACACCCTCAGGTTACAAGTCTTTGGACTACATTCTCGACTAATCAATGCAAGCTTATTAAAACAAAACACTACAGACTCAGGTGAGTCTCATAGCCCCTCTTTTTACTGTTTTTACTCAGGGGTGTGATACATTGCTTATTTTAACATGTGAACGCAAGTACAACTTTTACATATACTACATGAGTTTTACTCTAATCATTTAAAGTCCTCCGTCAGCATAGTTGTTAATACATTGTAGCGTGAATATTAGTATCTGGTACCATATAGGATTGACCCTCCTCGTTCGGGTTAGCAAGCACTAACCGGGTAAACGGACGTACTAATATTTGGGAAGACGAATGTGGATTAGGCATTCGTGGAGGCACCTCGCCCGGAATTCTCTTTAGGGGACCCGGCCCTCGAGTTAAGCTCAACTATATGCTCATGACTGTATACACGATTACTATCATTTTATTTGCTGGATGCAAATCATTATTAAATCTTGCGGTTCATACCATATTACTTAATTTCAAACCTGTGAGCTCACCAGCTTTAGCTGACCCATTTTAGCATGTATCGCAGGTACCAAGCAGTAGGATGTTTCTGCTTCAGGACTTTTAGCTCGAGTCAGCATACAGACGTTTGAGATTTTCTTGCATTAGTATATTTTGTACAAGTACTTATGTACTGAAATCTCCTTTTATTTAAACTCGAGCTATGTAAAGCTATAAATGTTGTAAACATTTCAATGTCAATATATTTTTGTTAAAACGATGCATATAGAGTCGTTTACTATATATCTTTGTGCTTTGTTATTGATTAGTAACACCCAAAAGTATGCTTCCGCAAATCATTAAATTTGGGGGTGTTACAGATTGGTATCAGAGCCTAAGGTTATAGTGAACTAGGTTGCATTTAGTGGGCCTAGACTATGACCATTAGGCAGTATTCCTTATTAGGTATAACTGGTTCAGTGATTACGTCATACGAGTTTAATTTAACATAGCCTGATCAACTATGTACAATTAAGCAAAGATGATGTAAGATCTGAAAGTAGTTACGGCTGAACAGGGTACACTAGAAGACTCTGACCTCGAGAGGACCGAGACTTAAACATGTTTGTGTTAGACACTCAATAGGCTATATTATATAGGAACTATATGAATATAGGCCTCACTCTTACTAACGCTTTGTCTCAGAAATGGTAAGCACACCGCCCAATTCATCGCGCTCTCAATCCGGGTCGCAGAACCCAAGGGTAGCAAGGAGGAACGCCAGGTTGCCTCGAGTTGGCTCGTACCTCACTCACTTCACATTGCCGGCCTTAGCTGCTAGGGTGAACTAACACGAACAGTGACTTCTCACCATGGATGTCGTGTTGCAGGAAATGAACGAAAACTGGAGACTTACATCCCTCGAACGTATCAAACAAGTCTCTGAGGATCATGAAACCACCGTTAACAATGTAGACGTTCTTTTCAACAAAGTGGTGGAGATAAGCGTAGAAACCGCCCTCTTGAAACACAAATTAGAAGAGTGTGAGCAATGCTCACGGGAAACAGAGGAATACGTTGGCAGTTTGGTACAACGACCGGCCTTGGCTGAAGACAACGCCCGACAGGCCAGCAGACTTGCAAATACGGTGGATCGTCTCATTGAAATGATGGAGCAGATTAATATACGTTATGACTAGTGTAGTTCTTGTCTTGTAATCTATCTTGTAATTTACTAAGTATCTAAGCGCTACTCTATAATTCGGTCGGATGTAACAATTCTCGACACCTTTTGTAATACATCCGTGGGATGTAACCTTTGAATTCGTAATTTCTATCAAATATTCCTTGCTGTTTCTACTTATACTAATTGCCATATTTCTTTTTCATATTGATGTTATGTATTACCGCCTTTATACATGTACATCTGAGATAAATACAATTTTCTTACAAAATCTCATGTATCTTCATTTCTTTTATTGAAGAAGCATGCCGCCAAAGACAAGACCATACACCGATGCTCAGCTTACGTCACTCATAACCCAGGCTGTGACTGAAGCCTTGGCTCGGAATACTCCACAGAATTCCGCGAGGAACAGCGATGCCGTTGAAACCCCCGCTACTAAACCTTGTTCTTACAAGGACTTTCAGAGCTGCAAACCCTCAAGCTTCAAGGGTACTGAGGGAGCCATCGGACTAATCAGATGGTTCAAAAAGATGGAAACTGTTTTCCGCGTCAGCAAATGCGTGGAAAATGACAAAGTTAATTTCGCCACCTGCTCCCTCGAAGATGATGCCCACTCTTGGTGGAACTCATATTCCCAATCAGTGGGTGCTGACACTGCCTACCAACTCTCTTAGGAGGACTTAAAAGCAAAACTCATCGCCAAGTACTGTTCAATCGACAAACTCCAAAAGCTGGACGAGGAGTTCTGGAACCTAAAGGTTCAGGGTGGTGATATCAATGGTTATACCACCAGGTTCCAGCAACTCGCTACCCTCCGCCCAGCTATGGTGAGCACGGAACCTGATAAAATCAGGAAGTATATCCTTGGTCTTCCTGAGCCTGTTCGGGGGCACGTTGCCTCTTCAAACCAAACCACCATTGACGGTGCAATCCTACTGGCCCAAGACCTGATGGCAATGAGCCAAGATTCTGAACCACCCACTTCATCCTCCCACAACAACAAAAGAAAGTGGTCCGACTACCACAACAACCACCCACACCAACAAAACAAGAAATCTGACAGCATCAAAGCCTACAACACCACCACAGACATCGAACGGGGCTACACTGGGAGCAAACCCTATTGTTCCAAGTGCAGCCGCCACCACGAAGGTTCTTGTGGCTCCTTTTGAAGCAATTGCAAGAGGTATGGTCACCTCACCCAGGATTGTCGTTCCCCTACCAACAACAACCCTAACAACACCAGAACACCCAAAGTCTGCTTTGAGTGTGGGAACCCCGGGCACTTCAGGGACACGTGCCCAAAGCTGAAGAACAACAACAACAACAACAACCGCAATAGCAACAACAACAACAACCGAAGTAGAGCCTTCGTCATCAACT
Organism: Helichrysum umbraculigerum; assembly: GCA_949592205.1. Classification (NCBI taxonomy): domain Eukaryota; kingdom Viridiplantae; phylum Streptophyta; class Magnoliopsida; order Asterales; family Asteraceae; genus Helichrysum; species Helichrysum umbraculigerum. The sequence goes on along the minus strand of CATIUR010000001.1, from coordinate 198,921,023 downwards.
CCGGGGACGCCCGCCAAGACCCGAATGTGGTCTTGGGTATGTTCCTCCTCAACAACTTAACTGCTTCCATTCTATTTGATACTGGTGCTGATAGAAGCTTTATCTCGGATGACTTTTGCCCACTACTTGACATCACTCCTGTTGCCTTAGATGTTAAGTACACTGTAGAGCTAGCAAATGGGAAACTTATAGAAACCAATAGTGTGATACCTAATTGCACTTTAAACCTAGCTGACGAAACCTTTTCAATCGATTTTGTACCCGTTGAAATCGGGAGTTTCGACGTCATCATTGGAATGGACTGGTTGTCCAAACACCGAGCCGAAATCGTTTGCTACGATAAGATCGTCCGTATCCCACTCGCCGTCGGTAGAACCTTGATCATACAGGGGGAGACCGGTGGGACGAGACTCAATATCATCTCTTGCTTAAAAACCCGAAAATTTCTGAGAAAGGGTTACCCTGCAATACTCGCACACATCACAGAGAAGAAGTCGGAGGAGAAGCGACTTGAGGATGTGCCAATTGTTAGAGACTTTCCCGAAGTCTTTCCGGAAGAACTACCTGGTCTACCTCCACCTAGACAGGTTGAGTTCTCAATCGATCTGGTGCCGGGTGCCGCACCGGTGGCCCGCGCACCGTACCGTTTAGCCCCATCCGAACTTCAGGAGTTGTCCACCCAGTTACAGGAACTCCTGGATAGAGGATTCATTAGACCGAGTTCTTCGCCTTGGGGAGCTCCGGTCTTATTTGTTAAAAAGAAGGACGGTTCATTCCGAATGTGCATCGACTATCGAGAGTTGAACAAATTGACCGTCAAAAACCAATACCCACTTCCTCGCATTGATGATCTATTCGACCAACTTCAGGGTTCAAGTTTCTACTCAAAAATCAACCTGCGATCATGATATCATCAGTTACGGGTTCGCGACACCAATATTCCAAAAACTGCTTTCAGAACTCGTTACGGGCACTACGAATTCCAAGTGATGCCCTTCGGTCTAACCAACGCACCGGCTGTATTCATGGACCTCATGAACCGGGTGTGTAAACCTTACCTCGACAAGTTTGTCATTGTCTTTATCGATGACATACTCATTTACTCGCGCAACGAGCAAGAACATGCGCAACACCTCAAAACCATCATAGAACTACTTAGACACGAGGAGCTTTACGCCAAATTCTCTAAGTGTGAGTTCAGGATAAAAACCGTTCAATTCCTTGGTCATGTGATCGACAGTCAGGGAATTCACGTTGACCCATCAAAAATCGAGGCTATCAAAGACTGGCAAGCACCCACCACTGCAACTGAAGTACGTCAATTCTTGGGTCTTGCTGGGTACTATCGGCGATTCATCGAAAATTTCTCCAAAATAGCTCAGCCACTCACGGTACTGACTCAGAAAGAAAAGAAGTTCAATTGGACTGATAAACAGGAGTCGGCCTTTCAATTATTGAAACAAAAGCTTTGCAGTGCTCCCATTCTATCCTTACCCGAAGGCACCGATGACTTCGTGGTATACTGCGATGCTTCCCATCAAGGTCTCGGTTGCGTGCTGATGCAACGGGATAAAGTTATTGCCTACGCCTCACGACAACTCAAAGTCCACGAGAAGAACTACACAACTCACGACCTCGAGTTAGGGGCCGTGGTATTCGCTCTCAAAATCTGGAGACATTACCTTTATGGTACCCGAAGTACTGTATTCACCGACCACAAAAGTCTCCAACACATCTTCGACCAAAAAGATCTCAACATGAGGCAACGTAGATGGGTCGAGTTGCTTACCGATTACGATTGCGCGATCAAGTACCATCCAGGGAAGGCTAATGTTGTTACCGATACCCTCAGTCGAAAGGAACGACCAAAACCACTTCGAGTCCGAGCCCTCAGTATGACCATTCACAACGATCTTACCATTCAAATTCATACCGCTCAGATCGAAGCCCTAAAACCTGAAAACATCAAAAACGAAGCCTTACGGGGTATCGACAAACAATTTGAAACCAAATCTAACGGGATTAGGTATTTCTCAAACCGAATCTGGTTGCCTAGTTTTGGGAACCTACGAGACTTGGTGATGGATGAAGCTCACAAGTCTAGATATTCTATCCATCCGGGATCCGATAAGATGTACCACGGAATCAAGGAATTTTATTGGTGGCCGAACATGAAAGCCGAAATCGCCACTTATGTCAGCAAGTGCCTTACTTGCTCGAAAGTCAAAACCGAAAATCAAAAACCTTCTGGTTTACTCCAACAACCTGAAATCCCTGAATGGAAATGGGAACAAATTACCATGGATTTCATAACCAAACTACCCAAGTCGTCGAACGGTTGCGATACCATTTGGGTGATCGTCGATCGTCTCACGAAATCTTCCCATTTCCTGGCAATCAAGGAAAACGATAAAATGGAGCGCCTTGCACAAATCTACATCAAAGAAATTGTTTCTCAACACGGCGTTCCAACCTCGATTATCTCCGATAGAGATGCCCGCTTCACCTCTCACTTTTGGCAATCCCTTCATAAAGCAATGGGTACCCGTCTTGATATGAGTACCGCATACCATCCCCAAACCGATGGCCAAAGTGAACGAACCATTCAGACACTGGAAGATATGCTACGCGCCTGCGTAGTTGATTTCGGTACAAACTGGGAAAGACATCTACCGTTGTGCGAATTCTCGTACAATAACAGCTATCACGCCAGCATTAAGGCTGCACCTTTTGAGGCACTGTACGGTCGTAAGTGCCGAACACCGATTTGTTGGACCGAAGTGGGAGATAGTCAACTCACTGGTCCTGAACTCATACACGCCACCACTGAGAAAATTGTGGAAATCCAAAACCGACTCAAAGCCGCACGTGATCGTCAGAAAAGTTACGCTGACGTGAGACGCAAACCACTCGAGTTCCAAGTTGGGGATCGAGTACTCTTAAAAGTATCACCTTGGAAAGGCGTCATCCGTTTTGGCAAACGCGGGAAGTTAAATCCCCGGTACATTGGGCCATTCGAAATCCTCGAGAGGATTGGTCCAGTGGCATATCGATTGCAGCTGCCATCCGAACTCAGCAGCATGCACCCCACTTTTCACATTTCTAACCTAAAGAAATGTCTATCCGATGAGACACTTATTATACCACTTGACGAGATTCGCGTCGATAACAAACTTCATTTTGTTGAGGAACCTGCTGAAATCATGGACCGTGAGGTCAAACAACTAAAACAAAGTCGTATTCCCATCGTCAAAGTCAGATGGAATTCGCGGCGTGGTCCGGAATTCACTTGGGAACGTGAGGACCAAATGCGACTCAATTATCCTCAGCTATTCTCCAATTCTACATCAAACGTGACCTCGAGCTAAATTTCGGGACGAAATTCTCCTAACAGGGGGAGAATGTAACACCCGCCAAATTAGGACTAGTAATTAGTGCCTAATTCTCTGTTAATACATGTAATTAGTTCTGTGTTAGGCTAATTAATGTATCGAATTATATATTGATGAATATATACAAACTTTGCGATTTGATTAAATCGTACGCAATTTAAATCGAATGTATTTCGGTTCCATAAATACGGACGTTGGTGACACAATTTATATTTAAGTATAAAACATTATCTGAAAACATTACTGGGTCCAAACTAATGTTTAAATTACATTCCCAGAGTTGTCCCGTTTTGCACAATTAAAACTCAGGTAATTAGAAACAAAATACACAAATTATTTAAATCACATTTTAAATCTTTAAATTAGTAGATAGTTGGTAAAACAATTTAATTAGATTATTAAACAAAAATTCGTATTTTAAAATGGTTAATTAACGCGCAAAATATTTATTAAAACGTTAAATGACGGAGAAAACGAACACCACGCGGAGCGCGGGGCGAAGACTGAAAAGTGGAGAATAACCTCCCACTTTCCATCTCTTTTCCTCATTTCTTTCTTACCTCTCTCTCTCTCCTCTCTTCTTTTTCTCCAAAATCACCAAACCACCACCATCCACTAAAATCGCAAAATAACAACATAAAACGCACTCGGATCATAGCACCACTTTGGAGAAAAACGTTCACCACTTCACGATCTACAACGCTATCTTTTCGGATTTTCAATCCGACACTTTGTAAGTTTCCGACAAAATCCCGAAACCACTCGATTTTTAGTATTTTCACTTGATAGTCGTTTATATAACTTATATATGTCCTATACTAGGAAGAGAACACGATTTTATAGCCTAAAAGTATGTTAAAATTGAGTTTTGGATCGGAAAAACGCGTCAGTCGCTGGGTACTGACTTGGTGTTCATCTTTGCGACACAAGCCTTGTGTCGCAGCTTATGTCGTATTTTGCCTGTTCTGTCGTACCTGGTGTCGTATAAATCCTTTTGTGTCGTACCCTTTACGACACAACGTTGTGTCGTATTTTATGTCGTATTTCCCATACGACACAAACACTATGTCGCTGTTAAATCAGCATCTCGAATTTATGCGACACAACCTTTGTGTCGTATAGATATTGTGTCGCATATTTATGCGACATAACCCTTGTGTCGCATGACAAACCTTGTGTCGCACGTTGTGTCGCAAAACACAGAAAACTAGAATTTTTTAAAGTCAAAGTTACTGTAGAAAGTCAAATTTACTGTAGCAATTCACCGTAGCAAACGCAATAATAACATTTTAGAACTATTGTTACAAACCGTCACCAACGGGCCGTACACGTTTTCAAAACACAGATCAAATAATCAACCAAATCGTAGTAATTTGGACATATATATAGTTGTGTAACAACTACAAAGGTAGTCCTTTGTGATACCGACTCACGTTTATAACCATCGCGTGTCGTGGACACCCTCAGGTTACAAGTCTTTGGACTACATTCTCGACTAATCAACGCAAGCTTATTAAAACAAAACACTACAGACTCAGGTGAGTCTCATAGCCCCCCTTTTTACTGTTTTTACTCAGGGATGTGATACATTGCTTATTTTAACATGTGAACGCAAGTACAACTTTTACATATACTACATGAGTTTTACTCTAATCATTTAAAGTCCTCCGTCAGCATAGTTGTTAATACGTTGTAGCGTGAATATTAGTATATGGTAGCATATAGGATTGACCTCCTCGTTCGGGTTAGCAAGCACTAACCGGGTAAACGGACGTACTAATATTTGGGAAGACGAATGTGGATTAGGCATTCGTGGAGGCACCTCGCCCGGAATTCTCTTTAGGGGACCCGGCCCTCGAGTTAAGCTCAACTATGTGCTCATGACTGTATACACGATTACTATCATTTTATTTGCTGGATGCAAATCATTATTAAATCTTGCGGTTCATACTATATTACTTAATTTCAAACCTGTGAGCTCACCAGCTTTAGCTGACCCAATTTAGCATGTATCGCAGGTACCAAGCAGTAGGATGTTTCTGCTTCAGGACTTTTAGCTCGAGTTAGCATACAGACGTTTGAGATTTTCTTGCATTAGTATATTTTGTACAAGTACTTATGTACTGAAATCTCCTTTTATTTAAACTCGAGCTTTGTAAAGCTATAAATGTTATAAACATTTCAATGTCAATATATTTTTATTAAAACGACGCATATAGAGTCGTTTACTATATATCTTTGTGTTTTGTTATTGATTAGTAACACCCAAAAGTATGCTTCCGCAAATCATTAAATTTGGGGGTGTTACATCTAGTCTCGGTACCATTTAAATTAAGTTAAAGGCTCGTTTATTAAATTTAAATTCCTAACTCAATAGGAAAAATAAGTACCCGATATAAAATAACTTAACTCTTTAAAATCTTAAATCGCAAACTTACAAATTTTGGGGTGTTACAAAAATCATATAAAGTATTAAACATACTTGAATCCATGGTCGTCTTGTAGATTTGGAAGGTATTGTGTTCAAACAAATAAATAGGCGATTAAACATAATACAATTCAATTACGTCTTATCTTATTTGATTAAGTCATCGAAATTCGAACATAGAATTATTAAGACATTAAATTTTATTTATTATCTAGAAAGTATATTAAAATTATATTATACAAGTTTCTTATTTAAAACAATTTTTAATAAAAAGTTTGAATATTGTATAGTTACGAATTAAAAGACATCTTTTAACATTATTATAATATACTTAAGATAAGAGGTGTTAAATAAATGTTTTAAAAATATTGTGGTAAGAAAAAATATAATTTTTGAAGTCTATATGACTATATGAAAGTTTATTTGTCTATAATAGAAGGGTAAACTTGACAAACATAAAAACTTAAGGAACTTTTCTACCATTAGAATAAAACTTGAGCTTTCTTTTTCCTACCTAAGATAAATGAATTATTTGCTCAAATTGTTTTTTTTTGGGGGGGGGGGGGGGGGGGGGGGGGGGGGGGGGCTCATAAATATCTGCCCATAAATATTTCACAATAATATTAACTATGAAGGATATGATATACCGAAGAGTTAAATCATATTTCAACGTTGAGCTAGTACTTTGTTTAAAGGAATAGTACAATTACACTATTTGATACTACATTATTATTTATTGTAGTTGTGACATTTACTTGAGTACTCTGAATGGCCTACAAACTACACGACTAACATTATTATTAACTTTACATTACCAATCACACTGAGAATTAGATATGCGTTGTAACATCCACTATATGGGTCTAGGAGTAATACGGTAATTTTTTCCTAATTTATATTATTATTTAAAATGTTAGAAATTTAATTGTTTATATTATGATTAATTGGGAAAATAGGAAATAGGTCAAATGACTTATTGTGGATAGTGAACTATCGTTCGTTTTAAATTGTTATAGTTCTGAGAATAATAAAATAATTGGTATAACACCGCGTCTTTCACAACATTATTTAAATGTATTTTAGGTCGGAAGCGCGAGTCCAAAACAAACATTTCATATTATATACACAAAGTCAACCGTTTCAAAACATAATATATCAAATTGGGTGCTATATAATTCCAAAACATACAACACTGATTATATAATCAGATATCAGAGTAAACCCTGGTCGTTAAACATTCCATTCCAATCAATAGCTTCTTGCCCAACCCGTTATCAACTCATAACCTGCAAGAAGTAATGTGGGGGATTAGCACGAAGCTAAGTGAATGAAACTATAGCCATCAGCACAACTTAGCATAACAAAATCTGTTTACAACAAATAATCGTAAACACACACAAATCAAAGAGGATCGGTGGTCCTTGAGGAACCCTCAATGCTGTCGGAATAGTATCCAAGGTCATAACTAAATTGGTAATACTATCATTAAAAGTATAGTCCTTTTTGGGTCTCCCTCAATGAACAGTAAGAGAAAATAAATAAGAGAGATAATATTAATTGGAATTAATATTATTAGTTTGTTATTTGAATATTAATTAGAAACTAAAGAAATTATGAAAGCATAATCCAACCGCCGGATGGAAGTTTCATCCGGCGGATGGATTAAGGAATGGAATCAGGCGGTGGAACAGCTGGAAGGGTTTTATGGAAACATCATCCATCCGCCGGTTGGAAGATCCATCCGCCGGATGGATGTCTGTCCCACATCGGCCAAATGACAAAACCCTAGGGACCTACCCTTAGCTTTCAATGTGTACTTTTGAATTGAATAGTTTTCAATTCTTCTTCTCTCTTTCTTACTCTTGCTCCTTTTAAGAGTTTTACGACTTGAAGTCGTGACCTTAGGAGACTTGGGAATTTCTCTTTGTTCGTGGGTGTGAAGCATTAGAGGTGTTCTGGTTTGGGCACTCGCCTCCAAAGCAAGAAGGTTTCACAAAGTGGTTTACGCGTGAGAAATTGTTTTTCTCGAAGGTTAGTAATTTCTTATTTATCTTGTTTATTTTAATGCTTTTATTTATTCAAGTTAAGATCTCTTAGGGTTTAGTTTCCTAATTGTCTTAGATTAATTTTGTTATTATTCCGCTGCGTATATTAATCTAGTTAGGGAATAGAAAACCCAACAGTGGTATCAGAGCCTTAGCTTAATAAATATTAGCATTTAATTATCTACCAATAGTATGTAGGTAAAGATAAATTGGAAATTGGCTTGTCTAAATTGGTAAAAAGAATTTACACTTTAGACCCTATATTTTGAATTGTTTTAAAATATACCCTTAAATTTTAAAATGTTTTAAAATAGAACAGTATACCTTAAAAGTTTAAGAGAGAACTTACATATATTATGAGTTTTATATATATATATATATATATATATATATATATATATATATATATATATATATATATATATGTATCATTAAAGTTAAATACATCGTCAGTCAATTGATAAATCGGCTCACCCATAGTGAACAAACTATAAGAGAGGTATAAGGCGGGTCGCTTAGCTTCCCTAAAGAAGTCAGGTTTTTAATAAACTTCGCGCTGACCTGCTTCTCCGCTTCTTTGTGCGTTCAATGTAGCTACCGAGGACTTTTGATAGGATGATGTCAAGATCAAAAGTATGACCTAAAAGTACTAAAACATAATCCCGTTCTGGTTACTTAAAACGTGAATAGTATGCTAACCCATGAAAACCACACATCTTTCGTATGATCTGTTAATGGAGCATGTGTGGTTTACCGGCACATTAATATGAGATCATACTGAGAGGTGATGTGGAACTCACGATTCTCGAGCGTACTCGGGCCGGGGACCACGCGGGTTTCGCATGGTTAAGTTCACTGACTTGTTCATGATCCTCGGCATACCAGTCATGAATGGTAGATAAGCATATCCGAGATTAACATGTCGTTGATGAGAATCAATGAATCTCAAAAGAACTAGGAGTTTCATAGAGAATGAAATTGACAAAGGCATTGTCTACCTAAAATAAATTCGCAATATGATTATGGCAAACTTTTTCATAATACGAATCTAAAATATGGATCCTAGCCTTAATTTTGAAATTGGGTAATTAATTAAGGAATATTCAAACTAACTAAAAATGTTTATCTTATAGATGTCTTCTACAAATGGTAATAATCCTCCCGTCCCCAATCCCGCACAGAACTCGAACTTCTCACTACTCTCGGTTCTTGGAAGGGAAAGACTGACTGGTCCAAACTATATGGATTGGATGCGTAACCTAAGGTTTACCTTGAGGTACGAGAACAAGGAGTATGTTCTCGATGAGCAGATTCCCGTGATTGATGAAAATTCAACCCAATAGGAGATTGAGGCACACAGGAAACATTATGATGATGCGAATAAAATGTCTTGTATCATGGAATCCTCCATGAGCCCCGAGTTGCAAAAGACTTTTGAGAATACTTGGGCATATGAAATGAACCAACAGCTTAAGGAAATATTTCAGGCCAAGGCAAGCAAAGAACGCCTTGATGTGGTCAAGTCCCTCATGGCTTGTAAGCCCAAACCTGGAGCATCTATCTGTGCTTTCGTCTTGGAGATGAAAGGGTACTTTGATAGGTTGAAATCATTGAATATGATGTTTGACACAGAGTTTTCCATTGCCATAATTTTGTCCAGTCTGCCAGCTGTGTACAATCAGTTTGTAATCTCATATCAGATGAATATGAATAAGAGAGAAGGCTCAATAATGGAACTCCATAATTTACTGCAAACCGCTGAGCAAGGAATCAAAAAGGATAATGTGTCCTCTAGCTCAGCAGCTCCTGTGTTAGCAATTGGTCAAAATGCAAAGAAAAAAAAAGGTCAAATTGGAAAGCAAAGACTGCGAATGGAAAGTCCAATCGTGGGTCCAAAAGAAAGACTGATTCTGATATTGCACCAACAAGTGATCCAAAGGAAGCAGTGTGCTTTTACTGCAACACAAAGGGGCACTGGAAGCGTAGCTGCCCGAAATACCTGAAAGACCTTGAAGATGGCAAGGTTGAAAAGAGTGTTCACTCAGGTATGTTCATGATCGAACTCCATAATACTACAACTTCTAATTCGTGGGTTCTCGAGGTGTGGTACTCACATTTGCACTGTATTGCAGGGTCTAAAGGAAAGTAGGAAGTTAAAGCATGGGGGAGCTTAATCTAGTCATGGAAAACAAAGGAATCACGCCTGTTACCGAGATTGGAAAGTATGAGCTCGTGCTGAACTCTGAAGTTAGGATAAATTTGAATAATTGCTGTTATTCGTCAGAAATGACCAGAAACATTATTTCATTTTATGCTTTGTTTAAGGACGGTTATCGGTTTTCATTTGACAATGAGAATGGTGATATTTTGGTTTATTTAAATGGTTGTTTTATTTTTAAAGCTTCTCCTTACAATGGCATATATGAAAATGTTAAATGTGTTAGCAATTTGATTTTAAATGTTGATTCGTCTAATGAGCTTGATAAATCCAAATTGTGGCATTATCATCTTGGGCACGTAAACAAGAAACGCATCGGCCAACTCCAAAAGGATGGAGTGTTGGAATCATTCGACCTCAAATCGGATGATGTATGCGAATCTTGCTTACTGGGCAAGATGACTAAATCACCATTCACCGGGTCGTGTGAAAGAGGTGAAGGACTGTTGGACTTGGTACACACAGATTTTTGTGGACCATTCCGATGCGCCACAAAAGATGGAAATCGATACTAGGTTACATTTACTGATGATTACAGTAGATTTGGACATGTCTATCTGATTAAGCATAAGTCGGATACTTTTGAGGTATTCAAAAGATACAAGAGCGAAGTAGAGAATCAATTGGGCAGAAAGATAAAGGTTCTCCGATCCGATAGGGGAGGAGAATACTTTAGTATCGAGTTTCTCGATCATCTTAGAGATTGTGGAATAGTTTCACAGTTAACTCCTCCTAGAATGCCACAACTTAATGGTGTTGCTGAGAGGAGAAATAGAACCTTGTTGGACATGGTTCGGTCTATGATGAGTCGGGCTACACTTCCGATAAGTTTTTGGGGTTATGCATTAGAAACAGCCGCTCGCATCTTAAATCTTTTACCCACTAAGAAGGTTTCAAAGACACCTTATGAGATGTGGAAGGGAAGACGTCCTTCTCTTGGTCACATCAAAATATGGGGTTGTGAAGTTTTCGTTAGACGAGAAACTCAGGACAAACTAGACTCCAGATCTGAAAAGTGTTTTTTCGTCGGTTATCCACAGGAGTCGTTTAGATATCTATTCTACAGACCTACGGATAATGTGGTCTTTGTAGCTCGAAGAGGAGTGTTCCTTGAGAGAGAAATGATATCTAAAGAGGACAGTGGGAGTAAGATTGATTTTGAAGAAATTCAAGAGTCGACCGATAAAGAACCTACAGTAATCACTGACGTTCAACAAGAGGTGGGAACACCTGTTGAACCTGAAGACATATCCTTACCCGTTCGCAGATCTAGTAGAGTTAGCAAGCCTCCTCAGTTCTATTATGGTTACCATGTAAAAGAAGAGGATAAAATTAGTGACAGTACACTAAATGACTTAGATGAACCTGCTAACTACAAGGAAGCAATGGCAGGCCCTGAGGCTGCTAAGTGGAAGGAAGCTATGAAAAGCGAAACTCAGTCTATGTATGACAACCAAGTTTGGAATTTGGTTGACACTACACCCGGTCTTAAGACAGTAGGTTGTAAGTGGATCTTCAAGAAGAAGACAGACATGGATGGGAAAGTACACACTTATAAAGCTAGGTTGGTAGCGAAGGGCTATACTCAAACCCACGGGATTGATTATGAGGAAACCTTCTCACCAGTAGCTAAGATAAAGTCGATTAGGATAATGTTAGCTATAGCTGCGTTTCATGATTATGAAATTTGGCAGTTGGATGTCAAAACCACTTTCCTTAACAGAAAACTTACTGAGGATGTGTTTATGGCACAACCAGAGGGTTTTGAGAATGCAAAGTATCTTAATAGAGTGTGCAAGCTTCAAAAGGCTATTTATGGACTTAAACAAGCTTCTCGTAGCTGGAATCTCTGCTTCCATGAGAAAGTCATAGAGTTTAGATTTTCTAGAAGCGAAGATGAGTCCTGTATATATGTCAAGTTCAGTGGGAGTGTTGTAGTCTTCCTAGTATTATATGTGGATGATATACTACTCATAGGAAACGATATCCCAACATTACAAGGTGTAAAGGACTGGTTGGGGAAATGTTTCGCTATGAAAGACTTGGGAGATGCAGCATATATTTTTGGTATAAAGATTTATAGAGATAGGTCGAGACATCTCATAGGACTTAGCCAGGACACATACTTAGATAAAATTTTGAAAAGATTCAAAATGGAGAACTCTAAGAAAGGGAATCTACCCTTACATCATGGCATTAAGACCAGTAAGAATCTTTGTCCGAAATCTAAGGAAGAATCGGATAGAATGAGTCGAGTCCCATATGCTTCGGCTATAGGATCGATCATGTATGCCATGACGTGTACAAGGCCTGATGTCTCATTTGCTTTGAGCTTAGTGAGTCGACATCAGCAGAATCCTGGTGAAGGTCATTGGACAGCTGTAAAGAATATTCTTAAGTATTTAAGAAATACTAAAGACAGGTTCTTGGTTTATAGTGGAGAAGAAGAACTCAGAGTAACGGGTTATAGTGATGCAAGTTTCCAAACAGATAGAGATGATAGCCATTCACAGTCTAGTTGGGTATTCTTACTGAATGGGGGAGCGGCCACATGGAAAAGTTCCAAGTAAGATACGGTGGCAGACTCAACGTGCGAGTCTGAGTATATAGCGGCTTGCGAGGTTTCAAAGGAAGCCATCTGGATTAAGAATTTCATTGGAGATCTTGGAGTTGTTCCAACGGTTCAAGACCCCATTGAAATATTATGTGATAACGAAAGTGCGATCGCCTTGAGTAAAGAACCCAAGGATCACGGAAAGTCAAAGTACATTGAAAGAAAATACCATTTTGTTCGAAGGAAAGTAGAAGAAGGACACGTGATTGTGAAGAGTATAAGATCAGAGGATAATCCAGCTGATCCGTTCACAAAGCCACTTGGAAAGTCCAAACATGATGAGCATGCTAGGAGCATAGGCTTAAGAGATAATGTAAAATTTTAGTTGTTAGTTTGATTCTGAAACATTGTAAACAATGATTGAAATTGTTATAGACTTGGTGATTAAATAATGGAGATTTATTTATCGGAAGGAGTTCTACCATTTACTATTGTTTGTCATTGTGTTTCTGTTTTGCATGTTTAGACACCACTTCCCGAGTAAAATAGTTTTACTCAAACCTCCTCAGTCGTTCACACTCCTGGAAGTAAGTGGTGAATCAAGACTGTCATGGAGTGTTAGTTGATTGTCTATGGAGATTAGACATTGCATGGAGAATGCTGCAACACTCATGGGTACTTAATGGGGATTTAAGTATAGGAGAGACCCGTACTTAAAGAGATCACTTCATGGATTAAATCACGAGTGATTTTAAGATGATAATATCCTCTATTCTTGAAATTGAGATACATTGAGTTTCTAGTTTTTAAGTCTGTTATACTTTAGCCTATTCAAACGCTGTGCGTAAATGTCAGTCATAAAGGGTATGCTAGGTATGACATGATGAGTTGACTAGTACTATGTAGTTGAAATTTTATTGTTCCATTTCGCCTAAATGGGAAAAGCGATATCTTGGGCCCTCTAATGATTAAATATTGACTTTAAAGTGCTAAGCCTGGCCGAGACTAAGTTGATAGTTCAATAGTCTCATATAGTCAATGTAATCGGAAATCAGAAAACTAATTATGAATCTTGAGATTGATTAAAATCCATGTCTCGATTCATACAATATCAGTAGAACAAAGGAATAGTTGATCACTTATCTAAAGGGCTAACTCTAAGATAAGATTCAGAGTTCGGCAGTTACGTTGGATGGCACTCTCTGCTTAGTTAATGGATAGGCTTAGACCAATAGTAGTTGATGACTTGTCCAAGTGGGAGATTGTTGGAATAGTCTCCAAGGTCATAACTAAATTGGTAATACTATCTTTAAAAGTAGAGTCCTTTTTGGGTCGCCCTCAATGAACAGTAAGAGAAAATAAATAAGAGAGATAATATTAATTGGAATTAATATTATTAGTTTGTTAATTGAATATTAATTAGAAACTAAAGAAATTATGAAAGCATGATCCAACCGCCGGATGGAAGTTTCATCCGGCGGATGGATTAAGGAATGGAATCAGGCAGTGGAACGGCTGGAAGGGTTTTATGGAAACATCATCCATCCGCCGATTGGAAGATCCATCCGCCGGATGGATGTCTGTCCCACATCGGCCAAATGACAAAACCCTAGGCCTTCCTCTCCCCTATAAATAGGGACCTACCCTTAGCTTTCAAGGTGTACCTTTGAATTGAATAGTTTTCAATTCTTCTTCTCTCTTTCTTACTCCTGCTCCTTGTAAGAGTTTTACGACTTGAAGTCGTGACCTTAGGAGACTTAGGAATTTCTCTTTGTTCGTGGGTGTGAAGCATTAGAGGTGTTCTGGTTTGGGCACTCGCCTCCAAAGAAAGAAGGTTCCGCAAAGTGGTCTACGCGTGAGAAATTGTTTTTCTCGATGTTGATGCAATTTGTGTGTCTGTCAGTTGGTCTAGTTCGTAGTTTGATTTTGTAATAGATTTTGAGTTTCCTGACTCCTGCGACGTTGTCTGTAACGTCGCAGGTGCGACGTCAGGTTTTGGGCCTGCGACGTAGTCAACGTCGCATGGGCTTGGGCCTGCGACGTCGTGTGCGACGTCGCAGGTGCCAGATTTTGTATAAAAATGCTTTTACGTTTTCTGTTTAGGGTTGATGAAACCCTAAACGCCAATCAGTCGAAATCTCTGTAAAAGCTAGTCGATTATTATCAATATACAACGTTTTGCTTGATTATCATTGCATATTGATTGTTTGTGTGATTAGTTAGTGATATAATTGTTATTTCCGCTAGCAATTATATAGACTCGGTTTCGTTAGATCCAAGTAAGGGACAAACAACTGGTATCAGAGCAGTGATTTGCTCGTTTTTGACGTATCGGATCGAGTTCGGGATTAAAAGACGGGATACTTATATTATCTCGTGATTATTACGTTTGTTTTTGTGTTTTTTACAGGTTTTTTCGATCAAGGTTTCTGGGAATATTGAAGGTTTTTCGTCGATCTTTGTTCGTGGTTTTCGATTAGGGTTAAAAATTTTCGATTTCAAGGTTTTTAGCCGCAGCAACACGTTTTGCAACGTTACCTACGACTTCAGCTGCGACGTCGCTTGCGACGTTATTGATTTTGACTTTGAGTAGTCATTGCGACGTAGAGTTGCGACTTCGTTAACGACGTCGTTATTTTGACCTCAAGTGTTTCTGCGACGTCCTTCTGCGACGTACTGTGATTTTGCGACGTCTTCTGCGACGTACTCTGCGACGTAATACTCAACGTCGCCTGTCTCTGATTCTTAGTTGAATCAACAGTTCTTGCGACGTCATTCACGCCGTCGCTAATACCTTGTGCGACGTTACTGACAACGTCGCTAGTTTCAGATTACTTCTTTATCTTAAACATTACAAATGACTACTGATAAGGAAGATATTAGAGGAATAAGAGAGATGCTTAGACAGAGCAACGATATTGGTTCTAGCAATAAACCTCCGTTCTTTGGACTGGATTTGGACTATGTATATTGGAGAGATAGATATGAATAGTATATAGACTTCCACTGTCCAGAACTTTGGGGACCTTTAAAAGAACGATATGTAGCTCCGGTGGCTGAAGGAAATTATCGTGGTGTTCCTCCAGCTAAAACATACAATGCTATGTCACCTCAAGAGAAAAAGGAGTATGAAATAGCAAGAAAGGCTCATTCTTCTATTTGTATGTGTTTGCCAAAGGATGTTATGAGACTCTTTAAATCTCATGATACAACTTATGATTTGTGGAAGGCAATTGAAACAAGATGTGGTGGAAATGAAAAGTACAAGGAGGCCAAGCTAGAATTAATCAAAAAGCAGTATGATATATTTGACATCATTCCAAATGAGATGACTTCCAGTCTATTCACCCGATACTCACAACTGGTTAGTGAGTTAAATGAAGGAGGATACAATCTCCCTGCACTTGAGGTAAACAAGAAATTGCTGGATGTGTTACCAAGTGCTTGGGATGTGAAGGTCCAATTCTTAAAAGAAAATCCAGAATTACAAAGGATGACTTTGGACCAATTGATAGGTATTCTACAAGCTCATGCAATGGAATTGAAGAAGAAAGAATGCAAGTTAAGTGGATCTGTACAAAATCCCACAATTTATGGAGGACAAGTCAATACTGGCAAGAGTTATGGTGGAGTGGCATTTATAACAGATACCAATTCATCTTCTGCCTCTTCTGGAGGTCAACATACAGCTTATCTTTCTGGTACATCTCAAGGAAATCAACAACAGGCTCCAGTCTCACCAGCAATACAAGAGCAAGATGCTATTTATACAGCTTTTCTGAGCTCTTACAAAGATTTGGTTACTCAACCAAACACAACTTTGGAGCTGATCAAGGAGGATTACGGACAACTGGATGACGATGATCTAGAACAAATGGACTTGAACTGGAACATTGCTATGATAACAAGAAGAGTTCAAAAATTCTTGCAACGGACTGGACGCAAGAGTTTAGAAGGCAATGGGAAGTCAGGATTTGGTTTTGATAAAAGCAAGGTCCGATGTTATAACTGCCCAAATTTGGGTCATTTCGCTAGGGAATGCGAGAAACCTAAGATGCCACCATCGGGTCTTACTAAACATGATCCTCCAAACGCGAAAGAAGAGGTCAAGTCGTTAGCTGTGGATAATGCTTTGGTTGTTTTTGAGCCAACTACTCATGACTGGAATGCGGAGGCAACAAAGTTTCAACAGTGTCTGATGGCTCATATTACACCTGAGGTACAAAATGAACTAATTGAACTTTTAAACTGTATCTCATGCATTAATCTAACTGAATCTCTAAAGGCTTTTCAAAAGGACAACCAAGAGTTGCGAGATAAAGTTGCAAAACTTAATGAGTCAAATAGGTTTTTGAAAGAAAATGAAAAACTCTATGAAAAACATATTGAAGCTCATAAGTTAGATACTCAAGCTTATAAAGCGAAAGTTTTTAGTCAACAGGATGCAATTAAAAGTTATCTTACTGAAATTGAACTGTTAAACAAAGAGCTTTCAGACTTAAAAACTGAGTATGGAAATTATCAAGATAAAATCTTGGGTTCATCCTCTGCAACAATGATTTTTAATGAAATTGTTAGCAATCATAAGCCTGATAGGAAGAGTAAGGGAGGAAAAGGATTAGGTTTTGTTGAAATAGCACCTCCTACTACTTATACTCCTTTACCTGTTAAGGAAGGCCTTGATGAGATTCCTATTGATTATGCTAAGTTATTGGGTATCAAGGGTAAAGTGGCTAAAACTATCAAACCGGAGAAGGAGAAAACCAAGAGGCCAGAGTATCCCTCTCCTAAGTTTGTTAAGCCAATGAATGAATCTCCTGTTAGTGTTAAGGAGATTGTTAAGCCAATGAATGAATCTCCAATCTGTTTTGAGGAGATCGTTGAGATTGAGGACATTACGGATCAGGAGTATCCTGAAGTTAAGAAAGTTGAAGTTAAACCTGAAAAAGTGGTTTCAAAAGTTGAACCTGAAATTAAGGTTCAACCAAATAAGGGAAAAGCCAAGGTTTTAAATTCGAAACAACAAACTTTACAGTCACCTGTAAAGATTTTGCAACATAAAGTAGTAAATGAAAAAGTTTCGTATGATAAACCTTCTACTTCAACCACTCAACCAAAACAAACATTTTCCAAGACGTGTACGCAATGTTCATGTTCTAGAAATGTTTCTCCACCTCCTGTGGTAATTCCTCAGCCTCAACCGTTTGTTGAGACTCGTTCTTGTTTCTACTGCAAGAGACAAGGACATTTAATTCGTGAATGTCCCAAGCTGTCAAATCAGCGCTATGGGAGAGAGATGCCTAGGACATCTGTTTATAGAAATTCCTTTTCAAAATCTCCACCTAGGCGTTACTCAAACTCTCCGAAGCCTGTTTTGAAGCCAAGTAATGTTGAGCAAAATTCTTTGCCTATTCAAAAGCCCAACATTACTTCTAATATCAATTCCGAACCTTCTAAAGTTTGGAAACGAAAAGAGTCTGATGTTGACTCTTCAGTCGTCAACAATAACACATCAGATAAAAATTCTCATTTGTTTAAAGATAAAATCCTATCTGACGTGCTTATTGTTGATGACCATGGAAGACCTAAGTCTGTAAAGGCTTGGGTCTCCGTTTCTCACTAATCTCTCTCTTTTTATGTGTTGCAGCAGTCGGAACGTGTGAAGGATAGCTTATGGTATATGGATAGTGGCTGCTCGCGACACATGATTGGCGATGTGTCTCTTCTGACGGATATTAAACCATACGCTGGAGGATACGTTGCTTTTGCAGGAGATTCAGGAGGAACTATTTCTGGAAAGGGAACGCTAACAAATGGAAAAGTTAGCTTTGAGAATGTGAATTATGTGGCAGAACTGACTCACAACTTGCTGAGCGTATCACAAGTTTGTGATAAGGATTATACCACGTCATTCACAAAGACTGAATGTGTAATTTTGAAGCCTGGGTATGTCATTCCTGAGGAATGGGTATTGATGCGTGCACCCAGAAAGAATGACACCTATGTGATGAACATGCGAACTGTGGAGACTACCAGTGACTATACTTGTCTCCTTTCAAAGGCTTCTGAAAAGGAATCACTCCTTTGGCACAGACGGATGGGACATCTTCATTTCCGTAAAATGAATTTTTTGATTAATAATGATTTAGTGAAGGGAGTTCCAAAACAGTCATTTGCCTTAAAAGATGACTGCATTTCATGTAACAAGGGAAAACTCCACAAGAAGTCCCACAAGTCAAAGGTTGTGAATTCTATTGCTGCTCCGTTGGAACTACTGCATATGGATCTTTTCGGTCCAGTCTCTACAAAGAGCATTGGTGGTCGGTCTTACTGCTTGGTAGTTACTGATGACTACTTAAGGTTTTCGTGGGTTTATTTTTTGACCACAAAGGGGGAGACTCCTGATATTCTGGTGTACTTGTTGGATAAGTTGGCAAATCTGTGCAACTTAAAGGTGAAAAGGATACGAAACGGCAATGGAACTGAATTCAAGAACTCAACTCTCGAATTGTTTTGTGCTACAAGAGGTATTGAGCATCAATTTAGTGCTCCGAGGACTCCACAACAGAATGGAGTTGCAGAAAGAAAGAACAGGACAATCATCGAGACAGCTCGGACAATGTTAGCTGACTCTAAGTTACCAATCATCTTCTGGGCTGAGGCAGTATAGGCAGTTAATACTGCCTGTTATGTTCTCAACAGATTGCTCACAGTTAAGAAAAAGAACAAGACGTGTTATGAACTTTTCAATAACCGTAAGCCAAACCTGCAGTTCTTAGAACCATTTGGGTGTCCATGCATGATTATGATTACAAAGGATAAGGTCTCTAAGTTTGGTGATAAAGCTGTTGAAGGGATTTTTCTTGGATATTCAGTCAATTCTCCGAACAAAAGAGTCTACAACAAATCAACGAATCAGATTGAGGAACATTTTGAAGTGAAATATTTAAGGTATACGGAACCTCCTCAAGGAACGGGTCCTGATTGGTTTTTCAACTATGGAAACCTCTTTAACTCTTTCAATATTCCGGAAGAAGATGATACGAAAGAATTGGTTTCTATGCTTCATGGACTTGATCTTACTCAAGAAACACCAGTTAATAAACCATCAGACCCATCTCCTAATGCAACACCCGCACCTCCTCCACCTAATCCTACACCTTCACCAACAACACCCACACCACCACCATCTACATCTACTCCATCACCCACAGCCTCTTCATCGGATGTTCCGTCTACTTCCAAGTACATCTATACAAAGGAGCTTCCATATGACTCAAATATGCCTCCTTTAGAGGAACCTCAAGAAGAAGATGAAGTGGAAGAAATAATGGCTTACTCTCACTTATATACTCCTGAAGATGAGGGAGAAGAAGAGTTAGTCTTTCCTGAGTCTGTTGCTACTCCCGCAACTGAGGGAGATTTGAACAATCTGAGCGTGGATCTTGTGCCAACTGCCATACCAGAAACTCGTATACATAAGGATCACCCCATTGATAATATCATTGGTGATCCTCATGCATCTGTTCAAACATGACAACAAGCAAAACAGACTTCAGCTCAGCAGATTTTGGGACTTATAGCTCATATAGATTCACGTCATTTGTCTCAAATTGAACCTAAAAATGTTGAACAAGCCTTAAAAGATCCATCTTGGGTCGAGGCTATGCAGGAGGAACTACAACAAATAAACAAGATGAATGTTTGGGAAATTGTTCCTCTACCCAAGGGTGCTCACTTGACGGGTACTCGTTGGGTTTACCGCAACAAAATGGATGATCGTGGGGCGGTTATTCGAAATAAAGCCCGTCTGGTAGTTCAAGGATATAGTCAACTAGAAGGTATTGACTATGATGAAGTTTTCGCTCCTGTCGCCCGTTTGAAATCAATTAGAATTTTTCTAGCCTATGCTTCTTTTAAAGGATTCCGTGTGTATCAACTTGACGTAAAGTGTGCCTTTCAATACGGAGATGTCGACGCAGTGATTTATGTGTGTCAGCCTCCTGGTTTTGAAGACCCAAAGCATCCTAATTATGTTTGCAAGCTGAAGAATGCTTTGTATGGTCTTCATCAATCTCCTCGACTTTGGTATGAGAGACTTGCCAAGTACTTGCTGAAGAATGGTTTTGATAGAGGACAGATTGATAGCACGCTTTTCATCAAAAGGGAAGGAGCGGATTTAATGCTTGTGCAGGTTTATGTGGACGACATAATATTCGGATCAACAAATGATCAGTTGTGCAAGGATTTTGAAAGACTGATGAAAGCTGAGTTTGAA
This sequence comes from Helichrysum umbraculigerum, assembly GCA_949592205.1. Classification (NCBI taxonomy): domain Eukaryota; kingdom Viridiplantae; phylum Streptophyta; class Magnoliopsida; order Asterales; family Asteraceae; genus Helichrysum; species Helichrysum umbraculigerum. The sequence goes on along the minus strand of CATIUR010000001.1, from coordinate 198,900,108 downwards.
ATGAGTGCTATGGGGGAACTTACGTTCTTTCTGGGACTACAGGTCGAGCAGTCTGACAATGGAATTTATATACACCAGTCAAAATATGTCACTGACATGTTGATGCGGTATGAATTGCTCGATAGTAAACATTATGGCACTCCAATTGATGTGAAACACAATCTTGGACCTAATGAGGACGACGAAGATTGCAAGGAGAAAGACTATCGCTCAATGATAGGCTCTCTCATGTACCTGACCGCCTCAAGACCAGATATAGTGTTTGCAGTTTCACTCTGCTCTCGATTTCAAGCAAATCCGAAGGTGTCTCATATGAAGGCAGTAAAACGCATTTTTGGATATCTCGCTTTTAGGCCATCTCTGGGTCTATGGTGTTCAAACGAGAAAAACTTCGAATTAACTGCCTATTTGGATTCGGATCTCGGTGGCTGCAAGGTAGATATGAAGTCAACTACAGGAGGATGTCAGTTCCTTGGATCGTGCTTAGTTTCTTGGCAGTGCAAAAAGCAGACTGCGGTTGCTATTTCCACAGCTGAGGCCGTGTATGTTGCTGCTGCAAGTTGCTGTTCTCAGGTTCTTTGGATTCAGCATCAACTACGCGATTACGGGTTCAATCTCTCTATGACTCCTATTTACATTGATAATACAGCTGCTATATCTATCACACACAATCCCGTACAGCACTCTAAGACCAAACATATCGAACTTAGGTTCCACTTTATACGGGATTGCTTTGAGAAACACCTTATAGATGTCGTACATATAGAAACCCTCAAGCAGTGTGCGGACCTTTTCACAAAAGCCTTTTTGCGATCACGTTTTATTGAACTAGTCAATATGATAGGTTTAAGGTTCTTTCAGTCAAAGAAATGATTTGTGACTTGGATTTTTTAAGTTTTTAAATTCATTTAAAAAAAAACAAAAAAAATATAAAAAATCACAATAGCCACTCTTCATACTCTTTAGTATTAAAGAAAACGCGAGGTTGCAACATTTTTAAAATAGACGTTGAAGTTGTGTCTGTAAACAACTTGGGATATGATAGTACATCGGGTGACATGCACAAAATGGAATTTTAAGGTTTATCTTGGATGTGTCAGTAGGTTTATCTGACACACTTAAAACGGTTTCTATCTAAATTGTCTTCATCACACGATGTATTGGTAGGCATGATACACACCGGTTTGTGAGTGAGTAAGAAGTAATATTAAAACTTGTCTATTACTTTGTGAAAAATGTTATATGATGTATGACATAAGTCTTAATTGATAAATGGAAGTACTGTCTTACACTGTCATAATTATTATGTAAATGTAAAATTGGCATATAGTAATAATATGGTTATTCGCCTAACTAATGGTGACTATTGTTGTACTCACGTACAGACCTGAATCCATTAGTTATGCAAATAGTCTCAAACTTGTTATGTTCATACTAAGGGACCCTCTGTTGTACTAAGTACAGATCTGGGGCCACTAGTATCTTCATAATCGGTTTGATGTATGCCTAAATTTAAATATCAAGTGTATGTTACGAGAAAGCCGAGATAAACTTGGTCTTGTAATCTCTACCTTGTGTAAATATGCAGTGTTATGTGTTTTACTAAAGTTTATCAGTATATCATATAATAGGTTTCTCAAAATAATATTCAAACTAACAATAAAAGTTAGCTCACAAATACGGATGTAACATGTTTAGGTGGACAAACAATACCAATAATCGTCTTGAAATAATTTTTATAAAAGGTGTTTTAAATGTGCCAAGTAAATTTAAAGTGGACAAATATACTGATGATCGAAATAACAATTACTATTCCTAATAATTGCATGTTATTCCGATATGATCCCTAACCAGACAAAACAACTCCGTCACCAAAAACAAGAGTGTTAGTAATTTTTTTTATTTTTATTTTTATTTTTATTTTTATGTTGTATTTTATTCTATGTTCTTTTTCCCAAGTCACGAGTTATTTGAATATTATTTGCTAAATAAAATTACGTGTGAACTGTTTTGAAAATTCAAAACTGACTCAAGTTACATCCTAACTGATTTATGCGACGTCAACCTTGCCGTCGCTAGCGACGTCCCACACTACGTCGCACCTAGGGTTAGACTATATATAGTCTCAACCGCGACGTAACTCGTCACACTATTTCAAACTCATTAGCGACGTAGCGTGCGACGTGAGCTCTGGCGATTGCGACGTAGCGAGTTTTCGTGCATATTTGGTTCGTTTGTGATTGTGAGCCATTTTTCTGCTGATTCATTCACGTAGTCTTGTTCTACTCGTTATTCCGCACACTTAGGTACCAATCTTACCCTTTTTCACCGTGTATTTTAGCTTTAATCGTTAAATGGATATTGCGGTTTTTAGGGTTCTCGGTTTGGGTTGAATTTGTTATGTAATCGTGATCTAAACATTGTATAATTTGTGTTTTCGTGATCACCATTCGTTGCCTCACCTTGTAGTGCGTTTAATCTTGAAAAAATCCAAATTTTGAATCTTAGGGTTTCTGGGTTTCTGGGTTTGCGCTTGAATGTTCATCAGTGCGACGTCGGCTGCGACGTCGTCGCCTACGTCGCATTATTTTGACATTATTTAATTGTCTGCGCCGTCGCATTTTCTGCGACGTCTTACTCTACGTCGCACCATTTTTGTAATGTGATTAAATTCACAATTAATAGCAAAATGCGACGTCCCCTTTCACGTCGCTCGAATTTTGTGCGACGTCACGGGTTACGTCGCTATTGTTATTATTCTGATTTTCTGCGATGTCCTTTACTACGTCGCTATCTGACATGCAACGTTGTTTACAACGTCGCCACTTACAGAAAAAGTGACATTTTTGTTACAAACCAAATGTTGTGTTTTTCTGACTGTTAAATTCTGTCCAGCAATGGCGGGCGATTCTTTCAGTTCCTCGCTGAATGAGAAAGACTGTGTTCACTGCTTCTGCCCAAAGAGTGTAACTACTCGCCCCTCCTCGGCTAGAAGGATTATCTTCCAGTCGTGGATCCTTTTGTGCTTTCTGGTGATCAAGCGCCTAAAAGCTACTATCTGGTCACTTAGATATGACCATTTTTGTCTCAGTTGGCTAATGATCCGGTGGGATTCTCTTCTTGTCCTGAATCTTGGTTTTATGGTCTGGAGGAATTCCTTCACTATCATGGATCTTGGCCTTCTGGTCTGGTGGGATACCATCCTTGTCTTTGATTTTGGCCTGACCTTGTCTTAGATTTTGGCTGTATTTGTGTAACCGGGATCTTTGGTCTAGGTCTAGGTTTAGGGTTTAGGGTTTAGGATTTGATATGTTTATTTGTAACTTTGTACTTATTTAACATATCAATGAAACCTTTCGTTTGTGACAAGTTTGGTATATTTTGTTCATTCTAACGCTTTTCGAGAATATATTTTATGTTTCTGTTATTGCAGATATGGCTTTAGTATTTGAGGCGCGTCATAATACTACTGCTTATCTTGATGATACTTCCGATAAGGCGGCACCATTTCGTCAAATGATTGCATTTTTGAGACGTTCGAGGGTATTTCATGCCATTGCTGACAACACGGTTGTTTTTGGGAATCTAATAAACCCATTTTGGAGAAATGCCACCGTTATTACTAATAACAACGTTCGACGGTTGGTTTCCACAGTTCTTGACACTGAGATCACAATTACTGAACAGAGCATTAGGGAACTTCTTCAGCTAAACGATCAACCAGATATGCCTGTTAGCTATGAGCCAAGTTTTGTTGCGGGGGCAATGCAACGAATTGGATATCCTGGCATTCCCAATGATCAATACCGAAAAGCGAATCTAACACGTGTTTGGAGATATTTGATGCACGTTGTTATCGTCTGTTTGGGAAATCGAAAAGGTGGTATGGATGGGATGAGCAGGAGTTTGGCTTCTGCTATGTTAGCTTTGGTCTACAACAAGCCTTTCAATGTGACACCCCCAAATTTAATGATTTGCGGAAGCTCGATTTGGGTGTCACTAATCAATAAACAAAGCACATAAGATATATAATGAACGACCACTATATGCGTCGTTTTAAACTTGTATTAATAAAGTAAACGTTTACATCAAAATAATGTTACATTAGCTCGGTTCCTGAAATTGAGAGATTACATAGCATAATTACTTTTACAAAATATAATAATGCAATCAAATCTCTAGTTGTATGTATGATGACTCGAGCTAAAAGTCCCTGCTTGTGCAGCCAACCTACTGCTAGGTACCTGTGATAAATACTAAAATGGGTCAGCGAAAACGCTGGTGAGCTCACAGGTTTGTATGTCAATGTATAGTTGTAAGAACCGCAAGATTTATATTGAATTTAAAATGCAATTAAGCAAAATAAAAGTTATACAATCCATGAGCACATAGTCTGAGCTTAACTTGAACGCTAGGTCCAATTAAGGAAACCTAACTGGTTTGCCTCCTACGAGTGTCTAATCCACACTCGTCTTCCCAAATGCTAATACATCCGTTTGACCGGTTAGTGCGTGCTAACCCGGATGAGGATTGTCAATCCCATATGATATCATATACTAACATTCACGCTAAAATATTAGAGACTATGCAATAGAGGACTTTAAATTGATTAGCTTGGAACTCATGTAGTATTTGAAGGTTGGTACTTGCGTTCTACTTGTAAAACAAAATAGAGTAGTAATATCACACCCCTAGTTGTAAAATAGTGAAAATGGGGCCATGAAACTCACCTGAGTCTTGAAGTGTTTAATTTAATAAACTTGAAGTAATTAGCTGTGGATTGATGTCCAAAGACTTGAAACCTGAATGTGTCCACGACACTTAAATTGTTATTAATTGTACCGGTATCCCGAAAGTCTACCTTTGTAGTTGTTATACAAATATGTGTATATGTCCAAATTACTACGATTTGGTTGATTGAATTGTTACAAGTTACTACGACTTGTTTGATTGAATTGATACAAGTTACAACGACTTATTTGGTTTTGAAGTATGTTTTGAAAACACGTACGGCCCGTTGGTGTTTGTTTGTAATAATAATCTCATCATTAAATTTTTGGTCTCGAAACATTATATTTGAATAGTATGTTTCAATGTGTTTTAGAAGTCGTATCGCACGAGTATTTGAAATTGTGCAAGTTCAACACTTGGTGAGAAATGTGCTTACGGAATCTAAGTACGGGGGTCCGGGGGCAGCGCCCCTGGTAGCGGGGTTCAAGGGGCGGCAGCCCCTGGCGGGGTCCAAGGGGCAGAGCCCCTGGGTGGGGTCGAGCTGCCAGGTCAGTTTGGAAAATTTTTATTTCTACTATATTGCTTTAAGGAAAAACGCATCTGGACTTGAATTTGGGTGAAATCAAGTGATAAAATTTTGGTCTCGACACTTAGTAAAAAGTTGTAAATATTCTGTTTTATGCGACACAAGGGTTGTGTCGCATAAGTATGCGACATAATACCTATACGACACAAGGGTTGTGTCGCATAGGTTCGGAATGCTAAATCAATAGCGACATAGTGGTTGTGTCGTATAGAAATACGACATAGTTTGCGACACAATATTGTGTCGCATGGGTTGCGACACTAAAGGTTTGGTACGACACAAGATGCGACATAAAGGGTTTTATGCGACACAGTATGCGACACAAGGCTTGTGTCGCACTGAAGAACACTCAGACAGTGAACACGGCTCGATTTTTCAATCCCAAAATCCAAATCAAACTCATTTTTAGGTTGTAAATTCGTGTTTTCTTCATATATTTGGACATATACATGTTATATAACTCCTAAATATGTAACAACAAGCTAAAACGAGAAGTTTCGGGAATTTGTCGGAAACTTACGCGGCGTCGGATTGAGAATCCGAAAAGATAGAAATGTAGATCGCGTCGAGGTGGTTCCTTTTCCGTAATTATTTTGATGATCCGAGGTCGTTTCGTGTTCTTATTTTGAGGATTTGTAAGTTGGTGGTGGTTTGTGATTTTTGAGAAAAAGAAAAGAAGAAAGAGAAAGATGGAAAAAGAAATGAGAAAGAGAAAGGGGAGGAGGTGATTTTGGTGGGGTTCCTCCACTTTCAGTCCACGCAAAGCGCTCCGTGCGGTGTTCGTTTTCCCGGTTATTTAAACGTTTAGTTAATATTAGTTACTTTTAGATATACGTTTTAAAATGCGAATCAATTCCCGATGGTTTGGTTGAAGTATTTTTATTAAAGTACTTTCGGTTGTAGTTATAAATTATAACTTAAACTCGTTTTGTTTTGTCGCGCGTGTTTATAATTTAACTAAGTAAATTGTTATTTATACGATACGGTTTAAAATGAAATATTACAAAATAATATTCTTGAGATATAATAGTTCCATTAAATAACGTTATGTTATTTAGTTAAATTGTTCACCAACGTCCGTATTATCGTATCAGAATTCATTCCATTTGAAACTCGTACGATTTAAACAAACCGCATAATTGTGTAGATATATATTCAACAATATATATAATAATTGATACATTAATTAGCCTAACACAGAACTAATTACATGCATTGAAACTTGATTAGGCACTAAATTCTAGTCCTAAATTGACGGGTGTCACATTCAACTTTTCTGGTTTTATATTCAAGGCCATGGTAGATAATGCAAACGCCGGAGATCAGAAATGGATCTTATATCCGCGTTTTATTTAGCTTCACATCAATCGCCATCATCCAGCTCTTCATGCACTGGGTGATAATGATCAGAGACTGAAGATTTCACCGATGCAGAATCGGATCTTTACTGTTTGTGCTGGTTTTGAAAAAGGGGTTCAGGCGCCACCAGATGTTGCTTTATTTGGTGCTATTGTTAATGAGAATTATGTGCCGCCTCCGAAACCTCAGTACATAGATGTACCAGCACCACAGCAACCGCAGCAACCACTTGTGAACATCCCTGTTCAAGCTGCGGGGGAGCATGTGGATGCTATCTTGGAAAATATTGAGCAATTTGGGCATGTCGAATCGGACAACTCAGTTTCTCATGATACTGTTGAGGGATCGGATTCTGGAACTGAGGATGACGGTGGTTCAACTCCTCCTGGTTCTGATGGTGCTGTCCCGCACCCAAATGATATGGATTTTATTCAACGCACTCAACCGCGTCGAGCCAAGAGGATTGCACGTCGTATTAGTGAAGGTCAACGTTATGTTGCATGAAATACCGGGAAACGCATTCGAGGCGGTGATGATCCAACTGACGCAGATTTTCAGCTTCGTCATCGCCGTCCTCGTCGGTCTTCTTCTGCAACAGCTTCTGCAAATCCACCTCGTCAGTCTTCTTCTGAAACAGCTCCTGTCATTCCAACTCCTCAACAGGTTTTCGCTGTTGAGCCCACTCCAGCATTTATGCAGAAAATGATGGATGATATGCGGAAGATTCAGCAAAAGATGGATGCTCAAGATGAAAAGATTGCTGCGCAAGCTGCACTAATCGAGGTTCAAGCTAAGGATCTTGAGGAAACAAAGCTTCGGGTTCATGTATTGGAAGCTAGGTCTAGTGCCTCGGGGGAGATTGGGTTTGGGGGCCCAAATGTAGAGTCACTAGGACCTGAAAATGTAACTCCCACTCCTGTAATTGAAAATGTTAATGAAACTATTCCTCGTTTGGATTACTTTTGTGTTGATGATATTCCAGGACAGCCGAGACCGCTGGCCGTTGACTATTCATTCGCTGATTTATCGTTTATTCAGAGAATGGCCAGTGGAGTTGGTTCTGAGGCAGAATCTGAGAATGCTTTTGATAATGATGATGATGTTTCAATTGAAGAAGAACAGTTAGATTCAGATGAAGTTTATGATGATGCACAATCTGGGGAAGTTTACGATGGTGCACCGATTATAGAATCTGACTCGAGTGAAGATGAGAGGCCTGCTAAAGATCAACGTGGAGAATCAAGTTCATCTGCAAAGCCTGCTCAAGAATCAACATCAACTCCAGCTCAAGAGACACAGGCACCGGACTCAGCAGCTCAAGAATCTACGGATATTCCAAGGAAATAAACTGCTGAAGAAAAGAAAGAAAGAAACAAGCAATGGTGGCCTAAGGGACGAAATCCAGTTCCTATTCCAGTTAAATGTCAAGTTTACCGGGTTAGTCGAAATTACACCGGAGTTATTAAAAGCTGGAAGTGTCAGAGAAATCTGTTTATGATTAAGAGAGAGGATGGAGTTCAGTACTTCAAAATGCGTTTTGATCGATTAAGCACGTTGCCGAAAGGAGAGATTAATAGATTAGCTCAGCTTAAATTGATTAATCCGTTCGAGAATGATTATGCCGAGTTTATTCAGAGGAATTTACGTCGAGAAGTGTTATCGAAGAAATATTCTAAGTTGAAACCAACGTTGGGTACTCGGTATACGTTCAAAAAGAAAATTGATCCAGTTACCAGGAAGCCTATGGTTAAAGTTCACTATCCGCCAGCTAACTGTTTGACTGAGATACCTCTGGAACCAGTTCCTTATTATTTTCTGCGAAGACTTGTTAAATGGGAACTCGATTCACAAACTGGTGAAGCGGTTATTACTTTTGTTCCAGATTCAGAACCGTGGCGAGAAGTTGGAGGTATTTGGAATTTGAGACAATCAACGTTTAGATTATATGATCCGATGAGTTTGATTAACTTTCATGAAAAAGATTTGAGAAAACTCTATGATGATCGGATTCGTGTTGGTCAGAAGAATGAGTTTAACAAACGTTTAGCCGAACAATTTTACAAAGTTGTTACTGTTTGTGTAACTCATGGAATTCATGCTGACGGACAATTTCCTGCGGGCTGGGTTTAGATGATGAAATTTTTGAAGACCAAGCTGAAGACACGGGGGAGTTTGTTGATGCAATTTGTGTGTCTCTCAGTTGGTCTAGTTTGTAGTTTGATTTTGTAATAGATTTTGAGTTTCCTGACTCCTGCGACGTTGTCTGTAACGTCGCAGGTGCGACGTCAGGTTTTGGGCCTGCGACGTAGTCAACGTCGCATGGGCTTGGGCCTACGTCGTGTGCGACGTCGCAGGTGCCAGATTTTGTATAAAAACGTTTTTACGTTTTCTGTTTAGGGTTGACGAAACCCTAAACGCCAATCAGTCGAAATCTCTGTAAAAGCTAGTCGATTATTATCAATATACAACGTTTTGCTTGATTATCATTGCATATTGATTGTTTGTGTGATTAGTTAGTGATATAATTGTTATTTTCGCTAGCAATTATATAGACTCGGTTTCGTTAGATCCAAGTAAGGGACAAACACTCGAAGATTAGTAATTTCTTATTTATCTTATTTATTTTAATGCTTTTATTTATTCAAGTTAAGATCCCTTAGGGTTTAGTTTCCATATTGCCTTAGATTAATTTTGTTATTATTCCGCTGCGTATATTAATCTAGTTAGGAAAATAGAAAACCCAACAAATACCCGGGTGGCCCTAAAGCAACACTTGTAAACCCCACTGAGATGCAGGCCAATACAGCAGTTTACCGATAGCCTATTGCTATTCACTCACCCGACATAGGTTCCCATTAACGATGTGTACAAGGAACCCCCATCGGCCAATCAATAGCAACCAAGCCCAACTCATGTTGACCTCTTTCTCATCACATATATGCCTCAAAGGCCATGGAACACATAATCCACAATCATCATGGAATCATATTAGATCAAAATCTATCAACAGTAACATCTACCGTTACCCGTTGTAACCAAACCTGTTACAACTAAATCACACCGAGGGTACAGATCCACTCACCAATACCTCAGTCGTCCACTCAGTAGTCTAATATCACTGAGTCTGCTCACAATCTGGAATAAAACATATTAACGAGTCAATAATTCAGTTTAAAACTAATATACATAATCAATGCTACAAGTGTTTAAGTAAAACACAAAATGTTACATAATCACAAGTTATTTAAGCTAGAACAAGTCTCATCACCATCTAAGGATCAAAACTCAAAAACACACAAAACACAGAGTACCCGCCGGGTAACTAGGCTAAGCAGCCGGGTAATCTTCAAAACATCCGGGTAATTTACAAAATTCAGTAACAGAACAAAGTCGCATTTTAAAGCGTATAGAAACCGTCGGTTTCCCGGTTTACGAGCCGGGTTCTGGGTTTTGTCAAACTACCCGCCGGGTCGGGTTATTACCCGCCGGGTACTAACCAAACGCAACAACCCGCCGGCTTGATCTTGAATCAGCCGGGTTCTAACCCCGAACTAGTGACCTGCAAATCTGTTCAAAACCCAGCTCGAATTTCTTATAACCAAACCACATAATATCACAACTTAAGTTTTAAATCAGTTATAACAACTAACTATGAGCATATAACATCATATATCATCTTTTCCAACTTCAATCTAACATGTTTTCAATTAAAATCAATCAACCAAGTTTATGTATACAAGAATACTTACAAAATCAAAGAAGATAATAAGATTAAGATGATGATGATGATAAGTTAACTCACAATCAAAGCTTTAATTGTTATAATTCAAACTTTGGTTTAAATTGGTTAGGTTTCATGTTTAAGGTTTTGAGGTTTCAAAGAAAGGAGTAACTTTCCTTTTTAGGAAAGTGAAATAAATAAGTCGGCCCAAATTTACCCGACTCCGTATTCACTTAAAATTAGTCCCCTTCAAAACCCATTGTCTGGAACCCGATAACCATTTGCGATTCCAAATATTTTATTATTCCGACAACTTTATTAATTTAAAACAATTAATAATTCATCTATCACAATAAGTCCTTATACTCTTTTAACTATTAATTTCAGGTAAATCAAACAATACTATTTCCTAACACATTAAATAATTATTTAAGGTCAGAAAATATATTATAAAACTACTAGGCCCGAAAAGCGGATGTTACAAATCTCTCCCCCTTAAAGAGATTTCGTCCTCGAAATCTAATCATACTCAATTTCCAAAATACAGTAATCGCATATAATCCACTTGTCTCATATGGACTTAAATCCCAAATTTTGTTTCCATTTCAACAATACCATATCATATCATTTCTCCCGATATCCACGAAATTTGATTACAAATCCCATCGATATGTCTCAATAATTCATATAATTCTCAATACTCGGCTTAAACTTGAAATCATACAATATCAAGGATTTACAATCCATGTCACATCCGTTCTTTTGGTAATCCATCAATATCAAATCAATGCAATATAATAATCCTAGGATGATCAAACCATCAAACATAGAAGTTTCAGTTAAACTCACATTCCAAAAATCTTAAACCAATTGAATTCTACACAAAGTTGAACAATCTTTAATCCTCAATTATTGTTCAATTACAATCTCAAACTGAACAACATTTCAGTTAATCCACTAAGTCTGAAAAAAATTTCAAACACATAAGGTAATTCTTATTACAAGTCTGCAACAACATTATCCTTTCCAAATAATATTAAATTCCATAATCTGATCCTTACAATGTCTTTGCACAGAACAACAATTTCAATTCCAAGTCAAGGATAGGATAATTCCACTCATATAGTTTAGGCTATCATGAAGCATAAATAATAATTCCATCTCATTGCATCACATCACAATCTGAACTCACAAAATGTATTTCAATACATTATAAAGTCATTATATCCATCAAGCAATATTGAATCCAAAACCTGACATAACAACTATTTCAATGTCAAAAGATGATTTCCTGTTGTTCGTTTCACCATTAATCCAAAGAATAATCATTTCTCATATCACTCAGGCCAAATCATTTAGCTTATCTGAGAAAATTAATCATCATTTCAATATCATATCACATGTCTAAATCAATACATGTCAAAATTTTATGAAATAAAGATTAATATTAACAGGATTCAACCCACTATCAAATACTAATTCCAGTCACCTACGTGCTAACATGCATTATCTATTACTACCTCCGTTCCAAAATAATTGTCCAGTTTTGACTTTTGGAAGTCATTCATTGCCAACTTTGACCTTAAATATTTTTGTTTGTGTTATATAATAGTTGATGCAAAATATATGAATGGATTGGATTTTTAATGTATTTTCATTGGTATAATTTTCATCAAGTATTATAAAACATAAACAAAAATATTTAAGGTCAAAATTGAAAAAGAAAAACTTCAAAAAGTCAAAACTGGACAATTATTTTGGGACGGAGGGAGTATCAATTAATTCTACTATAATAGAATTAACAACCACAATAGAATCAATTTCAGTTTATCACACAATAAACAATTATAAAGGAACAATCAGTTCCATAATCATATAAAATATATGCTAGCACAGGGTTGATACAAAAATACCTGGAATGACGCCAGTCGTTCTGACAATCTCATCAACTATCATCTGAAGAACTCTGTCAGCAACTAATGGCAGATTCTTCACTTATGGCCAGAAGACGACAACCCCACGACCAATCCCAATTCCTATCTCTTAGCCTCTGCACATTGATTCGATCGATGACTCTCCTTGTGACAATTCCAACAAACATGATTAGGATAAGTGCAATCCTTAGCATCGTGTCCAAACACACCACATTTCATGCATCTAGCAGTCTGAGAAGTACACTACCTCATATGTCTGGATTTACATTTATAACACCACTTGGGTTTATCAGCTGAACCCTTACAATTATTCTGCCATTTCTGTTTACCCTTACCAGAAGGATCACTTTCAGATTGCTGCAAAGCCCTTTCTCTATTTTGTACATCCTGAGCCCGTAAATCACTGTCCACTAAACGAGCTAAGGCAAAAGTCTGAGAAAGCGAGCCTGCTAGTCTCACCGTTGTCCGATAACTGGGTGGCAATGTTCTAACAAAATGATCAATTTTGGTCCTATCATTTGGAACCCACTGATGTACAAATCTCAATTTCTCAGAAAACTGATTAATCAACTCATCAATAGTCATCTGATCAGTCAGGTGAAGCTCCATAAACTCTTGTCTAATACGAGATATATCAAAATCAGAACAAAATTGTTTACACATCTCATTATAAAAATTTGACCATCTAATAGATGCTTTCTGTTGTGGAGTCAAAACAGCTAAAATCGAATCCCACCAAATCATTGCCTGACCTTTCAAAAGTTGCACTGCATAAGGAACCTTAACTTCCTCCTCACATTGACAAACTTCAAATTTTCTCTCAGTATCTCGCAACCAATCTAAAGTAACTGAAGGATTTAAACTTCCATAAAATTCTAAAAGTTTACTAGTCATAAATGTTTTAAAAGAACAAACTTTCTGCTGAGAATATCTAGTCAATCTATCATGTAAAACCTGTTGTCTTAATCCCCTAAGTTCAAATAATTCATCCTCTAACTGAATTACATAATCATCCCTGTCAGTATTCTCATGAGCTGAACATGAAGTACCTGTTTGCCCATGTCTATCATTCTGTGCTTTCAAAGGAGAAGCATCCATCCGAGAGGCATTATCAGGAGTATTGGTCAAGAAATCATTATCTGCCATATCTGTATCAAAACAACATCTCACAACTTATTAACAGTTAGTACATAACATGCTAACCAATTTTCATGCAACACTAATCCCACACCTTGGAATGTTTAACTAAACACAAATAGATTTGGGATTGAACACTTACCACGTTCAATTCGCCCAAACCTATGCTCTGATACCAACTTATAACACTCCGTCTTTCACAACATTATTTAAATGTATTTTAGGTCGGAAGCGCGAGTCCAAAACAAACATTTCTTATTATATACACAAAGTCAACCGTTTCAAAACATAATATATCAAATTGGGTGCTATATAATTCCAAAACATACAACACTGATTATATAATCAGATATCAGAGTGAACCCTGGTCGTCAAACATTCCATTCCAATCAACAGCTTCTTGCCTAACCCGTTATCAACTCATAACCTGCAAGAAGTAATGTGGGGGATTAGCACAAAGCTAAGTGAATGAAACTATAGCCATCAGCACAACTTAGCATAACAAAATCTGTTTACAACAAATAATCGTAAACACACACAAATCAAAGAGGATCGGTGGTCCTTGAGGAACCCTCAATGCCCGGGTGGCCCTCAAGCAACACTTGTAAACCCCACTGAGCTGCAGGCCAATACAGCAGTTTACCGATAGCCTATTGATATTCACTCACCCGACATAGGTTCCCATTAACGATGTGTACAAGGAACCCCCATCGGCCAATCAATAGCAACCAAGCCCAACTCATGTTGACCTCTTTCTCATCACATATATGCCTCAAAGGCCATGGAACACATAATCCACAATCATCATGGAATCATATTAGATCAAAATCTATCAACAGTAACATCTACGGTTACCCGTTCAAAAAGAAAATTGATCCAGTTACCAGGAAGCCTATGGTTAAAGTTCACTATCCGCCAGCTAACTGTTTGACTGAGATACCTCTGGAACCAGATCCTTATTATTTTCTGCGAAGACTTGTTAAATGGGAACTCGATTCACAAACTGGTGAAGCGGTTATTACTTTTGTTCCAGATTCAGAACCGTGGCGAGAAGTTGGAGGTATTTGGAATTTGAGACAATCAACGTTTAGATTATATGATCCGATGAGTTTGATTAACTTTCATGAAAAAGATTTGAGAAAACTCTATGATGATCGGATTCGTGTTGGTCAGAAGAATGAGTTTAACAAACGTTTAGCCGAACAATTTTACAAAGTTGTTACTGTTTGTGTAACTCATGGAATTCATGCTGACGGACAATTTCCTGCGGGCTGGGTTTAGATGATGAAATTTTTGAAGACCAAGCTGAAGACACGGGGGAGTTTGTTGATGCAATTTGTGTGTCTCTTAGTTGGTCTAGTTCGTAGTTTGATTTTGTAATAGATTTTGAGTTTCCTGACTCCTGCGACGTTGTCTGTAACGTCGCAGGTGCGACGTCAGGTTTTGGGCCTGCGACGTAGTCAACGTCGCATGGGCTTGGGCCTGCGACGTCGTGTGCGACATCGTACGTGCCAGATTTTGTATAAAAACGTTTTTACGTTTTCTGTTTAGGGTTGACGAAACCCTAAACGCCAATCAGTCGAAATCTCTGTAAAAGCTAGTCGGTTATTATCAATATACAACGTTTTGCTTGATTATCATTGCATATTGATTGTTTGTGTGATTAGTTAGTGATATAATTGTTATTTCCGCTAGCAATTATATAGACTCGGTTTCGTTAGATCCAAGTAAGGGACAAACACTCGAAGATTAGTAATTTCTTATTTATCTTATTTATTTTAATGCTTTTATTTATTCAAGTTAAGATCCCTTAGGGTTTAGTTTCCATATTGCCTTAGATTAATTTTGTTATTATTCCGCTGCGTATATTAATCTAGTTAGGAAAATAGAAAACCCAACAAATACCCGGGTGGCCCTAAAGCAACACTTGTAAACCCCACTGAGATGCAGGCCAATACAGCAGTTTACCGATAGCCTATTGCTATTCACTCACCCGACATAGGTTCCCATTAACGATGTGTACAAGGAACCCCCATCGGCCAATCAATAGCAACCAAGCCCAACTCATGTTGACCTCTTTCTCATCACATATATGCCTTAAAGGCCATGGAACACATAATCCACAATCATCATGGAATCATATTAGATCAAAATCTATCAACAGTAACATCTACCGTTACCCGTTGTAACCAAAACTGTTACAACTAAATCACACCGAGGGTACAGATCCACTCACCAATACCTCAGTCGTCCACTCAGTAGTCTAATATCACTGAGTCTGCTCACAATCTGGAATAAAACAGATTAACGAGTCAGTAATTCAGTTTAAAACTAATATACATAATCAATGCTACAAATGTTTAAGTAAAACACAAAATGTTACATAATCACAAGTTATTTAAGCTAGAACAAGTCTCATCACTATCTAAGGATCAAAACTCAAAAACACACAAAACACAGAGTACCCGCCGGGTACCCTCATTACCCGCCGGGTAACTAGGCTAAGCAGCCGGGTAATCTTCAAAACATCCGGGTAATTTACAAAATTCAGTAACAGAACAAAGTCGCATTTTAAAGCGTATAGAAACCGTCGGTTTCCCGGTTTACCAGCCGGGTTCTGGGTTTTGTCAAACTACCCGCCGGGTCGGGTTATTACCCGCCGGGTACTAACCAAACGCAACAACCCGCCGGCTTGATCTTGAATCAGCCGGGTTCTAACCCCGAACTAGTGACCTGCAAATCTGTTCAAAACCCAGCTCGAATTTCTTATAACCAAACCACATAATATCACAACTTAAGTTTTAAATCAGTTATAACAACTAACTATGAGCATATAACATCATATATCATCTTTTCCAACTTCAATCTAACATGTTTTCAATTAAAATCAATCAACCAAGTTTATGTATACAAGAATACTTACAAAATCAAAGAAGATAATAAGATTAAGATGATGATGATGATAAGTTAACTCACAATCAAAGCTTTAATTGTTATAATTCAAACTTTGGTTTAAATTGGTTAGGTTTCATGTTTAAGGTTTTGAGGTTTCAAAGAAAGGAGTAACTTTCCTTTTTAGGAAAGTGAAATAAATAAGTCGGCCCAAATTTACCCGACTCCGTATTCACTTAAAATTAGTCCCCTTCAAAACCCATTGTCTGGAACCCGATAACCATTTGCGATTCCAAATATTTTATTATTCCGACAACTTTATTAATTTAAAACAATTAATAATTCATCTATCACAATAAGTCCTTATACTCTTTTACCTATTAGTTTCAGGTAAATCAAACAATACTATTTCCTAACACATTAAATAATTATTTAAGGTCAGAAAATATATTATAAAACTACTAGGCCCGAAAAGCGGATGTTACAAATCTCTCCCCCTTAAAGAGATTTCGTCCTCGAAATCTAATCATACTCAATTTCCAAAATACAGTAATCGCATATAATCCACTTGTCTCATATGGACTTAAATCCTAAATTTTGTTTCCATTTCAACAATACCATATCATATCATTTCTCCCGATATCCACGAAATTTGATTACAAATCCCATCGATATGTCTCAATAATTCATATAATTCTCAATACTCGGCTTAAACTTGAAATCATACAATATCAAGGATTTACAATCCATGTCACATCCGTTCTTTTGGTAATCCATCAATATCAAATCAATGCAATATAATAATCCTAGGATGATCAAACCATCAAACATAGAAGTTTCAGTTAAACTCACATTCCAAAAATCTTAAACCAATTGAATTCTACACAAAGTTGAACAATCTTTAATCCTCAATTATTGTTCAATTACAATCTCAAACTGAACAACATTTCAGTTAATCCACTAAGTCTGAAAAAAATTTCAAACACATAAGGTAATTCTTATTACAAGTCTGCAACAACATTATCCTTTCCAAATAATATTAAATTCCATAATCTGATCCTTACAATGTCTTTGGACAGAACAACAATTTTAATTCCAAGTCAAGGATAGGATAATTCCTCTCATATAGTTTAGGCTATCATGAAGCATAAATAATAATTCCATCTCATTGCATCACATCACAATCTGAACTCACAAAATGTATTTCAATACATTATAAAGTCATTATATCCATCAAGCAATATTGAATCCAAAACCTGACATAACAACTATTTCAATGTCAAAAGACGATTTCCTGCTGTTCATTTCACCATTAATCCAAAGAATAATCATTTCTCATATCACTCAGGCCAAATCATTTAGCTTATCTGAGAAAATTAATCATCATTTCAATATCATATCACATGTCTAAATCAATACATGTCAAAATTTTATGAAATAAAGATTAATATTAACAGGATTCAACCCACTATCAAATACTAATTCCAGTCACCTACGTGCTAACATGCATTATCTATTACTACCTCCGTTCCAAAATAATTGTTCAGTTTTGACTTTTGGAAGTCATTCATTGCCAACTTTGACCTTAAATATTTTTGTTTGTGTTATATAATAGTTGATGCAAAATATATGAATGGATTGGATTTTTAATGTATTTTCATTGGTATAATTTTCATAAAGTATTATAAAACATAAACAAAAATATTTAAGGTCAAAATTGAAAAAGAAAGACTTCAAAAAGTCAAAACTGGACAATTATTTTGGGACGGAGGGAGTATCAATTAATTCTACTATAATAGAATTAACAACCACAATATAATCAATTTCAGTTTATCACACAATAAACAATTATAAAGGAACAATCAGTTCCATAATCATATAAAATATATGCTAGCACAGGGTTGATACAAAAATACCTGGAATGATGCCAGTCGTTCTGACAATCTCATCAACTATCATCTGAAGAACTCTGTCCGCAACTAATGGCAGATTCTTCACTTATGGCCAGAAGACGACAACCCCACGACCAATCCCAATTCCTATCTCTTAGCCTCTGCACATTGATTCGATCGATGACTCTCCTTGTGACAATTCCAACAAACATGATTAGGATAAGTGCAATCCTTAGCATCGTGTCCAAACACACCACATTTCATGCATCTAGCAGTCTGAGAAGTACACTACCTCATATGTCTGGATTTACATTTATAACACCACTTGGGTTTATCAGCTGAACCCTTACAATTATTCTGCCATTTCTGTTTACCCTTACCAGAAGGATCACTTTCATATTGCTGCAAAGCCCTTTCTCTATTTTGTACATCCTGAGCCCGTAAATCACTGTCCACTAAACGAGCTAAGGCAAAAGTCTAAGAAAACGAGCCTGCTAGTCTCACCGTTGTCCGATAACTGGGTGGCAATGTTCTAACAAAATGATCAATTTTGGTCCTATCATTTGGAACCCACTGATGTACAAATCTCAATTTCTCAGAAAACTGATTAATCAACTCATCGATAGTCATCTGATCAGTCAGGTGAAGCTCCATAAACTCTTGTCTAATACGAGATATATCAAAATCAGAACAAAATTGTTTACACATCTCATTATAAAAATTTGACCATCTAATAGATGCTTTCTGTTGTGGAGTCAAAACAGCTAAAATCGAATCCCACCAAATCATTGCCTGACCTTTCAAAAGTTGCACTGCATAAGGAACCTTAACTTCCTCCTCACATTGACAAACTTCAAATTTTCTCTCAGTATCTCGCAACCAATCTAAAGTAACTGAAGGATTTAAACTTCCATAAAATTCTAAAGGTTTACTAGTAATAAATGTTTTAAAAGAACAAACTTTCTGCTGAGAATATCTAGTCAATCTATCATGTAAAACCTGTTGTCTTAATCCCCTAAGTTCAAATAATTCATCCTCTAACTGAATTACATAATCATCCCTGTCAGTATTCTCATGAGTTGAACATGAAGTACCTGTTTGCCCATGTCTATCATTCTGTGCTTTCAAAGGAGAAGCATCCATCCGAGAGGCATTATCAGGAGTATTGGTCGAGAAATCATTATCTGCCATATCTGTATCAAAACAACATCTCACAACTTATTAACAGTTAGTATATAACATGCTAACCAATTTTCATGCAACACTAATCCCACACCTTGGAATGTTTAACTAAACACAAATAGATTTGGGATTGAACACTTACCACGTTCAATTCGCCCAAACCTATGCTCTGATACCAACTTATAACACTCCGTCTTTCACAACATTATTTAAATGTATTTTAGGTCGGAAGCGCGAGTCCAAAACAAACATTTCTTATTATATACACAAAGTCAACCGTTTCAAAACATAATATATCAAATTGGGTGCTATATAATTCCAAAACATACAACACTGATTATATAATCAGATATCAGAGTGAACCCTGGTCGTCAAACATTCCATTCCAATCAACAGCTTCTTGCCTAACCCGTTATCAACTCATAACCTGCAAGAAGTAATGTGGGGGATTAGCACAAAGCTAAGTGAATGAAACTATAGCCATCAGCACAACTTAGCATAACAAAATCTGTTTACAACAAATAATCGTAAACACACACAAATCAAAGAGGATCGGTGGTCCTTGAGGAACCCTCAATGCCCGGGTGGCCCTCAAGCAACACTTGTAAACCCCACTGAGCTGCAGGCCAATACAGCAGTTTACCGATAGCCTATTGCTATTCACTCACCCGACATAGGTTCCCATTAACGATGTGTACAAGGAACCCCCATCGGCCAATCAATAGCAACCAAGCCCAACTCATGTTGACCTCTTTCTCATCACATATATGCCTCAAAGGCCATGGAACACATAATCCACAATCATCATGGAATCATATTAGATCAAAATCTATCAACAGTAACATCTACGGTTACCCGTTGTAACCAAACCTGTTACAACTGAATCACACCGAGGGTACAGATCCACTCACCAATACCTCAGTCGTCCACTCAGTAGTCTAATATCACTGAGTCTGCTCACAATCTGGAATAAAACATATTAACGAGTCAATAATTCAGTTTAAAACTAATATACATAATCAATGCTACAAGTGTTTAAGTAAAACACAAAATGTTACATAATCACAAGTTATTTAAGCTAGAACAAGTCTCATCACCATCTAAGGATCAAAACTCAAAAACACACAAAACACAGAGTACCCGCCGGGTACCCTCATTACCCGCCGGGTAACTAGGCTAAGCAGCCGGGTAATCTTCAAAACATCCGGGTAATTTACAAAATTCAGTAACAGAACAAAGTCGCATTTTAAAGCGTATAGAAACCGTCGGTTTCCCGTTTACCAGCCGGGTTCTGGGTTTTGTCAAACTACCCACCGGGTCAGGTTATTACCCGCCGGGTACTAACCAAACGCAACAACCCGTCGGCTTGATCTTGAATCAGCCGGGTTCTAACCCCGAACTAGTGACCTGCAAATCTGTTCAAAACCCAGCTCGAATTTCTTATAACCAAATCACATAATATCACAACTTAAGTTTTAAATCAGTTATAACAACTAACTATGAGCATATAACATCATATATCATCTTTTCCAACTTCAATCTAACATGTTTTCAATTAAAATCAATCAACCAAGTTTATGTATACAAGAATACTTACAAAATCAAAGAAGATAATAAGATTAAGATGATGATGATGATAAGTTAACTCACAATCACAGCTTAAATTGTTATAATTCAAACTTTGGTTTGAATTGGTTAGGTTTTATGTTTAAGGTTTTGAGGTTTCAAAGAAAGGAGTAACTTTCCTTTTTAGGAAAGTGAAATAAATAAGTCGGCCCAAATTTACCCGACTCCGTATTCACTTAAAATTAGTCCCCTTCAAAACCCATTGTCTGGAACCCGATAACCATTTACGATTTCAAATATTTTATTATTCCGACAACTTTATTAATTTAAAACAATTAATAATTCATCTATCACAATAAGTCCTTAGACTCTTTTACCTATTAATTTCAGGTAAATCAAACAATACTATTTCCTAACACATTAAATAATTATTTAAGGTCAGGAAATATATTATAAAACTACTAGGCCCGGAAAGCGGATGTTACAATTGGTCTCGCAAATGTTTTTAGGTTCCAGACAAAAAGTTTGGAAGGGGACTAAACTTTAAGAAATAATTAAGTCGGTTGTGGAGTTAGTCGACCCAACTCCCTACCTTTCTCAAAGTTTGCCTCATTTCTTCTCTTTGAGAACTTACGCAAAAGAAACCAAAATAAAAAATTAAAACAAGATTGGAATTGTGGTTGATTGTATTTCAAGTTCATCATCATCATCTTGTTCATCATCTTAACTTCTCCATTTAGTTGTAAGTACTTTGTTTATTTACATATGAAATTGGTTTGATTGAATCATGTATGTTATTGATATGAATGTGAAATTTAGTTTGAAAAGTTGTTATTAGGTGATATTTGATGATATATGATGTATTTGCTGTATTAAATTGAACTATAAACCTGGGTTTGTAAGTTTAGTGATAAAATTCGGAGTTATGGTTTGAGCTGAAAAGTGCAGGTCATTTTTAACCTTCATACGCGATCCCAGTGATTGTCCGGATCGCGTATCCTAGTTATAATTCGTCATAGTCGCATTTTGTTCATTAATACGAGATCCCAACTGTTTATCCGGATCGCGTAATCAAGTGTAAATTTGTTACAGTGGATTTTACTCTGTGTTACGCGATCCCACCCTTGTTCCCAGATCGTGTACGTATGTGCAAATCAGTTACAGAAGAGATTATACTGTGTTACGCGATCCAGCTTAGACTCTCAGGATCGCGTATGCATTAAGAAATTTTGATAAATGATTTGAAATGTTAGGTGATAGATTAATAAGTTATGATATATTAAATTGTTAATACTTAATTAAAGTGATATGATATGACTATATATCTATGTATATGTAATGTTATTTGTTTGATGTTATACAATTGAATTTAGTTATTCATTTATGAGTTAGAATACTAATTTGTATTCTGTTATCTTCTCAGATCCACCGAAGACTCAGTAACATTAGAACTCTGAGTGGTGACTGAGATACTTAGGTGAGTGGATCTGTGACTCTCAGTTTGATTTAGTCGTAACAGGTTTGGTTACAACGGGTAAACATAGTTACTGATTATATATTGTTGATTGACATGATGCCATGATGATTAGGGATTATGTGATATATGTCATTTGGGCACTATGTGGTATTGAGGTCAGCATGGTACTGGGCTTGATTGCTATTGTTGACCGATGGAGGGTTTCTTGTACATATCATTAATAGGAACCCTAGTCGTGTGAGAATAGCATTAAGCTATCGGTATCTTCTGTATAGGCCAATACAGATGGTTGATAAGCGTTCTTTGAGGGCCGCCATGGCATTAGGGTTTCTCAAGGACCACCGATCCTCTTTGATGCTAGTTGTTTACGATGATTTGATGTAAACAAGTTTGTTATGCTAAATTGAGTTGTTAGTTGTATATTCACTCACTTAGCTTTGAGCTAATCCCGCTACCTTAATAATTCTTGCAGGTTATGTTGTGATATAACTATTGGGGGCATGAAGCTTTTTGTTATGGGAATGTTTGACGACTCAAATACTCTGATGTTATTTTGATAACTTAATGTCATGAGTTTTGTATTATATAACATCCAGTCTAAGATACGTTGGTGGTGAACCTGATAATCTTTATGTTTGTGGTGAATGTAAATTATCAATATATGTTTTGACCAAACGCTTCCGATATGTTGTATATATATATAAAAAAAATGTGTTCAGAGTTTCAGGGGTGTTATATGTGTCTTATGTTACCCAAAACATGATACATGGAAGTATAAACATAAGTTAAAATTGTCTCTTTTTAAATGTTGGAAGTAAATCGATCAAACTGAACCACCTAGTTGGACAATATAGCTATTATGTTAATCCGATTTTGCAAAAGAAACATAAGATACGTATTATATATCGGTTAATGTATTCAGAATTTTAACAGATATACAAACAATTCTAGTAATTTATATTTTCTAAGCAAAATCTATAATTCAAACACATGTTTTACTTTATTCTCAACACCTATATCCATTCTCAAAATTAAAAGCTCAATATAAACACACTTATACATCCATAATAAAAACCAAATGGTTAATTGTTCCGTTATTCATTAAACTTTACACTTTTCACTATTGTATGAAACAACTTTCATTTGTTCTATTGTATGTATTGAACTTGAAAATTTCGTCTATTGTATGTAAATTTTCCTTTTTGGGTAAGGTCAAAAAAGAAAACTTTCCCATTTTAGCCTTACCCAAAAAGGAAAGTTTACATAGAATAGACGATATTTACAAGTTCAATACATACAATATAAGTTTTTAAAATTCGACTCATACAATAATAAAATGCATAAAGTTTAATACTTAAAGATAACGAAAGAAGAACCCAAAACCAAATTATATACTCTCAAAACTCAAAAGTTAAGGGCGTGTTTAGTTACATCAAAGTTTCTCCATTTTTCTTTTTCCGTTTCTCTAGAGAATGAGAAGTGTTTACTTCTCTAGAAAAGCATGAAAAATCTAGAAAACGTGTTTAGTTGCAAGGGGTGGAGTTTTCCTTTTCCAAGGAATAGTAGATATGGAAAACTTATAAAACCATCAAAAGTAGTTTTCAACTTTGTAGTTACAAAAAAAAAACAACGATTTTCCTTTTCTTAGAAAAGTTTTTTAGAAAACTCGAATTTGAACACGTTTTCTTAATTTTTTTGTTTTCTTAGAGAATTTTTCTAGAAAAGTGGAGAGTTTTCTGTAACTAAACGCACCCTAACCATTTGAAGTTTTGAACAACTCGATATAAATGGGCTGGCTTATTGGGCTGACGTTATCCGTGATGAAATATTGTTTACTAGGTCGGCCCAATCTTGCAAATATATATACAGCCATACAGGATACTCATACTCCTGTTATGTGTTAGAGAATCAAAGGGTTTCATATTCATATTTCTACAATTTCAATTCAATCGTCTGTTCAATCAAATCTGTCCTTCTCCTAATTTCTTCCTTGAAGGTATGTATTCATAATCTTTGTGCTTGATAATCGAATAGTATTACCAGTTGATTTATTATATTTTTATACTAATTTTTTCCTTTTTTTTTTTTTTAATTTGGGGGAAACGTGATAAATTTGTAAGTGCGTTTGGTTATTGCTTTATTATCTCTATTGAAGTTCACGTTTCCAATTAGGCAAATGTTACAAGCTTAGAATGTTTGTATAGTAGTAAGATGTGATGTGATCCTACTTAATTGAGGTGGCAAAATGAGCTATAACGATATTTGGAATATATATATATTTCAAAGCTTTGTTTGTTTTATGTGCTTGAAGCATGTGTACCGTTTTTTGATTATGTTGATTTGTGTTTTGCTATGGTTATGTTGTTTTAATGGGTGTCGTGATACTTCAAAACGGAACTCGTTTTTAGTGGTAAAAAAATAGATAATGCAGTCTCACAACCCTCCAGAAAGAAATTTTTGGTGTCTTTAATGCTGGTACCGTTTTGTGCCATTTACTATTTTTAGTGTCACGATATTGTTAAGACTGTTGCGGAGTATTTCGTTTCGTTGCTCAAGTTGTTATATCATGTTAAAACGGACATTTACGTGTTCTATGTTTACTTGATTTATAGCAATGGATGTGGAAGCAGGTATGTTCACAGTACAGAAAACCTTGGGAAATGTTCCCTGCTGCAAATGTGGCATCCCTATGATTCCAAATGCAGCCAACATGTGTGTTAATTGTCTACGTTCTGAAGTAGACATTACAGAAGGTTTAGAAAAACATGCAACTATTATTCACTGTCCTGAATGTGATAAATACTTACAGCCTCCAAGAACTTGGATTAAAGCGCAGCTAGAATCTAAACAGCTCTTGACTTTCTGTGTCAAAAGACTCAAGAATTTGAGTAAGTTGAAGCTTATTCATGCAGAGTTTATATGGACTGAGCCTCATTCGAAGAGACTTAAAGTTAGGCTACGAGTTCAAAAAGAAGTTTTAAATGGTGCTGTTCTCGAGCAAGCTCATGTTGCCGAGTATGTCGTTAATGATCAGATGTGTGACTCGTGTTCTCGAGGTCAAGCTAACCCTGATCAGTGGGTGGCTGCAGTGCAGCTAAGGCAGCACGTATCTCACAGAAGAACTTTCTTTTACTTGGAACAACTTATCCTTAAACATGATGCAGCAGTTCGAGCCATTAGGATTAAGCAAATGGATCAAGGGATTGATTTCTTTTTTTCTAGCCGTAGTCATGCAATGAAGTTTGTGGACTTTGTGGGAAAGGTTGCTCCAGTTAAGACCCGACATGACAAACAACTCGTGTCACACGACCAGAAGAGCAATAATTTTAACTATAAATACACTTTTTCGGTTGAAATCTGCCCCATTTGTCGTGAAGATCTTGTGTGTCTCCCTCCAAAACTTGTTGCTAATCTGGGAAACTTGGGTCCACTTGTTATATGCACAAAAGTAAGCAACAGTATCGCTTTAATAGATCCTTCATCTCTAAGACATTGCTATCTTGATGCTGAGCAATACTTTAGGGTGTCTTTTAAGTCACTGCTTACCTCCAAGCAGCTTGTTGAATATGTGGTTTTAGATGTGGATGTACTTCCTTCTGAAGTTAATATCGGTGGTTCTAAGTATGTTTTAGCTGAGGTTCAAGTGGCACGTGTATCGGATTTTGGTAAGAATGATACGATGTTTTATGTGAAGACACATTTAGGTCATCTTTTAAATGTGGGCGATTATGCTCTTGGTTATGACTTGTATTCTGCGAATAATAATGATATAGAACTTGACAAGTACAAGGGCTTAGTGCTTCCGGAAGTGATTTTGGTAAAGAAAAGTTTTGAGGAGAAGAAGCAAAAGAAGCGGGGAAAGCCTCGATCTTGGAAGTTGAAATCTCTTAACATGGAGGTTGATTTGAGTGCTACAAGAGGTAGAGTTGATGAAGAAAAGATGAACAATGAGTATGAACAATTCTTGGAAGATTTGGAGGAGAACCCTGAGATGAGATTTAATATATCGCTATATCGCAACAGAGAGTACCAGCCATCAGAAGTTGTATCTGTGACTGATGGTGATGATGCACCTGGTGTGCCATTGGATGAGTTGATTGCCGATCTTGAAATTAATAGTGAAGATGTTAAAGATGATTTCTCAAGCGAGTAACAGATTAGCTAATGTTCTGTATTCTATCATTTGCCGGTAATTTTCTTTTCCACTGCCTTTTTCAAATGTTTCTGTTTTAAGAAGGAATGAAGAAAGAAATTTGAAGAAAAAGTAGATGACTTACATTATTAGGAATATTTATCCTTTCTTGCTATTATTAGAATTCATATGTTTGAGATAGCTGATATCGATTTCAAAATTGACTAGTGAGTAACGGGCTATAAATGGGCTCCTCCATTAACTGTAGTTTAGTTCTTTAGGCTGGCTTAAAATAGGATGGATTAACCTGCGGCCCGCCATCATTATGTTTTGACTTTTGTCCGACTTTTTTGGGATTTTTTCAGATAACAAATATTTTAAAAATATATAATTACAAAAGCCATTACTTAAATGATGATCCAAATTTTTCGAGTAAAGCAGTCTTGGAGATTGTAAACGCTTGCATATATTTTGGGTGGGCTTTAAACTCTAAAAGCTGTTCCTGTTCATCTAATTTTTTAGTTTGGCCCAGTTGACCGGTTCTCAATATGGTTTATAACCCAGATTAGCTCGTTTATAATTGAACGGTTTAATAGTTTCACCCTCCACCATCCGCCATTAGCTCCAAGATATCTGTTTGTTATAAGAAAAGCAACGGTTTGAGAAATTTATGGTTTAATGGGTTGGCAGAACTCACATGGTCATTGACTAATGGTATTCAAGGATTAATTTACCAAGATTGGTAATGAAATTAGGCCAATCTTCAATTCTAATGAAAGTTCACTTGGGCGACCATAATGTTTGTTTGTTTTTTTTTTTTTTTTTCAAGAAAATGTCTTTCAGTCCAATATTTGGCTAAGTAGTTACTTTTAAACTTGTGGTTTGAAGCTTACTCACACTAATGCAAAATTGGTGTTTACTTTTCAGTGGCAGTTTGTTTTCAATCGTCGATGGTGGTTTGTTACTGATCATAGTGTTCTGCTCTACACAAAGAATAACAATGTCTGAATACCATCATCTTTGATCCTGCAAGTTATGCTACTATTATAAGCTCGTGTAATTAGTCTAAGACGTATGGTACAATTGAGTGAACTTTGTGATATCTACTCGTTTCAAAGTAATGTTAAATTCTTGTTGATTTTGTTTTGCCAGAAGTGAAAAATGAAATCTTCAATTTATGAAGGTATATAAAAGATGACTTGTTATACTTGTAAAGATATGAAAAAGGAATATAACCAGTAACCTAAAGAAATGCACTTAAATCTATTTCTTATTCATCCTTTGATTTACGCGTAGGTATAAATTACTGTAGAATTTTTAGGTGCGTCATGTAACTATTCACTAAAGATTATAAACAAGGTTTCAAAATCAGTTACTCTAAATTAACATCTTAATATGTGAAAAATGGAATAAAATTGAATACAATTCTGCATTACCAAAATAGTGGTTTATGTGGTTAAACATTGTTCCTATATTTTTTTCTGCTTTTTAGTTCTAACAAGTTTACATTTTTGTCGAAAATATCTCTCTTCCACCTAAAATAACTAAAGTACTCTTTGATCATTTATAGTAAACTTATCGGAATAAAAAGGTAAAAATAAATGCAAGCTCATTTTCCGTAAATCTAAGTAAATAACATGAACTTACTCGGGAATTCTTAACGTTAAGTTTATATAACTTGTGTTTCTTAAAGATAATTATTTATATTTTTAATTTTATTTTTGATTTGAACTTTCCCATACAAACAAATTACCCCTGATTTTTGCTAACATTAAAAAAATCACTCCCCATCAATACAAACTTGCATCATTTAAGAAACGTTGATCAAAATATTCTATTGTTTTTATTCTGAATACATTTTATGTGATCCATACAGAAATGATCACCATATGCATAACGTGAAATCCAATCAACAAAAATGATGAATGCTTTGGTAGAAAGAGCCACAAGCGAGATGCTTGTTGGTCCCGATTGGTCGATGAATATCGGCATCTGCGATATATGCAATCGTGACCCGCGGTATATCTACATATACATACATGTCCTTGATTAAGTCATCATTCATTCATACATAGGACTATAGGAGTATATATATTCATAACTATAAATCTATAATTATGATATAATTTGATTTTCTTCCTTATGAACCTGGAGTAGTGAGTACATGTACATGCACGTACGATGTTCTGATTAGATGTGACATTCTACAGTCTTTTCACAATCACTTAATTCTGTTTACAAAAAACTGCGGTAACCTACAACCACTTGTTAACGGTAGTTAGGTGAACGATGACCTATTGAGCTGATTCATAAAAGGGGTTAGTACCTGAAAATGCAACTAACTTGTACCCGATATCTATTGTGTGTACCCAACTTATGTATGCTATTTTTAATGCATCAAACTTTCAAAAAGGGTGTTTTAATGTAATTTGGTGGCGTGTCACTCGTTGAAGGTGCCACGTGGCATTCGGAGAGTTTGACAAATCATCAACACGTCACCAATTTACATTAAAACACCCTTTTTGAAAGTTTGGTGCATTAAAAATAGCATACGTAAGTTGGGTACACACAATAGATATCGGGTACAAGTTAGTTGCATTTCCAGGTACTAAAACCTTCATAAAACAAGATTCTTGTGTTATTCATCTGCACATGTGTCGAGACTTATAGATCCCTTTTTGTTTATATTTAGGTCTATTTAATTAGGCATATGTATCATCATTCTTATATTTATACTATGTTAATAAGATAATGCAAGGTTAAAGGGAGATTTGAACACAAGACCAGCTGCAAAATGCAGTATTTTTTTTTATATATAAATGTTGTTTGAGTACTTGTTTTTAAGAATTGGTGTTAAAATTGATATATGTTTTGATCAGGCAAGCAAAGGATGTAGTTAAAGGAATAAAAAAGCGTATCGGAAGCAAGAACACAAAAGTTCAACTTCTTTCTCTAACAGTAAGCATACTTTTTTTCTCCTTTTATCTTTGTATCTGTCTTTACATTTTGATATGAAAGTTAGAGTAATGTTTTAGTGAAATTTATTCGTTGATCTACGAGATGAATTGTGAGAATTACATGGAAACAGCTATACTCCTTTACAGTTATTTTACTCTGAACAAATAGCAGACAACAGATATGATACTTAAATCTCATTGTGATATAAATGAAACTGAATTTTCATTTCTTGTTTACCTTGTTTAAGCTATTAGAAACGATTGTGAAGAACTGTGGGGACTATGTCCATATAAATATAGCTAACAAAGCACTGCTTCGTGACATGGTAAAAACAGTGAAGAAAAAGGTCAGAGCTTTGCTTAGGTTGTTATTTCGGGCATTCATCCTATTTGGTCATATTCGAGTAAAATATTTGATTGTGTAGTTGTGCTTAATTTCAGCCTGATTTTCAAGTAAAAGAGAAGATTTTGATTCTTATTGATACTTGGCAAGAAGCTTTTGGAGGGGCAAGGTCAAAGTATCCGCAGTATTACGCAGCATACAATGAGTTATTGGTAAGATGTCTATTATTTTTTTGGCATATATATGAAGACACTTTTGTTATTTTATTTATTTTTAGCTTGGAAACTATATATCTTGTTGGCATATAAATTTCTACTTGAATACTTTTTGCAGCATTTAGGAATAATATTTCCAAAGAAAACCGAGAGATCGCCACCTGTATTAACACCGCTGCAAACACAACCTCTGAAGCGTAATCCAGAAAATGTGAATGAAGTAGTTGAATCATCTGCAAAGGATGAGTTTCCAACCTACTTGAGGTATATATCAAGTTATATTTCATTTAAGCCTTCGTGGAACATTCCAAGTTGCCATTTTCTGCTTGTTTAGTACAACTTGATCTTAAAGAAGATATCATATATATTGGAATATTTTGTAACGATCTATTTTCTCATGGGGTGTATCTTTATGTGAGACATTGATCCTCTTGATTCACATCAATGACTCTGCTCATCCTCTTTATTTATTTATATATTATCATTTTTGTATTAGATAAATTCACGTTGTCATGAGCAGCATTGTGTGTAGAATGTTTACTGGTCCTTCTCCTTTTCAGTTTGTCTGAAATCCAGGACGCAAGTCGCATCATAGGTGTCCTCGAAGAGATGCTGGATTCTGTAGATTCTCAAAAGATAGCGGTAAAGTTTTCAACTTGAGTTATAAAGAAGTATATAATTCCTTGCTACTCCAACATAATACTCCTAAACTTATTTTATTATTATTAACTTGAATTTTATTTACATATTGGATATGTATAGGATAGTACACAAGAGGTTGTTTTAGACTTGGTGATGCAGTGCCGTACATACAAGAAAAGAGTGGGACACCTTGTTAACTTGACTTCGTAAGGCCTTGTATAACTTTCTTTTATTTAAAGATATTTTTACATGTATTGTGCTAAAAAAAGATATCTTTGTTTCATTTATAGGGATGAATCGCTTTTACGTCAAGGATTGTCGTTGAATGATGACCTGCAGAGGGTCCTAGATAAACACGACGGACTTGTTTCAGAAACTTCTTTACCATCCAAAAAGTTAATTGTCCCAGCAACTAAACATGAAGGATCACTTGCTTCAGGAGTTTCGAATACATCAGAAAAGTTGAAACCCGAAACTAGCCTAGCATTGGTACCTGTTGATGGTCCTCTTCTTCATAAAAAAGAGAAGCAAAATCATGGGTCAACTCCAGAAAAGGTCAA
Source organism: Helichrysum umbraculigerum (assembly GCA_949592205.1). Classification (NCBI taxonomy): domain Eukaryota; kingdom Viridiplantae; phylum Streptophyta; class Magnoliopsida; order Asterales; family Asteraceae; genus Helichrysum; species Helichrysum umbraculigerum. Next base: position 198,868,782 of record CATIUR010000001.1, on the reverse strand, counting down.
TATTATGTTTGACCTTTTGAGTGGAGACAATTTTAGCACAACAACGTCTGAAAGTTTCATAGCTATTGCACCATTGGAGAAACATCAGTCTTCTACTCCCTTAACCCAGCAGAACACCATTGCTCTCATGGATATGTTGTCAAAAAATAACACCCCAAAAAATCTTCCAGCTGGACAAGCGTATTATTCTTCTCCTCAATCTCAAACATCCCAACATTTTTCATCTGACCAACCTTCAGTTAACATGGTTCCACCTCAATCTGGGCCAACATCCCAATATGCACAAGGATTCATTTCTCCAGAAGGACAAGCATATTCCAGTTCACCTAAATTTGAAGAGTCGAATCATTTTCCATCTCAGCAACCATTATTCAATCCAAATGGGAACCTACAAACTATTGTTCCACCCCAATATGAGTCGAGGTCCTCGTACACAAACGGTGGCAATTTTGCAAATGGAAAATACTATTTAAAACAGTCACAACATTTACCATCTCAACAACCTTCATTGAATCCATTTGAAAGTATACCTAACATGCTTCCACCCCAATATGAGCAAACTTACCCATACACACAAGGGTCTATCCCTACAGCTGATCAAACATATTCTTCTGCACCTCAACATTTTGCATCTAAACATGCATCGTTTAATCAAAATGGAAGTTTGCCTAACATGGTTCCACTAAAATCTCTGTACTCACATCCTGCATGGGCTGGTCATATTCCTCAGCAACAGCAACAACCTTTTTCACATGTTTATGGTAAGACATTATGTTCTGAAACTATCCTGCGGATAATACTGCAGCAATTCTATATTTCTGGTCTTAGTGTATCCATAATTAGTCTATTATTTCCATGATATCGTCTACTGCAATTTTTCGTAAATCCATATATTCTAATAGACAAATAAATAACAGTTACAGAGTATTACCTATTAGTGAAAATATGAAAGGATTATAACTAGGTTATCCAATCAATTATGTTCTAATGAGATACATAAGCGAAGGAAGCATCTTAATTCTATGCAGCTTCTGCTGATCAATACTTGACTCTATCAAGATTGAGATTTAAGGATCTATTCCTAGTAATTGTATTGGTTAATTTTACAGTGCACCTGATATGCATTTTAGCATCTCAGCTATTGTCTTTCTACATCAGACTACTTTTTGGATGTGAGACTGGGGGTTATCTGATTTTACTTGGAAATTGGGGGGTGGAAATTTTGATCCTTTGACATATGAATGGGTCAATTTGGATTGTATTTTTTTTCCAAAAAAAAAAGAAGAAGAAGAGAAATTGTAGTCAAAAAGCAAACCGGGTCTAATGGGCAGAACATGTCAAACGCGCTGAAAGTCACCCAAAGTCTATTTCTATGGCATACAAGTATGCAGCCTGTGAGCCAACTCATAGAAACAAAAATTATTAAAGCTGTAGCAGTATTTTTGTTTTAATCAGAAGTAACGCCAACTATCTATTGAAAAAATGGACAAAAATGTGTTTGTGACTCGGAGTGTTCCAATTGTACCACAAATGACCCATTTCAACCTGCAACTGGTTTGACCCGTTACCCAATCTGCCCTAGCGGCCTATCATTCCACCTCTAAGGAAATTATATGGGGTCCCACATTTTCTTGGTTGTACCATACTACTATAGTACCATACAACCAAGAAATAAATCCGAGCAGTGTCTTAGGAGCAAATTCTTCTAGTGTCATGACCCATTAATACTGCTCAAAACATGTGCTTTTGTTATGTGATACTCAAATCCTATTATGTGTTGCCCTCATAGGTACTCAAACAAGGCATGGAGGACTACCACCACCACTCTGGGAAGCACATACAGCAGACAGCAACCAATCAGAAGGCATGAACTACCCTCAATCTCAAAGGTTGCAAATTTTCGGGGACTACAATAATCATACAACAGGCATGTACACGCAATACCAAATTACAGGCGATGTTCCATCAACCATGAGCCACAAGGCAATCTATCCCCAAGACATTCCACAACGACAAATACAAATCACTGGTGCTTCTCCTTCACCCATGAGCTACAACACGATCCATCTCGATCAACAATTTCAAGGACAACAACACTTGACTAGGGGTTTGCTTCCGAACCAACATATGTGTTATGCTTACCCTTGTCAACAAATGCATAGTGATCCATTGGCACAAACCTATAGCTATGGTGGCGGCTACAATTATAGATCATATGGGTACACACCACTAGAGAACGATCAGTTATTTCTTGATCATAGGATGTCAGGGTTGTCTGTGAGAGATGGTGGTTCCCAGGCCAGCACAGCTTATGCCAGCCCTACTTCTATATCGAATAATGCATCTTATGTGCAGATGCCATTTCAAAACGAATCAGTGCCGAGTGACAAGTTATTCCAAGACCTTGTCCATTTTACAAGCATCAGACCCAACAAAACTACTGGTAAAACTGAGTCCATGCAACTCTAGTTCCTGTTCTTTTTTAAAAAAAAATATTTATTATGTTTTATCTTTTTATTTTTTGTGTTTCATGAATTTCAATATTCTTTCATTGATATTCATAGTTTTGGTGCTTATGCACGTCTCGTCTAGCATTTATGTGGTTTCATGCAGCAGGAGAAATTATTAACATCGGAAAGAAATTATTAACATTGGAAATTAACTAAATTAATCTTCTTATTACTCATTCAATTCACTGATTAATAATTTGGAATACTTGTACAAATTACATGATTCCAAGGTTTGTTTACTCCATATTAGTCCTATACACTTATACAGTACTCCTATAGTTAAGTACTAGACTTTAAACCCGTGTATACACACGGGCCGTTGATTTTTAATATGAAATTTCGTATTTAGTTATATTTTTTTCTAATAATAAAACGTGTAAGTTAATATGTATATTAAGCATCAAATTGGATTCATGATAATATTACTTTATATAAATGGATTTATATAAGTAATAATTAAAAAAGAAAGTTTTCGAAACCAAGTTAGTGAAAAGCTTTAATTATTTTAAGTCTGTATTAACCTTTTCATGTAATTTTATTCATACTCGGTGAATTAATAATAAAAACATTACAGATCAATTTGGATAATGTTTTAATTAATGAATTAAATATCTTTTTACATGTAAGTGAGTGGTTGATTAAAATTTATATTTCTTAGTAAGTTAGGGATCTTAATATTAAAATTTACTAAAATTAAAGGACTTAATTGACAAATTAAAACTTAATTAGAATGATGACATCATAAAGATAAAGTAAAGTAACATCCCATCTTCCATTTCTACCTAAAGGTAGAAAGGACATCCGGCCTTTTTGCAGAGGATGGGATTCGAACCCCTGACCTCTTGTTCAGAGGCAAGGGACTCAGCCACTAATCCAACTAATTTAAGATTATATTTAATTTAAGATTACATTTATCTATATGTATGCATGGCTAGACAACTAATATCTTCATAAACATTTCCTTATAAAACAAATTATTCATCCAAACTAATGCATTATTGTTTTTGTTATAAGAGTAGTAGAAACTTTATTGTTTCTATCTGATACTTGCATGCATTCCACAAATTAATTAATTTTCTATTTTTCTGCAATGAATGTTTATGTTGAATTAATGAATTAGAAATGAACTGCTTTATGCATGTAGTTGAATGATGGTAGATGGAAGTTGAGACAATACAAAAAAATTGTTTATAAACCCCAAAACCCATACTGAAATGATAACTTGGTGAAACTGAAAAGTGTTTGGTGTCATCATACTTTCATACATAATGTCATCCTTTTTGATCAAAATTATATAACTTTGTTCTATTCCTAACAATCAACTACAGATCTTTCCGTTTCCAAGTTATTTCATCATTTCCACTATATATCGTTGTTGATCTATAATAGAACGATCAATTCACGAGTTATTTCGGTGTCTAGTTAATCTAGAGTTCTAGTTTTTTTAACGAAAAGGTAAAGAACATCATTTGTTTGAAAATTCATTTGTTGATAAGTGAATAGATGTTAGACGATGTGCTCGTTACTATTTTTTTGCCTTTACACGCACAATTAGTCCTGCCTAGCCGGATTTTGTGACATCGTGAATTGTGGCTACCAGATGGTTAATAATGCTCTTATAACCACACATGTATATATAGCGATGGTTACTGTAGACACACACTATTTGTTTCTAACCGGAAAAGATACCTTAACTTACTCTATAAGATGTATAGTACAAGTCTTGTTGTGGGGTTTACCAATTGAAGAAGGCGTGTTTCTGTAAACTCCCACAAAATTTGATTGAAAAGTGAAATGTATGTGTTTCTTGCCGCGATCGCTCTATAAGTGCGGTTAGTGCAAACATTTGATTGTCACAATCAATAACGTCAGCGAATTTGGCTTGTTTTACGTAAAACATCACTAGTTCTGGTATGGTATTTGAGCGTATAAAGTTGAAAATTTTCTGAGCACATCTTTCCAACGTTTTTTTGTTTATCAATCTTTGTATTAGTAGCAAACAAATGATGTGAGTTATGCTGTTTGATATATAGACAGCAACTTTTCTATGACAGAAAAGAGAGCAGAAACGATGAAATGTGTTGAGCATTGAAGACAAATTTGTATGTTGATTGCTTGATGGTGAAGGTTGAAAAAAAGGAGGCTTAGGGTGCGTTTAGTTACAGAAAACTCCCCACTTTTCCATAAAAATTCTCTACGAAAACAAGAAAATTAGAAAACATGTTCAAATTCAAGTTTCTAAAAAACTTTTCTAAGAAAAGGAAAATCCTTGTTTTCCTTTTTATAACTACAAAGTTGAAAACTACTTTTGATGGTTTTCTAAATTTTCCATCTCCACTCTTCCTTGGAAAATGAAAACTCCACCCCTTGCAACTAAACATGTTTTCTAGATTTTCCATGCTTTTCTAAAGAGGTAAAACACATCTCATTCTCTTGAGAAATGGAAACAGGAAAATTGAGAAATTTTTCTGTAACTAAACGCGCCCTTATGTTGTGTTCTTCTTCTTTTCCTTTTTCGTCATGGGTTTGGTGGACTTAGACCCAGGTTTTAAAATTTGCTTTCCGAAATTTCAAATTTGGGTTTTTTAAGGGAAAAATAAGAAAGGATTGACTCGTATATAATCATATATATCTTATATCATATATAATAATCGTATATCAGCAAAATGTTGGTTTCTCCAACTCTAGAAATTGATTAATGATTATAGCTAGTTATTTCAAGAAGATGTCCAAAATTACCACAGTAAATCAGTATATGAAATTTACTTGGAAGGTTATTCTGCACTCTGCAGTGTGTTGTTCGAAATTACTACATAAATTTGAATGTTTATCTGCTTGTTATTACATAAAATCATGTAGGCATGATGAAAAGTTATTTGGTAGAGTAGAACTAAATCTATAGACAGAATAACCCATTCCAAAGAGCCTTGTCCTTTAAGATGGAATGGATTGACCAGTTAGTCAGTTGACCGAAACTATGAGTTACAGGCAGCAAACCTGCTAGTTAGCTAGATTAGATATAGCATCTCAGACGGACCAAATTCACCTAACGTCCAAACTCGTATCCTTTGTACGTTACTGATTTCACATCAACTTTCATGTTTAATATGCTAAAAAGAATAAAACTGAATCAGAAATGCACGCAGGTTCCACTATGAAACATGAGTGGGTTACGCATGTAGTGAGATTGTTTCTACCAAAAATTACAGAGTCAAAATTTAGTGTGATGTTCTCTATCATGCAACATGTCTTTGCTCTAACACTACCAAGTTAAGACACAAGACCAAAATACCAAGAATAATATCTAAAAATACATTTAGGAAATTAGCTTATGACCTATAGGATCAAGGGACTTCATAAGTTACCTACTTCCATTTGTCCTGCAAATCTTTCCTCTCAGACAACACCCATGTTACAAAGATGGCCACAACAAGGGCAACAATGGTAAGAAGAAGCAGTGCATAGTTGAAATCCTCTGTAAGTGAATCGTATGTTTTTGAAGGTGCAACTCGAGTAAAGAAGAGATCCACACCGTATGCAAACACAAGGCTTGTTGACTCCAGCTTTGCGGGAATAGTTTCTATGCCTCTAAGACCTTCTACTTTGAATGCATGAGTAACATATGACTGCAAAAAGAATAAGGTGAACAGACAAGCATATACAGTTTTTGGTCAGTGACAAAACTACGTTTTTAACAATATAAATTATAATACACAAATGTTCTTTTTATTATTTAATTAATTTTAATAATCTTAACTTTTTGATGCGCTAGTGGTGGCATAGGGATGGATCAATTTTAATGAGTCAGAAGGGTAGAATATTCTTTTTGAAAGGGCCAAATAGGTTATGAGTCAGAAGGGTAGAATATTCTTTTTGAAAGGGCCAAATAGGTTGAACGTCCCTCAGAGTCTATTTCTAATGCATACATAAATTGTTTCATAATAACATCAGACTATAACTGTAATAATGAAATAGTTTTAGTAATCACATTCAACACAAAATAATTATAATTAACAGAAAAAATTGCACAAAAAGGGCTTCTGGTTACCCATTTTAATCAGCCACCCAACCAGCCATTTCCCATCTTTACAAAATGATGTTAGAAACACAATGGTACATGAAAAAGTTGCAATATCATGTTCTTTGATACCAAAAGGTTGCAATATCATGCAGTAAACTACTTTACACACTAACCTGTGGAATAATTGGCAAAGCGTCTGTCAGAGGTAGAAGCCCCTCCTCTTTCTCAGCTTGTGTGGGGTTAAGTGACCGTCGTGGATCAACAAATCGCTTATCAAGAGCCAATACCTATGAATTTGACACCAGAGTTTGTATGTACTTAGAATGATAGAAATTCATAAGCTTAGTGAAGACCGGTAAGAATCAAGAGTCACAATTAAGTTCAACACATTATATTATTTATCAATATTCTAACTAACCTGATCACCAATTGTGCCAATTAGAAGGTGCTTGGAAGTAATGCCCTTAGCGGTCGAGGTTACTGATATTGCTTTCACCGAATGTGTGAAAAAGTAAGACTGTGACTTTGTTGTAACCTCAGGCCGAGAATAAGATGAGACAGGTGTGGTGAGATTATGTTTTCCAATAATTAGCTTCAAAATATCCTTATTTTCCTGTAGGTAGTAATCAAACATATGTAAAAAATATAAACAAAATACATAATGAGGAAGAACGACAGAAAAATATAAAGTTTAAGGACAGTACCGCGCGAGACTGATCATAAATCTCAATAACAGACATTTCATATCTGTGTGCTCGTAGGTTGAAGTAATGGTAGACAACCCAGTTCTCACTAAGGACCTTTGGAGGGAATAATAAATAAAGACGCATAAACAATGATTCATTCATAAAAACTAGTTCATATTTTAATGTAAAGAAAAAAAATACTCACTGCATGAACAGGACCCTGTGAGCCTATATGAGTCATGCGATGCAGAATGCGACCAGTTACGGTATCTACAAGATAGACCACTAGCACTGATTCATCAGGAGTTGCTGAGCCAATCGGACCACTGGCTTTAGGTGAAACAGTAGCAACAAACAGCATGTTTTTTGAAATGTATTTATACATCACATCCTCTTCCGCAGTGACCTTCGCTTGAGTATGAACCACCTGAAGAACATAAATTCAGAATGATTTTTTCCAACTTTGACATTTACTTTTTTTAGAGGTGGCCATTTCAACCAATCGATTCTTTATAGGGTTGACGTGAGCTATGGCTATGTGTTATTCTAATGGATCAAACAGACAAATCAAAAAATACTTTTATATTAAAAAATATATCCTTTTAGAATTATTTATCTTTTTTAGCCATAGTAGAAACAATAGTTACTGATAAAATAAAATAGATAACAATTTGGAAACAGAGTTCTGGTAAACCAATGCTAACCCAACCCATACCAAAATATGGTTAATTTTCACCTGTTATCAACCCCCCCCCCCCCCCCCCCCCCCCAACCAGCCCATTTTGCCACCTCTAACATATCTGGCATAAAAAAATGTCATACTTCATTTGCTTTTCTTGTCACTGTTGCAATAATTTTCTCAGATTCTGATGGGAACACAATAGACCACAGATTCCTAGTCTCAAAGCAGTATGGGTTAGGTACATCAAGATTACAACTGCTTTTTACTCCATACCCCATCAAGGTACCAACTTCAGCTTCAACTGAGTACCAATACACGTTTTCAGACTCACGTTTAAAGATCTCTGCAGCTTCAGGAGTTCTAGGGTACAGATGAGCACGCTTATCAGTATCTATCAGCAAGTGAAGCTGCTGCTCAGTAGAGTCGGTGAATGGTAATGATATAACTTGCACAGTGGAATGCACCGGACCCATAATGTGAGTCTCTTTTCCAGTGTACGCATCAACAATAGCCAGAGCACTAGGAGAGGTCAAAGAAAGTCCACATCTGCCAACGACAAGGACAGATGGGTTATTATCTAGCGCATGATGATGCGGGATTTGCCACTGGTGCAACTTGAGGCCAGTGGGATGAGAACATTGTTCTGATCCGCGAAGAGATTGTAGTAGGCTAGACCAGACAACTCTTCCATCTCCTGTATGTAATGCAAAAAGTTTTCCGGCTCTAGTGAGTACAATAAGCAGTTTACGGAACCCATTATGGTCTCGGGTCATCTTGCTTTTTTCAGAGCTCTGTAATCTAATCTTTTGTATTTCTGCAACTTCATCTGGCGTTGCAAGCATTAACGTTCCTTTAAGCTTCAACATATGACCCTTCAAAAAGATAAGCAAATTCATTACTTTAACTGATACCTAGAAATACCTTAGTTCATTACACATGAAAAGACAATTTTAACATCTGTGCAACAATCTTTTGAGTATATATCTAATATCAGATTGCCAGTCCCAGACATCCATTAATCAATATCTTATAAGCACAAGTTATTTACATTTTTGAAAAAAATAACATGTATCTACATCGAAAACATTTCAAGAAGTTTCATACCTTGAGCCACTCATAAAGGCTGTGCTCAACTTTTGCTACTGATACACCAATCTTTTCCACAGGTAGTTCTGATGTTGTCACGTCTATTACAGAAGCAAGTCCATCATCTCTACTCCAGACAATCTCACCTTGTTGTAGCAATAGTAATGAATGATCTTCCATTACAATCAACGCTCTAAAACCATTTGATCTATCTGTTCGAACATAGTTATTGATGAAGATTTTGTGCACAAAGCCTCTATCGTGATCCATCTTGACAGTTTCCTTGAGATGATTGCTGCTCATGTCATGAACAAGCCTAACAGATAGGTGTATCTTACTATCTCCATGTTGAACAAGTGCAAAAGCTTGCTCACCTTCTGAAAGGGCCAATGCATCACTAACGACGACAGTTTTATCAACCTTTTCCATCACATCGAATTTCCCTTCATTAGTCACTTTAATAAAAGCTATACAAGAATCTGTGCTTACAGAAAATATTCCTGAAAGCTTTGAAGATAATATAACTGTGTTCCCAGAAGATCCATGAACAAGATCGGATACATGGGTCCGCTGAAGGTGGATTTGTCCATGTTTTATGGTTAATAGAACCAAAACTGACCTTGAAGTGTCCAACGCCACAAATCTGTCACTTGAAATTGGCAAGATATCTCCATAAATGCCACCAGGTAAGGATTCACTACTATGTTTCAGTAACTCTCCACTCCTTACATCGATCTCATAGGTGACAAACTGGGATAATTCAGTAACTCCTACAGCATGAACTTCATTACTCCCAGCAGGAAGAATCAACTGATGAATGTCAACGCTGCACAAAAACAGACAATCAGCTATTACAGTATGAAGAAAAAATAAAACATACATCAACTGTTGAATTGTTCAAACCCTTCGGTTGTGAAGTCCTTCTTCCAAAGAAGCTCCCCATCAATGCTGGAAATGGCATGAAGACTTGCACCACCATAAACAAAGATTGGACTGTCCAGATCAACCTTCAAGTTGGCCTGCAAAGAATAACCAAGTCACTATCCAAGACATATTATGGTAGGACAGTTCAGTATATAAAGTACAACATGAATATTGCACAACTGTTGGAGTAACGATTACAAAAAACAGTTTAGATAATATACTAACATCCTTCTGAGTTCAGACAGACCATATATGGTATTTCCAGTTATATTAATTAAAGAAGTCACCCGATCAGTTTGTGGTAGAGAATTAGCTGAGTTGAGCTGTTGAAAAACAAATTGCTTTATTTGTGTAATAGCATAGAACACTTTATCTTACTAAAATTGCAACTCACCGGAATTGTTAATAATGCCTTAGAGGACTTTGAGCCTGATAAGAAAGACTCCCACACCATCTGCCCATCAGGAAGATTCCAAGCTCTTAATATGGTCCCCTCTGATGAAAGTGTAATAACATCTGAGAAAAGATAAATGATACTTCAGCTTAAAATTTTTTTTAAGAAAACAAATATAACATGCTATCAGCTCTCCCTCTCTCTCTCTCTCTCTCTCTCTCTCTCTCTCTCTCTCACATCATATCTTATTGATATCTTCATTTTAATTACTATTTCCATCATAAAACAAGATTAATATTTTAAAACAATATTTGTAAAAAAGATTTGAGTCATTAATATAATTAGATAGAAATAATTCCAACGCAAACAACTTTGATTGTATGTTGTAAATCTTTTATTCTAAGCCATCACAATATAGCTTATTCTCGGTAACTTCTTTGCCCTTATCAATGTAAAAGACATAAAAGCTTTCACCGTGAGACTCTCATTCAGGATAAGGAGTCAGATATTTTAGTACTATAGTTGTTGTTCGTGAAATCCTTGCAAGCAAGGCCAGGAAACTACAGACTATCTTTAAGTACGAGGATGCACACTTACATTTCCCAAGAGCAATATCAATTTTATCAACAACGTCATCAGCTCCCAGAACATGTCTCCAAACTGCATATAGCCTAAAAGCATCAGCATTGACATATACATATACTCTTTGAACAAATTATAACCCGTCAGCATCAATTATAAAAGTAAACACCTGAAGTAAAGTAATTACTACTTACATATCTCGCCTCGACGGAGATCAAGAGACGCAATAACATTCTCTTCAGTTGCCACCACAACACGTTTTCGCCCTGCCTTCTGGGTGTGGAACACTGCATCCTTTACTTTCCCTATGTACTGTTGATGCCTGAACAATAAATTAGTTCAGTAAACAAGAAACAGAAGATATCCAGAACCAACTATATGATCAAAACACAAAAATATACTCACATACTAGCATGGTCAAACAGTAGAAGTGGGGAGAGTATATATGTAAACAAACTAACGGATTAATAGCAAAGTCCCTGCAAGCAAACTTTCATAGGAAAACAAGATCTGCTTTCCTACATATATTGGAACCAGAAATATATAAAACGCATATAAAACTATATAAGTCTAACTGTTTACAACTGATAGCTGCAATTTCCTGAAACAACATGAACCCGACATGAAATAAACAGACTGGAATAGGGGCTAAATGGTTTGGATTCATATATGGATCAACAAGGATAACCCTAATTATAAACATATTGGGTTCTGGTTCACCTTCCCAACCCGTTTAGATATAGAATTCAAAACTCTGAACTTGTTTAAGAATTCACATGTTTTGAGCTTAATAAATATCATATACATTCATAGTGTTTTACTGTTTCGTACGCTCTAATTTATCGTGTAAATTTGAAAGAAAATAATAATAATAAAAAATCCTTCTATTATTCATTCATAGTGTACCTAATATAAGTTAGTTTTTTCAGCTACACTAGACACTGCCACCCTAACAAGCAAAAAGATCCACACTCCAATTTTACTAGTATCAAGCGAAGTAAAAACCTGAAATTGATTATTCAAGTAATAGAGCTTGGAATAAATCTTAACCTAATCAGCAAATATTTATACGAACTTTCATAACAAAAAGCATATCAATCTTCAAATTGTAAATCAACCTCCTATGTGACAAAACGATCAATAAAGACCTTACGTTATCAATTAAACATAAATAAATGGATACATGAACTGAATTGAGGTAAATTTAGCACGTGCGTCAGATCAATATAGATACAGAGTGTGAATGTATAGTATAGTAAGAAAAATTGAATTATACCAGTCCATTAATCCAACTTGATCTTCGAATAGAGATAAAGTAGGGATAAGTGAAGATGATAACAAGAAAAGGAAAAGTAAAAGCTTGATCGCCATTGACATAGCCATGGCGATTGATCTGGTTTTGTGGTTTTAGGTTAGTTGCTTACTGATTGTTTGTTGATGTTATAAAGGGCGTGGGATCTGAGAACACCATATTTTGGGTCACGCCGGCTTTTGATATTTACCGTATTTTCCTTTTCTTTTTCCATAAGACACAAAAGTAAAAGTTAAAAATATAAGTAATTTACCTTTTTACTAAGTTTCCGGATCAGAGGAGAACACAAGTTTTGGAGGGCAAGGAGGGCAATGAATTGTCAGCCATTGAATATTAAAGGAGAGATGATCAATGGCTAAAATTCACAAGGTGACAATTTTGTAATTAATTAGACATAAGGGGGTATTAGTTAACAAAAAATAATAGAATTAATCTCAAGTCTCTTCCCCCTTTCATCTTCTTCACTACAATTACGGTTTGCTGTTCCGGCCTACGATTGCCTCCGACCACCGTCGACCTCCGGCAACCGTCGACTTCCGGCCACTGCCATCCACCAAAAATATTGTCTTTTTGAGCCGATTTAGACCAACACGAGATCACACCATATGTTCACGTTATTATTGTTGTTAATGGCTATTTCAATCTTCTTTCATCGTCGTTGGTTCTCTTCATTTCATTGCACTGTTTTTGCCATTGCCTGCAAACTCTATGAAGAATTCGATTGATAAAAGTGGCAACTCTTTCCGTATGTTATGAAATCACCATTCTTCAAAATGAAAATATTGTGGGAATTTTCATTTTAAACTTCATCTCGTTTTTCGACGAACGGTATAATGGTGGTGGCTGAAATTTTCATGTTTTCTTTTTAGTCACTGCTACTATTTAGATCTGATTTTGTGTGAATAACGGGAAAATGGAAAGGAAACATCAAAAACAAAAAGTTGCTTTGTACTGTATTTGACAAAGTAGTCAAATTGAAAAGCATGGGTATTAAAAGCCTGTCATACTCCTTGGAGCAAGTACACCTATTATAAATATTATTTTTTAAATTAGTAAGTTAGGATTATGATCTCACACCCTGAAAAGTTTTATGTAATTAAAATTGTAGGATATGTTCTAGAAATGATAAATTTTCTTTTCTTAATAGGTGACATATAGCTTTTAAACTAAGTTGTAGTGTTTCAATTTAAAAAACCACAATTTCACGTTTATATTTTAAAATATTATGTACTAGTATTTAATCTAAGATGCAGTGGTTTTAAAGTAAGATGCATTGTTTCAAATTGAAAAACAAGGATGCAGTGTTTTTATCTAAAACATTATGTAGTAGTTTTTAATCGCTTTAAATTTAAAAACTATGATGCAATGTTTTTTATTTGAAACATTATGTACTATTATTTAACCTAAGATGCGGTACTTTTAAAGTAAGATACAGTGTTTTCTATTGAATGATGGTGTATTGAAATTTATTGAAATATGATGAAGTGTTTTTTAAATGATAATGCATTATTTTTGTAACATCCCATTTTCGGGCCTAAAAGTTATAGGTATTTTAAATTGGATTTATATTGTTTATTGGGTTGAAAATAATATGTCAAAAAGATTAAATGACTTATTTCGATTAGTAAAATATAACTTCTTTTAAATTATTGAAGCTAACATAATAAATGTATTATTTACGTAAAATGATTTTAGGTTCCAGGCAATAGGATAAATGGTAGTATTAAATTATGGTGACTCATCTAAGATTAAATTATGTGTCGACACTTGTAGTCTTTTTTTTTTTACCACCTCCTTTTTGACTCATGCTATGATGAAAAGATGGGTCAACACTCCAGCTCATTTCTTTGACTTAGGCATATATCCATAATCCCCTTTTTCATTTACATTTTTATAAATAAAATTAAAAGTGATGAGTCATGCTAGGGTAAATAGGATATGTCGACACCTAACCTTCACCTCTCCAGCTCATTTGTTTGGGACACATGCATATCCTTTGTTTTCTTCTTTCATTTACTTTTTAAGAAGTCAAAAAGAAACCCAGGAAGGTTGAAAAAGGGAGAAACCATTTAATCAAATTGAGGCTGAGATTTTATTTCTACATATCATCTCATTATCATAAGTTTGTTCTTCATCATTTGAGTAAGTGATCTTATCTCTACTTTATTATTTTGAATTAAAAGGGTAATCTATAAATGATGAAAATCATGTATAAATATGGCTAGAATAATTGATTTCTATTGATAATAAGTTGTTATATGATTACATCATAAGATTATTCAAGTAATTTAGTGTTTATCATAAAACCTAAGAATTGGTATTATTGATTCGATTTTTGATATATGTTGAAAATTGAAAGATGTTAGTAAATGATTGTTTATACTATATGTTTATGTTAATATAAGAAGTTAGAATTTGGGTATAGCAAATGTTGGTTTGGAATTTGGGTTTTTAATTCGGTGGTACAGCAGCAGCGGCAGTCTTCTGTTTTTGTTATATATATATATATATGCATAATTGATTTAATATATGACCTTTACATGATAATAACTATATTAAATGAGTAAAATAGTTATTAAGTTGTTGTAGTATAGTTTACTAAAATTGATGTGATCATTATTATTTGTATGAGTTATAATATTGAGTTATGTTATATAATAACTATTATTATAGATTTATGTTATACTTTGAAATGATTAGTTGACTATATGATATATAATAGATTTTAAAGTATAATGGTAATGAAAGGATTATATTATGATATGTGAATTGTATTGAATATGACTTTAGAGATTTATTGGAATAAGTTACTGATTTGTTATTAATTCTGTTCTCAGATAATCAGAAGGCTCATAAACATTAGACATCTGAGTGGAATTCTGGTATTTTGGTGAGTGGATCTCTAACTCTCAGGGTAACTTGGTGTAACGGATTCGGTTACAACAAGTGATCATGGTTTTATTATTTTGACTGTTAGTCATTTATATTACCTTGTGAATTGTGCATTTGTCGTATATGGTCATCTGACGTATAAGGACTTTATTTGTGCATTAACATATATGGTCTTTGACGTATATGTGTATGAGAGGTCAACAGGGTTTGGGCTTATGGATTATTGTCGGGTCAACATAGGATCTTGGTACATGTGTTGTTCAGGGATTTTATGTTGATGGGACAATAATGTAGGCTATCGGTAAACGTCTGTAGGGGCCTGCAGTTGGTTACAAGTGTTCTTGGGGGCCGCCGCGGCTGAGGGTTTCCCCAAGGACCACCGATCCTCTTGTATCGTATTTGATATTGTGTGCGGCATGTTTAATTGTTGTAGGCAAATACGTTAAATTAAGTTATGCTGTTAGTTATAGATTTTCTCACTTAGCTTCGTGCTAATCCCACCATATTCCATTGTTGCAGGTTTTGTTATTAGAAATGGGCAAGTTGGCGATTTTGGGAATGGAAGTTTGACTACTTGGCTAACTCTGATGTTTAGATTCGACATTTAGGAAATATGTTTTGGAAATTCATGTCATGCCCGGTTTAAGTAAATTAGGATTGTAACTAAATGTTTTATGTAGGTGGTTTGCAACTAAACTATTAAAGTAATGTCTTTTGTAAACACTAGGAAATTTTGATGCATGTAAATACGGCATGTATTTATGTGAATATTTTGGGGACATACGCTTCCGCCGTAATGAAATATATATGTGTATATATTAAAAGTAACACGTGGTGTTTTATAAAATGTAAAAGTTTGTGGATCTTACAATTTTTTTAATTTTATGATGCAGTGTTTTAAAATGACTAAACACTTTCTTCTAAAAGTTTAACCCAATTAGATACAACGTTTATTCAAACTATGATGCAGTGTCCTTAATCAAAAGATGCAGTGTTTCAAATTAAAAAACCAGGATGCGGTGTTTTTATTTAAGACATTATGTACTAGTTTTTAATCTAAGATGTAGTGGTTTAAAAGTAAGATGCAGTGTTTCAAATTGAAAAACAAGGATGCAATGTTTTTATCTAAAACATTATGTAATAGTTTTTAATCTAAGATGTAGTACTTTTAAAGTAAGATGCATTGTTTTCTATTGAATGATGGTGTAGTGAAATTTATGGAAATATGATGAAGTGTTTTTTAAATGATAATGCATTATTTTTTAATTTTATGATGCAGTGTTTTAAAATGACTAAACACTTTCTTCTAAAAGTTTAACTCAATTATATACAATGTTTATTCAAACTATGATGCAGTGTCTTTAATCAAAAGATGCAATGTTTTTTAGAAACTTGAGTGAGTTACCTCTGTAAAACATTTGTCAGTTATGATACAATGTTTTTTGTTAAACTATGACGCATTACCTTTTATTATATCATGTTCAAAATTAACATTTAACATATTTCATAAATTTATAAAATAAAAAAATAATGTTGAAAAGAAAAGTTTACATATTCACTTGTACGTTTTTACTTTTATTATATTGTTTGAATTTTATATACACTACATACAATGAAATCTCATGGTACACACACGATCAATATACTTTTAAAAAGTAAGTGTAGTTGCTTTCAATGTGTCAGCAAAAATGAGACAAAAGCAAAACAAGACATGACATACTTTAAAGCAATGGACCCCATAATTTAATATATTTTTATTTAAAATAACATACAAGACATTATCTAGTTAAATTAATATTCATCGAGCATATTTCATGGATTTTGAACCGAGCATATTTCATGGATTTTGAACTGAAATAAGTGAATACAACTATGAAAATCGTGAAACTCGAAACTAGAGGGTGACAAAAACCATGGCCGGAAAGCTTATCTTTTTCATCCCGAAAATCTGTCTTGTAAGCCGAAAAACTACAAATCCGGTTACCGTTTTTTATTAGCGAGAAATTGTATTTTTTTAGTAGAGAGAACTCGTTTGTTTGGCGACGTTAGGCTGCCAAGGTGGTCGGCGTATGTAATATTGCAGATTTATAGGTTACTGATGTCGGATCTGAAGAAGATTTGGAAGGTTGTGGTTGAAGGTATTAATTGGAGTGAAGATAGTGGTCGTTGAAGGCGATGGTAGCGGTGTAGGAATTTAATCGGAGTAAGGATGGTGGTGGTAAGGAGGTGGCGACGGTGACGGTTGTTTTTAGTTGGTGTGAGGATGTTGCCATGGTGGTGGGAAGGTGGTGGTGGTCGGCGTCATTTTCTGGCTTCTGGAACTAGAAGGAGATGGAGAGGGGATGTCGAATGAGATGTTAAAAAGGAAGGCAAAATTACAAAACAACCCTTAATGAGGTGGGGATTAAGATGGTGATGTGGCAACCTACTATTTGCTGCCCTCTCTACTCTTTTTAAAGGATGTGCTCCCGTGAACTGTACCCTTTTACTAATGTAAAATGCAGTAAAGTCGACGTACTCCTCCTTCCATCCATTAATCCTTCCCTCGTAACGTCATATGTTGTGAGACATTTTAAATAATCCAAAAATTATAAAAATAGTGGTTACAAATAATTTTTGATCATCTAACAACTTCAAATAGATCGTGAATCCAAGATTTCCGATGAGAATAAATTGTAAGTTTTCTACTATATTTTCTTTTTAGGTGTGAGTGTTTGCTTTTTCTAAAAAGGTAAAAAATAACATACACCAATTATCTATTGAATCTTCATACTACCTCAAATAATTTAATTTTAAACTTTATGGCGTATTTTTTTAACATATATATCAATCGTTATAATTTTGTCATATACATTATCTATATATATACTTATAAAAATCAAATACGAATTCAACGACCAGTGTGTATAAACGGGTTTGAAATCTAGTATATATATGTAGTGAAAGGATCATGTGAGAATTAATTTTAGGTGAGACCAGTGTGAACTCAATATTGGACTTTTAATTTACGGGCTTATAGATTAACAAATATAAGAAAAGCCCGAACCTAATATCATCTTCATTTCATCGTTATATGTTCTCCTTCCTTAATCAAACATAACTGTTACACAACCAGTGTTCATCACTCCGATCTAATTACTGCCGTACTCGATTTATTCCACAAGCGCTAGATGTCGCCGTCACATCTCCAATCTTTTTTGTTAGCACTAGTTTTCGCTCCACCGATTTGTTCTCATTAACATAAAGACGCTCATCACCAATTGCCGTTTGTTTATAACCTCACACCTAACTACGATTCTTCACCTAACTATGATCACAAAATCCGCACACTATATATATATATATTACTACATTTTCAAAATAAGAGTTTATTTCTTTATTTACATCTTATAGACTTGTAATAATTATTAGTAAAAAAAAAGTATAAGTTATTTACTTATTCGTGAAATTAAAATTGAAGAAATTATAGTGTAAAATACATCACCTAGGAACAATTTTAAAATTTTGAGGTATAAATTTAGTAAATAGAAACTCAAGATATAAATGATTATAACACACTTGTTGATATAAATGATTATAAGACACTTTTTGATATACGTAGTTAAATTTATAATTTTTACACCTACTCTATTAAATTGTGGTATCTTATCTATGAAAATAAAATTAAGTTTATATACTATATTATGTATATGGTAGTTTTCATTACATATTATTCAGGTTAATATCTAATTAAAATTAAATGTCATATGTTTGTTACTTTATAGTTTAAATACGACAGTATTAATGATAATTTAATAAATACGTTAGTAATCTATATTGGTTTTTTCAAAGACTATTAGTGATTATAGGGGTCATTTTCATTTTAAAAAGTAGACTCAAACTCTTTATATATTAAAGACAATGAAAGTATGAATAGTTGGATACAAGCAATAAATGTCAAACTCTTTATATATTTTGAAGCATTTAAACCTCGTTAATATACTCATTAGCTCCGTGAAACAAAATAAAATCGTATTTTATTCTTATAGCATTATATATACTAACATAATAAATCTTGACACATTTAATGAATGTACTCCTTTTATAAGTTTTTTGGTCCTTTTAAAAATAATTACGCAACTTTAAAATCACATACACCACCCTTCTCTTTTTCTCTATCTGAATTTCTCTACACCTAAAGATCCGTACAACGATGGCAACTCGTGATGTTTTAACTCAAGAGCTTAAATGTAAAAGTAAGTTTGCAGAGTGTACCTCTCCGGTCAAATTGATGATCGTTGATAAAAACAAAACTCTCCTTGTCGTTGTGGCTACAGTGCTTAGCAACCTCTCATTCGAAGGTAATTATTATCCTTATCAGTTGTTAAATGTTATTAATCATTGTTTTACTTTGTATAGTTCACTAAAATAAGATAACATGAAAGATGGATTATATTCTACACTATATTTGGCTAATAACTAAATTCATATATACCTCATTTCCTAGTGTTTTGACAAGACGGAAAAATTATCATTGGAATTGTGTCATGAAATGAATCAATTCAAATTACATCTAATAATATTGAATCTTTGTAAACATGTTGTTGTTTATCAATATGTCAAAAAAATTCTATAATCGTTCATTTTTTTATTATCATTATCGTTGTCACCCTGTCGTCGTTGTAATTGTTGTTGTTATTGTGATTTTATTGCTTCAAACAATATTACTTTTATGTTAATTGCACTAAATTACATGTTATAATTGTAGTATACTATTTTGTATTACATAATATTATACTTTATTGTATTATGTAATGTAATATTATATTATATTATACTATATTATATTATATTGTATTATATTATATTATATTATATTATTTTGTAATATTGTATTGTATTGTATTATATGATATCGTATTACATCATATCATATCATATCATATCATATCATTTTGTTGTGTATTATTTATATTGTGTTATAATTATAATGCATTATATTTTTACTTTACATTTAACTAATACATTTAATAATCATTAGTTATAACCAAAAAATATATGTTTAACCAATAATAATTATTATATCCACAATTTTAACTTTTGAAATACTTATCGATCATAGTTATAAATTACTGAAAATAATTTGTTGGCATTAAAATTGTAATTTATATATTGTTTAGTATTTGAATAATATTCTAACACAAACTTTTAGTTTATATTAAAATTATTATAAATATTTTCGTTCATTTTATTTCTTTTTTCCAATAAATTCACAAATCTATTCCATGTGCAATCCACATATATAGCGTCTCCAACTAGATCTGAACTGAGAACTTATCGGTTGATGCACTCTTCACATATAATTAGGCCTAACACCCTTTAATAATAATTATATAACCAAATATCTTTATGTCCATGCGTTACGTTAAGATTTCTAGATAACGACATGTATTGGTCACACTTTCTAAAACTTACACAAGATTACGATGCACACGCCAATTATATGGTCTCTCAATTATATTACTGCGAGAAAGTAAATATATAAATTTCAAGTACCTAAAACCAAAAAGAATTGGTTTAGCTTAAATTTATCACCTAAAGTTGAATTGGGTTAGCTTGAATTTATCACTAAAGTTTTAATCATAACATGTAGTGGCGGACCCAAAAAGTCAGTCAATGGTGGCACAAAACATTTGAAGTTGGCTCGACTTCGTAGTTTATTAAAATTTTCTAATAGTGAAATATACCACCTAAAATGAGTGGTGTCACTTTTAAAAAATCATTAATTTTTCACTAATTTTTTACTATGTCAATTTAATTGACCACGTGACACCACTGACTATAACGTAGGTCCGCCCTGAATGCAATGATGTTAGAAGATGATGTCATATATATATATATATATTGATTTCACATTTATATTTAGCTTCATTTTTAGTGACTGAATTGGTTTTAATTATATGTTGTAGTCTCCACTTTTACAAATGGTGGCGATGCTCTGAAAACATTAGCCAAAGGCAAGGAGAAATATGATTTTGTGCTCATAGATAGCAAGTTGGGTGATATTGATGCACGGGTTTTTCTGAGGATGACCAAAACCATGGATTTCGAAACAATCTGTGAGTTCAAGATTACACCCTTTTGCTTGATTCGTATTTTAGCTCATAGATTTAATTGGTTTTAAATGATTGTACTAATTAATTATTCATTTGTTTTTCATAAGTGATGTCTGAACAAGATGATGATGAAACTGTTGTAAAAGCTATGGATGATGGAGCTTACTATGTGCTTAAATGGCCACTCACCTTTGAAGTGATAAGGATATTGAGAACCGATGCTATTAGGTTGAGGATGCAGAAACTTAAAGATCACCCCAATGGTACAAACAAGTTTACCTACATCCCAGATTTTGTCATGAATCCTAATGTGACAGGTACGTTTTCCGGTGTTGTGAAACAAGAGCCACTCATGTTCGATGAGGAAAAAAATGTACTTGACAACAATAATGGATTGAGGAGCAGGACATGTATCACATGGACTCCTGAACTGCACGAAAAGTTTATGGAAGCTGTTCGTCAACTTGGTGATGGATGTAAGTATTTCATTCTCTATTTTTAACTTTTCTAACAATTCTTGATGCATTTTTTGTATTACTAAGTGATATTTTGTACCGTACTAGCGTGCCTTCCAAAGAATATCCATGACCTGATGAACGAACCTGGTATCACAAGAACACAGGTTGCTAGTCATCTGCAGGTTAGTTGTTTTCCACACTAAATTCACATGCACATACTTCCAATTCTTATTATTGAATATAGTTATATACTCTAGTTGGGAAATCGCAGTGTAGAACTCTATGAACATTAGTCACTCTTTACTTCATGATATTTACTTTTTAACAAAGCGGAAGTGCCTTAGTTTTTCTACTTAACGCGTGTTCTTAGGTTTTAATATAAAAGATTGGTATATATAATGTATCATACACAAATGGGGTGTCACTATAGCGGTTACAACATAAAACTTGTCATAACTTTTAATTTAATACACGATACAAAAGATACATATGAGTACCTTATTCATTCCACATCTTTGGTACCTAAGGATGAACACGAGACAAATGTTAAAGATTGTTAAGTGAATAACTTAATTGTGTTTTATAGGCATACATGATAATAATGGAAAATGTATAGGCTTTATAATCTATAACTTTATCATATAACCTCTACAAAAGCAAGTTTTCAATCATGATTTTACTAAAAAGAATGTTAACATAACATAATTTAGTATGATTACCATATACCTTGAACCTCAAAGTCCAGCTATATGTGTCTAGAAATAATTATCCTCCATGTAATTTGATACCATAATCAATGTAACATAATTCAGCACAGTTAACAAGACAACCAAAACGCCTTAATAATCTATATATGAATCATAATATAACTAACTTAGGCACTCTAATATGACCTTGAGATACTTACAAATACTCTAGAGTATGAGTCATGATGACCTTTAACTCTATGCACAACCTACTCTGCTCGAGCAACATAAAAACCTTTTACATTTTCAACAATTTGATCAACTTAACAATTTAAACCGCTTCTTATATCTAACCCATGTTAAGTTAGTCTCTTGAATCTTTCCGATGACATACATAAGATATTAATTCAAGTTATAATGGTAAGAATATTTTAAACGCTCAATTTTATGCATCCCGACTTTGCTTCTAATACTTCTTTCTCAACTAGTTGAATCCAAATATAATGAAAAAATTCATCAAGTTCCATCTTTAGGTTTTAATTCAAAAAATTGGGATCATGTTTCATACACAAACAAGGTATTAGGTGTATCACCAATGGTTACAACATAATACTTGTCATAACTTTTAAGGCATACACAATAGACAAGCTACATATGTCCTATACATCTCAGATGAGCCTATCGATCCCTTTCCTTTCTCATTTGTTGCCACATCTTTGGTACGTAAGGACGCATATCAGACATACGTTAGTAAAACTAAAGTGAATAGCTCGAGTTTTACACGCATACATAATAATAATGGAAATTACAGGCTTTATCATCTAAACTTCATCAAATACTCTCAACTAATGAAACTTATCAATTATAAACATGTTATGGATGGCGTAAGTAATCACTAATCAAAAAGTTATATACTTCACTAAAAGTATTTCACCCACACCTCGGTGGCCCTTCACCCATTTAATTTAATAGGTCAGCTCTATATATTTAGGTAGAATTACAAATTACACTTCATATCAACATGTTAATACCCACACATCTCGGGTACGTATCTATTCTGAAATGACAAGAGTATCAAAAATCATGAATGAATTCTTATTTTACTTAATTTGCATCTCCACTAGGCCATAAAAACCACTAGATACCTCGATGTACAACTATTTGTATCCACACAAAAAATTGCATCTTGTAACTTGATTACAATCAATAAAACATAATATGGAATGGTTGCTAATAAGACCGAAAAGCCTTACTTAGTAAATAGACCTCAATGTGATTTAGTCACTCTAATGTAGTCTTCAATATACTTAGAAATGAGCGTACGATTGATATTGGCCTTTAACTCTATATATGCATAACTTACTCAACCAAACTGACACTCAACATGGACACCTTTTACAATAAATTGATCAATCTAACAATTTAATTAGCTTATGATATCTCTACCATATTAACCTGGGCTCTTTAATCTCCGAAACGACGTATGTCACACATTAATCAGTACATTCATGGTTTATGTGTGAATTTTATAACACAATCTACTTTTCTGCATCTTTCACCAAAAATGTACCAAAACTCACTTTAAACATTACCAAACAAGCTTTAATACTTCTAATCTAACCTAAGAGTAAATACCTAAAGTTCCAAAAGTTTATAATTATTTATAGCTTTAATACCACAAAATCGCCATCAATTCACCACAATACCACATGGAAAAAGATTATGTACTATTATAATCAGGTGTGCCTTGCAGCATTTGATCAAAACTCTCAATTTAGTAAAACCCTAGAATGCTTCAAATTAGAGATTTTAAGAGATTATACCTTTATTTCCTCTTGGATTTGTTTCTGGTATTTCTTTCTCAATTAGTTGACAATCCGACTTTGATGAAGAATATCAATCAAGTCCCCATAATTCCTATATTTTTCCTCTTTTGAATTTCTTCATTTTCATAATTTTAATATCTAAAAGACTCCCAAAATTACTTCTTTAACCTTCATTAAGACGTGCTGAATACTGTAACTATTTCCCTTTATTGATGGGAGTTTTGATAAATAGTATGTTAAGGGCAATGTTTAAGGTTACTAAACATAAAATTCAACATTAAATAAACACAAATGTTTCCATATGAATCACTAATTTATAACTTACAAATGAAAGGTGAGTTTGTGATTACTTATTAACAAGGAAGATTTAATGTTTATAAATTATTTTATTAAGCTTTATAGATTGCCTTAAGGAACTATTCATCAAAAATCCTTACCGATAAAATTCGTATTTGACCATCTTTGACTTTCCATTATATTGACTTTCAATTTGACCTTTGATATTTGACCAATTTCATCATTTTCAACCGGTCTTACAAGTTTTAAATGTTAAGTTTATACTCCTCCTATAAATAACATATAACCATTTTTAGAAGGGTATTTAAATTTGTTTATGCGAGGTAAAAATTAGAAATACACAAATAATAATCACGTAATAAGCAATCTTGAAAATTTGAAGTATTGTAAAGTGATCTTTTCTTATTAAGTAAGCATGATAAGGGTCATTATAATAGTATTCACTTTTCTTAACTCGGGCAATTTGTGATCGATACACTAGGAATTTAGGAAGAGTTGGGGTCTCAAATCTATATTGTCTCTGGTGTCCACAATGAGAGATAAAAGAGAATTTTGATTATAAGCGGGTATTCATTAAGGAGTTGAAAAATCTTTAAAAACTCTGTGTATATATAGTACTCGTTCTAAGCTTGTGTGTTATTAGTTTTTAAAGGTGTCGAAGTATATAGTTTTCATTATGTCCACAATCTTCCATTTGCATTTATGTGATATTGCTTTGGGGAATTTGAAGCTTGTAAGAATTATGAAGGTTTAAAGCTTACAAACAAGCCATAACTATTATTATGTACAAAAAATTATCTTAACAAGCTATTTTAGGAAGTGAATACACTTAATTAGAGAACTACCCCATATATTTTCACGTATTAATGAAGTCCTATACGGTTTTGGCAAGGGGAAGTTTAGGAACAATGATAACTTATCTTCCATATCGTTCACCTAGTATTAAGTTGTACCCTAATAATTCAAAGTTCAAGTTCCGTTGATGATGTGCCTATAATGTTATTTTAGAGTACTTACATAAGCATGTTGGAAAGACATGGCGAGAGTATCCTTCTAAGGTAATAGATCTAATTGCATCCATTCAGATGAGATCTATATACATTTAAGAAACTTAATTAGGTTGAGCAGAAATATCGTAAGATCAGGGCAATTATCTATTAGGTGCTATAAAATGTGTTATAGTAAAACTATGTATATGGGATTATATAAGCTCTAAAATCCAGGGTATCATAGTTCTTACTATTAATGATGTTTTCATTAACTAAACAATTGTCTTGTTTTACAGTATTGCCGTAATGGTAAATGGAAGTCATGTAAAACAAAAAGAGGATGATGTTCCTATTGAATCAAGACATCGATCGCCAAAAAATCATCTTTAGCGAGAAGTTGAAGCAAGAGATTTGGAATTTGAATTTGTTTAAAACTGTCTAAAAAGTCATATGAGGTGATATTTGAGGGAATATCAATCCTGCATATGATAAAACTTGACAAACAAGGAAATATGTAAACTTGGAACACATGAAGTTTCAAGTATACATGTTTGATTACCCTTGAGAACCTCAATAAGTCAAGCACCAAAACCATAACATATGCTACATTGGATTTCTTCCTTTCTTTGACCTTCGGGAGATTTGAAAATTGTTAAATACCCTCAATAATTGTGTGTGTGTGTTTATGGTTGTTTTTGCTTTAGATTTTGAGATCTAATATGTTTAGCAGGTAAAACAACATATGATTTTTCAAACTTAATTACATTTATGAAATCCCCTCGCTTTCATAAAATATGATATGTGTGATTACCAATACCAAAAGAAACCATCATATCAAGCCTTTTGTGGTTTCTAAATTTTGTTTGTCTCAAAATAAGTGTGCATTTCAAAAGGTAAATTATTAACTTTTACATTGAGCCTTCTTTATACATTTTTACGAAATGCTTATTTAAATGAAGAGTAAAATATACATTTTGTATATGTATTCTGAAACGGATATAGTATTTGCCAATAAATGAATAGTATTTTTTTCTCATTTTTGTTTTCATTTTGATGGATCTGCATAATCTCAATCTTTTATTAGTATCTTGATTGTATAACATTTGTACATTGGTACAATACAAAGCGTGTGAAATATATGTGTTCACATACATGTGTGAAATATATGTCTTAGACAAGGTAGAGATCCAGTGAGAACCAATTAGTAGTGAGAAGTCTGAGAATTAATGTATGCATCTGATTATTGTGATATAATTAGATGCAGAATGTGAAATGCATCCTTGAAATTAGATGCAGAATATAGTTCTCACCACTAATTTGGTTCTCACCCGGTCCTTACACAGTCTTAGACATATGATTAATTATAAATGAGCCATCTATAATGTTAACCTATAATTGTCTATCTTCACGAGGGTAAGCATGTCGAAATTAGCCTAAAAATATTATTAGAATATATTTTTAATGTGCACTTATACAAACGAATATATAAACAGAAGTATTTTACTAATTGCGTAGAAACAAGCTAACATAATAAAATACAAATATCGTAAAAGATAAGAGATCTAAACATAAATATTGATCGCAAAGGCTTTAGAAGTTACGGTTAAACGTTCTCTGTATGGTTATATAATTATCATAACACATTTTATACATCAAAACATGTTTTTTATAGTAATAATTGATAAACAAAAGGTGTTTTGAAGGTTCGGAACCTAATCTATTTTATCGAACATTCACAATATATTTTCATTGTGAGGGTTGGTAATTTTCATTGTGAAATACAAGGTCTTATAAATTCTTTTAGAAATGTAATCTTCCATAACATTTTAAAGGTGAACTTTTATATGGAAAAAATCATATAAAAACATATGTTTCAAAAGTGTAAACCTTGATGTGAAGATATTCTCATATTTTCAACACAAATTGTTGTTTTAACGGTTTCTATAGAAAATACGTTCATACATAATCTCAAGTCTATATATAGTATAGTAGGTACTAGGTAGCTTGAGCTACGAGTCTATTACCTCAGAAAGTGTTAAAATTCTTCAAAAAATCTTATTGCATTGTTGATACTAAAAATAATGATTTAGTAAAATACTTTATACTCCATGCGTTTTAAAATTATTGTCATATTTTTCTCTTTTACTTGTCCCATAACTGTAATCCATCTTTCATTTTACTTGCCCCAAAATTATTATCAATTTCCAAAAAGACTAGTTTAATGAATCAAAGTTTCTATATTCGAAGCATGTTCATATAATACAATACTAATGTAATTGACATGTCTCAATTTATACATCGTGCATCAAGAAAATGATACACACTGATACACCAATTGCCATGTGCATCAAGAAAAATGATGCACACTAAGGGGCCTCCCAACGGAGGTAATCAATTGTAATCGGTTGAAACCGATTACAAACTGATTATATACTCTGTGCCATTGTTCTCATCACTTATCAATCATTTTGAATTAGGTCACTCCCAACCATTTTCTCATCAATTCCTCATCACTTTTGCCACATCAGCTTTCCACTAACTAATTAACAACTGATTCACAACTGATTATTCCCTGCCATCAATGACTAATCACTTCACTTTTCTGGACCCCACATTTACCAATATACTACCATTTTATACACTAAATAAATAAATAAATAAAATTCACGGGGCCCACTTGTCAAACCGATTGGTAATCGGTAAACCGATTACCAATCCAACTGATGAAGAACCGATGACACCAATTGCCAAATCGGTTGCAACCGATTACAAAGTGATGAGCTATGTTGGGAGCGGCTTTATAATCACCAAACCGATGAGCAATCGGTTGAAAAATCGTGGGGCCCGTGTACTTTTTTTTTTGTTTAGTGTATAAAATGGTGGTATATTGGTAAATGTGGGGTCCAGAAAAATGAAGTGATTAGTCATTGATGGCAGTAGGTAATCAGTTGTGAATCAGTTAGTGGAAAGCTGATGTGGCGCTGATGTGACATAAGTGATGAATAAAGTGATGAGAAAATGGTTGGAAGGAGCCTAATACACCAATTGTCATATGTCATTGAGTGGGCAAAAGAGTTTTTAATTTTTTTTTTTATTTCTATTTGTAAGGGGGCAAAAGGTTATAAAATAGGTAGTATCACAAATTCTTTTTAGAAAGTTTCTTTTATATCAATTCAATATTATTTGAGCGGGCAACTGCCCTCATCTACATTCTCCCCTATGTATCATTACATGCCATGTTTTATTTATTCTACTTCAAGATTTGTTAAGAATAATCGACCCCACCATATCAGAAAGAGGTAATCCTCATAATTTAAAACGTTTCTTAATTAATTAATGCTTTAGATAATTGACTTAATATTTAATATAAAGCTTATCAAACTTATTATTATGTCTATAAAGCTTTTTTAGACTCCTCTTAAGTGATGAAAAGATAGTTTTGAGATGGAAGTACTATAAGACCGGTGTCAACGGTCTTCATCGGTCAGAAACTGACACGCGTCGGCTAACTAACACCGTTGCCACGGCCTCGTTGGTGGGGTTTGTCTGTGGCATCTCGTCGCTAAACCGATGCACATGAGATGAGCTTGTGGGGCCCAATTCATTATTTAAATATATTTTTATTTTTTGTTTAGTGTATATAAATGAAGTTATATTGGTAAATGTGAGATCCAAAAATTAAAGTGAAACAATCATTGTTGGCATTGTTGTGTCGATTTCTGTGCCAGTTTGAATAGTGTTGAGGTGGCGCTGAGGTGACACACTAACTGGACATACCCAATTGCCCATTGTTGGGAGTGGCATAATATAACACCCCTCATTTCATACATATAATATTAACGATAATACGGAAGCGCAAGTAATTAAAACACAATACTTGATTACCTATTCTACTAAAGTATTAAAACCGTCTACATGTTTAAGTCACTTCAATTTAAAACTTGTTCAAAAGACTTGCATGACGGGGTATTATATAAACTAAACAGAGTTGTTACAAAAATAATCAGAGTAGCTTGAATATCAAACATTCCATTCATCCAAGGTTTGACCTTCCTGCTACCCGCCCGCATGCTCAAAACCAAAAGTCTGCAGGAAGTAACAACGAGGGATTAGCACATAGCTAAGTGAGTAAATCCAACACTCAACATTTAACTTAGCTAAACCAATTAACTACAACAATCAACAACAACTTAATGAGGATCGGCGGATCCGGGGATAACCTTAGTACCCGGGCGGCTCCCCAAAGATCACTTATCCAAACATATCCGTATGGCCATAACGGACGAGACCGATAGCTAGTGTTTATTATACTTAGGTACAGTTCAGCACACACAACAAATGAAGTACATCCCTGTACCATTCACACAACAACCCACTAGCCCAACCAACAGTTCATCAACTCGTTGACCTCATTAACAACAATGCCCGAAGGCCACACAAAGCACATATAGGCATATGATCAACAATAACAACTAGACAACTCGATAATCAAGTCTACGTTTACCCGTCGTAATCAAATGATTACAACTAAGTCAAACGGTGAGTTTTGAATCCACTCACCAATACCTTCGTCTTCAACTACTCAGATTCTCGGAGCAACTTTGTCTTTTGGAGGATCTGAGATTCAACACCAATAAAAAGTTAGTAATCAAGATCGTCCAATTATAACTTATAAAAGTTCGACACATTTGGAACTCATTAATATAAACATCTAGATTACTAGCTACTAATTATGCATATTCAATCATAATGCATCAAATAATTATCGTATAATAACACTTAAAAGGTTTTTAAAAACTAAAACTGAAAAATCCCTGGAAACAGCCAGAAGCCGCCGGCTTGACCATAGAAGCCGCCGGCTTCCCATGGTCAACCGCCGGGTCAATCCCTTCAACCGCCGGGTGAATTACGTTTTTCATCAACAGAACTTAATTGGGTTTTAAAGCCTCTAGTGTCCGCCGGTTTGGGCCTACTGCCCGCCGGTTGGGGGTCACAAGCCGCCGGCTTGGCATTGAAGCCGCCGGCTTCCCCATCATTGAACAGAACCCGCCGGCTAGGCTTATGAAGCCGCCGGCTTCTCCTCCAGTTCAAGAACAGCAGCAGCAGCTAGTTAATACTAAGTACGAACCAAAACTTCAAAATTCTCAATTTCTATACAAATATGCAGAAAACTCGACATCTAAGATGGTAACAACTTCATACAATACCTATCTAACATATATCAACAACAATAACTTTCGATAATCATCGTTTACACCAAAATTATGAAATAAATTAGGTTTTTCAACCATTACCAAATCAAAGCTCATAACATGAATTCGATGCTTAGAACTAGTTAATAATCATCACCTAGTATCACATATCATATATAATCACCAACTAACATCTATATTCACATCAAATCATCAATTCTATTATTTGAAATAAACCCCACTTACCTTCCAAATATGAAAAAGATGGTGAATCGAAGGGTAGAAGATGATGATGGTGATGATAACTAGAAGATTACAATCTCCAATCACTCCCTAATTTGATGATTAACTTGGAAGATCACTAGCTAGGGTTTGTGTTTTATTTGAAAGAGAAATTGGGAAAGTGATTAATAGTTAGGTCGATCCCCATTTTAACCAACCTACAACATTGGGTAATTAATACCCACTCAAAATCTATTGTCTGGCACTAGAAATTTATTTTATTGATCCGTCAACTTTAATAATTTAATATAAGCAACATTTCATTATCCACAATAAGTCCTGAGACCTATTTCACCAACTTTCATAGTTAAACAATTATATCACAAAATTATTTAAAACAATTAAATACGAAATTATAAATAGAAAAATACCAGGCCATCGGAGAGGATGTTACAAATCTCCCCTCCTTAAGGAGATTTCGTCCCCGAAATCTCAGCCCTATCAACCAATCCAGGATATCTGGATTTCATCGATTCCTCGGTCTCCCAAGTTAGGTTGGAACCTAAACTATGTCTCCATTTTACTAACACCATAGGAATTTGTTTCTTCCTAAGTTTGGTAATCTTTCGGTCTACAATTTCAACTGGTTCCTCTACTAACTTCTGGGTTTGATCCACCTTTAAATCTTTCAACGGAAGAATTTGCGACTGATCCTCAATATTACACTTTCTCAAGTAACATACGTTAAACGTGTCATGAATACCAGAGAGTTCTGGAGGAAGATCCAAAGCCATTGACTGATCATTTACAGCTTGTCGAATTCTGAATGGACCAATGTACCTAGGCGCCAACTTTCCACGTTTTCCGAATCTAATCACACCCTTCCAAGGAGAAACTTTAAGATACACCAATTCACCTTCGGTAAACACAACCGGTCTTCTTTTAGGATCAGCATACTGTTTCTGCCTATCTCTCGCGGCTTTCAACTTCTCACGTGCAATAGCTACTTTATCAGCAGTTAATTGTACAATATCGGGTCCAGCAAACTGTTTCTCACCTGCTTCTAACCAACAAGTAGGTGTACGACAACGACGACCATACAACATTTCATACGGAGGCATCCCAATACTAGAATGGTACGAATTGTTATAAGTGAACTCAATCAATGGAAGATGTGAATCCCATGAACCTCCATATTCTAAAATACAAGCACGAAGCATATCCTCTAAAGTTTGAATTGTACGTTCTGACTGACCGTCTGTCTGAGGATGATAAGCTGTGCTAAGGTTTACACGTGTACCCAACTCTTGCTGTAGACTTTGCCAAAAACGAGAAGCAAAACGAGTATCTCTATCTGACACAATCGATAACGGAATACCATGTCTAGAAACAATTTCGTTAACATACAATTGGGCAAGTTTAGTCAACGATGTTATCTCACTTGTAGCAAGAAAATGCGCGCTCTTTGTCAATCGATCCACTATAACCCAAATCATATCATTACCCCGAACAGTACGCGGTAGCTTAGTCACAAAATCCATAGTTATGTGATCCCACTTCCACTCGGGTATTTCCAACTGTTTTAACGACCCATACGGCTTTTGATGTTCCGCTTTGACCTGAGCACAAATATGACAAGATCCCACAAATTTTGCAATGTCGGTTTTCATCGTTGGCCACCAATACAACGGTTTCAAATCATTATACATTCGAGTACTACCCGGATGAATAGACATTCGTGACTTATGAGCTTCATTCAAAATCAAATCCCGAATACTACCAATGGAAGGAATCCAAACACGAGACTGATAAGTCTTTAATCCCCTGGAATCATCAACTAATTCATCTTTGCGTTTTAACATGATTTCGGATTTCAGATTCTGGTCTTTCAATGCTTCAAGTTGCACCACTTTAATTTGATCAATTAAATCCGAGGAAACGTTCACTTTTAAATAGAAAGCTCGATCAGGAGTATTCTTTCGACTTAACGCATCGGCGACCACATTAGCTTTGCCCGGATGGTATCTAATCTCACAGTCATAATCTTTTATCAATTCCAACCATCGTCTCTGTCGCATATTCAATTCTTTCTGAGAGAACACATACTGTAAACTCTTGTGATCGGTACAAACAACACATCGAGTCCCATATAAGTAATGTCTCCAAAGTTTTAGGGCAAATACAACTGCTGCGAGTTCTAAATCATGCGTAGGATAATTTTTCTCATGTGGTTTCAACTGTCGAGAAGCATAAGCGATAACTCTATCCCTTTGCATTAAGACACAACCCAAACCCGAATATGATGCATCGCAATAAACCACAAAATCATCAGTACCTTCCGGTAATGCTAAAATCGGTGTCTGACACAACAATTGTTTCAATGTCTGAAAAGCTTGCTCCTGTTGATCAGTCCACAAATACTTCTCCTCTTTACGGGTTAACTTAGTTAACGGACCGGCTATCTTAGAGAAATCTTTGATAAATTTCCGATAATATCCCGCTAACCCAAGGAAACTCCTTATCTCAGAAACCGATTTCGGTGCATTCCAATTCATCACAGCTGCAACTTTTGATGGATCCACTTTCACACCATCTCGACAAATTATATGACCCAAAAACTGAACTTCTTGAATCCAGAATTCACATTTGGAAAACTTTGCATACAACTGTTCCCGTCTCAATGTTTCAAGAACCAATCTCAAATGTGTAGCATGTTCAGTTTCAGATTTCGAATAAATAAGTATATCATCAATGAAAACAATAACAAATTGATCCAAGAATGGTCGACACACACGGTTCATCAAATCCATAAATACTGCTGGTGCATTTGTTAAACCAAAAGGCATAACCAGAAATTCATAATGACCGTACCTAGTACGAAAAGCAGTTTTAGGTATATCCTCTTCACGAACACGGACCTGATGGTAACCCGACCTCAAATCAATTTTAGAGTATACTGAAGAACCCTGTAACTGATCAAATAAATCATCTATTCTCGGAAGAGGGTACTTATTCTTTACCGTTCTCTTGTTCAACTCTCTATAATCAATACACATGCGCAACGACCCGTCTTTCTTTTTCACAAATAACACTGGTGCACCCCACGGCGAGGAACTAGGTCTGATAAAACCTTTATCCAACAACTCCTGAATCTGATTCATCATTTCACGGATCTCAGAAGGAGCTAACCTATAGGTAGCTTTAGCAATCGGCGACGAGCCCGGAATAAGGTCAATTCTGTATTCTACTTCCCTAACTGGTGGTAACCCAGGCAACTCATCGGGGAACACTTCAGGGTACTCACAAACAACAGGAACATCCGCAACAGTTTTCCTTTCTAATTTGGCATCAACTACATAGGCTAGGTATGACTCACAACCTATTGACAATGACTTCCTAGCTTTCATCAACGAAATCAAAGGAATAGCTACACCATCCCGTTCTCCTCGAGCCACAACATATGACCCTTCGGAGATTGGGATCCTAACCAACTTCCGATGACAATCAATACTAGCCTTATTCTGACTCAACCAATCCATACCAATAATTACATCGAAACTAGGGATTGGCATCAACAAGAAGGAAATAGGAAAAACATGATCATCAATAGTAATGCTAACTCCAGTCACCGAGGTGGTAACAGGAACTAACTTACCACTAACTATTTCTACTTCTATAGGCTTTGTTATCACAGTAGGGGCTAATTTCAACTTATCACAAAATTGCACAGAAATGAAAGTACAATTAGCACCCGAATCAAACAATACCCGTGCAGGTACAGAGTTTATAAGAAATGTACCCGTGATAACATCTTCAGTACGCACGGCCTCATCAACCGTCATCTGAAAAGCCCTACTAGTTGCTGGAGGAGGGTTCTTCCTTTTCTGACCGGAAGATCCCGAACTCCCGACCGAACCCGACCCCGTCGACCTTGCCTCCGGACATTGACCAACTCTATGCCCTTCTTTCTTACATGTCCAACAAACAAAGTTTGGATAACGGCAACTCTTTATCTCATGACCCAATTCACCACACTTCATACATTTGTTCGTCTTAGCCGTACACGGACCATCATGCCGAGACCTACACGAACTACACCAGTTGGAACTATTATAACTTCCCGAAGAACTACTTCTTCCAACAAATTTCTTACCACCTTGTCGATTCCCTTGCCACCTAGATTTATTCTTACCCGACGATTCCGTTCTTGCCTTAGAGGAACTTGTATCCTTTCCTTGCCATAATCGCAAACCTCTCAAATCACTATCGGCGGATCTTGCAAGATTGAAAGCATGCGATAAATCTTTAGCCAATCTCACAACCGTACGGTAGTTATCCGGTAAAGCATCCACAAATTGTTCAATTTGAGTTTTCTCATCCGGAACCCATTGTTGCACGAACCTAAGCTTATCCGTAAACTGCGAAATCAATTCATCAATAGTCATGTCATCCTTTAGTCGAAGATTCACAAACTCTCTTCGAATCCTAGCAATATCAAAATCCGAACAGTATTGGTTACGAACCGCCTGATGAAATTGAGTCCAATTTATAGATTCCTTTTGTTGTTGCGGCAAATGTCCGGTAACAGAATCCCACCAAACCATGGCATCATCCTTCATACATTGAACCGCATACTTGACTTTCAATTCCTCATCACAACAAGTCACATCAAATTTGCGTTCCATATCCCTAAGCCAATTCAAAGTTACCGTAGGACTTTTACTTCCTTGAAATTCCGGTGGTCGACTAGCCATAAAAGTCTTGTATGAACACTTCTTTTCTGATTGAGAAGTTGAACCAGAACCAAAGACTGGGGCTTGCTGAAATAACTGTCTAGTCGCAGCTTCCTCAGCTTTCCTCTTGAATTCCCTAAGAAATACCAACTCATCTTCCATCTCATGAATATACTCGTCTCGGTTAGATTGGTGTCCGGTTGGTTGAGAAGTACCATCATGATCATGTTGCTCGGTATTAGTCTCTAAGTGAGGAGCGACAATCCTGGAGGCGTTGTTGGGGTTGGTGGTCGGTGGTTCGTTATCTGCCATTTCTGAAATTCAACACAACACTTGAACTTTTGTTAATCGTTAGCATCTAAATACTAACTACCATCAACCAATACTAATCCCATACCCAAGAATGTTTGATATATCACGCTCGAGTTTTGGGATTTGATCATTCAACAATGAACAATTATCCCAAAACTAAGCTCTGATACCAATTTATAACACCCCTCATTTCATACATATAATATTAACGATAATACGGAAGCGCAAGTAATTAAAACACAATACTTGATTACCTATTCTACTAAAGTATTAAAACCGTCTACATGTTTAAGTCACTTCAATTTAAAACTTGTTCAAAAGACTTGCATGACGGGGTATTATATAAACTAAACAGAGTTGTTACAAAAATAATCAGAGTAGCTTGAATATCAAACATTCCATTCATCCAAGGTTTGACCTTCCTGCTACCCGCCCGCATGCTCAAAACCAAAAGTCTGCAGGAAGTAACAACGAGGGATTAGCACATAGCTAAGTGAGTAAATCCAACACTCAACATTTAACTTAGCTAAACCAATTAACTACAACAATCAACAACAACTTAATGAGGATCGGCGGATCCGGGGATAACCTTAGTACCCGGGCGGCTCCCCAAAGATCACTTATCCAAACATATCCGTATGGCCATAACGGACGAGACCGATAGCTAGTGTTTATTATACTTAGGTACAGTTCAGCACACACAACAAATGAAGTACATCCCTGTACCATTCACACAACAACCCACTAGCCCAACCAACAGTTCATCAACTCGTTGACCTCATTAACAACAATGCCCGAAGGCCACACAAAGCACATATAGGCATATGATCAACAATAACAACTAGACAACTCGATAATCAAGTCTACGTTTACCCGTCGTAATCAAATGATTACAACTAAGTCAAACGGTGAGTTTTGAATCCACTCACCAATACCTTCGTCTTCAACTACTCAGATTCTCGGAGCAACTTTGTCTTTTGGAGGATCTGAGATTCAACACCAATAAAAAGTTAGTAATCAAGATCGTCCAATTATAACTTATAAAAGTTCGACACATTTGGAACTCATTAATATAAACATCTAGATTACTAGCTACTAATTATGCATATTCAATCATAATGCATCAAATAATTATCGTATAATAACACTTAAAAGGTTTTTAAAAACTAAAACTGAAAAATCCCTGGAAACAGCCAGAAGCCGCCGGCTTGACCATAGAAGCCGCCGGCTTCCCATGGTCAACCGCCGGGTCAATCCCTTCAACCGCCGGGTGAATTACGTTTTTCATCAACAGAACTTAATTGGGTTTTAAAGCCTCTAGTGTCCGCCGGTTTGGGCCTACTGCCCGCCGGTTGGGGGTCACAAGCCGCCGGCTTGGCATTGAAGCCGCCGGCTTCCCCATCATTGAACAGAACCCGCCGGCTAGGCTTATGAAGCCGCCGGCTTCTCCTCCAGTTCAAGAACAGCAGCAGCAGCTAGTTAATACTAAGTACGAACCAAAACTTCAAAATTCTCAATTTCTATACAAATATGCAGAAAACTCGACATCTAAGATGGTAACAACTTCATACAATACCTATCTAACATATATCAACAACAATAACTTTCGATAATCATCGTTTACACCAAAATTATGAAATAAATTAGGTTTTTCAACCATTACCAAATCAAAGCTCATAACATGAATTCGATGCTTAGAACTAGTTAATAATCATCACCTAGTATCACATATCATATATAATCACCAACTAACATCTATATTCACATCAAATCATCAATTCTATTATTTGAAATAAACCCCACTTACCTTCCAAATATGAAAAAGATGGTGAATCGAAGGGTAGAAGATGATGATGGTGATGATAACTAGAAGATTACAATCTCCAATCACTCCCTAATTTGATGATTAACTTGGAAGATCACTAGCTAGGGTTTGTGTTTTATTTGAAAGAGAAATTGGGAAAGTGATTAATAGTTAGGTCGATCCCCATTTTAACCAACCTACAACATTGGGTAATTAATACCCACTCAAAATCTATTGTCTGGCACTTAATTACTAAATGCGAGAAATTTATTTTATTGATCCGTCAACTTTAATAATTTAATATAAGCAACATTTCATTATCCACAATAAGTCCTGAGACCTATTTCACCAACTTTCATAGTTAAACAATTATATCACAAAATTATTTAAAACAATTAAATACGAAATTATAAATAGAAAAATACCAGGCCATCGGAGAGGATGTTACACATAAGTCTTATAAGACAATTCCCAATGGTGACTGAAAATTGATTGATCAGTTTGTGCCACATCAGCTTTTTTTTCAAAAGGGTTGATGGACCAGATCGCCAACGTACTTTACTTTTTGTCCCAATGTCATCAATGAATCGGTTTTATTACCAAGGTCGACACCAAACTTTTTACTTTTGTCTCAATGTCACAAACGAACTAATTTTATTACCAATGTCAACAACGAACTTGTTAAATATGTTTCGAGGTCACCAAAATACCTTTTTTAACGAGCTACGTTTTGAATATGTTGATGTGGTGTTGCCATGCATTTCATTTATGTGACCAGGCTTCCACGTAAGCTAAACTTGTACATGTATGGTTAATTCTTCTTCTCCTATCGAATAACATGTAATTTTTGATTGCTTTACGATAATCACCACTTTTCCAGTGAATCTAAACGCAATTACTACTTTTTTTTTTTTATAAAAAACGTAACCCAAAATTACATGTTAGTCGGTCGGAGAAGATGAAGTTAACCATACGTGTACATGTTTAGCTTACATGGAAGTCTGGTCACATAAATGAAATGCATGACAACACCAAATCAACAAATTCAAAACGCAGCTCATTAAAAAAAGTATTTTGGTGACCTCAAAACATATTTAACAAATTCGCTGTCGACATTGGTAATATAATTAGTTCGTTGGTGACATTGAGACAAAAGTAAAAAGTTTGGTGTCGACCTTGGTAATAAAACCGGTTCATTGGTGACATTGGGACAAAAAGTAAAGTACGTTGACGATCTGATCCATAAACTCTTTTCAAAACTGACTTAGACTGACTGACCTCTAACATCAATGTCTGGTCGCTTTATTTTTTTGTGACTCACATTTACCAATTTACCTTAATTTCTATACACTAACAAAAACAAAAAAACAATTAAATAGTCACGGGCCCACATAAACAAAGAAACGGAGCGTTGGATATGTGACGGGTTAAATCGACGGAACCAAATCAACGGGCTATGCTATTGACGTGACAAATCGAAGTAACCACTATGAAAGTATGAATGTCCTAACTATGATGTCATATTAATGAAAATCATGCTAATGTACACTTTGTTTTTAGTAAATTTGTGTGTGTTTTTATTTTATGAACACTTTCGTCTACTACAAAGTTACAAGTGTATGTTTATATTTATTTACATTTTACATTAAGTTAATAATTAAAGCTTCAATAATGATAAATTGATAATGATGGAGTAAATTTATTTGTGTAACGTTCCGTGAGTGTTGAAAGTTGAAACCTTCGATCTAATAATTACTAATTACGGAGTATCTTTTTGACCTCCTTTTGTCTCCTCCCAAATCACCCTTTAACTACATACATACATTATACGCTCATCAATCTTCAGTTTCTGCTTCCCTTCGCCCACTTCAGTTTTTCTTTCATCATTATTGACTCTCACTACATCAAAGATTCCGCCAATCAAATCATTCATTATTGCTAATGTGTTAGACCCACTTCCCCTTTTTCTGTAAATTTCATTTTTTGAACTCTAAATTAGTCTCCTTTTTATCTTTATCGAATTGGGTACTCTGATTTCTGCTGATTTATTATTACCTTTTTACATTTAGATTCAGATTTGGGAGTAGGCACGCACACACACTTTGGTGATTTGATTGAAGTTTAGGATTAAAGATTCTTATACAAATCTAAGAGGGGAAATCTTTGCATTAATGCTGATTTGAAGATGAGTTTGTTTTATTTATGTGTAGGGTCTTTTTTGTTTTGGGGAAAATATAATGTTGTTGGTTGATGCTAATTATGGTAGATTGGTATAGGTAGCTTAGTGGATTGGTAGGGATTTTGTTAAATTTAGAAAATTATGACTACAATTAGAAGAACATTGTCACCGGTGCCTAGACCAGGGACAATACTAGGTGGAGAAGCGATTTCAGTTGCTTCTCCATTGTCAAAGTGTACGTCGTGTAGCCAAGACTACACTCCGACGAGTGGATCGGTTTCCAATTCATCTTTTGGATCAACGGAATATATTTTGTATCGTTTTCAGACGTTCGTGCTAAATCTTTTCTCGAAAAGGACATCTAGGTCATTAGAAAGGCAGAAACCAAAAGGAAATACGTGGAGGAGATCACTTTTCCATTTCCTATTATGTTTTCTTGTTGGAGTTTTTGTGGGATTTACCCCTATCGTTTCAATAAGAACATCCACGGATATCATGTCAAGAAACCAAGCATTTTCATTTGAGCAAGTTGAGAAGGTTCAGTTGTCCGATTTTAACCATGTGATTTCTACAAACCTCACAAACATAATAGATACATTGGTGGTCAATAATGTGTCGTTAAATTCGGATCAACACATGATTGATGTCAAACAAGAGAACACGACAACAAATGGTATTGTTCGTCTTTCACAAATTCAGGGTCTTGATAGGGGTTTTGGTAAGTTTTTGATAATTGTGACCCCGACATATCCTAGGATGTTTCAGGGGTATTACCTTAATCGTTTGGCGCATACATTAAAGTTGGTAGAGCCACCTTTATTGTGGGTGGTGGTGGAGATGACAAGCCAATCAGGTGAAACGTCTGAGTTGTTGAGGAGAAGTGGTGTTATGTATAGGCATCTTGTATGCACAAAGAACACAACTGAGATTAAAGATTCAAGGGTTCATCAGAGGAATGTGGCACTTACACATATTGAAAAACATCGGCTTGATGGAATTGTGTACTTTGCAGATGATACTAATATCTACTCTACTGAACTTTTTGAGCATATGAGGCAGATCAGGTTCACTGCTTTATTCCTTAAGTGCTACTTTCTTTGACTTGCATAAATCAGGTACAGGTTGTAAGCTGTGCGGGTTGGATAACTGAACAAAAGGGTTTGGGTTGGAAGGGGTCATTTCTTAGTACTAGTCAAAATGGGCCGGGTTGGGTTGACATGCGAACACTTTCTGTTCAAATTCTAATTATTTTTCATAATAACCAGTGTATTCATTGTGACCACGAAAAAAATATCATCAGAATGATAATCTAAATCACTGAGCTCAACGATTGAGAAGGTTCTCAGCAATGGAATAGACTTTGGACATGTTTACATGTGCTGACTTGTTCCCCTCTAGCTAAATGATTTTTAGCTAATCCATTTATCATTGTCTATCTGAAGAACCCATAATTTGTTATAGTTTCCCAAACCTTTTACTTTGGTTTCATACGTGCATTTTTGAATGGTGTTTGGCAATGGTTTATGTTTTGGAAGAACAGAAACTGATTAGAAAGTTTATAAATGCTAGTGATAGATTGTGATTTTTTTTTGGTGTTTTCATATTTACAGAGCACGTCTTTTCACTGTGAAACACATGTTAAACTATTTGTTTTAAGGAGCTGAGCTTAAAACCTAATAAAATACATTGCCATTTTTTTTTTTTTGATATCTTCGTCTTATGGAAAAATATGAAATAGTCTTACCAAACACGTTTGAGTACCACTTGCATTGATGTACATGACAAAAAAAGGAAAAAAAAAAAAACTGCAAATGCGAAGAAATGATGCTTTCAGTTTGCAAGCAACAGGAAGTGGTCAAGTACTTGATAATTTATCTTTAATCAAAATTTTTAAAATGTTGGTAGGATTTAACTAGGATATAGATATAGATCAACTTTAACTAGATATTATATGTTAGTTTGCTACTTCTTTACCTTTTAAAGTCCAGAGAAGAATGCTTATTAGAACCAAAGAATGCAGATCACCTTATTTCTTCTTCTTCTTTTTTTTCCCCTGCTGAATTATATCTTTCCTTTTTGAAACTTGCATCAGAAACCTATGAATTTTGTTAGATATGATTTGAAGCATAGCGCTTATGCCAAATTTTTATGTCTAAAGATGACAACCATTGCAGGTCAGACAGGTCGGGTAACTGGTCAAAATGATTTTGGTCAAGATGGGTAATATCTGTAACTGTCAAAATGGACAGGCTAGATGTCATTGGGTTAACCCTAAGGCCCAAACTCCTTTTGTCTAAAGTTTGGGTTTTTATATAACTAATCAGTGTCAGAATAGAAAAAAAAAAAATGATCAATACTTCAATAGTAATAATAATAGTAACATATTTTTTAATGAGATTATTTAGGATTTTTTTTGCATTAAAAATACACCTGGTGGCTGGCGGCTCTCGATCCATTTAACTGGTTTCTTCTTTAGCTAAACTTTTGTTCATTTGACATGTTTGATCCATTGGAGATAAAACATAACCTGAGTCGACCCATTCGTTAGTAGATGAATGAAATTGCTACCTTCTGTTTTGTTTATTGTTGATATTGTTGTGTTTAGATGAAACTTGCTACTATGTCTACGTGTTTATTATTATTGAAATATAGTTTTAAGTATATCATTTATTCATGTAAATTTGTGCTCACTACAAATATTTGACTTGAAGGCGGTTCGGTACGTGGCCATTAGCGAAACTAAAGAAGAGCACAAGGTTAGCTACATTTGTGGGGCCTGTATGTAACGGGACGCAAGTGGTTGGATGGCATACAAATAATGTCATGAGAAGATTCCATAGATTCCACGCAGACTTGGCAGGATTTGCTTTCAACAGCACTATCCTTTGGGATCCGATGAAATGGCACCGTCCTACCCCTCAACCCATTAGACACCTTGATACTGTCAAGGATGGATTTCAAGTTAGTTTTCTTTTTTTACATTCTTTTCTTTCAACAAATACAGGTTCCTTACGCGATTGCATGCTATAAAATAAACTGTAATTGGGTTGATATGTATCAACCACCAAAAATATCATCTGAACTCCTTTGGAAGAAAGAGAGATGTTTTTTTAGGTTATTTAGGGTCAAAATAGTCAGTGAGTAAAGACATAAGAAGTTAACCTTGGCAAACTGATTATTGAAATTAATGTGGAATTACTTAAACTACCTTTACTTATTTTAAGCTTTTTATTTAGTTTGATTTTGAAATTGCAATATATAGTATTATAATGCACATACAAATAGCC
Organism: Helichrysum umbraculigerum; assembly: GCA_949592205.1. Lineage (NCBI taxonomy): Eukaryota > Viridiplantae > Streptophyta > Magnoliopsida > Asterales > Asteraceae > Helichrysum > Helichrysum umbraculigerum. The sequence goes on along the minus strand of CATIUR010000001.1, from coordinate 198,825,613 downwards.
CAAGCTGGCATAAAGAAAGAAAATATACATCAGCTCACTTGGTTTTCTTAAAAAGATGAAATTATTTCAAGTTCAGTAACTTTGATGGGTGATACAAATCGACCTCCTCCGAATTATGGGTCCCTCTTGTTCATAAATTTCCAAACTCTACATTTAATTATAGAAAAGTTTTATATTATTACTGTAAATGTATAAATTACACTCCTATAACACAATTAGAATCTTATAAACGAAAATCCTCGACATCAGTAGTTTCAAATAAGTAACGTGAATAAGTAAATTTAAGCATTGAGCTTCAATATTTGACACACAAAAAAAAAGAAAAAAGAAAGAGGAAGAAGGAAGAAAATGTTACACTCGATATGTAACTTACTGAAGTATCCTGGACTCTTCCATAAAACTACGAGTCATTACTTATCTCGTCCACATTCTGAATGGTAGGTGAGCACTTTCATTGAACAAGTTGTGGAGGATGAGACAGAAATGGAAGGAATACCGGAGGATTGCTCAAAGGTATTAGTTTGGCATCTTCCTATGGAATCATCATCTGCCTATCCTCGACAATGGTCACTCAATGCTAATCTTGAGACCGTTTTTCCACTTTCAATATCAAGTTGATGCCTTAATTCAAGTTCTTTTCTAAGGTATGTGCATTATCTCACTGAAGAGATTTTTATTTTTAGTTTTGATGTTGTTAACGAATCAAATGGGTAAAAATAAAAATAATATATGCTATGAAGAAAATGGTTCAAAGGGGTGAATGTTGTTAAAGGCAATGGTTCAAAGAGGTATAATGGGTTGCAGTCTCCGAAAGAAGATGCATATGGTTACAATGTCTTAAATCATTTTTGTTAAAAAAATAAATTATCATCTTATTGATACATTTGTAATCATATCTAACATACTAATGATGTATGCAACTCAATAAAATGACACAAATGGATTGGTGATCAACCCACCCTGCCCCCTTTTGACCCACATTTAAAAGTGACCTATTCTGACCCTTACACCCGACCTGTTCGTTCCACCCATCTTGACACTTCTGATATTACCCATCTAGCTACCTATTACAAAGTATCGTAAGCAGTGATTGTGATTGCAAGAATTAGTAAGGTTGTCATTATTATAAGTTGTATTGGAATTTTAGTTGAGGGGTTTAAATCTGCGTTTTAAATATCATAATCAAATGGCACCTTTAGAACAACTAGTCAAGCCCAGGTCAAGAAAGTGTAATTACCCACCCCTCTTTCCGTTATGTTTTTCATTTTATTATTATTATTATTATTTGTCAGCCTAAAGACTTCTTTTCATTTGATTCTACTTCTATGGCAGGGATGATTTCTTGTAAAATGACAAAGAAGTGATGGGAGATTCACTTGTGGAGACTTTGCTCCTGATTTGTTGTTAGATGCGACGCTCGTCAGTTTTTGTATCTTGGAAGCAAAATTTGCGTCAACAGTCCTTTTCTCCGAAATGTTTTTGAATTTAATTTTGTTTTATGGTTCTGTAAGGTGAGGCGACCATCGTTGTATAGTTGCTGACCGCTACCTGATTCTTCTTTGGCAAGAAAAAAATTGCTAGAAATTCAGGTAGAAATGAGTTGTACTTGGAATGCTAGCATATCAAATGTCCAGATTACAAAGGTTAGGTGGTCTCTACAGGGGGTGTTGTTTTTAGGCTACAGTACAGTTATCTAATAGACCCAGTTTATTTTTAGTTTGATACGAGTAACATCTGCCGATTCATCGGTTACTACATTTTTATGTATTCATGATTTTATGCTACAAAAAATGAGAATCTCAAATCCAAGTTACAGGTTAAAATGCTATTTTTTGGTTCAAATGGGTTAGAATGACCACCCAAATAAAGAGCTAGAGTGACATATTAATTTTTGTTGATAGATTAATCATAAACAAAAATAAAAGGATTATATGATTTTTTTAAATATTCCTAAGATTTATTTGTATACTTGTTGTAATCAATCGTAAACATAGGTTTAAATTGATATATTCAATAGAAAATACAATAAAAAGATCTTGTGAAAAAATTCCAACCCTACCCACTAGACGACAAAAGTTGGGCCAAGAATAATGGATCATAATCATGTTTGTGGTACTAAACAATTTCGCCCGTGTAATCTAAACATTGCAAAAGCGACTGTTAAAGTTGATTAGTATTCAAAACTATGGGGTTGTTACTCTATTGTTACATATAAATACATGAATATCCGGACTAACTAATTATATCAATTTAATCTGCAACTTATAAGTTTTTTCATTACAATTCAGGGAAATATAATACTCTCCCTCTGTCCCAATGGGCTAATATTATTGTCCTCCTTTCGATTTTCAAATCCAAAATCAATCAATCAAAATGCTTTAAAAATGAGAAAGATGAAATTATGGTGGTGGTCAACGGTAATAAATGCACTTTTTTAAAACTATATATTTTTTATCTAGTGATGATAAGTTTGAAAGAGTAAGACAAATTTAAAGGGTTTTCTGCAAAAGTGTTAACAAAAAAATAATTCCAAATATTTGAATTTAAGAAAAAGACAAAGATTGAAGTGAGAGTTTTGTTATAATGAGGCATGATTAGGAATTAGCATAATTGCATTTAAGATTGCTTTAGAGAGCACTAACAAGTTTAGAAAAGACATCCCAGATGGTAATTAGACTTCATGAAAGAAACTAGGAAGGACCCTTTTCCATACTTTTTATACCAAAAATATGCTGAAAAAAAAATAAATATATTCTTTAGTTCCATGATTTCAGTTATTTCCCATCATGAAGTCTGCCGCTTCCCAAATAAAACAAGCAACTCTTTTTGTTTAAAGCAACAAGGACACTAAAAATCTTTAATGACCACACAATATTTAGAATTTAAATACTAAGAGCCTGTAATCAATAAAACACTGCCTTCATTAGTTTCTTCTCTAATCTCCTCACATTATCACAGCTTAATTACATAAAACGCTAGCAGATACCAAAATTTCATTAATATATACATTTCACTGTATCTAGATATAATATCATACAAAACACAACTTAACTGTAGCAAAACATATAAAGATCATTGAAATCTCCAGTTCCATATTGTGAGCTCAACTTACTAATGAAACTATGGCCAACAAAATAGTATTCAAAAACTGAAGAAAAGAAACAAAACCATATGCAAAACTTTATTATCACTTACATAAATAAGACTTGCATTATGGATATATAACATGATGACACTGGGACCTGTTTCATTTTGATGATGAGGGCCCGAACGGAGATGTTAAATGCAGGTGGTCGTTTCAATTCATTTTTCGAATATTTGAATATCAATATATGGGTCCGTTTCCATAATGTACCGCCATAAAATAGGGGTCTGGGATCCATGAAAGATAAAGAAATATTATCGACACGAATGCAGCCCTTGGAAGTTAAAAAAGTCTCATATGAGCCAATCTACAAGCATATATACCACTTCAACTTCCTCTTTTTACTTCACAAGTAAACAGTTGATGCTTTAGACTAAGCTCACCCGTTAGTTTTCTTGTTGTTGCCACCTCAGCTCTTTCTCCATTGCAACTTTCAGCCTTTTGTTAAGTGATAACAGAAAAAAGTAAGTAGGCAAAAACTATGATGCTTAAACAAAATACAAGTTATGATTCAATTAAAATGATAACAGCTTATTTTTTTTGGGTGTTTGATGAACTATATGCAGTGTCGACAAATGTGTCAAAGTGTGGGACAAACAGGCTGGAAAACATAAAGGAGGAAGTTGCTGAGAATTGGCTACCAGCAGCATGTCCACTGCCAGAAACCCCAACCGAGTCTATGGAGTTTCTTGGGAGGTCGTGGAGTGTTTCATCGGTAGAAATCTCAAAAGCACTTTCGCACACTTGTCTTGAACCTAAACATGTTGAAAACCCAAACTTGTTTTGCTATGTTGGTGATCATCAACCTCATCTTCAGACCTTTAAAGTCTCAGGAGAACATGTAAGACCCCCTTTTTGCTTGTTATTTTCCATTAGCACCAGGGCAGACCTACATGGTCTTCTAGATATACACATGCATACCCACAAACACATTTGTTATCCATTTTTTTGAACTTTATAAATACAGAATGTGCTATATATGATTAGATAAAACTGTGCTGTTACAAAAATAATCTAAGCTTTTGTAACACTGTGATTCATAAGGTTTTAATGCATTTTGCAAGGTTATCATTGCCTATGACATTGAGTAACCTTACATGTTACTTCAAGACAAATATGTGTCAAAAGTGTTAAGTTTAGTTCTATTCTTTCAGTAACATAGTTGTTTATAATTATCCTAGTTTATTATTAGATTACTAGTTTGAGATGAACTCAGATTGGGATAATTTAGGACTCACAAGGGTTGTTTTCATTTTTTGTTTATCTTTAAGAAATTAGAACTGTATATTTTGTTTTTCGTTGAGGTTTCACAAATAGTTTACTTAACTTTGAGTGGTATCAAGATTCTTCTAAAAACCCTACATATTTCATATTTTTGCAGGAACCTCAGCCAATAGCAAAAACAGAAAGCCCTCCAGTTTCTCCAAGAAAAAGTGATGAGATGAAGGTAACTAATTTTTATGCGTTCATGAACCGCTATGCGTGTAGGAACTAACTACCTTTTATTGGTAACTACCGTTTCTTTGTTAAGATTCATGAGTTAATCGTGGTTAGAAATTCATTTGGCAGAAGCTTAAATACTTAATTTTCTTCAATCCTTCCGTCCAATACAAAAACAGTTAGCCTTGCAGTTAACAAATTTAGAAATTTTTTTCAGATGTTATCCTCTACTGATTATTGTTAACAGAACCAATTATATGAGAGATTTATAGGTATGTAACAATTCAGAGCAATAATCAGTGACTAACATCACATGCTGTAAAAGTAGTACCTAACTTAAATGTGTCACTTTCAGAAGAATACATAATATAGGGCCTAGGAGGATTATATTAATTTCCTTTGTCCCATGAAAATTTAGTGGTTTCTTTTTTTTGCAATTTGTGAAACTAATATGATCTGTTCTTATTTATTCATTGTCATCACTATACGTTACATGCTAATTGCTTTTGGTCCATGATGAAGGAAATTTTAGACAATCGATGCAAATCAAATATTTAAATGAGCTATGCATTAAGTGACAGGATAATACGATGTCGTTTACTATACTATCCATAACACAGTTTCAGCAAAATAATGAAATGGAATAATGATGCTCTAAAAAACACTAAGACACACCTTATAATCATATAGGAATGATATCACCACAATTCAACTAATTGAACTCATATCATCTCTTCATCATCTACACAAAATAATAATAGTAAATAAATTAAGAAAAAAGTTTGTATAATGCAACAGAAAAATTACCAAGTGCTTTACCTCTCACGAGTTGGAGTCATGGAGAAACATCGCTCTGGCCTTCCATTTAAACATCAACGTAATCTTGCAGTTGCCTGAATAAAGAGATATAAATAGTATATAAAATGCAAATTGGTCCTGTGTAGATGAATACACAATCTAAATCTTACGCATAATGTTGGATTATTAAGTATTATTCAGCTACAGTTTAATCTGTTGCAGGAATTGTTTCTAATTCATCAAGCTCTCAATCAAGATTTTGTGTCTAGCCATCAATTACTAAAAAATGGGGTATGTATATTGGCTAGTTTGACTGAGCCACATTATGTTGACTACCAACATCCTCCATATACTAATAAGATTCTACTAAACAGCTTTACAGGAACATTATGAGAGGAAGAACAATGGGCAGATGGATAAAAGATCAGAAAGAGAGAAGGAAACATGAGCTTAGAACACACAACGCTCAACTGCATGCAGCAGTATCCGTAGCAGGGGTTGCTGCTGCTGTGGCAGCTCTCACTGCATCATCAGCAACATCAACCAAAAATTCCATTAATAATAAAGAACAAACAGCACTTTCAAAAGCATCAAACGCAATTGCATCAGCGGCAGCTCTAGTGGCATCACACTGCATAGAGATTGCAGAGGATATGGGGGCCGATCATGAACAGGTATTATCAGCCGTTAACTCTGCAACTATTGCAAGGACTAATGGTGACATAATGGCCCTAACTGCAGGAGCAGCCACTGGTAATACTTGTTTTCAAATGTCGAAGTTGAGGGTGACTGTACTTATAATAAATTAAGATCTTTAGGCTCCCTTTTTTATTAGTTCGGGATCAGACCCCTGTCGCTTCCAATAATTAATAATAATAACAATAATAAAATTACTGCAGCACTGAGAGGAGCTGCCACACTACGAGCGAGGCTGCAAAAAGGAAATACAAACATAGCTTTGGTTGAGGAGTATGGTGAAGAAGGCAAAGAAGTAAATGTATTGGCAGCCTTAAACTTTGCATCTAAAGGGGGGGAACTTTTAAAGCTCACAAGGAAAGGTATTATCAGTAAAACTATGTAAAACAGGCGTACATGAGGTTTGAGAAAGGATTATGATATTATGTGATTTTTGATACAGGAGATCTTCATTGGAAGCAAGTTTCTTTCAAGGTCAATACAAAATGGCAGGTAACTGTCGAAACGCTACAAACAACTTTCTTAAGAGGCTAATACATTGAAAGGGGAGAATGAAGTCCAGCTATTATCAGTCGTCCATAATAGATATAATGCTTATAATCTGTTGGCTTCCGGAAGTGGTATAAAATTTTGCATTTTAGAGTTTTAGAATAAGTATAAATTTTGGGATGACACAGTAATGAGTACATTTGATAAGGGCAGGAGAACTAAAGACCAGCAATTTGTGAGCAATGGTTCCAATAAAATATTTAAATATTTCAACTGTCATCAGGTAGGATAACCAAATAGGCAATTCAACTGTCATATTACAGAAGGTTCCAGTTTTACAAGTTTTATTTGCTATAATGTATATTTCACTAACAATTCATATTTATGGATGGGCGTCAGGTGATAGCAAAATTGAAAAGCAAGCACATAGCAGGAACTTTTACCAAAAAGAAGAAATGTAAGAATAATATCATATGATTACACTAGTGTGTTTCGTGTGGGCCAGTGTTTCGGTCGGGTTGGCCCGGAAATTAATTCAAAACACTATTAGTGGGTGTAACATGATTAAAAGAAGGATATTATTTCACTAATTAACTATGTTGGATATAATGATTCAGGATATATTATGCATTAAACATACACTTTGGGTGACTTTGACCCAATTAAACTATCTCCTTTTTACCTAATTTCTTTTGATCTATTAAATTATATAATAGAACAGCTTGAACGAACCATGCAAACAATGAATGAAATAAAATGGCTACCTCTAATCAGTAATCATAGTCATAGAAGTTACTCCATATAATGTACCTTTCTGTTAATCTGAAAATAGCATTGATACTCCTGCAGATGTAGTCTCTGGAGTGTATCTTGATGTTCCAGCATGGCCTGGAAGAGAGATGGATGATAGCAATGAACAGAGGCAATATTTCGGGATAGAAACCTCCGAAAGAATGATACAGTTCGAATGCACAACTAAAGATGAAAAGCAAAAGTGGATAGAAGGCCTGCAACATTTGTTGAATTGCCGAGCCAATATGGCACGGTTTACATAGGAAAGTTATTGCATTGTTGTAAATGTACAGTGAGTGATTGTGTTTACAAATAAGAGTGGAACATTTATATACTTCAAGAAAGTGATCTGAGAAGAGAAGACATCAACTTATAATACAAAATCTATAAATGGTTGTCAATATATGATTGATAGCTGCCAGATTCTATATTAATGGGGTTTCATCACTGCAGTTCCTTCTTGAAATCAATGTTATCAACAAACACCTGCAAAATGGGAAATCTACAGTAAGAGGAATAGACAAAGTGAAAAGAGGCATAACTGGTAAAAGTGTTTGCTACGTAAGTGTAAAATTGAAAGAGATAAAGAGGTTTGCTATTTAAGTGTAACATTGTCAAAAAAACAATTATTTGTTGTGTACGAACACTTTTGATGTGTACAAATGACCGCAATTTTCCATAGAATTTTAACTCAAAGTTCCTTTTAATTGTGATTTGACATGCAAGAACCCAGGGCTACAGCTTAAGAAAACGACATTAAACCATATACCAAAGAACATATGATAATACAACACTGGTAGTACATGATATTCCAAGGTAATAGATAAGCTTATGTTGTAACAGGAAAGAAAGAAAACTTGCCGATTTCCAACCATCTGGATCCAAACAGGCTGTTATCTTGGTGTTTATAACCGGCAAGGGCCCAGGTTCAAGTACTATGTCACCATCAAACAGTTTAACAACTTCTGCAGTCTTATATACATCATCGGTCCCTATTGCAATCTGCTTCATATAAAACAGATAAGTTGCTAAATTATAAACGATCACGCTTTGGATTGTTACAACAATAGGTTAACATTGTTCATCAGGATGAATCTTAATTTTTTGCAGCACATTTAAGTAAGTTCAATAATTCACCTGTCCATAACCATTTCCTTTATCATATTCTGTGACGCCATAGTTGTATGTCAACTCCAACACTGCAGTTTCAACTTCAGAGCCATAACCCATCATGGCTACAGTGTACTGAAAAGTATTTCACCAAATACATGACTTCAGACCACTCTGTACAATTTTTATATAGGAAAAGAGAGTGCTATCTTAATCAACTAAATTACCTTATTCTCAGGGTCATCTCTTTTCCGAAGAAGTTTCATGCCATATGCCTTCACATATCAGAGGGGGTAAAACACTTTTGTTCTGTTTAAGTAATTCAAAGTATATGTACAAGAGTTCACCTGCTGATAGAATTTGATGGAGCGATCAATATCTCCTACTCTTAACATCAATTGACATAGGGGCTCACGAATATGTCCCTTCCTTTCAAGGAGCTCAAATGTGTAGCCATCTGGATCTTCAACCAAGGCGATTACTGTACTGCCACCTTTGACCAGACCAGGTTCTCTGGTAACTTTTCCTCCCTTGGCTTTTATAAGATCCACTGCTTTACCAACCTACAGAGACATGTATATATTGCATGCAACTACGATATCATTTCCATAATTACTTAGATCTAGCATAAAAAGATAAATACAAATAAACAGATGTCATAGTTAATTTGATAATGGTTACAGCATACAGCGTATTGAATTCAGTATCGTTGGAGTGATGACGGCCTATCAAAAGAAGGCCAGCTTTATATTGTCATCTTATTTGCATGTTTTCAATAAAAACACGTTTTGGCTTATCTCCTAGTACAGGCTGCTGCAGTTCTTTCATTTTATGCATTAGTGATCTACAGAATTGTTCAATGACCTATTAGCATACAGGTCAAGTGATCATTTTGGTAGACGTGTGGATATTATGTGTTTGGAACTTTAATGTGCTCTTAGTAGTGTAACAGTAAGACCTCAAAAAAATCTAAGGGGGATTGTCCATAAGCATTATTGATCCGGTTACTTACTTTAAAGAATATACAGAAACAATCCAAAAAAGAGAATTTTCCATTGTAATAGTTGTTACTAGATCAAATCGACTTACATCCTCAACTGCAATACCGAGATGCCCAAAACCAGTTCCAATGTCATACTTGTCAACTCCATAATCTACATAGATATCGTTTTAAAGTGATACTCTAAATTAGTAGCAAGCAGCAAACAAAACTGATGTAACTAAATAATTATAGTAAATGTATACCTCAGATAATAATTAGTTAGTTATAAAGTATGAACACATAAAGGAAATTCATTCAATATCAATGTTTCCTGGAAATATGTAGTTTAATTATTAGATTCAACTAGAAGATGTACTGTAAGTAAGTTCGATAACAAAATTAGACTCCTCGGGTCCATATCCCAAGAAAGCGTTAGCATATTTTTCTTCTGGTATGTTGCGTTGCCTCAGCACTTTCATACCCAAGCACTCTGTATAAAACCTGAAAGAGTAAAGATCGATTTAACTTCCAAGTTCAAGCATGTATCACTGGTTATACTGATACAAAAGCAGCTTTTTATTTCAGTTATACATCGATATAGAGACTCAGAGAGGACTCTACTTTATAGTTTTCTCCAAATTTCCAACACGATAAACGACATGTAACATTTTTCTGTTATCTTTTGTTGACCAATCTAGTGCATTTTCCTCGGTGATAGGCTGTGCTATATTTGTAACTGTGCTAATATCAGTCATGTTTCCATCAGACGTCAGCAATGTGGATGCACTAACACTCAAGAACTGTGACTGAGGTATAACTGTATGATAAACCACATAAATCACATTAGTTATTAGCGCATTGTCACCAAATAAATTCTAAAAAATAAAAAACCAGCTAACACATATACGCAGAGGAGAACAGGTGTACAGTGAAAGTAAGTTAGTATACAAAAGTTTGAAGATACATCCAAACGACAAAGGGATATGACTTGAGAAAGCAGAAACTTATGACTCAGACAGTCTGATTAACTATATAATGACAGTGTACTTAAAGCCACATAGACGATTTTAACGAAGGGAGTAACTATATACCTTTTCAAATAGATCCTGACTATTAAATGGTGGTGCTTATATCTCATGTACTATTTGGCAACATTAATGGCAAAATTCACTCTGTTTGGTATGTCATATCAACATTTGATGATGCATGTCCTCATTAAAATCTTAAAATGACCAAGATGACAAGTGACAGTGACGTTCCATAGGGGGCGTTTGGTTTGTAACTAGGAATCACTATGGGTTTAAACCAGGGCGGAATCGGAATGGAGATAGATTTATAAACCCACCTCCGGTATGCCTAAATTTGTGGATATGATATCCATTTTGAAACCCTAAATGGCAGAACCCAATACCCAAACACTTGTATCAATATGGAAATTCCCTCATTCCTATACCCATAAACCAAACACTAGTTTAAAACAACATACACAATGTGGCACTCAATTCCCTGATTTAGTATCTCTCTATATCATTACAAAGCACAATTCTTACATATCAAGACAAGTACTTTTCTTTTTCAAATGCTAAATTGGCTTTAGTTATTTTAAGAACTTTGACACCTTGATATAGATTTTAGTCCTATTTGTCCACAGCAATTTTCAGGTTCTAGTGTCTATTAAATTCTTTGATGTCAAGATTAGCACTTTTTTTTTTTTTTTTTTTGAACATCCTCGTTGAATACACATAAGCAATGCACTTTGATAGATTGTTATTATAACTAATTTTATGAAATTTGACACATTAATATACATAAGTAAGTCTTTGAGTCCACAACAATTTCTATTTTCTAGTGTCTTTTATTCATTTTTTGATGTCAAGATTAGTACTTTTTGAACACTCCAGTAAATGAACATAAACAATGCATAAAAGTAATTAATTAATAATCTTGAAAGTTACCGGTTCCAAGTTGGATAAGAGCAAGTCTACGGGAAGTGGTATAAGCAGCAGCAGCAGCAGCAGTAGTAGATACATTTAGTCCAGATGATGAAGATGAAGATGAAGATGAAGATGGAGAATGATGATGATGATAAGGACGAAAATGTGATGAAATTGTTATATGAAGAGAAGAAGAAAATGCCATTTTTTGGTTGCTTACATACTCTGCACTCTCACTAGTTTACAATCGAGATGTATAGATATAGATATAGATATAGATATAGATATACAGAAGAAGCTTATACACAGGGTCTCAAACTGTTTAACAGGGTTTTTTTGGGAGAGGTAAGTGTCCACATTCAGTTATGGAAACAATTTTAAGATTATTTACTAATTACTTTTTACAGATCAGATAATGTAGGAGTATATATTTTTACCAATCAAATAGTACGTACTATTTATTGTCACTGAAGTTACTTATGTTTGTACGTAATATGAAAATTGACTTATTTGGTACAATCGAAAATAATAATGATCAATTGTAATATGAAAATTGACATTTATTTAGTACAATTTAAAATAACAAATGTGAACAGTTATGATGAGTTGAGTGATTTATATTTACGGTAATATGCAACTTTGATAAATCTGATTTTTTAAAATCATTTTAAGAGTGAGATTTTATTATACATTACATTATTAATTTGAGATTTTTTTTTTCTTTATTTGCCATTTGTTACATGGGGAATTATAAAGCCACCCCTGAATTACAGGGGATACCCCTGGCCCACTTCGGTCCCCGTTCAGTCCTTTTCTAGTTCAGTTTTATCTAAGATCGGTTTCAGTTCAGTACAAAATCAGTTTCAGTTTTAGACTAAATAAGAGGTAGGAATAAAGATGAGTATACCCAGAAAGTAAAAAAAAAAAGAACGTGATTGATTAGATGGGTGAGGGGGTATGAGATGGGAAAAAATACAAAAATTTACATAGTGAAATGGGGCTAATTGGAATATAGGTGTGACCGGATTTACGTACTTTATTTCAAGACTTTTTACTCTTTAAATTTATTTTATTTATTATTCGTAACAAATATTAATTGTTGATGTGAAATAGAATGTGTTTAACATATGCCTGATTATCTTCGCACTAGATTTGAATAAATTGTCAGAGCACAGGGTGTGGGGAACGATGTTCTGGACAGTGTTCCGGAGAATGTTGAAAGTAAGGATTCTATGGTGTGGTAAAAGTGAAATCACATTGTTCTGTACAGTGTTCTGGAGTTTTTTTATTATTTATTTTATTTGATTTTTTTAATAAAGATAATTGTATAAATTAATATATAAAAAACAAATAAATTAAGTAAACAACATTTATTCATTAAAACAAACTTTAAAAAAATTACAAATCTTAAAATTAAACTTATTTTTTTATTTGTTTATATCAAAGTGGTAAATCATTCCACTTTATTAAAACACCTAAAATGTTAAAGTGAAAATATTCTAGGGTAGAAAAATGAAAATATTCTAGGGTAAAAAAGGTAAATATATATCATCTTCTCCATTTAAACATTCAAACCACCGTAGCAAATCTGGAACACCAAAACTGAAAATTTAATACTCACATATTTTATGCTAGCTCGACCAAACACAAAAAAGAACAAAAAACAATAAAAAAGTGAGAACACCGAATGCATACACCGTCTTGATTCGGACGCTGGAACCAAAAATGGCTGAGAACGCCGGTGAGAACATCGGCCCGGTCTGGCAGAACACCGGCGCTTGGTGTTCTCAGCCCTGAACGTCGATGCCACGTATTAGCACACCCTGTGCTCTAATGGTACATCATGAGTTTTGACTCAAATATATTTGATTTAATTTCTCTAAGTTTATAAATTTATATAGTTTTTATTAATTTGACGTACTTTATCTTTAAAATCATCTCTATACTCCCACCCGTCATCTACCACTATAACAAAAATTACCACGGAGTAATTTAGTTAAAGTACTTAAGTAGTTGATTCTTAAGGATATCGAATTACTTAAAACATAGGAAATAAATACAATTTATTGGACATTTGATTTTCACTAGTGGGTAGAGCCTTTGCGATGCACGTGTTTTATTATGTTTCAATCTTTGCATATTTATGTATTGATAGTTGTATCACACAATATAGGAGTCAAGTACAAAAAGCTTTATTTGCAATCATGTATATACCATGGGAGTTAAATATATATCATAGTTCTAATTCGGAAATTTGATCAACAATGCCAACATCATCAAAGCATTGTATATATGACTCACTGCATACTTTTAAAGAAATAAAAAAAAAAAAAAACTCTATTCTGCACAATTTGAATAAACCTACATAATTATAAAACAATAAATGTCATCAAAGTTTTTTTTAACTCCTTACACATAATTTCATCGAGTGTATGTACGTTTGAGAAATAAATAAATTGAGAATTAAATTTATATTACTTATCTATATGATTATGCAAGTACTAAATTGAGTAGTGTTTTAAGACCCGGTTCGACCGGCCCGGTCGGACCGCATTTTTAAAGATTTCCGGGCGAAAAAAACCCGGGTTTTTCAAAATGTTGACTAGTCAACGACCCGGTTGACCCGGCCGGTCGGACCGGGTTGGACCGGGACCCGGACCGGCGCATTGACCCTGGTTTCATGTTTTTTTTTTACCATTTCTATGTACATTTAATCATTTATAATTAGGGAATATTGATTAATTGTGTATTTCAAGAATAATGAGGGAATTTTTGACTGATGTGTCATCACTATTTATTACTCTATGGATTATATAATTATTATATTGATGTATATTTCAAGAATAACAAGGGAATCGATGTGTCATCACCCTTTATTACTCTATGGATTATAATTAGTATACATGATATAATTAATAATTATATTTATAATTATAAAAAAATAAAAAAAATTACAAAATACTACTACGGTATACTATTATTAACTCCGGTCCGACCTTCCGGCCCAACCGGTCCGACCAGAAATTAACATTTTTCCGGGTCGACTAAAAACCCGGGTTTTAAAACATTGAAATTGAGGAATCTCATTTGATGAGAGACTGGGCTAAAATACACCAAGAACATGAAAGCACTTAAAGGTAACCATGTGTTTTAATCACGTTATAGCACAAATTCATGGTTATGGTTTTTAATTTGTTAGTTAACAACAACTTGATGAATTGTTTCATTAATGCTTCACAATTCACACAGAGCAAAAAGTATATGTACGTATATACATATCACAAAAACAAATTGAAAGTGTCGTACTCTAGTAAATACACATCGAATTATTGTTGCTAACGACATGAAGTAGTTCAATAATATACAAAAAAAGAACAAAAAGACAGTAAAAATATATACACATTTAGAACATACAAAATATCAGTAGTTCGCTTCAAAGAACTATCACCATTACGAATAGACATTGGAGATGAAGATTTACTCTCTCTATCATTTCACCTAAAGCAAAAGTCAACAACATAAAAAATGGAGACAGAAAAACTAAAATTGATTATAAAATCATAAAACTGATTATCAAGAAATAAAATGGAACTTGATAAAGGGATCAAATCAAGAGTCCATGAATACATAAATCAAGAAATCGAACCATTCATCTAGTGCATTCATAGCATATTATGAACACTTTCCCAATGCTTACCGAGCAGATATAGATATTAGATATTTGGATTATAAGGAAATTGCATAGAAGGATCAATAAATTCGTAGGTTTCCAACTATGGATGTTGGAAAGTGAAATTATTTATGTCGTGCATATTAAAAAATCGTTTTTGTCTTGTACTATTTGTCCTACTTTTATACCAACCAAAGCGAAAATACTTTCGTTAAGTTATATATGGATGGTGAGGGACTATTGAGCATCCCACATTTATTTACATTTAGAGTTATTTTTAAATGGAGGTTCAACTTATTTAGATAGACTTAGAATTGATGTAAATTGATTTGTAATATATAAGTGAATTTATGTAATTCATTTATGATAGAACTATAAGTTTTCTAGCAATTACAATGCAAATTATAATTTGCAATTGAGTTTCTCGATGAGTTAGTTCTTGATTAGAGAGGAAAATGAAGTAACTAATATTTGAATGATTATTTACTAATACACTCTAGAAAATTCATGTTATTATGTTTGAGATAACTTAAGAAGTAAATACTACTCGTATTAATTAAGATGAACTGATCAATTTTTAAAGTTATTATTTATTATTATTATTATTAACATCATAATTATTATTTATTAAGCATAATATTTAGTACAATAATTATTTGTTATATGTTGTTATTGCCATCATTTTTTATAGTGGTAATTATCATTATTAAATCCAAGATACTTTTACCATCACTTATTATTATAGTAGATAAATTCTTTTACCATCATTTATCATAGGGGTAATTAATCATTATTAGATCCAAAATTCAAAATTTAGTGTATTGTAGATGACCCATAAAACATTAAATAAATATCCTCTATTAATACTCTTATACGTATCATTTCAATAACGTATGGATTTATGGATGTATAAAAAAATAGATTAATATTGATATCCTATTTATAACTAAATTTGTTTACTAAAATCTGCATGGGAGTTTCTTTTACATTTGTGTGTGTATGTCAGAGATTAAGATCTGGTCACTGGTCATACAAACAATATATCAATTTCTGTCCACTCTCAGGAATTTGGAGATGACAAATGACACCAACGACCCAACCGCTAGACGTAGGAGAATCGTGGAGAGAGGATCTGATCGTTTGGCTCTCATCACTGGTGCTCGTGCCACAAACCAACCTTCTTCATCTTCTTCTGAAACTGCTCATCATTCTTATAATGCATCATGTCCTCCCTGCGTTACTCGTTTCCCTGATCAGCCCGGTTTGTATCTATCTTTCTTTGTTCATTTTTATTATGATCTTTTTTTATTAAATTTTAATCTTTGTTTCTTGGTCACTAATCATTTATCTTTCTTTAGTGGGATATGGTTTGTGTATATATAGATCCGTTATATTGGTTGTTGTTGTATATTCCAACTGCAATGTGTGTCCACACAATCATACAATTATTAAACCAAGTTATCGATTTTTTAAAGTTGTATAAATTTAATAATGTTAATTATATAGAATTAAACCTGATAACCATAATCTAATGTGCAGCTTGTAAACGATATGAGGGGTATACAGCACCATCCCTTAGAACACTAGTGAAATTCTAAAAAATGTTTTCAAAAGTGTGTAGTTATAATAGAAAAATGGGTTAGCCATTTTCACAAAAAGGTTGTTTCGATGAACAACGCTAGCTAACCCAGATCCTTTGGACTCGAAGCACCCATCCCAGGATGCGCACCTTATGCAATATTCAGCTGTTTGGGTTTGCCATATTCAATGTGAATTAACTGAAAAAATCATTAACTAAACACGTTTTATGCCTTTCATGAAAAATTTTCTGCAGAACCTCTACTTTTTTGCAATTAAACGTACCTCTAAGTTGTAGTTAAGGGTCGGAAGCTTATCTATTATCTTATATAACTTTCTTTTGTCGAATGACTTGGGCACACATATAAATTCTGCGCTTTCTTGAGAGCCAAAGTTACTTTTTTATAAGTAGGGCTGCATCTTTGGTATGACTGAAACACATGATTAGATAGCACTTTGCACTCATAACTTCATACAACAAATGGTGATCTACAACATTAGAGTTATTATAGTTCTAAGAGTTGAGGTCTGTAATTACTCTTGCACTCAAGACCATATAACCAAAAGTCAGAAAGCAAATATCTAGTTATCTACATAAAGGATGCAAATTTCAACCCATTTACGTCAATACGGATCAATATGAATCAAGTTTTATTGATAATGGCTCAAAGTGGTGAAGCCCTATAAAAGGGAATAATAGGAATGGTTGATCAGTTTATGCATATGATATTATCATCCAATTGGTTTACACACGTGCTGAATCATTCATGTTTGCTACTGTTAAAAAAATTGCAATTCGAATTTTTTATCCATTTCACTTTTCCCTTAACCAGTGCCCATGCCGAGTCTATCTTTACCTTAAATGCGTCTTTCTTTGACTTTAGCAGGATGGAGGATCATTTTCAGTATTTGGTTACTCAAATATTAAGATATAGTTTCCATTTCATTATGCTACATGTATACTTAGCCCAATTGCTTATTTAAATTATTCTAAGTTCCTGTAAACATTACTGATTACAACACATTCTGAAATGGAATAGCTTTCCCCAATTAGTAAGCACCAAATATATATGTTCAGTTAGTAAAGGTGTACAGAATTGCTATACGGTTTCCCATAGAGGTTATGGCAAATTGAGTGGATTGGGCGGTTGGCTAACGGGTCAGAACTGGTATATTTTTAGTACATTTCGGGTAGGGTTGACGTGCAATCCTTTTTTGATCCTTTTTCAGTTGTACTTGAGTTCTTTAATGTATTAACTATGATCAAGTAAACTTTATTATTGATATACAAAACTAGTAAGTGTAACGATCTAAAAGGTAAGCATATAAATGCATTTCTGATCACGTTCGACCCGTTCAACTCATATAACCCATTACTTTATTAGTCAAGTTCTTAACTTTTACCCTTTTGACCCGTCAGAGGTAAATTATAACCTGAATATAAAAGAATAGGCATTGCCACCTCCATTTCCCATGACCATTCCTTCCAGATTCTTTATTTGTTCTTTAGATCGGAAGCAATATATATACGGAGTATATATTATTTTAGTCACCTACTGCATTTTATTATTATTATTAATGCAAATATTTGTTAACCATTGAACAGCAACAATTTTAACTTATTAATACCATTTATTTCGTATATATTCAGATGAAAACAAGGCTGAAACTGCAGTGAGCAAGGTTCAACCAGTTTTACGCAAATTTGGGTCAACTAAAGTGGGATCCTCTAGAGAGTCATCCCCCAAATCCCGTGAAATACAATCATCTACCAACAAATCAACACATCAGACTACTTCAAAACAGAAAATCTATCTCTACAAAACTGTGAGCCCGAGTCAACTACGTCCAGCCATTTTAGCTTCACAGGAGACCCGCCGCAAGTGTTCCTTTTTTGCTGGAGTTGTGGCTCTGCTGTCTCACATAGGATTCCCTATTTTAGGCAGCTACGTTATAAGGAGCATTATACTATCAAGGCCACTTCTTCTACTGTTACTAATCAATGTTACTATAATTTTTGGACCTCTTCTTTTGGATGCTATGAAAATGATTCAGCAGGAGGCAAACAATGGATCTCCAACAAGTGAGGTTGATATCCCAGATAATTTAGGTTCGCCTTTTGAGTGGGGTATGTTGTTCAAAACCGGTTTAAGTGCTTTCTTCATGGATTCATGCATCTATTCAGTAGTTGTCATTTGTGGCATGTCCATTTTGCAGAAATTTGGGTTCTAGAGAACCCTTTTTTCGCCTTTTAACACCACCCGCTTTCTAATTTATTGTCAAGCATTGGTTACCAGTTTTGGTTCATTTTTGCTATTTTGTTTATTTTTCTTTTGCAGAAAAACCTTGAATTTCTCAATTCTTCATTAGTGACTTTCATCAATTCAGTTATGAATGTGCGAACCATCATACAGTTGTTTTTTTCTTTTTCCTTATAAATTCGGTGCTGTGCATTGTACAATGTCAACTTATATATTATACTAGTAAGTACTTCGGCTGATGCACAGCCCCACCCAGTTACGTTAATTAAAATTTTATCAATGTTATGTGTATTGTATCTTCAAATATGATATTTGATTAGTAGACATAAAGTTTTTTTTAAAAAAAATAAGAAAAAGAAAAAGAAGAAGAAGATAAAAATGATACTAAAGAGATCAAATGATAATTCACAAGCGATGACGTGTTGAAATGGTAAAGAGGAAAACAATCTTTAAATCAAAAAGATTTATAAACAAATGACACAATCATCTTAAATTAAATGTGATGTAAACTATATAAGAGAATGAGAATAATAAACGAATTTATAAAAAATCCTCTATCGATGATACATCAAATTAAACCGAAAAAATAAACTTGTAACAAATATTATGTGTAGAAGATTATTGAAAAACTATTACACGAATGAAAGATTATTAAATGCTTAATATGAACTTTTTAAGATTATGTTGTTTATATTAAGTATAAAAAGTAAGTATGTTGTTTTTTATATTTCTTTTAAAGCTTGAAATGCTAATTTTATAAGGTTAAGTTGCATATGAATGTCAATATGTTAAGTTTAAAATGTGAAAAGGATTATTAGTATGTATTAATCTTTTAAGTTGAGATTAAGTTCTATATTTATACCAATATTGGTAAGTATAATCTATCTTATACTCCCTCCGTCCCAAATTAAGTGTCATGTATCAGATTTGGAAGTCTTTCTTTTTCAACTTTGACCTTAAATATTTTTATTTGTATTATATATTACTTTATAAAAATATACCAATGAAAATACATTTAAAACTCAATCCATTTATATATTTTGCATCAAGTATTATACAACACAAACAAAAATATTTAAGGTCAAAGTTGAAAAAGAAAGACTCAAAAAGTCAAAACATGACACTTAATTTGGGACGGAGGGAGTATATTAAAAGAAAAATCTTGAAAGAATAATGACCATTAGATGGAGATCAACATTTAAGATCTAACCCTTAATTTATTTTATGACATCATTGATCACATTATTATGTGACTTAAAGACTAATCTACCCTTCTATATTTACAATATACACCATTCAATATTTACAATATAAGTCCTCTTTATTTCCTTTAATTATAGATAGTCCTCCAAATATTTTATAATGTATTATTTCTTCTATAATTCAAACTCTTCCTACAAGCTTATTTATTTTATTTTTTCTAGAAAAAACTCCAATAAGTTATTTTCAATTTCAAAAAAATTCATAACTTCATTCCATTGCCCAGTGATTTAAATTCCTATACGATCTACTATTTTGAATCATTTTATCAATTTCTAATTTACAATTCTTGGATCATGGATGCCAATAATTTACTCTTTTGCCACTAATTTCTCTATATCTCGATTTAAAACCCTAAAATAATTTACTATTTAATCTTCTAAGGCTGTGTTAACTTCATTCGTGTCAGTTGAGCCTGCATTTGAGTTGTCATGTTTTGTCATCTTTCATCAAAGTTAAAAAGACAAAGTAATGCATTATAGGTTGTTGATGTAAATTACAAAGAGTAACTTAGATGGACGAAAACCACCATTGCACTGCACGCGTTATTTTTTAAGTACAAAATAGTATTTACCTGTTGAACCGGTAAATTTGTTTATTTGGGAAAACATATCCGTACAATTTTAAATAATATAGTATTATTAAATATCAATACAAATAACAAAGTGACATTATACACAATATTATCCCTATTAATTAATTTATTTATTTGGACTCATCAATCCAAAATCTATCACAATTCAAATCCTTAATACATTTTTCATTTAAAAATAAAACAATACAAACCGATGTACCGTACACCAACACCAAAACACTTATTAAATCCATATAATACATCCATATAAGACATATCATAAAGTCAACCCGCAAATTTTACGGGTCTTAAACTAGTATAACATTATAAAAAGCGTACTAACTAAAGGATTAAGAAGATTAATATTAAAAACTTAGTGACACATGGCACCTTAGTGTGTCATATAAAGATACAAGGTTTTCCTTATATAATAACTATATACTATAGATATAGATAATATATACCCCGTATAATAAAATGCAGTTTAGTTAATCATTAAACCATATAGCATGAAAAACATTAGTCTAACTAACTAGTAAATATTACTCTATACCAGGTATGTTTACCAGAAAAGGAGTTGTGACAATAATACCAAAAGAATCACTTAAGTCGGGTCGAGATGACTAGACCTGGACCTATTCGAGTTTTTTGAGACCAAGTGACCCACAATCTGTCTAACTGATTACAACATGATCATGCCCAGTTAACTCCTTATGTACATAATATATTAAAGGGATGTTAGGGATACATTTGCAGATTGTATCTGAATATTATTACATTTTCAAAACATAGATGATCAGTTTTAAATGTAATATGATAGTATATTTATAGATTTAGCCTTTATAGAAACTACACTTAAGACGGTCTACATAAACGTTTCATACTTTCATGACTGCTACCATTGACTGTATAAAAGAGGTGCTATAAGAAAATGAAACCTTTGAACCTTGCAAAAAGATGTTTATAAACACAGCTGCAATAAACAGTATCACAAATTCCAAACATCTTTTCTTCTCTACTTGCAAACTAGGGTTGGTATGTAGGTACCGAGGATGCGGCCACACTAGAGGGGTAGGCATACTGAAGCCCGTATCTGACAGGGCTCTGACGGCCATATGAGGTGGCAGTAGGTGTTATGTGGCTATATGGTGCAGATATTCTAGAGGCAGAGGGTGGTGCAGGATGGTTCTTTTGATGGGAAGCCAAAGCTAACCTTACGGATTTAGGTAGTCGAGTACGGGGTCGCTTGCTTAAGGGCTCACTGCTTTTGAAAGATGGAATATTCATCTTTTTTGATTTGACCTTATCCAACTCCTTGAGACGCTTCTTCAAGTTGTCGATTGTAAAATGGGATTCAAGTTTGTGGTCTTCAATACATTTTATGGCTGCTTTAAGGGCATTCACTTCATTGCTGACATCCTCCTGAAAAATAAATAGTGACTGAAATTCTGTTACAAGTCCAACACCATCATTCCGTAATACATACAACCAACTTTACTGCAGTCATCAACAAACTGTGTCTTAATACTTCCAAAATTAAATCAACAGTGGAGTAGAAGTATAGCTGCAAATTGCAACATTCCCCCTTTATTTTCAGAATCACATTAACTTTTGAAATACACTATAAAACATATTAGCATTTGAAAACCATCATAAAAACCATTCATCTTTCGTTAGCTTTTATAGAAACAGTTGAACTTTGTTAGCATTTGGACAATATTACTAGAGTTCAAAACCATCAAACTTTCATAAGCCATTATAAGATTGATCAAGAAAAACCATCCTATCCTAACTTAGAAATATAAACAATATAAAACCATTCAAGTCCTTCACCATCTGACAACTTATTTGATCAAGATTACCCAAAATAATTAATTTTGAAAAGTACATAGGTTTTGATAATGATTTTAAAAGACCAATGACCACAGTACAAACAAGGTGATACTATATTGCTATATATTTCAGATTTCCCATCAATAAAAATAAGGAAGTGATAAATACAACAAACTTTCTAATGCATACACCAATTTTTATGCATCTTAAATGCATACTGAACAACAATGCAATGCATGTCTTTGGTGTATCTATCAAAAAGTTTGTTGTATTTATCATTGCCCTTAAAAATACTCGTGTTACTCTGGAAAAGGTAAAATGCCTATTTTGGACATTATATTGAACAATCAAAATCAATTTGGCATAGAAAATAAGATGTTAAGCATCTACATACCAATGATGATGAAGCCTTCTGAGTTTTTTCTCGATATTTCCTAATACTGGATTTGAGTAGTGGAACTGGAGGAAACTGGTCAGTCAACCCAGCCTCACAAGCAAAATAAACACCATCAATCTCCTTGCCTGTCTTCATCAACTCTTCAATTATATCTGTCCAAAACGCAAGATAAACAAGTGAAAATCATGAACCTGTCTCAATTACTTTACCTTGTAAATTCGTTTTCAAGAAAACAAGATTTCAACTCCATTAGTAAGTGAGATCACCACGTGCATATTGTAGAGGTGATACCAAGACTGTGAGACACAGAGATACAACATGTGGCTTAGATGATAGACATCCACATTCATCGCCATCTTAGAAGCTAAGGTACAAAGAAGGCCGGTTTAATGCTAAACAGCATAATACTATTTTCTATAATCGATGACTCAGAATTTTATTACTATGCTACATAAATGGGGGAATTTCACAAAAAGAGAAGGGTACAGCTTGACACAGTTTCCAGCTCAAGATTCTTACTTTAAAAATCAACATTTTAAAGTCCAGAAAATAAAAGTGTACATGTCTTAAATGTACAATAAATTAAGGCATGAACCTCATAATTTTGCAAAACAGAAGTATGGACACTTAAATATCAGCAGATACAAGTTTGGAACAATGTTGATTTTCTGAGTATGAATTTTTACATTAGCAATACACTTCAAGCATACACCCTTTCTATGCAATTTGATACACACACACACACACACACACACACACACACACACACACAAAATGAAGTTGTAAGGGATGCACTTATATATCAATGTTCCCTTACATAACAGCAAAAAATGAAGTAATGTGGTCACCTCTTGAGACAAAGGAAGAAGTCGTATTTTTAAAAATGATATTTAAATATCACGTCTTGTCACTTGTGTGCATGAGAGGTTCTACTGAAGTTGAACTGTAGATCCCACAGGACAATCTATTCAAAAATAGTGTACACGAGACCAGTGTAACATTAATGTGAATGTTGAGGTGCGTGGATTGTCGGAAACAAGGGATAGAAATAAAAAAACATATTTTTAGGCTAGGGTAACACCGATTAAGGGAAAACACTGTTATGATCATCTAATATAACGTAAGCCTTCAATACATGTTGGTAAATCTATTAAAATCTCATTTAATAAGCAATAACTTGCATGTTTTTAACCAAACAAGCCGATTCACAAACTCTATTGTCGTATTCTTTTTTAAGTTGAAGTGAGTTTACATTCAAGGATATGTTAATAATAGACATAAGGTGCTCCATTTACACAAAACATATCTAAAGCAAAGATAATATTATTCGGACCTACACCACACTATGATGCTATTATTCACAAGATTTGGATTTTAAAATGACCATACTGAATTAACAACACTACATGGATACGATAATATTCACAAGTCAAGATAGCAAAAGTAAATAGGTGTGTAAACAACACTAACCGCTCATTTTGTCACCATAACCTAAAGCTAATGCAAGCTTTGGCATCTCCCTCCTACCTGCAAACTCCAAAACCAACTTCATCAAAAACTCATCATTCCACTCATCCTTTAAGCCAAACCCAATCACCATTTGCAAAAACATGGTAGCTTCAATCGAACCCACTCCACCACCACCTTCACCACTGCCCAAGACCCCTTTCCAGTTCTCCAATACCGCCATCGCCCGTTCCTTCAAACTCCTTGCGACCACACCGCCACCACCACCGCCATCAATAGGCAATGCAGCCTGTATCAATATCCCATAAGCCCACCGTCTATCCGCCATCCCTTTAACCTTTTTCCCACTCACTTTTATCTCAACAAAATCCTCAATAGCCTCCAACACAAACCCATATATATCTACTGCTTCCGCTGTTGCCACCATTACTTCCTCCCTCAACACCACCGATTCCTTCCTCTTATCCAACAAACATTTTAACAAACCATTATAATCCATTCTCCTGAAACACATTTTTAACAAACCCAACGTTGTTTTGTCCTCCGAATCAGTCCCTTGCTCGATACCCCTAATTGCGGAATCTTTTAACTGTTCTACATTGGCTGACAATGTAACTTCCTTTTCAAGAATGCTATCTTCACGGAATTTGATTGCTTCTAGGGTTTTTTCTGTATTTTTCTTGAAATTATCGATTTGGGTATCTAAAATTTGTGATTTTTTTAAGAGGGTTTCATCTAAAGTTATGAAAGTGTTAATTAATTTGTTGTGGGTTTCGGTAATTGAGGTGAGTAGGGTTCTACGAGTTTCTAATTCGTTGAAAAAATTCTTAAGTCTATCTGGGTATTTTATTGTCATTTCTCTCTACGGTGAAATTTGATCGGAGAAAAAAAAAAACCCTAATAATTAGATTTATATTGAAAGTGGGTATCAAATTCTTGAAGACGAATAGTAAGTTTGCAATTGGATGAAAACGTTGTTCCAAAACTTGTCAAGTATTAAAAAAAATACCCATAGTTTATTTTAACGTTAATTCTAATTGGGTTCATATAACTTTTATTATACTAGCAATTGATGTACGTGTGTGTGTATTTTTAGGTACTTATGATAGCTTGTTCTTTATAAATCCATTCAAACTACATATTTTTATATCCCACCATCACGAATATATACATTAATCCATGATACGATAAATTTTAAAATGTCGCAAAATGTCACAACGGAAACTAATTATCAACTTCAAAATGTTAAATTGTAGGAAAAACAATCACCGAGACATTCTCATTTAGATGTATTCTCACTTCCTATCAAGATTCAAAACTGTCACTAGTGATGTGCCTGCAAGATTACAAAAGTGGAAGTTAATTACACTCTAAAGATCCACATTTGAGGCCACATAAAACTCAGTCTTCTGTTGATAGAGAGAAACATGGAGGCATTTTAGTTATATCACATACTCGACTTAACTACACATATATATATTTATACACAAAACAAACAAATTAAGTTCAAGTTTTAACAACTTAAGGAGAGGACAGAGCAAAATAATGGGAATTTTCAAAATATTCCAGCTTTTATTCCTCTGTTATGTATGTCTTGACACCATAGTTATCGCTGCACCTGCTGATAATGAAAGAAAGGTACACTAACTTTCCAGACACATTACGATGTTCGTGATGTTAAATGTCTTATGTGTGTTTATTGATCTATTTCTAGCTACTAATTACTCGATAACAACTAAACGAAAGACTCAAGTTCAACAGCACAAAGACTTCTTTAAAAAAATCATAATTGAACTTTTTCATATGTCAAATCATATATTTAGATTTTGTGATTATAGTATATTGAAAGAGTAAGATCATGATATGCTTTTGAAATTTGTCTTCTCAATTGTTTTTATAGCCATATATAGTGTATATGGGTGCTTCTCCAGTTGAGAGGACGTTGACCACGATCGCACTTGATCACCATAATCTTCTTTCGGAGACAATTGGAGAGTAAGTAAGCTGGTACATCAGTACAATTCTGTCAGAGATGTTTTATTTTGAAACATTGTCCTGACTTTGCAGTGAAATAGTAGCAAGAGAATCCAAGTTGCATAGTTATGGAAGGAGCTTTAATGGCTTTGTGGCAAATTTGTTACCTCATGAAGCAGATCAACTGTTACGTAAGCTATATTATTTCACCAGCACAAATGATAGTATGATGCAAAAAAGTTACATTTCTAAACGGGTTTTGATATCTTGCAGAGAGAGAAGGAGTTCTATCTGTGTTCCCTAACACCGTAAGGCAGCTTCATACGACAAGATCATGGGATTTCATGGGAATGCCGCTAAAAGGAACAAAAAGGAACCTAAAAGCCGAAAGCAATCTGATTATTGGCATTCTTGATACAGGTGATTCAACTGACTTAAATCTCTAAGTAGAAAGTTATAGTCTCAATAGAATGCATATATGATTCTTAATTGAAACCCATATTTTATGTTCAGGGATTTGGCCCGAATCTCCTAGCTTCGATGACAAAGGTTATGGCCCTCCTCCTCCGAAATGGAAGGGTAAATGCATTTTGGGTGCTAACTTCACTGGTTGCAACAAGTACAAGCTCTCTTTCCTTCTCACACAAACGATATATCCTAAAAAACTATATACCAAAAAAAAATAATAATAACAGTTCTAACTGTTAACGGTTCGTTTGTGTTTCCATATATGAACAGCAAGCTTATTGGTGCACAATATTCCTACATCGCCACTAGGCCCGACCCAACACTGTCACCTGTAGACACAGAGGGCCATGGGACCCACACAGCTTCCACAGCTGCAGGTGTCCCCGTGAAAAGTGCAAGCCTTTACGGTATTGGGAAAGGCATAGCACGAGGTGGGGTGGACTCAGCCCGTATAGCAGCTTACAAAGTATGTTGGGGTGGTGGTTGTTCAGACATGGATCTACTAGCTGGTTTTGACATGGCAATTGCTGATGGTGTAGATGTAATATCAGTGTCAATTGGTGGTGTTCCCAGACCATTTTTCCAAGATTCAATGGCGATTGGAGCTTTTCACGCAATGAAAAAGGGGATCTTCACTGCTTGCTCTGGTGGAAATGAGGGTCCTTATCAGCTCACGGTACAAAACACGGCACCTTGGATCACAACCGTTGCTGCATCAAGTACTGATCGGCAGTTTGTTTCAGATGTTAAATTAGGAAACGGTGAAACCATCATGGTTATTCTCTTTCTCTTTCTTTTTCAATCTCTTAAAAAAATCTAAGGAAAATGTTTTTGCTAATATAACCATCAGAAATTTTGTTTACTGATAGGGAATTGCTGTAAATACTTTTTCGCCTAAGAAGAAAATGTATCCATTAATAAGTGGTACTCTTGCAGCTAATGTGAGTCAAGCTTATAGAAACGCAAGGTACATGCTTGTAGCAGATAATACTTGGTATATTTGAGATCATGGCTTCAGAAACTGTGCTTATGCTTGAAATTTTGGATATGCTGTAGTGCTTGCAACTATGGGTCTTTGTCGGATCCGATGGTGAAGGGAAAAATTGTGTATTGTTTAGGAAAAAACTCACAAGATTACAATTTATACGACAAAAGTGTGGCGGGGTTAATTGTGTCGAGAGATAAAGATTTTGATACACCTTCTTCATTTCTCATCCCAGGAACTACAGTAAGTCTGGAGGAGGGTAAAGATATTGATAACTACATCAACTCCACCAGGTAAGCCATAACCTTCACACAGAAAACCCAGAAGGAAAAAAAAAATAACAACTGATTTTAATACAGATAAGAGTTGTTATATGTCCAAAAGGTGTTGTTAGTTTTCGTTAAGCCTAAGTTAGCAGAAAACTGCCAAAACTCAAAAGGACTAATACAAATTCCTTTTAATGAAGAAAGTGATGACTAAAATGATTTCTAAATCACAGAATGGCGGTCGCTGTCATACACAAATCAAAATCTGTTAAGATGGCTGATGCTCCATTTGTAGCGTCTTTCTCTTCTAGAGGACCACAGCTGATAACTCCGAACATTCTTAAGGTATTCTCTCTCTTTAATATATCCTTTCTCACAACAAGTGGTTGATGCTTCGATAAAATGCAATAAGTTGTTACAATTGCTAAACATAATAATTGTGAAGTTTGTCACTTTTCTGTTTCTTGATGTCCGAAAGTAACTGAAAAAGGTTTTCAGTTCTAGCTAATGTGGTATAACATGATTTATGGTACAGCCTGATATTGCTGCACCTGGACTAGGCATATTAGCTGCATACTCTAAACTTGCAAGCATGACGGGGGATCCAAACTACGATAAACGCTTCGTGGATTACAAAATAGCCTCTGGAACTTCAATGTCTTGCCCCCATGTGGCTGCAGCTGCAGCCTATGTCAAATCCTTTCACCCCACTTGGTCACCAGCTGCAATCAAATCAGCTCTCATGACATCAGGTGATTTATTTTATTTTTAAATTTTTTATTTTTAATTTTCTGAAAGACAAGTACTAACACACAACTACCACGATATATACATTTATCCTGACAACTACTAAAATGATGTACCTTTTGAATTTAAACTCTCAGCAACTCCGATGAAAGTGAACACAGCAGACATGGAATTGGCATCAGGTTCGGGCTTAATCAACCCAACGAAAGCAATAGACCCTGGTCTCGTCTATGACATCAATATAAGTGCCTACATTCGTTACCTCTGCAAATCAGGCTACAACAGCACAATGCTTAGCATACTGATTGGTGGAAAGAAACAGCATGATTGCAAGAACTTTAAACCAACTAAAGGCGTTGATGGGCTCAACTACCCTTCTATGCATTTGCAGGTTGAACGCAACATCACAACCTTTTCTGCAGTCTTTAAAAGAATTTTGAAAAACGTTGGAAATGAAAATGCCACATACAATGCAGAAGTGGTTAGTCAAAAGGGTCTTTCGATCAAGGTTGATCCCAGTAGCTTAACGTTCAAACAAGTGAACCAGAAAAGATCGTTTACAGTTACTTTGGAAGGGACATTTGATAATAAGGACGCATTTTTGTTGTCTGGATCAGTTAAATGGAAGGATTCTAAGCATTCTGTAGTGAGCCCAGTTGTTGTATATAGGTATTTACCTCCAATATGGTAGTATAAACTAAACAGGTGTAGACGTATGTTAGATTTGTTTCTTGTGCTTCAAATCAATTTTGACCGATAAAATCTGAGATGTTATAGTTATTGTAGTTTTTATATCTGGGAAAATCTATAAAAATTCAATGAACTTTACTTTGATTGTCATTGTAAGTAAACTTGATTCGAAATTTATATTTGAAGTCAAAAGTTATGAATCTTTCCCATTTTTGTAATACAAATTGACCTGAAACTGAATTGTTGTTGCCTACTGTGGTGTTAGCACCTAGTGGCTTTATGAAGAAAAGTTAAATGATTTTTTGATTTTACTACTCTAAGAGATACAAGCATGCTAGCACCAACAAATAAAACATCCCCTGTAATGACAGAAAAACAACCTTATGTATGATCCTGTTGTGCAAAATGACCCATATAGAATTATGAGTCGCGGGCTCGTGGCTGGGTTGACAGTATTATTTTCAGGGTCGGGTGTCGACCCAGACATGTTATAGACAATAAAAATTACAAATAAAATCTACACCTTAAGTAAATTAACAATTCAAGGACATTGTACACTTAACAACAACATAAACAAATTAGTTTTCTACTGTGAAGTTTATTTTATTGTGGTTTCGATCTTAAAAATTGATGATCGGTGGCTTAAATTGACAGTTTGTGCAATTCCTTAATGTTTTGATCTAGTTACTTTTTTATTCTTGAAAGTTTGGTCAATATTTTTGTTGTAAATTAATCAACAAATACTATAATAATAATTGACGGGCAATGTCTGGTAAATAGATTTTTTACATATGATTTAGGTACAGTGGTAATTATTTTATGATGCTTTTATTATGAATGGTAACGAGATTTGATTGGTTCATCAATTATGTTAAAAACTTAAAATGATACAAAATAAAAGAATAAAAATAAAAAGGTAAAAAATGTACATCATATGCTTCAGACTTGGACCATGTATCATGTATATTACATCAAAGAACTTTACTGTTCATGACTCCTTCAAAAATTAATTACAAAGGTATAATGTCAAATAATTAAAAAACAAATTAAATTAAATTGAATTGTTTTAATATTGATGTTATTTGGTCCCGTACAAGATGAAGATGATGAATATGACATGGCACCATCTGGTCCAACTATCGACGAAAAGGTTTTACGAGTATAACACAAATTACAGATATCATTCTTTTCTTCGAACAATAAAAAAGTAAAAGTAAATACAAGCTTTTAGCATTAAATGAAAAACATTAAAATATTTAGACTATGGGTAAAATAGTCAATTTTATCATTTAGATAAGTTTATTCAACACAAAAAGTAATACATTCACTAATAGTCATTTAATATCTATAGTAATATCTATATCCATATCGAACTTAATTGGAAAAATAAAAAAATAAATAAACAACCCCTTAAACATCCCAAAATATCAGAACAATGTGCTTTCAAGAAAGATTAAGGATTAAACATTTAAACATGTATACAACTCACGTTAAATGCCCAACTCAAAACTCAAGATGCCTAATCGGAATTTTATTTTACATATAAATAGTCGTAATGGTTAGCGAATATTTGCATATTGAAAGTTCACGAATAATTTAATTTAAAGCTTATTTAAAAATTAGAACCGATTTAATCATTATTACTAGCTACTAAAATGTTAATTAGTTACTCCCTCCGTCCCATTTATAATGTTTACATTACTATTTTGGGATGTTCCATTATAAGTGGTCACTTTGATATTTAACCAATCAAAAAATACTTTAGTGTGTAGATTTAATATTTGATTGGTGAAAATTGAAAAGTGTAGTTAGTGGAGAATCTTAAAACTACGTGTAAAATCAAAGTGGACATTTTAAATGGGACGGAGTAGTAATTAGTTAAAGATGAAAAAATCTTGATGAGAATATTACAAAAACCGTCCTTATGGTTTGACCTGAATTGCACATTCAGTCCTTTAATTAATTTAATTACGTAGACGGTCCTTTCTTTTGAAACTTGTTACGTAAATAGTCCTTTACACTAACGATTGTTAAATCTCCGTTAAAAAGGACCACGTGTGTAATTTTTTTTATTCTTTCAAATTTTATAATTTTTTAGTAGATATAAATTATAAAATTTAAAATATGTATGTATATATATATATATATATATATATATATATATATATATATATATATATATTATTAGGTGTACAACATCATTTTCAGCTTTCACATTTCGCTTAGCAAATTCATTGTCAAACTGTTCCTCTTCCACATTTGTCTTTCACCACTCAAGGCCCCTCCATTACCCATTCATCTTATCTCGTAATGGCTTTAGTGGCCACCATCTCTTCTCTTTTGTATCCTTTTCGATGACCCTAGCTTTAAAGTAAAATGACGTTGAAAAGTGGGAACTAATTAAGTCAAAAATGTATATTTAGGAATGAAAATATGGTGGTAGAATATAAATTTGATGTTATAGATAGGGGTGTTAACGAACCGAGCACTTAACGAGCTACTCGAGGTCGAACTCGTTTATCTCGAATTCGAGCATAATATTATTCGAGCCCGAGTCGAGTTCGAATATAAAAAGACTTCTCGATTAGTTTCACGAGCCGAGCTTCAAAACAATAAATTCGACTCAGCTCGTTAGGATGAGATGAGCACACTATAAATATTAACATCAAGAATCTAATTACATACTTATTATTAGTGTTTGATGATAACTAATTAAACTTACACATTTTAAGTTTAATTAAGTGTAAATGTCTTTTACAAACTTTATTTCAAGTTTCATAAAACAGTTACTATACTTTTTAATGAGCTTGTTTAAGCTTATTGTTGATGCAAAATCAACATGTTTTGTCAACAGCTTGTATAAAATATTTAGCTTGAAACAACAAATGAAATTGCATGTATTTGGGCCTGCGACATTGGGTCTATGTCGCATGGGTCTGGGCCTGCGACATAAGGGCTTGTGGCGCAGGGTCCAATGGTCCAACATATATAAGGTCATTTAGGGTTTCATTTGTAATGGTTCGTTCATTTTTGTGTGTGTGGAACAAAATCAGAGAGTTCAGAGAGTTTAGAGTTTGTACTGTGGTGCTTAAACAGTTTGTTTTTGTTAATCAATAACAGAAACATTATTTATATCGTTGTGTTCGTTTAGATTCACGTTCATTAGTTAATTGATTGTTGATTCCGCTATACAATCGGTTTGATTCACATCTCCAAGATCGTTACAGGGACTTTCAGTTGGTATCAGAGCGGGAGGAGTTGTTTGAATCATTATTGAACGTGTTTTCGGGTTAAACAAAGGTGCGTATTGAAGATTAATTGGTTATTCATTGTTTCGGTGGTTGGTGGATCATTCAGATCGGTTTTTGGAGTCATTTTTGGTGCATGATCGTCCTCCGTTCGTCGAAATAGATAAGGGTTTCGAAAAACTCCGATTTTAGGGTTTTCAGCGGCTGGAATCGCGACTTTGCGACACTAGCAGCGACACAAGCTGCGACATAAGCCTGGTGTCGCTATTTAGGGTTACTGCGACATTGGTTGCGACATTGTGAGCGACATAAGAATTTTGACCTTAAGTGGTTATTGCGACATAGATTGCGACGTCGCTTGCTTCTGCGACATTGAGTGCGTCATTAGCATTTATGTCTCTAATTTAATACTCTCTGATTTTAATTAATCTTGCGACATAGTGTGCGACATTACTTGCGACACTAACCTGCGACATAGTCTTGCGACACAAGCTTAGTGTCGCTAAAGATTTACAAAAAAAACAAGGACTTTTGTGACCATTTAGCGACGGATTTGGTGAAAAATTTTCGCGTTACCAAGTTTTGTTCCTAGACTTAAAATTGTTAAATTTTACCTTGGAAAAAGTTTCATTTTACTCGAGCATTTTTTTGACGTTTAGCGACGAAATTTTGACGGGAAAATCGCGAAATTTTTTGTGGTACCAAATTTTGTTTTTAAGCTTAAAAGTGTTTAATTTTAGTTTGGGAAAAGTTTCGTTTTACTCGGAAACTTGTTGATACTTTTGAACGAAATTTTTGTGTCGCTAAATTCGAATATGGACTTTTTGACCCAAACCATGAGAGATAGGTTGAAGTCGTTATACAATAAGGATTTTGATCGTTGGAAGACTATCTTTGAAGATTTGGTTATGTTGCATGATTCAAATTTATGGATATATATTACTCAGCCATACGAGAAACCTACAATAGCAGGTAGTGCATCTTTCAAAACGGTAAACCAAATGTCTACCACAGAACGTGCAAATTTTAATGTGGAAAAGAAGACATTTGAGACAATACTGGTGTCGCACCCCCAGATTATGATGCGGAAGCGATTCGGGTCGGGGCGCGACTAATCAAATATCAACAGCACATAAGATATAATGAACGACTCTATATGCGTCATTTACAATACATTGATATAATAAAAGTCTTACACTGTTATGATAGTTTACAAAAGCTCAAATTAATGTAAGAGATTCTATGTCATAACTAATTTATACAAAATATAGTAATGCATGATAATCTCCTGATGTTTGCATGAGACTCGAGCTAATGGGCGTCCTGAGTGAACAGATTTACTGCTGCTGCGAACCTGAGAATACACGCTAAATTGGTCAGCTTACGCTGGTGAGCTCACATGTTTAATGATAAAATATAATGTATGAACCGCAAGATTTGAGTGTAATAACTTGTAATTAAACAAATAAGTAAATGATGTATATAACTGTCATGAGCACATAGTCTGAGCTTAACTGAGGTGTCAGGATCACAATTAAGTGCCTGAGCGAGGGTGCCTCTATGCGTATGCCTAATCAACACACGTATGAACAAATGATAATGCGTCCGTTTTGACCAGTCAGTGCTTGCTGACCCGGACGGGGATTGTCAGTCCCATATGGTACCATACACTAACATTCACGCTACAAAGTATTACCAAACTATACTAATGAGGACTTATGATGATTAGATGATTAACTCATGCAGAATATAGCGATATTTGATACTTGCGTTCACATGTAAAACAAAACAGGCATGTATTCTCACCCCTAGAGTAAAAACAGTAAAATAGGGGCTATGAGACTCACCTGAGTCTGATGTGTTAGCAAAACAAGCAAATATGATGTTGCACCAAATGATGTGTCCGCAGACTGTAACCTGCCGGGCGTCCAAAACGCACAAGGTTTTAATGATTAGATGTCTCAACAGAACATCTATGCTAGTTGTTCCCTCAACTAGTTATGTCCAAATACATTGGTTTTGTTGAGTCACTGGTCGCTGACCATGATGAAGTCACTGGTCGCTGACCGACTCAACTATTTACTACTCGATGAAGAAATGGATTGTATCGAAGCTGCTGTTGCTGATAATGAGTTTTGCTGATCGTCATTCATTCTGTTCGATATTCTGAGGAAGATTTAAAGCTCAACAATGGTGTGTCGCTGATCAACGTCAGCGAGAGCCTTACATCTTCAAATCAATAAAGGCAAAAGTCACTGCCAGAATAACAGCTAGTCACTGAAGATCTTCTGTTCAATTCATTCTACAAGAGCATGTTAGCTCGCAGTGAGTGAGGAGGATTGCTGCATCTTCAGGGACTATTCAATAAAGTCTCTCAAATCTTCAAGTACTAAAAAGTACTGTACTTATCTATACATCAGCAAGAATGTTCCAGTTCGAAGTATGTCCGAAAGATTACGTGGCAGCAAGTGATTGGTTTTAAGGTAACGAGATATTTACGGTAACAGAATTGGGACCCGCAGAATGTCGATTCATCAGAGTTCAAACCAATCAAGCAGCGACACGTGTCCTTCCAAGATCCTATTTTGTAGGCGATATTTTAGGAACTCTTGTAGTATAAATAGTTCAGTGTTTTGTACTGTAGAGGCTAGTCGTTCAATTCGTGTTAATCACTTGTGTGTCAGTGAGTAGTTTGTCTAAGCACGATTTAGCGATTCATAGAGTGAACAGTCAGCGTGTTTGTCCACTGTTGTTCATCTCGATTGTAATAGTTTAGCTAAGTGTTTGAATTGGATTAACTTTGGTTAATCCATTCCGCATTCAACACTTGTGAATTTTATGATCAATACAATTCACAATTTCAGCTACTATTACATTGTTCTTTGATATTGTCATATATGTTATCTGATATACTCTGTTTCTGTTATAACGATTAAGAACTTTCAATTAACTTAGTTAAAATCAGAAAAAGTTTTTAATTGTATTCAACCCCCCTTCTACAATTAAACTTTACACTTTGCGATTCCAAATCACTAATCAATAGTGATGACGAGACTCTCAATTGGTATCAGAGCAGAGTTGGTTTAACTTCAATTAACCAGGTCTGCAATGGAATCTGTAAAGTACAGCTGTGTTGACTCTCACTATCAAAAGGGAAATGGTTCTACAACCAAACCTCCAGCTTTTGATCCTTCAAGGATTGAAACTTGGATGTCCCGGATGATGATGTTTTTGGATTTAGTTGATGACCGTCTTTGTAATATCATAACCAATAGTCCACATATCCCAACTACTATTGTTCCTGCTGTAATTGCAACAGCTACTACTCCAGCTATACCAGAAATGGTTTTACCTAAAAGAGAGGAACAATGGACTGATGAGGATAGTCGATTGGTTACACTTGATAAACAAGCTAAAATCTACATAGGCATGGCACTTCCTGATGAAGTGTTCGAATCAATCAGGCTTTGTAGAACTGCTAAAGATATGTGGGATACCCTTAGGAATATATATATTGGAACTCCTGATATTATTAGCTGCAGGGAAGTCAATCTCACTCGCCAGTATGAGCTGTTCGCAATGGAACCAAATGAATCTCTGTCTTCCACTTACACCAGATACCAGTCACTGATGAACAAAATGGAGAAGGCTGGTATAGGCAAGGAACAGAGATTTGTTGTTGAAAAGTTTCTTATAACACCCGCTAAATACAAGGACATTTTTTTTTTTAAACATATCGGAAGCGCATGATTAATAGAAACCAGTGGATTGCATACATACATTTCAAATAGCAATCCACTTATATACAAACCTTTAAAACTAGATTATTCTAATTATTACACACATTAAGTTTAGGTGTTATAGAAATCCCAATGTGTTGTTAAATCATTAACGTATCATCCATTTCAGAGTGAGCCTGTCAAACATTCCATTTCATATGTACTTCTTGCCCACCCACATACAGAAGTAAACCTGCAAGAAGTAATGAGGGGTTAGCACGAAGCTAAGTGAATAGATCCCAAGCTATCAATCTAACTCAGATTAACACATGCCTATAACCAAGCAATGCACAAGCAACATAGAAGGATCGGTGGTCCTTGAGGTACCCTCATGCCGCGGATGGTTCCCCAAGTAACACTTAAAACCAAATGACGGCCAAATCAGAGGTTAAACCGATAGTTTGGTACTATTACTACACACGACGCAATTTCAGTGTCCAACACATGTACAAGGCACTTGCGAAGTCCTAGTAATAATATCCAAACCCAACACATTAGTTGACCCCCACCAAATCAAATAGTCCACAACTATCATAGCACAATGGACGCCAATAATCAATCAAAGGTTTAGCCAACATGCCAATCTAATATTAATGCAATCATTGCAATAAACCAAGTTTACCCGTTGTAACCATGTTGTTACAACTAACTTAGACAGAAAGTCCAAGATCCACTCACCGACAATCATAGTCGTCCACTCAGTAGTCTAATGTCACTGAGTCTTCCGCGTATCTAAAACATTACAGAATACCACAAGTTAGTAACTTGTCACAATAGTAATCTTATTATAATAAACAATACACGTTATAATCATATAACATATCGCAATGTCTCGTCAGACACTATATCATATCAATATGATAATAATTACCAGATAATCGAATATAATTATTAAATGGTAGCTTTCACTTATGGCACCAAATCATAAGCACATACACATAGTGATATACCATTTATTTCATAATCTTCTAATTCCATATCCCTTATATCATGTTACACTTATATAACATATTTACAAGCTCATGATATCAAACCATTAAGTAACCACTGCTTAACTAATTACAAAACTTAATTAGCCTAAGTAACATGAACTAAGTCCAAAACATTACTAACACATATCATCAATCACTTAACATTAGCACAAATTAAGTTCGATGTATAAATCAATAACATAATAATCAACAGCTGAACAATAAGCCTGAAACAAAATGAATCCGCCCGGATTCAAGGGAATACGTTCGTGAATACGGTCCGGAATACGCCGGATTCTTAAATTTATAATTGAATCCGCCGGATTCCCGTGAA
This sequence comes from Helichrysum umbraculigerum, assembly GCA_949592205.1. Taxonomy (NCBI): domain Eukaryota; kingdom Viridiplantae; phylum Streptophyta; class Magnoliopsida; order Asterales; family Asteraceae; genus Helichrysum; species Helichrysum umbraculigerum. The sequence continues at coordinate 198,787,725 of CATIUR010000001.1, read as the reverse complement.
TCTGCCGGATTCCCATGACGAACAGCCCCTGTACCTGCTGTTCTAACCTTATACCCGAAATCAAAACCCCAATTCACCAAATCAACGTATCAAATCGATTACATACAACAAATAACACTTTATAATACTAACCAACAACACATATCATCATATATCATCATCAATCACATACATAATCATAAACCCTAAATTATTAATATGTACACATATATATGATGAACACTCACAATTTAAAGATGATGATGATGATCTAGTGAAGAAGATGAAGCTATAGCAAGATCACAAGCAATCTTTCTCTCTTTTCTTTCTTTTGATTTTGATATGTATGTATGTGTGTGTATGTAAAAGAGATAGAGATGAGAAAAAGATCAAGAATAGAAAATGGGGAAAAATAAGTCGGCCACCACTCTTTTAACCAACTTCCACTAGTATAAAATAATACCCGCTCTAAACCTATTGCCTGGAACCCGAAAATACCCGCGAGGAAAAGTATTTTATTTTTACCGTCAGGTTCCACCATTTAAAACAAATATTATTTTATTAGTCACAATAATTCCTGTGACTCTTTCACCTATTTATTTTTAAATAAACTAACAATAAATTTCCTATCTCATTTAAATAATTATTTAAATCCCGAAAATAGTATAAAACTTCTAGGCCCGATTTGCGGATGTTACAAATCTCTATCCCTTAAAGAGATTTCGTCCTCGAAATCTAATCATCCTTAATTAATCTAGGGAATTTAATCACACCATACCTCGTGTGAAGTTTGCTTCACACTTTATTTCCAATTCCCTAACTACATAATTATTTATTACTAAATGCACATAAGGTATATGTACAATTTAAATTACTTATGCGTATCATCTCTATGCGTATCTTAATCACTAATCACACATACACAAAATATGTATACATTTAATCCATTTTAAGATATATGTTTTCAACCTAATTACACATGCACATATCCAATGTACATGCTTCAATTTCTCATTTCAGCACATATACTGTACCTAATCTTATCTTCATATACACAATGAACATTTTGAAATAAGTTATCACTTAACATAAGTAAATCACTTAACTAAGTAAAATAATATACTCTCATAACCAGAATCTAGCGACATGCTAGATCTTAAAAATCGGTATATGAATTCTATCTTTTTCAATAACGAAAACAGTGGTTATGGAAACCACAATACACATATCATCAATGAAATTCAATTTTCAATTATAATTAGCATCCACGCTAATATCCACATATCACTGAGGTACATGAAACCCATTTTTATTAAAATATCTCGGAATCATGTAACACTAACCACATATTAATAAGCAAAGTAGAGGTCAAATCATATGGTTAATACCATTATCATATAGTTACACAATCACTTAGCACCAAATTATATTTGGATACATGCTAAATCTCGCTCAATGGGTACCTTGCTATACTAGCACACGTACCACATTATCAAAATGTGCTAATCATCAACACATTTTCAACAATATCATCTCAATAATTGTATCTAGTCGACCTCTACATTAGCTTATCTCATCATATAACTTTTTCAAATTACAATTTACCACATTATCTAGTCATTAGATATGCATAATACGAAAGATTATATGTAATTCGCACATAATTATAATAATATTATCAATCCAACAATTAAAACTCTTATTTTTTTCCTGACTATTTTACTTTTTCCCAAGGACATAGTTTCACATAATTTTCTAATACTAGGCTATCCGGCTATGTTAATCTTCACTAAGCCTCAAACATTACCAACAAATAATCACATACTCATTTTTAACAAGTAGTATAACCCATTCCAATTCTTCTTTTTCAACGTCTCCAAATTAACACTAGTTGAGCAGCTTACTACCACCTTATATTAGTCAGTCAATAACTTTTTCATAACCGCAGGTCAACATATATCATCCGTTATTTTAAAATCATTTAGCTTCATTGGGTACTTAATAACCTCAACAACTCCATGTGAAATGGCATAATACAAATACGTTGGCCAGACGTCGTCATATTATGTCATTCACACTTCATTCTCAGGTCACTTCATACCGTTAATCTTCAAAGTGATTAATCTTTAATTTCATATATATCATTAACAATGATATCACTTTAACAACAAGTACAAAATCAGATATTAACTTGTTACCTATTCCACATATTCCTTGGAATGTAAGACTAATCATATAGTCAGGTGGATATAATCAACACAGACATTTAACACCCTTTTCACAATCTCATTAACACAGGTGTAATGTCTAACACAACCACTTCCATCAATACTTTTAGTACCTAGCACAATTTCAAGCACTAGTATAGCAATTAATACTAATAGTGCATTACATAAGGTTTAATACTAAATATATTATCACTATTATGTGCAATTCTTAACATATTATCATCAATCTATACTTCTTTAGTTTAGTTACAATTGAGCATTTCCTGTTCGATTATCATATAGATACAAGCTCATGTACCTAACTCACAATTCTTAAAATGCTCACTTCAATCAATTTTTAATGTTCTACATGATTCAATTGATTCACCTATATGATCCACATAATCCCATACTCAAGATTTATTAACCCTGGTTAGTAATAATCAACAATACCAATTGCTATTCGAATTTGCAGTTAAATAAACCGTCTATGAATATCTTATACATAATAATATATGTGGACCTCTTAAAACAAGTTTTTACATTATATTTAGTCATAGGAATGATCCATGGGCTCAAAGAAACAAAAGCCCAATACAAATCATAAGCTAAAAGTCCGAAATAAGGTCCGAAAAACAATAAAACGCGATTTTCGGGCCCCAAACGACCCCGAAGTGCCGAAAACTGACAGGGCTCATGGCAACGCGATGAGCTTTGACCGTTGGCCCATTTTTGAGTGGATATGTAAATTTCATCTTAATCGGACACCGAAATTTCTTAACGGAATTTCTACGTCCAACGTTACGTCGAACGTCGAAATTTTACGAACTTTCATATTAAACTCACTTAATATAACACATAACACAAGAAATGTCTCAATAAGAGGGGAATCCGCCGGATTATGGGAATCCGCCCGGATTGAAGGGAATACGCCTGGATTTCGGGGAATCCGCCGTATTCAAGGCCAAGTTTTGGGACAGAACCATTTTTAAGGAATCCGGTCAAGGAATCCGTCCGGATTCATGGGAATCCGTCCGGATTCAACCTGCTGTAACAAGTCTGCAATTTTAGTGCAAAAATACGAAACTCAAACGCGCATATCTCCTAAACCATAAAGAGTTAGGGTCTGAAATTTCGCAGGCACCTTCATATAATCAAAATGCAACTTTCCATTTTTCCACTTTTTCAATTTACACGTTTTACGAGAAAACGGACGTATAACCAATTTTAGGTCATTTTGAGCCATTTTCGTTGACACTCTATATTCCAAACGGCATACATTCAGGGTTCCACCCTTTGCTGTCGCACCCCCAAATTATGATGCGGAAGCGGGTCGGTTCGGGGCGCGACTAATCAATATACAAAGCACACAAGATTACATAATGAACGACCACTACATGCGTCGTTTACAAAATACATTGATATTATAAAAGTTTTACACTGTTATAACATAGTTTACAAAAGCTCCTGAGTTCGATTGATAGAGATTCTATGGCATAACTAAATTATACAAAATATAGTAATGCATGACAATCTCTTGATGTCTGAATGTGACTCGAGCTAATGGGCATCTTGAGTGGCAGACCTACTTCTGCTGATCACCTGTGATACATGCTAAAATGGGTCAGCGAAAACGCTGGTGAGCTCACAGGTTTGTATGTCAACACATATTTGTATGAACCGCAAGATTTAATGATAATTTAATTTAAAATGCAATTAAGCAAAATAAAAGTTATACAGCCATGAGCACATAGTTTGAGCTTAACTCGAGATGTCAGGTCCACATTTAATGTAACACCTGCTAAATTAGGATAATTAATTATGCCTAATTACTTGTAACTAGTTGTAATTAGTATGTAATAGGACTAATTGCAGACTCTATTTGTATATATATATATAAGGTGAATTATATATATATGTGTGTACTTACGCGATTTGGATTAATCGTACGAATTAACCGGACGGAGTCCGACACAGTTACTTGGTCGTTGGTGACAGAAACTTACCGAAATAATGAGAACATATTTTATTATATAAAATACACAGCGAACAAACATTATTTATAATATCGCGACGACATTTTAAATAATTTAACGAATACGTATTAAACGCGAGTTAAGAATTTTAATACTTCGACAAATGTTTTTATAATTAATTTCAAGGTATTTCATTAAAATATTCCCGTCACCTTTTAAAAATATAACTGCTTGATATAGCGTTTAAACGACGGAGGAAACGAACACCGCGCAGAACTCGAAACGCAGGGAACAAAATTTGGTGAAGTCCACTCGGTGGACCCCACCGATTTTCAGCCAAAAAAGGGGGGAAACCCCCCTCCCCACTTTCATTTCATCATCATCATCTTATCTCTCATCTCTCTTTCTCTCCATTTTCTTTCAAAATAAACAAAACCCACCACCTCACTAAATCGCAAAATAACACCACGAAACCTCGCCGAATCATACCACTCTTTTGGAGAAAAGTGACCACGACAACACGATCTACATTCCTATCTTTTCGGATTTTCTATCCGACATTTTGTAAGTTTCCGATAAAACCCGAAACTCTCCGTTTTTGCTCATTTTTACGTTTTTATGGTTTATATATGCTTAAAATGTCCAAAAATGGGTTGGGTAAAAGATTTGGACCGAACGGAAGCTTTCCGACCGATTTTCCGGCCACCAAATTCCGATCAGACCGCTACGTCGCAGAGACGCTGGACTATCTGCGACGTAGCTCAAAACGTCGCATTTTGTGGCCAACGTCGCATTTAGCGACGTCACGGCCTACGTCGCACAGATATCCCAACGTCGCACTAGCGACGCAGCCTATTACGTCGCATTAACTTGCGGACGTCGCACATAGCGACGTAGACTTTTACGTCGCAAACCGAACCAACGTCGCATTAGCGACGTCGCCTCCTACGTCGCATTGATTTGCGAAGGTCGCATCATGCGACGTACCTCCCTACGTCGCACCCTACGTCGCATGCTACGTCGCATGCTACGTCGCACAAACCAGAACCTTGAAAAGTCAGATTTTACTAAGTGTCGAACTTACACAACTTCAAATACTTATGTCATACGACTTAACAAACGTCATAGAACATACTTTCTATTACAATTACACTAAATTGCGTTATAAATGATAACACTTTGAATCATTATTACAAACCGTCACCAACGGGCCATATTTGTTTTCAAACTACAAACGGATTACTAAACAAACACTTGGATATAATGAGTTGTGTAAACAACTAGCCTAGAAGGTCTTGCGAGACATCTACTTACTTAACTTTATATGTTTAGGCATTTGAAGGTTACGGGTTCGGAGAACCTACGGTTGATATTACTTACTCGTTTATTGATATAAACGTACTTGCAAAGACTCAGGTGAGTCTTACGGCCCCACTTTTACTGCTTTATCTTATTGGGGGAGATACATGCTACTGATTTTTCCTGAACACAAGTACTAAACTGATTTCTATACCAAACGGAATTGCATGAGTTAATTACTATTTACAGAAGTCTCTCCATCATATATCGTTAGTTATGGACTTAAGCGCGAACAGTAGTTAATGGATCCATTAGGGAAATGACCCTCCCCACCCGGGGCAGTAGCGCTGCCACGTACCGATTTACACGTATAAACGGGTGACAACTTATTCGTTACTGATGCTTGCTCACTTACGAGCATGTCACGGGAGCAAACATATTATTACGGGTTAAGCTTCGATTATGAGCCTCATGGCAACGGTATAAACTTATTTATTTACATTTGCTGGATTGCAAATACTGATTTTACGATTGCTGGATTGCAATGGCTGATTTTACGCCTACGGGCACTACTAATGAAATCTCGTGTTCAAAGCCGATATCATTTACAAACCTGTGAGATTCACCAACCTTTTTGGTTGACACTTTTTAGCATGTTTTCTCAGGTACCCGGATGGAGTAGGATTACTCCAGGATTTTAGCTAGAGTCGCATGATTTCAACACAACTGCATTAACGGAGATTCTTAGCATTATCTATTGTATATTTTGATTATGTAATAGAATCTCCCGCTATACGCGTGGACTCTAGGGGAAACTACATTTTGTATACGAAAACACTAAGTTTTCAAACATTATATCTGTGGAATGTAACTAATTCACAAAACGTCTCATTTAGAGGTCGTTTGCTTTATCTTTGTGCTGTGATATTTAATTAGTAACACCCCAAACTATGCTTCCGCAAAACAGTGAATTTCGGGGGTGTTACAGATTGGTATCAGAGCCTAAGGTTATAGTGAACTAGGTTGCATTTAGTGGGCCTAGACTATGACCATTAGGCAGTATTTCCTTATTAGGCATAATTGGTTCAGGAATCACATCATACGACTTTAATTTAACATAGCCTGATCAACTATGTACAATTAAGGAAAGATGATGTGAGGTCTGAAATGGTTATGTTAAACGGGGATGCGTTAGTTGACTCTGACCACGAGAGAACCGGACCATTACTTGATGCGTGTTAGACACTAGGCTGGATATTATATACTTATATATATTAGCCTCGTCTTACTTACACTCTGCCACAGGAATGGCAAACACACCAACTAATCCGTCACACTCTCACTCACACGGGTCACGGAACCCACGAGTAGCCAGGAGGAACACAAGGTCGCCTCGAAACAGCCCCTATCATGTTCATAACTTTCATGAATCGGCACATCTCACGTTGCCAGTGTTGGCTACCCAATTCCGCCGTCAAGAGCAAAGGCTCGAAAGTCTCGAACGGGAACAACACCGAATGACCTACCTGCTTCGCCAAGCACTTGATCACATATCCCAACTCCAGCGAGAACAAGAGGATACCAACCTCTCTGTAAGCATAATTCAGGATTCAATGACCGCCGAATTAGGTGCGGATGAACTTGTAAGAAACCGACTAGAGGAATGTGAACAGCGTTCACAGGAGACCGAGGATCACTCTCGAACACTAGCACAACGACTGGCCTTGGTGGAAGACAACGCCAGGCAAACCAACAGACTAGCAGAAACCGTGGACCGCCTTGTCACGCTGATGGAGCAAATTAATCTACAGGAAGACTAGTGTAGTCTTTGTCTTGTAATCTATCTCGTAATCTTTTGACTATCTAGCACTACTCTATAAACTAGTCGGATGTAACAATTCCCGACACCTTTTGTAATATCTCTGTAGGATGTAACCTTTGAACTCGCATTATCCATCAAATATTCCTTGTTATTTCAACTCATATAAATTGTCATTTTCCATATGATGTTATGTATTACTGCTTTTATACATGTACATCTGTGACAATTACAAGTTCCTACAAAATCTCATGTATTTTCATTTCTTTTATTGAAGAATCATGCCGCCAAAGACAAGACCATACACAGATGCCCAGATTACCTCCCTTATAACCCAGGCTGTTACTGAAGCCTTGGCTCGGAATACTCCACCAAATTCCACGAGGAACAGCGATGCCGCTGAAACCTCTGCTGCTAAACCTTGTTCTTACAAGGACTTCCAGAACTGCAAACCCCTAAACTTTGCAGGTACTGAGGGAGCTATCGGTCTAGTACGCTGGATCGAGAAAGTTGAGTCTGTATTTCTGATCTGCAACTGTGCGGAGGGAGACAAGGTTAAGTTCTCCGTTAGTACTTTTACTGACACCGCACTCACCTGGTGGAATACTTATGCCCAGACTGTGAGTGTTGCTACTGCTTACCAACTCCCGTGGGAGGAGTTGAAGGAGATGTTGAGGGGCGAGTACTGCCCCAGGGATGAATTGAAACAGCTGGAAATAGAATTCTGGAACCACAAGATGCAGGGTGATGACATCACCGGATACACAAACCGTTTCCACCAACTGGCACTTCTGTGCCCAACCATGGTCGATCCTGAGTACAAGAGGATCGAGAAATTTGTTGATGGTCTTCCTGAAAGACTCCAAGACCTGGTAACTTCTTCCAAACCGGGTACTATTCAAAGCGCCATCCGTATGGCCCATGAACTAACGGCAAATTCTGTCCGCCGTGGCACAACTTCAACCCCATCTTCAAACAACAAACGCAAGTGGGAAGGAAACCCCAACTCATCCAACCAAACCTCCAACAAAAAGCCTGAGTACATTAAGGCTTATTCATCTGGAACTTCGGAGAAGAAAGGGTACAGCGGGAGCAGACCCTACTGTCCCAAATGCAACCGCCACCATGACGGTTCTTGCCCTTGCTCCAACTGCAAGCGGTTCGGGCATCTAGCCAAGGATTGCCGAACGAACAGTCCTACCCCCAACACCAATGCACCAAAGGCCTGCTTTGGGTGCGGAAATACAGGGCATTTCAAGAAAGATTGCCCAAAGCTGAAAAACAACAACAACAACCCTGCTCGCGGCAGATCATTCGTTATCAAGGCTGGGGAAGCCAGACAAGACCCGAACGTCGTGACGGGTACGTTCCTTCTCAACGACCTTACTGCTTCTGTGTTATTTGATACCGGTGCCGATAGAAGCTTCATTTCTGAGAAATTTAGCCCTTTACTTGATATAACTCCCACTGCCTTAGATACTAAATACATTGTTGAATTAGCTAATGGCAAACTGATTGAGACTGATAGTATCATACACAACTGTACACTTAACCTCACGAACGAAACGTTTCCCATTGATTTAATCCCTGTCGAGATCGGCAGCTTCGATATTATTGTCGGTATGGATTGGTTATCCAAGCACCGAGCTGAAATCATCTGTCATGACAAACTCGTTCGCATACCTCTTGTCTCCGGTGGAACCTTAGTTCTACAAGGGGAGACCGGCAGACGGAATCTAAATATTGTCTCCTGTCTAAAAACGAGAAAATATCTACGAAAAGGGTATCAAGCCATCCTCGCACATGTAACGGAGAAGAAGTCGGAGGAGAAGCGACTTGAGGATGTTCCGATCGTGCGGGATTTCCCGGAAGTTTTTCCTGAAGACTTGCCCGGACTTCCGCCACCTAGACAAGTTGAATTCCAAATCGAACTTGTGCCCGGAGCTGCACCCGTGGCACGAGCCCCTTACCGTTTAGCACCATCCGAAATGCAGGAGTTGTCTAACCAACTACAGGAACTCCTGGACAGAGGATTCATTCGACCAAGTTCCTCACCTTGGGGAGCTCCGGTCTTATTCGTGAAAAAGAAAGATGGGTCTTTCCGCATGTGTATCGACTACCGAGAGCTGAATAAGCTAACCATAAAGAATCGGTACCCACTTCCTAGAATCGATGACCTGTTTGACCAACTCCAGGGATCGAGTGTTTACTCGAAGATTGATCTACGGTCGGGTTATCATCAACTCCGAGTCCGTGACAATGATGTCCCAAAGACAGCTTTCCGAACTCGTTATGGGCATTACGAATTCCAAGTGATGCCATTCGGGTTGACCAACGCACCGGCCGTATTCATGGACCTTATGAATCGGGTGTGCAAACCATATCTTGACAAATTCGTCATTGTGTTCATCGATGATATCCTGATTTACTCTCGCAACGAACAGGAACATGCTCAACATCTGAAAACCATTCTAGGACTTCTGAAACACGAAGAGTTATATGCCAAATTCTCTAAGTGTGAGTTTTGGATTCGAACCGTTCAATTCCTCGGACACGTGATTGACAGCCAAGGAATTCATGTTGATCCCGCCAAGATTGAAGCAATCAAGGACTGGGAGTCACCGACCACTCCAACCGAAGTGAGACAATTCTTAGGTCTTGCTGGTTATTATCGCCGATTCATCGAAAACTTTTCAAGAATAGCTGTCCCACTAACCACACTGACTCAGAAGGATAAGAAGTTCGATTGGACTGATAAACAAGAGTCAGCCTTCCAGCTATTGAAAAACAAACTTTGCAGTGCACCAATCTTGTCCTTACCCGAGAGCACCGACGATTTCGTAGTTTACTGCGACGCCTCACACCAGGGACTTGGTTGTGTGTTGATGCAACGGGAAAAAGTCATTGCCTATGCCTCACGACAACTAAAAATTCACGAGAAAAACTATACGACCCACGACCTCGAGTTAGGTGCTGTGGTCTTCGCATTGAAAATCTGGAGACATTATCTCTACGGTACGAAAAGCACTATCTTTACCGATCACAAAAGTCTCCAACACATATTCGATCAGAAAGATCTAAACATGAGACAACGTCGCTGGGTTGAGTTACTTAGTGACTACGACTGCGAGATCAAATATCATCCGGGCAAGGCTAACGTAGTTGCTGACGCCTTAAGCCGAAAAGAACGAGTGAAACCCCTTCGAGTCCGAGCACTTTCTATGACAATTCGTAACGAGCTTCCTGCTCAAATCCTTACCGCTCAACTTGAAGCACTCAACGATGAAAACTTGAAAAATGAAGCCTTGCGAGGCTTGGATAAACAATTCGAAATCAAACCCGATGGAACTCGATATTTCTCTAACCGGGTGTGGTTACCCAAATTCGGAAACTTGCGAGCTTTGGTGATGGCTGAAGCTCACAAATCTCGATACTCTATACATCCTGGATCTGACAAGATGTATCATGACGTCAAAGGGTTGTATTGGTGGCCTAACATGAAAGCTGACATCGCCTTGTACGTCAGTAAATGCCTAACCTGTTCCAAAGTAAAGACCGAACACCAAAGACCCTCTGGGTTGCTTCAACAACCTGAAATTCCTCAATGGAAATGGGAACAGATTTCCATGGACTTCATTACCAAACTACCGAAAACTTCGAGTGGTTGCGATACCATTTGGGTGATCGTGGACCGTCTCACGAAATCTGCTCATTTTCTGGCCATCAAGGAAACCGACAAGATGGAGCGTCTGACTCGCATCTATGTCAAAGAAATCATCTCGCGACACGGTGTACCTATCTCGATCATCTCGGATAGGGACAGCCGTTTTACTTCTAACTTTTGGCAATCATTACAGAAATCTCTTGGTACTCGTCTGGATATGAGTACTGCTTATCACCCGCAAACCGATGGCCAAAGCGAGCGAACTATTCAAACAATGGAGGATATGCTACGAGCCTGCGTAGTCGACTTCGGTACTTCTTGGGAAAATCACTTACCGTTGTGTGAGTTTTCCTACAACAACAGTTACCATACCAGCATAAAGGCTGCACCCTTCGAGGCACTTTACGGACGTAAGTGCCGATCACCTGTCTGTTGGACTGAGTTAGGAGAATCCCAACTCACGGGTCCAGAAATCATTCAAGAAACTACTGAGAAAATCGTTAGTATTCAAAACCGGCTGAAAGCCGCACGTGATCGTCAGAAAAGCTATGCTGACGTGAGACGCAAACACCTTGAGTTCCAGGTAGGAGACAAGGTACTTCTCAAAGTGGCACCGTGGAAAGGTGTTATTCGATTCGGGAAACGAGGCAAACTAAATCCCAGATATATCGGACCATTTGAAATCCTTGAAAGGATTGGTCCAGTGGCATATCGCCTGCAACTTCCTGCTGAACTTAACAGCGTACACAACACATTCCACATTTCTAACTTGAAGAAATGTCTGTCTGACGAGACGCTGATTATACCGCTCGACGAGATTCAAATCGATGATAAACTTCATTTTGTCGAGAAACCTTTGGAAATCATGGACCGAGAGGTCAAGCAATTGAAACAGAGTCGTATTCCCATAGTAAAAGTCAGGTGGAATTCTAGGCGCGGCCCTGAGTTCACCTGGGAACGGGAAGACCAAATGCGACAGAAATACCCACATCTCTTCCCAGACAACGCACCGTCCGTGCACTCAAGCTAATTTCGGGACGAAATTTCTTTAACAAGGGGAGAATGTAACACCTGCTAAATTAGGATAATTAATTATGCCTAATTACTTGTAACTAGTTGTAATTAGTATGTAATAGGACTAATTGCAGACTCTATTTGTATATATATATATAAGGTGAATTATATATATATGTGTGTACTTACGCGATTTGGATTAATCGTACGAATTAACCGGACGGAGTCCGACACAGTTACTTGGTCGTTGGTGACAGAAACTTACCGAAATAATGAGAACATATTTTATTATATAAAATACACAGCGAACAAACATTATTTATAATATCGCGACGACATTTTAAATAATTTAACGAATACGTATTAAACGCGAGTTAAGAATTTTAATACTTCGACAAATGTTTTTATAATTAATTTCAAGGTATTTCATTAAAATATTCCCGTCACCTTTTAAAAATATAACTGCTTGATATAGCGTTTAAACGACGGAGGAAACGAACACCGCGCAGAACTCGAAACGCAGGGAACAAAATTTGGTGAAGTCCACTCGGTGGACCCCACCGATTTTCAGCCAAAAAAGGGGGGAAACCCCCCTCCCCACTTTCATTTCATCATCATCATCTTATCTCTCATCTCTCTTTCTCTCCATTTTCTTTCAAAATAAACAAAACCCACCACCTCACTAAATCGCAAAATAACACCACGAAACCTCGCCGAATCATACCACTCTTTTGGAGAAAAGTGACCACGACAACACGATCTACATTCCTATCTTTTCGGATTTTCTATCCGACATTTTGTAAGTTTCCGATAAAACCCGAAACTCTCCGTTTTTGCTCATTTTTACGTTTTTATGGTTTATATATGCTTAAAATGTCCAAAAATGGGTTGGGTAAAAGATTTAGACCGAACGGAAGCTTTCCGACCGATTTTCCGGCCACCAAATTCCGATCAGACCGCTACGTCGCAGAGACGCTGGACTATCTGCGACGTAGCTCAAAACGTCGCATTTTGTGGCCAACGTCGCATTTAGCGACGTCACGGCCTACGTCGCACAGATATCCCAACGTCGCACTAGCGACGCAGCCTATTACGTCGCATTAACTTGCGGACGTCGCACATAGCGACGTAGACTTTTACGTCGCAAACCGAACCAACGTCGCATTAGCGACGTCGCCTCCTACGTCGCATTGATTTGCGAAGGTCGCATCATGCGACGTACCTCCCTACGTCGCACCCTACGTCGCATGCTACGTCGCACAAACCAGAACCTTGAAAAGTCAGATTTTACTAAGTGTCGAACTTACACAACTTCAAATACTTATGTCATACGACTTAACAAACGTCATAGAACATACTTTCTATTACAATTACACTAAATTGCGTTATAAATGATAACACTTTGAATCATTATTACAAACCGTCACCAACGGGCCATATTTGTTTTCAAACTACAAACGGATTACTAAACAAACACTTGGATATAATGAGTTGTGTAAACAACTAGCCTAGAAGGTCTTGCGAGACATCTACTTACTTAACTTTATATGTTTAGGCATTTGAAGGTTACGGGTTCGGAGAACCTACGGTTGATATTACTTACTCGTTTATTGATATAAACGTACTTGCAAAGACTCAGGTGAGTCTTACGGCCCCACTTTTACTGCTTTATCTTATTGGGGGAGATACATGCTACTGATTTTTCCTGAACACAAGTACTAAACTGATTTCTATACCAAACGGAATTGCATGAGTTAATTACTATTTACAGAAGTCTCTCCATCATATATCGTTAGTTATGGACTTAAGCGCGAACAGTAGTTAATGGATCCATTAGGGAAATGACCCTCCCCACCCGGGGCAGTAGCGCTGCCACGTACCGATTTACACGTATAAACGGGTGACAACTTATTCGTTACTGATGCTTGCTCACTTACGAGCATGTCACGGGAGCAAACATATTATTACGGGTTAAGCTTCGATTATGAGCCTCATGGCAACGGTATAAACTTATTTATTTACATTTGCTGGATTGCAAATACTGATTTTACGATTGCTGGATTGCAATGGCTGATTTTACGCCTACGGGCACTACTAATGAAATCTCGTGTTCAAAGCCGATATCATTTACAAACCTGTGAGATTCACCAACCTTTTTGGTTGACACTTTTTAGCATGTTTTCTCAGGTACCCGGATGGAGTAGGATTACTCCAGGATTTTAGCTAGAGTCGCATGATTTCAACACAACTGCATTAACGGAGATTCTTAGCATTATCTTTTGTATATTTTGATTATGTAATAGAATCTCCCGCTATACGCGTGGACTCTAGGGGAAACTACATTTTGTATACGAAAACACTAAGTTTTCAAACATTATATCTGTGGAATGTAACTAATTCACAAAACGTCTCATTTAGAGGTCGTTTGCTTTATCTTTGTGCTGTGATATTTAATTAGTAACACCCCAAACTATGCTTCCGCAAAACAGTGAATTTCGGGGGTGTTACAGATTGGTATCAGAGCCTAAGGTTATAGTGAACTAGGTTGCATTTAGTGGGCCTAGACTATGACCATTAGGCAGTATTTCCTTATTAGGCATAATTGGTTCAGGAATCACATCATACGACTTTAATTTAACATAGCCTGATCAACTATGTACAATTAAGGAAAGATGATGTGAGGTCTGAAATGGTTATGTTAAACGGGGATGCGTTAGTTGACTCTGACCACGAGAGAACCGGACCATTACTTGATGCGTGTTAGACACTAGGCTGGATATTATATACTTATATATATTAGCCTCGTCTTACTTACACTCTGCCACAGGAATGGCAAACACACCAACTAATCCGTCACACTCTCACTCACACGGGTCACGGAACCCACGAGTAGCCAGGAGGAACACAAGGTCGCCTCGAAACAGCCCCTATCATGTTCATAACTTTCATGAATCGGCACATCTCACGTTGCCAGTGTTGGCTACCCAATTCCGCCGTCAAGAGCAAAGGCTCGAAAGTCTCGAACGGGAACAACACCGAATGACCTACCTGCTTCGCCAAGCACTTGATCACATATCCCAACTCCAGCGAGAACAAGAGGATACCAACCTCTCTGTAAGCATAATTCAGGATTCAATGACCGCCGAATTAGGTGCGGATGAACTTGTAAGAAACCGACTAGAGGAATGTGAACAGCGTTCACAGGAGACCGAGGATCACTCTCGAACACTAGCACAACGACTGGCCTTGGTGGAAGACAACGCCAGGCAAACCAACAGACTAGCAGAAACCGTGGACCGCCTTGTCACGCTGATGGAGCAAATTAATCTACAGGAAGACTAGTGTAGTCTTTGTCTTGTAATCTATCTCGTAATCTTTTGACTATCTAGCACTACTCTATAAACTAGTCGGATGTAACAATTCCCGACACCTTTTGTAATATCTCTGTAGGATGTAACCTTTGAACTCGCATTATCCATCAAATATTCCTTGTTATTTCAACTCATATAAATTGTCATTTTCCATATGATGTTATGTATTACTGCTTTTATACATGTACATCTGTGACAATTACAAGTTCCTACAAAATCTCATGTATTTTCATTTCTTTTATTGAAGAATCATGCCGCCAAAGACAAGACCATACACAGATGCCCAGATTACCTCCCTTATAACCCAGGCTGTTACTGAAGCCTTGGCTCGGAATACTCCACCAAATTCCACGAGGAACAGCGATGCCGCTGAAACCTCTGCTGCTAAACCTTGTTCTTACAAGGACTTCCAGAACTGCAAACCCCTAAACTTTGCAGGTACTGAGGGAGCTATCGGTCTAGTACGCTGGATCGAGAAAGTTGAGTCTGTATTTCTGATCTGCAACTGTGCGGAGGGAGACAAGGTTAAGTTCTCCGTTAGTACTTTTACTGACACCGCACTCACCTGGTGGAATACTTATGCCCAGACTGTGAGTGTTGCTACTGCTTACCAACTCCCGTGGGAGGAGTTGAAGGAGATGTTGAGGGGCGAGTACTGCCCCAGGGATGAATTGAAACAGCTGGAAATAGAATTCTGGAACCACAAGATGCAGGGTGATGACATCACCGGATACACAAACCGTTTCCACCAACTGGCACTTCTGTGCCCAACCATGGTCGATCCTGAGTACAAGAGGATCGAGAAATTTGTTGATGGTCTTCCTGAAAGACTCCAAGACCTGGTAACTTCTTCCAAACCGGGTACTATGATGATCCCAGCTAGAGATCTTAGTATGTATTACTTTGATTGATTATTAATAAGCTTGCGGAATAGTTTATTAATAACTTGAAGAACAAACTTGTATATAACAGAATATTTAACCAAAAGCTTCAATATTATTAATAATACGAACACACAATTTGTGTTAGGGTTTACAACCTTGAAGCTAATAACTAGAATGGTTTCGTCTATCTACCCTCTAGGGTTTTACAGAATCTCTATTTATAACACATAGAGTCCTTTACAAAATCAAACTATTATGGAAATCCTATCTATTCCATAATTATCTCTAACCGACTAACCAACAGTGGTTGAGTATATAACTAACAGAGGTAGTACTCGTATATTATCAACAGTGGTTGAGTACTTACAAAATACAAACTATATACTAACAGTGGCCCTGTTAGACAAATGTACTAACAGCGGTTGTCTTCTTCTAACAGTGGTTGACTTCTAACAGTGGTTGAAGTCTTATACCAACAGCGGCATGATACTTGTATTCTGAGCAAATCTAACAGTGTCTCAGGTCTCAACAATCTCCCCCTAAACTTGATCATTCAGAGTAATGATTCAAGTTTCAATTCTTCTTTTCTTCTTCTTTCTCCTTCATTGTTTGCCGCTTATGCAGTTGATTAAACACCATGTATAAAGCTCTGTAAACTCCTTCAGTAATAATGGTTGTAGATAACTTCAAATCAATCAATCTATTCAGCAACCCTGTTCCCAGCACATAATGTCGATCATCAAACATGTAGATCACCTGCCCATTGTTGAATACTATCATGTGTACTCCAGCTCTGGCAAAATATCTCCAGGTTATAACCCTTTGATAACAATGAAAGAATAAGTGATACAAGCTGGCTGGTTCAAACAGGCTCTGCAATAACTCCATCATTTGTCTTTCAATCACTGCTTCAGAGTTCTTTCTATTCCTGATTCTGCTCACTTGATACAATTCCAAAAGATCATCTCTTGTACAAATTCTGAGCAAATCAACCATACTTCCAACATGATCATCAAATCCTCTTTCCCTTTCAATCTTGATCTCAAGGATCATTTTTCTGAAACCATAATCAATTGCTACTCCTTCCCAATTTATAATTCTAGCCTTTCTTGGTCCTTCAGAAATCTCCTTGCTATCAGTCAGAATCTTGATTCTCTTTTTCAGCTCTGGATCAAATCTTGGAATATCAGGAATAACATTATCTTTAGAAATCTGATTTTTCCATGAATTTCTTCTAACTTCATTCTGCTTATCCTCTAAGGCTTTCTCTGCTGCCTCAGCAGCTGCCTTTTCTTTTCTTTCTTCTTCTTCTTTTAAAAACTTTGCCATTTCCTTATCTGCCTTTTCTTTCTTCTCCTTCATCAACGCATTCAAATGCCTATTCTCTTCCATTTTCTTTGTCCACTCCTCATCTCGTCCCATATATCTATCATATGCCTGTTGCAGCTTCTGCATATTCCATCCTCTAACAATTTTAGCTGGAGCATAATTTTCAGACAAAGCATTAATCATTTGTCTTCTCCTTTCAGCATATGGTAAAGGTTTACTCCTTTTCTTGGCTAACTCATCTTGCTTTTTCTTCCTAGCTCTTTCCTCATTCGACTTTTTCATCAACAAAAATCCAGAAGATAACTCTTCCTCTTCATTATCTTTCTTTTTCTTTAAATAATCATGAACTCTCTGAGCAGGAAGCTTTAATCCTTGTGCAGTCTTTTCTCTAACAACCTCTGCAGCCTTCTGTGTAATAGTCACTACACTCAGATCATCCAAAATCATTCTCATATCATCTCCTTCTTCTTCAGCTTTAGCTTCTGCAGCTCTCCTTATCAACCTCTCTCTTTCTTCTACTTGCATCCTCATCATATCATGAGACTCAATATGAGGTTCTTTAACTTCTTTCACTTTTGATTTTTCTTTTAACTTTCCTTTACCTTTGTCTTTTGCATCAATCACAGGCAATTTAGACTTAGGTTTGAGTGGTGAAGTTGGTTCTCTGATTGTAACAGGTACCTCTCTTGGTCTTGTTGTTGTTGTAGTTGTAGCAGGGGTTGACATGACAGCAGTGGTGATTGGTGTATTAACAGTGGTAGGAGTTGGTGTACTAACAGGGGTAGATGTAACAGTGGTTGGGTTAGTGTTGACAGAGGTTGAAATTGTGACAACAGTGGTAGAAGTCTTAACAGGGGATAAAGTTTTAGTTGGCTTTCTTCTGGGAATAGATTTCTTTCTTGTAAAGGTCTGCAACTTCTTCTCTTCAGCAATTGATTGCTCCCCCTTAACCTCAACTTCTCCTTTTTCAACATCATCAACTACCTCATACACTGGCCTATCACTGAAACTGACTCTTTTCTTATCATCCAAGTTAGCACCCATCACATCCCAAACATATAATCTAAGTGCAGCTTTCTCAGGCAATCCTTTATTCAATGGAAATACCTGATAAACTGTTTCATCAGTCTGCTCTGCTCCTACACCATCAACCACCTCATCATCTATACTTTCATGTATCATATAATCAGATACATTTAGCTCCTCCTCAGCCTTATCCCTGCTCTGCACATAATCATCATCTTTATCATCAAACACTAACTCCACAGTTTCTTCTGATTGTGCCTTATTACTACCACATATATTCATCTCAACTGTATTGTCATCAAACTCAAGCACCTCTGTAGCTGTTTCATTATCAAGCTCAAGCACCTCTGTAGCTGCAGAATCATCATTCATCTCATCATCATTTATCATTGCTCCACCCATATCATCATGAGGTCCATATGAATCATCATCATCATCATCACCTGCTTTTGTTGAACCATCATCTTCAGGCATAATATCATCATCTGCTTTCTTCTCCCCCTTGCCTGAAGATTCCTTTAACCTATTTGCAGGTAGAAGGATATTGTTGACAGCCCCCTCAAGCACTAACAACCTATTCTGCATATCAAGCAATTCTTCCTTCTGATGATCAATGAGCTCCTGCTGTTTAGCAATGAACTCATCCTGAGCTTGAATTTTCTGTTGAGCCTCTTTTCTGTAAGCCCTTTCCCTCTCATATTTACTCCACAATTTATTGACATCATGTACAAGATAGGAAATCGTCAATTCATCAGTATCACTAGGCTCATCAACATTAGAGTGTGACCTCTTAGTTGAATCCTTGCCCACATCTGCCACTGCAGATGTCCCTTGGTTATTGGTACTGGGACCTACATTTGAATCATCACCCATAGGCTCATCAAACATAGTTGCCTCTGGTTGGGTCTGATTAATGTTACCACTATCCTGCCCTGCCAGTGGGCTAGAAACAGTAGTGGCAGCCCTTCCAGAATGAACATTTTCATCAAGTATGTTCACCTGTTGTGTTGGAACAGTTGACTGAGACTGTGGAGAAACAGGAATCTCCATAGCCTGTGAAGCCTTCTTGGATTTCTTGGCTTTAGATTGGGTAGGCTGTTTGTTCCCTTGTTTTCTTTTGATGCCACCTCTTGATGTGTGTTCAGAACCAACTTGTGTTGTTGGTCTGTCATCATTTGGTCCAGATGGTGTTGGTAATACACCACCAGTAGCAGAAGGAGTAACTAGCATTGTAGAAAACAATGCAGTTTCCTTCTTAGAAAAAGCATTCTGATATTTATTCATAGCCTGAATAGTCCTCAAAGATAGAGTAGAACTAACAATGACACTATCCTCTGCTGGCAGATTTGACAATTGATTATTTAACAAAAGCTGAACAAATCTAGGGTACATAACGAATGTATCACCCTTTACATTCCTAATCATATTATCTAAGATAAATCTAGACATATTAAATTTAATACCCTGTGCCAAGCAGATAATAGGATATGCAATCGTAGAACTAAATTCATTAAAACTAGTTCTCTTTTGAGACAAACATACCAGAAAAGTATGAATGTAGAACTTCCATTGAGGACAAAACCAAGACTTCAAGAAAGTATATTCGGATCTTGTCTTTCCTGAACCTTCATACCCCATATCCATAATGCCTTTAAACAAATCTTCCCTCGATAATTCCAGAATTCCTCCTTCATCATCAAACTGTAATAGTTCTCTTAGAACAATCTCAGTAACCATTACCTTCTGACCCTTGACAGTGGAATGAATGTGAGTAATGCCATTAACATTCCCCTCCTTTGCATTCTGCCAGAACTCCTGAATATGTGATCGAATCAAGCGTGGAGCGACAGTAAGGGCATAAGTAACTGGACAATTACTTAAGAAATCGATGATAGGATGAAAATACTCATCGGCAAGTTCTTTATTCAAGAAAGCCCTCATGTTGTGTTCAGAATGAACACTGAGCGTAGAAGTACCAGAATCAGATGAAGATGACGATGCCATTGAAGAAATTGATGAACGAATGAAGTGTGAATTACAATAAACAACTCAAATCGAGAGCGAATATTGAAGGGTTTTGAAAAGTTTGAAAGCGTAATTGAAAAAGTGAAGTATTTGAGTATTTATTTGATGACAGTGCCAAGCCCTAAAAATAGAACTAGCAGTGGCAATGCTGGTTATACCCAACAGGGGCACAATTTACAAATAAACCCAACAGGGGTACTTCACTTGACCAATTTATAGTCAACCCTTTCTAACCATCTAACAAAACTAGCAGCGGCTGATAGTCTAGCAGGGGCATCCGACCAAGGAAACACCAACTTAGAACTAACAGGGGCATAAGCTTAGCTTAATTAGACAACAAAAAATTTTTTTTATTTTTTTTTTTTTTTATTTTTTTTTTTATTTTTTTTTTTTTTTTTTTTTTATTTTTTTTTTTATTTTTAACCAAAATAAAATAAGAAGAAACAAATAAAACATTAAATTCCAGCTCAAGTGATGTCTCTTGACAGTGGCTGAAACCTGCAATATTAAACTAAGAAAAACAACTAGCAGAGGTTAAATTACACACATATACAGCAGGGGTTTAAAATACATTGACAGTGGCAAAGGTAAACTAACAGTGGCACCATCTGTTATCATGATAAAGCTAACAGTGGCAGCACCTGACCCTGTCATATACAATATATTTTACCCCTGTTAGTATCAAATCCAGACCAAAACACTACGTGAGATTGATCATACCAATATTAGTTATCAAAAATGTAAATCTTCCTACATCAAATGCTTTTGTAAAAAGATCTGCAAGTTGATTATCAGTATGAATTTTAAAAATATGAATCAATCTTTTATCATAACAATCTCGTATAAAATGATATCTGATCTCAATGTGTTTGGTTTTTGAATGCTTAACTGGATTCTGAATGATACTAATAGCAGAAGTATTATCAATATAAATAGGAGTGTTCATGAAAGTCAAACCATAATCCAGCATTTGATTCTGAATCCAAAGAACCTGTGCACAGCAACTTGATGCTGCAACATATTCTGCTTCTGCTGTAGAAGTGGAAACTGTGGTCTGCTTCTTGCATTGCCATGACACTAACCTATTTCCAAGAAATTGACATCCTCCACTAGTCGATTTCCTATCCATATTCTCACCACCATAGTCACTATCTGTGAATGCCTTTAGCTCAAAATCTGATCCTTTAGCATACCAAAGGCCCAAGTCTGGTTGACCTTTTAAGTATCTAAATATCCTCTTCACAGCATACATGTGTGACTGCTTTGGATTGGTCTGATATCTAGCACAAAGACACACTGCAAACATTATATCAGGTCTAGATGAAGTTAAATACATCAATGAACCAATCATTGACCTGTATAAGTGCACATCTACTTCCTCCCCCTCAGGATCAGAATTAAGATGTTTATGTGCCTCCATGGGAGTGCTAGCTACCTTCACATCTTTATAACCAAATTTATTCAAAATATCTTTCACATACTTCCCTTGGTTAATAAAGATTCCATCTAACTTCTGCTTGACCTGCAGTCCTAAAAAGAATGTGAGTTCACCCATTGAACTCATCTTGAACTTCTTATGCATTAAATCCTCAAACTCTTTGCACAACGAATCCCTTGTAGACCCGAATATAATATCATCAACATACACCTGTACCAGCAATATATCTCTTTGAACTCTCTTGGTAAACAATGTCTTGTCAATAGTACCTCTCTTGAATCCATTCTTGAGCAAGTACTCAGATAGAGTATCATACCAAGCTCTTGGAGCTTGATGTAATCCATACAATGCTTTCTTCAATCTGCACACTCTATCTGGATATGTTGGATCTTCAAACCCTGGTGGTTGGCAAACATACACCTCATCATCAATTAGACCATGAAGAAAAGCACTCTTCACATCCATTTGATAGACTTTGAAATCCTGATGAGATGCATAAGCTAAAAATAATCTAATAGCTTCTATTCTAGCAACAGGGGCAAAGACATCATCATAATCTATGCCTTCTTCCTGTGTGTACCCCTGTGCTACCAACCGAGCCTTATTCTTGATCACTATTCCTCTTTCATCTCTCTTGTTCTTGAAGATCCATCTTGTGCCTATAGCTTTCTTTCCTTTTGGAAGATCAACCAAATCCCACACATCTTGCAGTTTGAATTGCAACAATTCTTCCTGCATAGATTCAATCCAGCTTGGATCTTTGAGAGCCTCCACTGCCTTCTTTGGTTCCATCTGTGAAAGAAAACATACATATAATGAAGTATGTACATCTTCTTCTCTTACCTTGGTTTGATGTCTAGTCTGAACAGGAGTCATAATATCACCAATAATCAAATCCAAGGAATGATCTTTATGAACCACATATTTAGAGGTAGACGTATCCAGTAGTTCTCTTTCCAAATTAGAACCCAAAAGATTATCTATCTCAGAGTCTGAAAAAGACTCTCTTTCTTCTCTTTCCTTTGATGGCTTTGGAGTTGCTTCAGAATCTGACAAAGAAGTCCTTTCCAAAACTTGAAATGGAGGACTTTGTTCAACAAATTTTGGAGAATCATGCTCTTCCTCTGACTCATGCTGTAGATCTGTATGAGATCCCTTTGAAGTGTATGGTTGATGATCTGGTGAAGTTGAATCATCTGGACCCTTGCTTGCACCAGTTTTACCAGGTGAACCAATTGAATCATCAGAAGAAGCATCTTTCTCTGGTTGATCCTGATCCTGTTGAAATACTTCTGGTGGATCTGGAGTCCAAATAGGAAACAAGACATACTTCAAGTCATCCTTTTTAGTTTGACTTGAGATTGAATGCCCATCTGTACCTACATCATTACCTGCATCTGTACCTGCATCTGTACCTGCACTAATAGACAAATCTGGATATCTAAAAGCATGGGTTAGTGCATCAATATCAAACAAAACTTCTGGACCTTTTCCTTCTACATTTGATGTATGTTCATTAAAGGTCACATCCATGGTCTCTTCTATGATCCTAGTCCTTTTGTTAAATACTCTATAAGCCTTGCTTTGAATAGAGTATCCAACAAATACACCCTCATCTACCTTACTCTGAAACTTACCAAGATGATCTCTGGTATTTAAGACAGTACAAGGACATCCAAATGGTTTTAAAAAGCTAACCAAAGGTTTTCTCTTAAAGAATAAATCATAGGGTGTCTTGTTATGAGGTTTAATAATCAAAATCCTATTCAAAACATAACAAGCAGTGCTAACAGCCTCTGCCCAAAAGGACATTGGTAGTTTAGCATCTGCTAGCATGCTTCTAGCAGCCTCAATTAGTGTCCTATTCCTCCTCTCAGCTACTCCATTTTGTTGTGGAGTCCTAGGTGCACTATACTGTCTTTCTATACCTTTATCCTCACAGAACTTATTCATCTCATGATTCTTAAATTCTGACCCATTATCACACCTGATGATCTTAACCTTTTGATTAGTTGAATTCTCAATCCTAGTTATGAATGATCTAAGTATTTCACCTGTCTCATCCTTAGTCCTAAGAAAGAACACCCAACTCATTCTAGAGTAATCATCAGTTATTGCCAAACAGTAAGATTTCTTCCCTTGACTAGCTACATTGGTAGGGCCAAACAAATCCATATGTAACAGGTGTAAGGGAGTGGTATTGGTATTTACAAACTTGGTCTTATAAGAGGTCTTGTGTTGCTTGCCTTTGAGACATGCTACACAGTGGTCACTACATTCAAATAACTTTTCAGGTAAGCCTCTCACTAGCTTATTCCTAACAAGTTTATTCATGGTCTTGAAATTCAAGTGACACATCCTCCTATGCCATAGTTCAGATTCAGATACAGTAGCTTTAGAAATGAGACAGTTAACATTTTGAGATTCCATCTTGTTTAAATCACTACAGTATACATTATCCTTTCTTGGAACTCTCATTAAAATCTTATCTTCAGGTATTTTGAGTTTTTCAGAAAGTATAAGGCATTCTGTGTCAGTGAAATATACAGGATTTTGCTTATCTGTGATTTGACTCACACTAAGCAAATTGTATCTCAATTGCTCAACATAATAAACATCATTGAAAGTGAGCTTACTGCTTTTTACCTTACATTTACCTGTGATTTTACCTCCTTTAGGATTGCTTCCAAATGCTACATCTCCTCCAGAAAATGCTTTAAAGTCCTGTAGCTTTTTCCTGTCTCCAGTCATGTGTCTTGAACAGCCAGAATCAATATGCCATAAGCTTGGTGGCTTGCCCTGCACATATATAAGAAAAACAATTAGTTTTTCTTGGGAACCCAAACCAATTTGGCTTTGGGTTTCCCATGAGCACCTTTGACATCAACCCTTTTGACAGTGATTGATCTCAGTGCTGCATTGGTTTTGGACACTTCAGATTTACACTCATTTTTATGTTTCCAAAAACAATCTGTTTTAGTCCTGACAGGGGTTAATGATCTGACAGTGGTCACCTTTAAGTTTGTATTGATTACCCTGGCAGTGGTAGCTTTACTTGGTATATACATTCTTTTGAAATGTTTAATACCAGCAGAGGTACCATGCCTGACAGTGGTCAAACCCTCCCCTGTTCGTGTCTTGCCTCTGTTAGCCGTTGACAGGGGCACTGCTGTAGCATTAACAGGGGCTGCAGCCTTGCCTCTGTTAGGCTTATTTATCAACACATGACCTGTACCACTGTTCCTATTATTTTTAGGATTGTGGAAACAGTCCTGTTGAAGATGATTATATCTACCACAAATAAAACATGACTTTCTTTTCACACATTCAAACCCATTACCCAACCTTTGTGAAACCAATTGGTTCCAATTTCTTTGATTACCCCTGGGAATGGATTTATTCACATTACTTGCAGTATGTAACTCAGACTTCTTTGATTTACATGTACACTTATCACATTCAGATTTTAACTTGTCTTTTGATTCAGTATTAACCTTTTTGTGTACATTCCCTAAACCTGAACTAGCCTTGTTGGTTTTCCTGACTTGATCTAACTGAGCCTTTGCCTTCTCAACAAACATCTTTTTACCCTCTTCTAGTTTAGTACTATTTAGTTCAGAAACTAGACCAGTAATAGGCTTAACACATTTATCCACAGAATTACCACTAGATGTGCTATCACTATCACTCTCATCTTCCTCAGTCCAATCAGATACCTCAACTTTATCAAAATTTACATAATCATCACAATTAACAACTGGATCTACCTTTTTAACCTCCTCAGACACACCTTCCTTAAGTGTTTCTAAAATAAAATCACTTTTAGGTGGGAAATAAGTATGATTATAAGGTGGAGGAACAGCATTAAGGTTGTAACCTAATCCAAGTTTTAATTTATCATGAATTTGAGACTTGATTAAGTTTTGAACACCTTTTGAAACATTTTCCAACTCATCAACTTTCAATTTTATTGACTCCTTATCAGAAATTGCCTCAGCCAACTTAGCACTTAGCATATCAACTTTTGTTTGTAAAGCTTTCTTTTCCCAATTTAGATACTTAACATCTAAGTGAAATTGAGATTCATTCTTTTCATAAGCTTTTATCTGATTTTCTAAGTTTTCAATAGCTAAAGTGGCATGTTGACTCTTTTCCTTACAAGCTTTTAATTCATTACACACAACCATATTATGATCCCTATAAAATTTAACCATTTTCTTACATGCAGGAGAACATAATTTAGATTGTACCTCATATGGAATGTCTGAAGACTCTGGTTCTTCTGTGACAGCCATCAAAGCTTGATTCTGAACTACAAGCTCTTCTTGGTCACTCCAGTCAAATCCTCCCATTCCATCTTGAGCAACCAATGAATCTGAAGTGGTGTTCTGAACAGGTACCAATCTTCTTTGTGGAGCAGAATTATTTCTCATAATACCATTCTGAGATCCTCCAGCCTGTGTGCTCTTGCATTCTCTAGCAAAGTGTCCCATCTTGTGACAATTGAAACACTCCACCTTGCTCTTGTCAAAACCAGCTACACCATCTCTCTTGTAAGAAAAATTTCTGTTCCCAGACCTCTGCATAAACCTCTTTGCCCTGATTGTAATCATGGCCATTTGCCATCTTAAATCCATCTCTTCCAGGTCCTCTTCACTAACCTGCTCCAAATCTTCTGTAGTTAATGAAGAATTCACATGGCTTGCAAAGAATGCTTCCAATACATTATCATTAGCACCAGATGTGCTACAACTACCAGATTCACCAACAGAAACAAAAGCAGCATTGTTAGAGCTACCATTGGACTGTTTCAATGCTAGAACTTCAGGCTCAAAATTCCTCAGATCATTATACAGGTCTTCAATCTCTTTCTCTTCAAGATCTGGACTTTGTCTAAGTCCCACAGTGTACATATTCCAATCTGTACCAAGTGATCTTAGAAACTTCCTGTTCAAGTCATCTTTATCAATCTTGACATTGTGATTTTCTAAATCACCCACAAGTTTTTGAAACCTATCAAAAGTCTGAGTCAGAGTTTCAGACTTTACACCTGCAAAGTTTTCAAACTGTTGTTTGAGAAGAGATCTCTTATTCTTCTTGGTGTTATCATTACCACCAAATCTCTTAACAATTGCTTGCATAAGAACCTGAGCATCTTCACAGTTTTCAAACTTCCTTTGATACTCATTAGGAATCGACAAAAGTAGAGTACTTAATGCCTTCCACTCTGTTGCTCTTTCTTTTCTCTCTGCATCAGACTTTGGTGGTGGTCTTTCTTCCTTTTTACCGTCTGCATCCTTAGTATAGTTTGGTCCATTAGTGACCACCTCCCACATCATATAATCCGTAAGCAACATGTATTGCCTAATCCTAGTCTGCCATAGCTCAAACTCATCAGGTTTGAGCATGGGAATCTTTGTAGCTTGTATTCCTTCCATTGATTCAGTAGACATCTTGTTATTTGTTGAAAAAAGCAGCGAAATTCAATTACCTTCTTCAAGATCAAAGTAATATCAAGCTCTGATACCACTTGAGAAAACGTAATAACGATCTAGCTCAGATTGTTTAGATCTTGACCTAGGATTAACAAACAACGAATGATAACAATGATAAAATATGCAGCGGAATAACAATAAGAACAATGTTATCACAATAAGCCCCAATATTATTTGATCAGAATAACACGGTTATACAAATATAACAGGATCAAGAAACCTTGATCTTGAGGCTAAACCAAAATCCTAGACGTCTACATTATGTGTGCACACCAAAACCTACGTCCCTATGTCTCTTTATATAATAGAGATCATTAGGGTTACAAGAAATCATAATTATACTAGAAGACTAATTAAAATAAAACAATTCATCTTTAGTCCCTCAACTTGCATCTTTTATTTTGTCTCATCAAATTAATAAATCCTAACAATCTTCCCCTATTTGATGATGACAAAATATCGATCTTCTTGCAAAACTTCCCCTTAACTCTTGATTTCTTGTAATCATATCATGCCTTGCGATAAGTTGCAAATCTGAATCTTCAAATTCTTCTTCCCCTTTTTGTCATAATCCAATAGGGGTCTTTTGCAACTTGTAAACACTTCCCCTCAAGTGTTGCATGTAGATGATGAAACAATAAACAGTAAGCTTCCCCTTAAAATATGTTCACCATCTCTTGAATCTCAAATTCGATTGGCTCTATGTAATGATTACTGGTCGGTGAAGAAAATAGAATATAACAAACTTAATAAAGAAATTAAGTCTTCCAAATTTGTACCTTATATCTTGTACTATCCACGACGTCGAACTTATAATCCTATGTATAAGTAGATTACAATCTCTTTGACAAAAATCCTTATTTTCCATGATAAGTCACCGAGCACACCAAAACTCTTTCAAGTGATAGCAAATGTGAGCATTGAGCATCCTAAGTTTAATCTCACACGTTTGCTAGATTTGTCAAGTCTTCGTCGTCACCATACAAACCAAACAAGTTATCTTCAAAGCTCTTCATCCACCACTTTGAGATATGATAAGATACAAACCTGTCAAACTCAACTACAATATCAAATAAGCTATAATCAACCTTCTTCGTAATCACATCTTCAAGAACAAGCCATCAAATCAATACAATTCCATTTGAGATCCAAACTTTTCTTATACAGTAACCATAAGAACTGTACGGATAACCATCCAATAATAGCAACGAATACCATGTAGTACCATCCATGACGAGTATCACTAATTCCGCTAGTGTTTGAAAAATGACTAACAGTGGTTCTCGCTACCCAACAGTGGCAAAATTATATTAACAGTGGCAACTACTAGCTAGCAGTGGCAACTACTAACAGTGGCTATACCAAACAGTGGTTACTATGTATTAGCAGCGGTAGGATTTTGTGCTAGCAGTGGCAAGCTTGTACTAACAGCGGCAAGCTTGTATTAGCAGTGGTAGATCTGTGCTAGCAGGGGCAAGTTGATGAGCAGTGGCTTACGAACTGTATATCTCCTTGATTACATATCTGATGAAGCTCAAATTTTTACACGAAGTCTATCATTGTTTCATTAACCACATATCCGAAAATCAAAAACTTTCGTTGGATAACGAAGACACAGTGACCGTTTTACTTCTGCCGTTCTGAAAAACCCTAAACTTTCAGCAACCAATTTCGACAATGAATATCTCTCAATTAAAAGCTCAGATCAAAAATTTCTCCTGTAGGAATGTGCGCCTATATGTTAAGAACCTACAGTTCAAATTTCACGACAATCTAACGGTTAACAAAGGAGATCTGAATTTTTTACCATGGCTGTGCAGAAAGTGACGAATTACGTATTTTTCTTGCAATCTTCTAGGGTTTCTTCAATACGGCTTCTATTGCTTGTAAAACTTGTATATCCTAGATCACGAGCCACCTTGCTCTGATACCACTTGATGATCCCAGCTAGAGATCTTAGTATGTATTACTTTGATTGATTATTAATAAGCTTGCGGAATAGTTTATTAATAACTTGAAGAACAAACTTGTATATAACAGAATATTTAACCAAAAGCTTCAATATTATTAATAATACGAACACACAATTTGTGTTAGGGTTTACAACCTTGAAGCTAATAACTAGAATGGTTTCGTCTATCTACCCTCTAGGGTTTTACAGAATCTCTATTTATAACACATAGAGTCCTTTACAAAATCAAACTATTATGGAAATCCTATCTATTCCATAATTATCTCTAACCGACTAACCAACAGTGGTTGAGTATATAACTAACAGAGGTAGTACTCGTATATTATCAACAGTGGTTGAGTACTTACAAAATACAAACTATATACTAACAGTGGCCCTGTTAGACAAATGTACTAACAGCGGTTGTCTTCTTCTAACAGTGGTTGACTTCTAACAGTGGTTGAAGTCTTATACCAACAGCGGCATGATACTTGTATTCTGAGCAAATCTAACAGTGTCTCAGGTCTCAACATACTATTCAAAGCGCCATCCGTATGGCCCATGAACTAACGGCAAATTCTGTCCGCCGTGGCACAACTTCAACCCCATCTTCAAACAACAAACGCAAGTGGGAAGGAAACCCCAACTCATCCAACCAAACCTCCAACAAAAAGCCTGAGTACATTAAGGCTTATTCATCTGGAACTTCGGAGAAGAAAGGGTACAGCGGGAGCAGACCCTACTGTCCCAAATGCAACCGCCACCATGACGGTTCTTGCCCTTGCTCCAACTGCAAGCGGTTCGGGCATCTAGCCAAGGATTGCCGAACGAACAGTCCTACCCCCAACACCAATGCACCAAAGGCCTGCTTTGGGTGCGGAAATACAGGGCATTTCAAGAAAGATTGCCCAAAGCTGAAAAACAACAACAACAACCCTGCTCGCGGCAGATCATTCGTTATCAAGGCTGGGGAAGCCAGACAAGACCCGAACGTCGTGACGGGTACGTTCCTTCTCAACGACCTTACTGCTTCTGTGTTATTTGATACCGGTGCCGATAGAAGCTTCATTTCTGAGAAATTTAGCCCTTTACTTGATATAACTCCCACTGCCTTAGATACTAAATACATTGTTGAATTAGCTAATGGCAAACTGATTGAGACTGATAGTATCATACACAACTGTACACTTAACCTCACGAACGAAACGCTTCCCATTGATTTAATCCCTGTCGAGATCGGCAGCTTCGATATTATTGTCGGTATGGATTGGTTATCCAAGCACCGAGCTGAAATCATCTGTCATGACAAACTCGTTCGCATACCTCTTGTCTCCGGTGGAACCTTAGTTCTACAAGGGGAGACCGGCAGACGGAATCTAAATATTGTCTCCTGTCTAAAAACGAGAAAATATCTACGAAAAGGGTATCAAGCCATCCTCGCACATGTAACGGAGAAGAAGTCGGAGGAGAAGCGACTTGAGGATGTTCCGATCGTGCGGGATTTCCCGGAAGTTTTTCCTGAAGACTTGCCCGGACTTCCGCCACCTAGACAAGTTGAATTCCAAATCGAACTTGTGCCCGGAGCTGCACCCGTGGCACGAGCCCCTTACCGTTTAGCACCATCCGAAATGCAGGAGTTGTCTAACCAACTACAGGAACTCCTGGACAGAGGATTCATTCGACCAAGTTCCTCACCTTGGGGAGCTCCGGTCTTATTCGTGAAAAAGAAAGATGGGTCTTTCCGCATGTGTATCGACTACCGAGAGCTGAATAAGCTAACCATAAAGAATCGGTACCCACTTCCTAGAATCGATGACCTGTTTGACCAACTCCAGGGATCGAGTGTTTACTCGAAGATTGATCTACGGTCGGGTTATCATCAACTCCGAGTCCGTGACAATGATGTCCCAAAGACAGCTTTCCGAACTCGTTATGGGCATTACGAATTCCAAGTGATGCCATTCGGGTTGACCAACGCACCGGCCGTATTCATGGACCTTATGAATCGGGTGTGCAAACCATATCTTGACAAATTCGTCATTGTGTTCATCGATGATATCCTGATTTACTCTCGCAACGAACAGGAACATGCTCAACATCTGAAAACCATTCTAGGACTTCTGAAACACGAAGAGTTATATGCCAAATTCTCTAAGTGTGAGTTTTGGATTCGAACCGTTCAATTCCTCGGACACGTGATTGACAGCCAAGGAATTCATGTTGATCCCGCCAAGATTGAAGCAATCAAGGACTGGGAGTCACCGACCACTCCAACCGAAGTGAGACAATTCTTAGGTCTTGCTGGTTATTATCGCCGATTCATCGAAAACTTTTCAAGAATAGCTGTCCCACTAACCACACTGACTCAGAAGGATAAGAAGTTCGATTGGACTGATAAACAAGAGTCAGCCTTCCAGCTATTGAAAAACAAACTTTGCAGTGCACCAATCTTGTCCTTACCCGAGAGCACCGACGATTTCGTAGTTTACTGCGACGCCTCACACCAGGGACTTGGTTGTGTGTTGATGCAACGGGAAAAAGTCATTGCCTATGCCTCACGACAACTAAAAATTCACGAGAAAAACTATACGACCCACGACCTCGAGTTAGGTGCTGTGGTCTTCGCATTGAAAATCTGGAGACATTATCTCTACGGTACGAAAAGCACTATCTTTACCGATCACAAAAGTCTCCAACACATATTCGATCAGAAAGATCTAAACATGAGACAACGTCGCTGGGTTGAGTTACTTAGTGACTACGACTGCGAGATCAAATATCATCCGGGCAAGGCTAACGTAGTTGCTGACGCCTTAAGCCGAAAAGAACGAGTGAAACCCCTTCGAGTCCGAGCACTTTCTATGACAATTCGTAACGAGCTTCCTGCTCAAATCCTTACCGCTCAACTTGAAGCACTCAACGATGAAAACTTGAAAAATGAAGCCTTGCGAGGCTTGGATAAACAATTCGAAATCAAACCCGATGGAACTCGATATTTCTCTAACCGGGTGTGGTTACCCAAATTCGGAAACTTGCGAGCTTTGGTGATGGCTGAAGCTCACAAATCTCGATACTCTATACATCCTGGATCTGACAAGATGTATCATGACGTCAAAGGGTTGTATTGGTGGCCTAACATGAAAGCTGACATCGCCTTGTACGTCAGTAAATGCCTAACCTGTTCCAAAGTAAAGACCGAACACCAAAGACCCTCTGGGTTGCTTCAACAACCTGAAATTCCTCAATGGAAATGGGAACAGATTTCCATGGACTTCATTACCAAACTACCGAAAACTTCGAGTGGTTGCGATACCATTTGGGTGATCGTGGACCGTCTCACGAAATCTGCTCATTTTCTGGCCATCAAGGAAACCGACAAGATGGAGCGTCTGACTCGCATCTATGTCAAAGAAATCATCTCGCGACACGGTGTACCTATCTCGATCATCTCGGATAGGGACAGCCGTTTTACTTCTAACTTTTGGCAATCATTACAGAAATCTCTTGGTACTCGTCTGGATATGAGTACTGCTTATCACCCGCAAACCGATGGCCAAAGCGAGCGAACTATTCAAACAATGGAGGATATGCTACGAGCCTGCGTAGTCGACTTCGGTACTTCTTGGGAAAATCACTTACCGTTGTGTGAGTTTTCCTACAACAACAGTTACCATACCAGCATAAAGGCTGCACCCTTCGAGGCACTTTACGGACGTAAGTGCCGATCACCTGTCTGTTGGACTGAGTTAGGAGAATCCCAACTCACGGGTCCAGAAATCATTCAAGAAACTACTGAGAAAATCGTTAGTATTCAAAACCGGCTGAAAGCCGCACGTGATCGTCAGAAAAGCTATGCTGACGTGAGACGCAAACACCTTGAGTTCCAGGTAGGAGACAAGGTACTTCTCAAAGTGGCACCGTGGAAAGGTGTTATTCGATTCGGGAAACGAGGCAAACTAAATCCCAGATATATCGGACCATTTGAAATCCTTGAAAGGATTGGTCCAGTGGCATATCGCCTGCAACTTCCTGCTGAACTTAACAGCGTACACAACACATTCCACATTTCTAACTTGAAGAAATGTCTGTCTGACGAGACGCTGATTATACCGCTCGACGAGATTCAAATCGATGATAAACTTCATTTTGTCGAGAAACCTTTGGAAATCATGGACCGAGAGGTCAAGCAATTGAAACAGAGTCGTATTCCCATAGTAAAAGTCAGGTGGAATTCTAGGCGCGGCCCTGAGTTCACCTGGGAACGGGAAGACCAAATGCGACAGAAATACCCACATCTCTTCCCAGACAACGCACCGTCCGTGCACTCAAGCTAATTTCGGGACGAAATTTCTTTAACAAGGGGAGAATGTAACACCTGCTAAATTAGGATAATTAATTATGCCTAATTACTTGTAACTAGTTGTAATTAGTATGTAATAGGACTAATTGCAGACTCTATTTGTATATATATATATAAGGTGAATTATATATATATGTGTGTACTTACGCGATTTGGATTAATCGTACGAATTAACCGGACGGAGTCCGACACAGTTACTTGGTCGTTGGTGACAGAAACTTACCGAAATAATGAGAACATATTTTATTATATAAAATACACAGCGAACAAACATTATTTATAATATCGCGACGACATTTTAAATAATTTAACGAATACGTATTAAACGCGAGTTAAGAATTTTAATACTTCGACAAATGTTTTTATAATTAATTTCAAGGTATTTCATTAAAATATTCCCGTCACCTTTTAAAAATATAACTGCTTGATATAGCGTTTAAACGACGGAGGAAACGAACACCGCGCAGAACTCGAAACGCAGGGAACAAAATTTGGTGAAGTCCACTCGGTGGACCCCACCGATTTTCAGCCAAAAAAGGGGGGAAACCCCCCTCCCCACTTTCATTTCATCATCATCATCTTATCTCTCATCTCTCTTTCTCTCCATTTTCTTTCAAAATAAACAAAACCCACCACCTCACTAAATCGCAAAATAACACCACGAAACCTCGCCGAATCATACCACTCTTTTGGAGAAAAGTGACCACGACAACACGATCTACATTCCTATCTTTTCGGATTTTCTATCCGACATTTTGTAAGTTTCCGATAAAACCCGAAACTCTCCGTTTTTGCTCATTTTTACGTTTTTATGGTTTATATATGCTTAAAATGTCCAAAAATGGGTTGGGTAAAAGATTTAGACCGAACGGAAGCTTTCCGACCGATTTTCCGGCCACCAAATTCCGATCAGACCGCTACGTCGCAGAGACGCTGGACTATCTGCGACGTAGCTCAAAACGTCGCATTTTGTGGCCAACGTCGCATTTAGCGACGTCACGGCCTACGTCGCACAGATATCCCAACGTCGCACTAGCGACGCAGCCTATTACGTCGCATTAACTTGCGGACGTCGCACATAGCGACGTAGACTTTTACGTCGCAAACCGAACCAACGTCGCATTAGCGACGTCGCCTCCTACGTCGCATTGATTTGCGAAGGTCGCATCATGCGACGTACCTCCCTACGTCGCACCCTACGTCGCATGCTACGTCGCACAAACCAGAACCTTGAAAAGTCAGATTTTACTAAGTGTCGAACTTACACAACTTCAAATACTTATGTCATACGACTTAACAAACGTCATAGAACATACTTTCTATTACAATTACACTAAATTGCGTTATAAATGATAACACTTTGAATCATTATTACAAACCGTCACCAACGGGCCATATTTGTTTTCAAACTACAAACGGATTACTAAACAAACACTTGGATATAATGAGTTGTGTAAACAACTAGCCTAGAAGGTCTTGCGAGACATCTACTTACTTAACTTTATATGTTTAGGCATTTGAAGGTTACGGGTTCGGAGAACCTACGGTTGATATTACTTACTCGTTTATTGATATAAACGTACTTGCAAAGACTCAGGTGAGTCTTACGGCCCCACTTTTACTGCTTTATCTTATTGGGGGAGATACATGCTACTGATTTTTCCTGAACACAAGTACTAAACTGATTTCTATACCAAACGGAATTGCATGAGTTAATTACTATTTACAGAAGTCTCTCCATCATATATCGTTAGTTATGGACTTAAGCGCGAACAGTAGTTAATGGATCCATTAGGGAAATGACCCTCCCCACCCGGGGCAGTAGCGCTGCCACGTACCGATTTACACGTATAAACGGGTGACAACTTATTCGTTACTGATGCTTGCTCACTTACGAGCATGTCACGGGAGCAAACATATTATTACGGGTTAAGCTTCGATTATGAGCCTCATGGCAACGGTATAAACTTATTTATTTACATTTGCTGGATTGCAAATACTGATTTTACGATTGCTGGATTGCAATGGCTGATTTTACGCCTACGGGCACTACTAATGAAATCTCGTGTTCAAAGCCGATATCATTTACAAACCTGTGAGATTCACCAACCTTTTTGGTTGACACTTTTTAGCATGTTTTCTCAGGTACCCGGATGGAGTAGGATTACTCCAGGATTTTAGCTAGAGTCGCATGATTTCAACACAACTGCATTAACGGAGATTCTTAGCATTATCTTTTGTATATTTTGATTATGTAATAGAATCTCCCGCTATACGCGTGGACTCTAGGGGAAACTACATTTTGTATACGAAAACACTAAGTTTTCAAACATTATATCTGTGGAATGTAACTAATTCACAAAACGTCTCATTTAGAGGTCGTTTGCTTTATCTTTGTGCTGTGATATTTAATTAGTAACACCCCAAACTATGCTTCCGCAAAACAGTGAATTTCGGGGGTGTTACATTTAAGGTATCCTGATCGAGGTGCCTCCTACGAGTGCCTAATCAACACTCGTCTACACAAATATTAATACATCCGTTTTACTAGTTAGTGCGTGCTAACCCGGATGAGGCTGGTCAAACCTATATGGTACCATATACTAATATTCACGCTACTACGTATTACCAAACTATGCTGATGGAGGGCTTTAAAATGATTAGTGAAAATAACTCATGTAGTATTTGATTTGATGGTACTTGCGTTCATATTGTAAAACAAAACAGAGCAATGAAATCACACCCCTAGGTAAAAACATTTAAAAAGGGGCTATGAGACTCACCTGAGCCTAATGAATTGTTAGCAAACAATTAGGATGATTCACAATGATTTGATGTCGTTACAACGACTGAACCTGCAGGGCGTCTTAGACGCGCAAGGTTTTGATAAATGATTAGATTCTTGAAACCTGTCGGGCGTATTAAACGCGCAAGGTTTAATTGATTAGATGACTCTACGGACCATCTATGCTAGTTATCCCATTAACTAGTTATGACCAAATACTTTGGTTAATGATTATGTTTGAGTTTGTGAAAATGTTTACGGCCCATTGGTGATTGTTTGAAATAATAATTCTTCAATTATTATTACTACTTTCATTTGTTGTGAACTTATAAAAGCATATTTGAAGTGTTTAATTGTTGTATCGTATAAGTATGAAATATGTCGCGATGTCTGACACTAAAATATGCCATTTTCGACCCCTAGATGTCTGACACTCAGTGTAAACCTTTAGTTTTAAGTTTATGGAAAAACGGGGGTCCGAATACTAAAATATGCCATTTTCGACCCCTAGATGACTCCGGATGGCTTAAAACTGACTAGGCTAAGGTACTTAGCCTTGACCATTGGGTTGTTTTCGAGTGACCTTGCAAATTTGAGCTCAATCCGTTATAATAAATTTTTCATCGAGAAGCTACCCTGTTTTAAGTTGTTAAATCGTCGACGTTTTCGAAAATTTACATGTTCTGTTTTAGCTAGAATTCGCAGGGCTAGTTTATTGATCCGTTGGATCATGAAATATATAGGGGGAATCCGCCGTATTCATTTGAATACGCCGTATTGGTGGCTTTTGTGGGGAATACGCCGTATTCATTTGAATACGACCGTATTCATGAAAAATAGAGGGAATACGCCGTATTCCCTTGAATACGCCGTATTCCGAGGAGGCGCAGGTAGTTCATGATTTCTGGGCGGGAATACGCCGTATTCCCTTGAATACGCCGTATTCATGTGGTCTGGGCAGGAATACGCCGTATTCCCTTGAATACGCCGTATTCCGAGGGCCGATTCAAGTCTGTAGTTTCAAAATCATACCCAAACCAAATCTAATCCGCAATTTAACTAACAATCATCAATCCTAACACTAATACATGATAGTATATGCTATTTAAGTACGAAATAACAAAGTTTAAGTTAGTGATTTTCCTTACAATGATTTATGATAAACGGATGATGGTAATGATGGAGACGAAGAAGATGATGGTGAGGATGATCACGATGATGATGATGATAATCTAGTTGTTGTTAATTGTTGTTGTTGTTTGAAAATGAAAACCGAGAGAGAGCCGAGAGAGTTTGAGAATTTGAAGAAGAAAATGAAATGAAAACAAAGGGTGAGTTGGGTTTGTTCATCCGGCTCCAATTATTGGAGTCGGTTGGGCTCCCATTCGTGGTACAAAATACCCGTGTTTTTGTACCCGATCGAAAAGTAGTAAAATGTTTTAATTCGATAAATTCCTATAATTGATATCGTACGTATTTTAATCGAAGTATTTTAATAAAAATACTTTTAATGAGATATAAAAATATATCTTTGCTTTATCTTTCTGAGACGGACACGATTTAATTGATTTCGTCGCGTTTGAGTAAAAAGGTATAAAACGAAATATGTTTTGTTTTATCTATTGTAAATAATAATTAATATCTCCGATAATAATACATTATTTATATGTTTTGTTGCGAATGTTTTACATTAGTACGATACGAATACTTTATATATTATCAAAATAATATATAATAAATATGTAGATATTAAATAATCATTCGGTATTACTTAATATTTGATTTTCACCAATGCCGTATAAATGAATCGGAAAATTGGTCGATTTGAAAATGAACGATTAAATATAATCGCGTATTGATATATATTCAACAATATATATTTTGATACATACAATTAGCCTAATACATAGAACTAATTACACGTATTTCTAAATGATTAGGAGCTAAAAACTAGTCCTAATTTGACGGGTGTCACATTCTCTCCTTGTTAAGAGAATTTCGTCCCGAAATTCAGCTTTGAGTTGATGCGTGAATGGAGTCTGAAAATAGATGTGGATATTTGAGTCGCATCTGGTCTTCCCGTTCCCAGGTGAATTCCGGACCACGCCGCGAATTCCACCGAACCTTTACGATGGGGATACGACTTTGCTTAAGCTGTTTGACCTCACGGTCCATGACCTCCACTGGTGTCTCGACAAAATGAAGTTTGTCGTCGATTTGAATTTCTTCGAGCGGGATAATGAGTGTCTCGTCGGACAGGCATTTCTTTAGGTTAAAAATGTGAAATGTGGGATGCACGCTACTAAGCTCTGGAGGTAGCTGCAATCGATAAGCGACTGGACCAATCCTTTCAAGGATCTCAAAAGGTCCGATGTATCTAGGGTTTAACTTCCCACGCTTGCCGAAGCGGATGACACCTTTCCAAGGTGATACTTTGAGCAATACTCGATCCCCAACTTGGAACTCGAGATGCTTGCGTCTCACGTCAGCATAACTCTTCTGACGATCACGTGCGGCCTTCAGCCGTTGTTGGATACCAACGATCTTCTCGGTGGTTTCATGAATGATTTCAGGACCAGTGAGTTGACTGTCTCCAACTTCGGTCCAACAGATAGGCGATCGGCACTTACGACCGTACAGTGCCTCGAACGGTGCAACTCCAATGCTGGTATGATAGCTGTTGTTGTATGAGAATTCACACAATGGCAAATGATGCTCCCAATTTGCACCGAAATCAATTACGCAGGCGCGTAACATATCTTCCAGTGTTTGAATAGTCCTTTCACTTTGGCCATCGGTTTGTGGATGATAGGCTGTACTCATGTCTAAACGAGTACCCAATGACTTTTGCAATGATTGCCAAAAGTTAGATGTGAATCGACTGTCTCTATCAGAGATAATTGAGATTGGAACGCCGTGTTGGGATACGATCTCCTTCAAATAGATTCGTGTGAGACGTTCCATTTTGTCGGTTTCCTTCATGGCAAGGAAGTGAGCAGATTTGGTTAGACGATCAACTATTACCCATATAGTATCGCAACCACTTGATGTTTTCGGGAGTTTAGTGATGAAATCCATAGAAATTTGCTCCCATTTCCACTGAGGAATGTCCGACTGTTGAAGTAAGCCGGTGTGTTTCTGATATTCTGCTTTAACTTTTGAACATGTGAGGCACTTGCTGACATACGTGGCAATCTCTGCTTTCATGTTTGGCCACCAGTATGATCCCTTGATGCCATGATACATCTTATCAGATCCAGGATGTATAGAATATTTGGACTTGTGAGCTTCATCCATCACAAAGTCTCGAAGATTCCCAAACTTGGGTAACCAGATTCGGTTTGCGAAGTATTTGACCCCATTGGGTTTGGTTTCAAATTGATTCTCCATATTTCGCAAGGTCTCTTCCTTGATGTTTTCAGGTTTCAATGCTTCGAGTTGAGCAGCAAGAATTTGAATGATTAGATCATTATGGATGGTTATGCTAAGGGCTCGTACTCGAAGTGGTTTTGTGCGCTCTTTGCGACTTAGGGCATCGGCAACTACATTAGCCTTCCCTGGATGATACTTGATTTCACAATCATAGTCGGTGAGTAACTCGACCCAGCGACGTTGCCTCATGTTTAGATCCTTCTGATCGAATATATGCTGGAGGCTTTTGTGATCGGTGAAGATGGTACATTTTGTGCCATACAGATAGTGTCTCCAGATCTTGAGAGCGAACACTACGGCTCCTAATTCGAGATCATGAGTTGTGTAGTTCTTCTCGTGAACTTTGAGTTGTCGGGAGGCGTAGGCAATAACCTTGTCTCGTTGCATCAACACGCAACCAAGACCTTGGTGTGAGGCATCGCAGTATACCACGAAGTCTTCATTGCCTTCGGGTAATGATAGAATTGGTGCACTGCAAAGCTTTTGCTTCAATAGCTGAAATGCTGACTCTTGTTTATCAGTCCAATCGAACTTCTTTTCCTTCTGAGTCAGTGTTGTGAGAGGTTGAGCTATTTTGGAGAAATTCTCAATAAAACGCCTATAATAACCTGCCAGTCCTAAGAATTGGCGCACTTCGGTCGGCGTCGTCGGTGCTTGCCAGCACTTGATAGCCTCAATCTTTGATGGATCTACATGAATTCCTTGACTATCAATCACATGACCAAGGAATTGAACGGTTTGCATCCAGAACTCACACTTGGAGAATTTAGCATATAACTCTTCGTGTCTAAGAAGTTCTAGAATGACTTTGAGATGTTGCGCGTGTTCCTGTTCATTGCGCGAGTAGATGAGAATGTCATCAATGAAGACAATGACAAACTTGTCGAGATATGGTTTGCACACTCGGTTCATAAGGTCCATGAATACTGCCGGTCCGTTAGTCAAACCAAAGGGCATCACTTGGAACTCATAATGTCCATAACGAGTTCGGAAAGCAGTCTTTGGGATGTCGATGTCACGAACTCGTAACTGATGATAACCTGATCTTAGATCTATCTTGGAATAGAGACTTGACCCCTGAAGTTGGTCGAATAGGTCATTGTAACAACCCCAAATTTAGGGTAAATTTAAAATTTTCCTAATTACGTGTTTATTACTTGTATATAATATGAAATAGGATTATATACATTACTTACTTATATATATGTATATGGATGGAATATATGTATATATACGCGTATACGATTCGAACAAATATCGTATAAAACAACCACTGTACAAACTTGCGTACACTGATAAAACGATTATTAAATAATGTGAAATTATTTAATTACCTTGACTATTACTTTATATTATGTTTATAATATAACGGAAAAACGTACGTTTTAACTAAAACGTCACCGAACCCTCCGAAAACTCGACCAACCGACAAAACAAAACTAAGTTATGTTTTATAACTTGAAAAATAGTATTTTGGTAAAATACTACAATTTATTTATCGAGTATTATTTCGTATTTTTTTAAACGTATATTAAATCGCGTATAAAATGATTTTTACGTTTAAACGACCGGGGAAACGAACGCCGCACGGAGCGCAAACGCGAGGGAACGAAAAATTGGTGAGACCACACCTTGTGGCCCCACCATGGCCGGCCAAGGTCAAAGGGGGGACAAGCCCCCATACCTCCTTTTTCTTGATCACTTACACACACCACACTCCCACACCTTCAATCATTCTCTCTCTCTCTCTATCGGTCACTCTCTCTCTCTCTAAAACCGATTACAAAACACCCTAAAAACACCATTAAAACACCTCGAAGGTCCATACCCGTTTGGAGAAAAGTGATCACGAGAACGAGGGCTACAAACTCATCTTTTCGGATTTTCGTTTCGACAACTTTGTAAGTTTTCCGGCGACCCGAAACTTTTCCGATTACTTTTATTTTGCTAGATTAATGTTCCCCTAGCTAAATGATGTCCATATATGTAACTTAAACTC
Source organism: Helichrysum umbraculigerum (assembly GCA_949592205.1). Taxonomy (NCBI): domain Eukaryota; kingdom Viridiplantae; phylum Streptophyta; class Magnoliopsida; order Asterales; family Asteraceae; genus Helichrysum; species Helichrysum umbraculigerum. The sequence continues at coordinate 198,745,672 of CATIUR010000001.1, read as the reverse complement.
ATTTTTGAACACTTTTACGAAAACGTCGGTTTTGGTCATTTTAAATAAAACGACACCTCGAACATTAAAAATGACATCCAACAATTTTTATGAACTCTACATAACATAATAAAACTTATGTAAAAGTTTCAACTTGAACGGAACTCGTTAGACACGTTTTCGACACAAACTAAAATCTGACCAGAGGTAAGTGTCGCATGGCTCACGCCAGTTATGCGACACTTCGCCTTAGTGACGCATAGGTCACGAACCGTCCATACGCGACACTTCATTAGTGCCGCTAAACACTTATACCGTCACTCCATAAGTGACGCAGTCATAACCCTTTCAGCAGAAACAATACGTCACTTACATAGTGACGCTAGAACACGTATACCGACACTTCCTTAGTGTCGCTATTATCAGTGTAAACGTATAACCTTCAGTAGAAACGAATAACACCTAGTTACTACCGATGACGTCACTGACCCTTATACCGTCACTTCATCAGTGACGCATACATACTTATACCGACACTTGCCCAGTGTCGCCCTATGAACCGATTTACTCACTTATACCGTCACTTCATAAGTGACGCCCTGTTTGAACACGGCACTTAATACCGTCACTATTCTAGTGACGCAGTGATGAATCTTAAGACTTATTAACGTCACTTACCTAGTGACGCACCATCTTAATACCGACACTATCTAAGTGCCGCATACATGGTTACACAGACACTGAATACACGACACTACTTAAGTGCCGCATACCACACATAAGTGACGCACTGTCTAAATACCGACACTACTTAAGTGTCGCATACATCTTGAAACAGATAACATAACACGACACTACCTAAGTGTCGCATGATACATAGAAGTGACGCATACAAGTGACGCTATAACAGGCTGATTGAAACTTACATTTTATACAAGTATGGAATATACTTAAAACGTAAACGTACCTTACTCGGCGTTACTTATACATGAAAACACTATACTTTTGAGAGTATACAATGATACTTGAATACGTACAATTCTATACGAAACTAAACGTGAGATTTCACTCACACACGCGTACGAAATTACACTCGAATTACTTAGGAGATTACACTCCAACGAGCTTACACTTGTACACTACACGGGATTGCACCCGATACGAACTTACGAGTTCACTTGCTAGTTACGTGCTGGATTACACGTTAACTGGTACGAACATACATACGCATACTTACGAGGTTTCACTCGTACCCTTTGGGGACTAAGCCCATTGAAACGTACACAAACGATACATGTTGTAATACAAACAAACGATCATACGAGTATACTTTACAACTGTACCACTACTATGAAACACATAATAATAATGGATGGAATTATTATTATACACCGATAACAAACGAACCGTACAACTTTTATACAAACTACGATTTACAAACGATTACAAACTTACAAACAAACTAATGGACATTAACTAGTTTGGGAACAACTAGCATGGATACTTTACAAGTATTCCATTTACTTACTAAACCTTATGCGTATTAGGACGCTAAGGGTTGCTAGTTTGGGATTACTACTTGCTTACTTATTACATCGTCTGCCAGACTCAGGTGAGTCTCACAGCCCCTACTTTACTGTTTTACACTCAGGGGTGAGATGCATTACTGTTTTACATGAACACACAAAACTTACTTGCTGCCATGATTTACATACTGTACGAGAGTAACGATACGCCAATTGCATGAGTTTACGACTAATCCAATGAAATCCTCCTGAATCATAGTTGTTAGTTATGTGATAAGCGCGAGTTTTAGTATATGGATCCATATGGGACTGACAATCCCCGCCCGGGGTAGCACGCACTACCACGAACCGTTCCTGTAGAAACGGGCGTTTCTTACTCGTTCCGTATGAATGTTTTGGATTACATTCATGAGGGGGTACCGATATTTACTGTACGTTAAGCTTCAACTATGGTGGCTCATGGCGATTGTATCAAACGGTTTGCATGACTTGCGACCACCCACTTATTAAAACTTATGTGAACGATGTGCAAGACTTGTGATCGTTACATACTGGCTGGCTGTGCTTTACAAATACTACTTGTGTGTTCAAACTGTTTATTTATTTACAAACCTGTGAGATTCACCAACCTTTGGTTGACCGTTTTAGTAATGCTTCTCAGGTACACAGCATCAGTAGGGATGCCCAGCAGGATAAGCTTACTTAGCTCGAGTCGCATGCATTACAAGCTTGGAGATTTTATTACATTACTTTTGTACTAGTTGTTATGTATTAGAATCTCTAGGAAACTACTGAACTCGAGCTTGTATTTTGAAACTACTTATGTATTAATGTTATAACTTTTCGAACGTCTCATTTAGAGTCGTTCACTGTATCCTTTGTGCTTGTGATTATTGATTAGTAACACCCAAAACATCGCTTCCGCAAACTGTTAAATTTGGGGGTGTTACAGATTGGTATCAGAGCCTAAGGTTATAGTGAACTAGGTTGCATTTAGTGGGCCTAGACTATGACCGTTAGGCAGTATTCCTCATTAGGTATAACTGGTTCAGGAATTACAGCATACAAGTTTAATTTAACATAGCCTGATCAACTATGTACAATTAAATGAAGATGATGTGAGTTCTGAAAGGGGTTATGTTGAACCGGAATGCATTAGCTGACCCTGACCTCGAGAGAACCGGGACTTTTACTTGATTGTGCTAGACACGAACTAGGCGGTTATGTGATATATATATATATACATAGGCCTCTTTCCCCGATACGATACTCTCTCGACTAATACGAAATTGCTTTCAGATTTCATCGAACAAACGACAACTTGATTCTCGTCATTCTGTCCTTATTTAACTTTTATGAATCCACGAAAACCATACACGCTACCGACATACGTCTGAAGATCTCCACACTATTGTATCCGACAACCATAGTTTCTCGAACGTCCTTCGATATGAAAACCGAGACCTTGTTTTATTCGCTAATTCTACCAAATTTACGTACCTCACTGTACCGTTAGGGGTAACTTAATAAAACCATTTTCAACTCAATGTTTCGATAGACTTCAAATTATACAACCGACTTTTACTACCAAAAATTTATAACAAATATATTTTTATCAAACATGTTACAAAATTTCTTACAGAACTTTTTATAAAGTTTTCAAAAATTTCGAAATCATATAAACTTATTTATAACTCGCAGACTTTGAACAAATTTCAACCTTTGACGAAATTCTTTTAACTTACCAAATCATTACCGTCAGAATTCTTATCCGAATCCTCACATGTTCTTTATTATTGTTTCAAGGAACATGCCTCCTCGACGACAACTCAACCTTACTGAAGCCGAAGTTGCGGGTATTATTGCCCGTAGTGTGGCTCAAGCTCTAGCTACCCGAACATCAGCTCCTGGTAGCGAAGATACTGCCAACAATGGACCACAACCCAAAACCTGCACCTACAAAGACTTCCATAACTGCAAACCGCTAAACTTTGCAGGAACTGAAGGAGCGATTGGTCTGATTCGTTGGACCGAGAAAATCGAGTCAGTGTTCCTCATCTGCAACTGCAAGGAAGAGGATAAAGTTAAGTTCGCCACCAGTACCTTTTCTGACATCGCCCTTACTTGGTGGAACACATATGCGCAGACGGTGAGCGTTGCTGAGGCTTACAAAATACAGTGGGATGAACTGAAACTTATGTTGAGGGGCGAGTACTGCCCAAGAGATGAGCTGAAACAGCTAGAAATGGAATTCTGGAATCACAAGATGCAGGGTGATGACATAACCGGATACACTAACCGCTTTCACCAGCTGGCACTTTTGTGCCCATCCATGGTTGATCCTGAATACAAGAGGATCGAAAAGTACGTTGATGGACTCCCGGAGCGACTACAGGATTTAGTTACTTCATCCAAACCAGGAACCATTCAGAGTGCCATTCGTATGGCTCATGAGTTAACGGCAAATTCGGTCCGCCGTGGCTCGACTTCAACCCCGTCTGCGAATAACAAACGTAAATGGGAAGTGAGTCCCCACTCATCCAACTCTACCTCTGACAAGAAGCTTGCAATTGTCAACTCCAATGACTCAAAGGCTTACAAGGGGAGCAAGCCTTACTGCTCCAAATGTAACCGCCATCATAACGGCTCCTGTCCCTGCACTAAGTGCAAGAAATTCGGGCACCTGGCCCAAGACTGTCGAACCAACCCCACTGGTACTGATACTTCTGCACCCAAGACCTGCTATGAGTGCAACGGTACCGGGCACTTCAGGAAGGATTGCCCTAAGCTGAAACCCCGAACCAACAATACAAGGAGTAGAGCTTACGTAATTAACGCCAGGGAGGATGACCCAAACCCGAGACTCTGTGATTTACTCAACCCGGGTACGCTCATTCTTTGACTACCCAAATCTATTTTTCTCATAAATCTCTCGCTTAACAATTTATGTATAACTGTGTTTTATTCTGGGTGTTTTCTTTGATCCTAAGTACACAATAGGATTAGGAAACGACCGACTACTTAGATGCCGACAACACGATTTACCTTACACTTTAGATACAATAACAAAACTCTCTTCCCAAATATCTCACACTGGTTGAGACCGGGAACTTGTATATTATTCATTATTTTAACAAGACATCCACTAGAACTTCACTTGCTGGTAAAAATTCTTAAATAGAATAATATTTTCGTAGGAAATGACAACTTGCTCCGCCAACAATCCTACCTTGGATGATGACCTGCTCAGTGAGGAACCAACGATGTTTCCTTACCTCCTCGAACTCGAGTGTGATACAGAACACTCCGCCGAATCAGAATTGGCACCTGCTGTTCCTGCTGCTCCAACTGCTGCAAAAGCACCAGTTGATGAAACCTTAACTACTGAATCAGTCAGTCACCTCAACCAAACTATGGATTCGCTGCTAAAACAACTGACTGAAGCACGGGAGGACATTGATGACCTGCGACGAATTGCTTTCCAAAACGACCTGCGTATGCGTGAGTACGAGCTACGTTTGACAGCCTTAGAAAACCCTACTCCACCACCAACTTCACAAAGTAATCCTACTGAAAAGGATACCGACGCTGATTTTACACCACCTCCAGCAAAAAGGGTGAAAGTTTACAGGGGAAATAGACCTTACTGTGCTCGATGCACTCGACATCATGACAACCCGTGTACCACACCCACCAGTCGAAGCAAGTCCGACCCAAAAAGTACGAACCCTCCCAAAGCGAAACTCTGCTTCAACTGTGGGAGTGCTGGCCATCTCAAGGCCCAATGCCCACTACCTCCAGACAACAAAAATTAGGGTACGTTACCACCTGACAATTTCTAAATTTCAAACACTGTATGATATACCCTACTACTGTAGGCTATTGGTACGTAATGTAGCTACCTAACGAATATCAAACTACCGATTACCACTTCGAACAAATTTCGGGACGAAATTTAATTAACAAGGGGAGAATGTAACAACCCCAAATTTAGGGTAAATTTAAAATTTTCCTAATTACGTGTTTATTACTTGTATATAATATGAAATAGGATTATATACATTACTTACTTATATATATGTATATGGATGGAATATATGTATATATATGCGTATACGATTCGAACAAATATCGTATAAAACAACCACTGTACAAACTTGCGTACACTGATAAAACGATTATTAAATAATGTGAAATTATTTAATTACCTTGACTATTACTTTATATTATGTTTATAATATAACGGAAAAACGTACGTTTTAACTAAAACGTCACCGAACCCTCCGAAAACTCGACCAACCGACAAAACAAAACTAAGTTATGTTTTATAACTTGAAAAATAGTATTTTGGTAAAATACTACAATTTATTTATCGAGTATTATTTCGTATTTTTTTTAAACGTATATTAAATCGCGTATAAAATGATTTTTACGTTTAAACGACCGGGGAAACGAACGCCGCACGGAGCGCAAACGCGAGGGAACGAAAAATTGGTGAGACCACACCTTGTGGCCCCACCATGGCCGGCCAAGGTCAAAGGGGGGACAAGCCCCCATACCTCCTTTTTCTTGATCACTTACACACACCACACTCCCACACCTTCAATCATTCTCTCTCTCTCTCTCTATCGGTCACTCTCTCTCTCTCTAAAACCGATTACAAAACACCCTAAAAACACCATTAAAACACCTCGAAGGTCCATACCCGTTTGGAGAAAAGTGATCACGAGAACGAGGGCTACAAACTCATCTTTTCGGATTTTCGTTTCGACAACTTTGTAAGTTTTCCGGCGACCCGAAACTTTTCCGATTACTTTTATTTTGCTAGATTAATGTTCCCCTAGCTAAATGATGTCCATATATGTAACTTAAACTCATTTTTGAACACTTTTACGAAAACGTCGGTTTTGGTCATTTTAAATAAAACGACACCTCGAACATTAAAAATGACATCCAACAATTTTTATGAACTCTACATAACATAATAAAACTTATGTAAAAGTTTCAACTTGAACGGAACTCGTTAGACACGTTTTCGACACAAACTAAAATCTGACCAGAGGTAAGTGTCGCATGGCTCACGCCAGTTATGCGACACTTCGCCTTAGTGACGCATAGGTCACGAACCGTCCATACGCGACACTTCATTAGTGCCGCTAAACACTTATACCGTCACTCCATAAGTGACGCAGTCATAACCCTTTCAGCAGAAACAATACGTCACTTACATAGTGACGCTAGAACACGTATACCGACACTTCCTTAGTGTCGCTATTATCAGTGTAAACGTATAACCTTCAGTAGAAATGAATAACACCTAGTTACTACCGATGACGTCACTGACCCTTATACCGTCACTTCATCAGTGACGCATACATACTTATACCGACACTTGCCCAGTGTCGCCCTATGAACCGATTTACTCACTTATACCGTCACTTCATAAGTGACGCCCTGTTTGAACACGGCACTTAATACCGTCACTATTCTAGTGACGCAGTGATGAATCTTAAGACTTATTAACGTCACTTACCTAGTGACGCACCATCTTAATACCGACACTATCTAAGTGCCGCATACATGGTTACACAGACACTGAATACACGACACTACTTAAGTGCCGCATACCACACATAAGTGACGCACTGTCTAAATACCGACACTACTTAAGTGTCGCATACATCTTGAAACAGATAACATAACACGACACTACCTAAGTGTCGCATGATACATAGAAGTGACGCATACAAGTGACGCTATAACAGGCTGATTGAAACTTACATTTTATACAAGTATGGAATATACTTAAAACGTAAACGTACCTTACTCGGCGTTACTTATACATGAAAACACTATACTTTTGAGAGTATACAATGATACTTGAATACGTACAATTCTATACGAAACTAAACGTGAGATTTCACTCACACACGCGTACGAAATTACACTCGAATTACTTAGGAGATTACACTCCAACGAGCTTACACTTGTACACTACACGGGATTGCACCCGATACGAACTTACGAGTTCACTTGCTAGTTACGTGCTGGATTACACGTTAACTGGTACGAACATACATACGCATACTTACGAGGTTTCACTCGTACCCTTTGGGGACTAAGCCCATTGGAACGTACACAAACGATACATGTTGTAATACAAACAAACGATCATACGAGTATACTTTACAACTGTACCACTACTATGAAACACATAATAATAATGGATGGAATTATTATTATACACCGATAACAAACGAACCGTACAACTTTTATACAAACTACGATTTACAAACGATTACAAACTTACAAACAAACTAATGGACATTAACTAGTTTGGGAACAACTAGCATGGATACTTTACAAGTATTCCATTTACTTACTAAACCTTATGCGTATTAGGACGCTAAGGGTTGCTAGTTTGGGATTACTACTTGCTTACTTATTACATCGTCTGCCAGACTCAGGTGAGTCTCACAGCCCCTACTTTACTGTTTTACACTCAGGGGTGAGATGCATTACTGTTTTACATGAACACACAAAACTTACTTGCTGCCATGATTTACATACTGTACGAGAGTAACGATACGCCAATTGCATGAGTTTACGACTAATCCAATGAAATCCTCCTGAATCATAGTTGTTAGTTATGTGATAAGCGCGAGTTTTAGTATATGGATCCATATGGGACTGACAATCCCCGCCCGGGGTAGCACGCACTACCACGAACCGTTCCTGTAGAAACGGGCGTTTCTTACTCGTTCCGTATGAATGTTTTGGATTACATTCATGAGGGGGTACCGATATTTACTGTACGTTAAGCTTCAACTATGGTGGATCATGGCGATTGTATCAAACGGTTTGCATGACTTGCGACCACCCACTTATTAAAACTTATGTGAACGATGTGCAAGACTTGTGATCGTTACATACTGGCTGGCTGTGCTTTACAAATACTACTTGTGTGTTCAAACTGTTTATTTATTTACAAACCTGTGAGATTCACCAACCTTTGGCTGACCGTTTTAGTAATGCTTCTCAGGTACACAGCATCAGTAGGGATGCCCAGCAGGATAAGCTTACTTAGCTCGAGTCGCATGCATTACAAGCTTGGAGATTTTATTACATTACTTTTGTACTAGTTGTTATGTATTAGAATCTCTAGGAAACTACTGAACTCGAGCTTGTATTTTGAAACTACTTATGTATTAATGTTATAACTTTTCGAACGTCTCATTTAGAGTCGTTCACTGTATCCTTTGTGCTTGTGATTATTGATTAGTAACACCCAAAACATCGCTTCCGCAAACTGTTAAATTTGGGGGTGTTACAGTCATCAATGCGAGGTAGTGGGTAACGGTTCTTGACGGTCAATTTGTTCAACTCTCTATAATCGATACACATTCTGAATGAACCGTCTTTCTTTTTCACAAACAGAACCGGAGCTCCCCATGGTGAAGAACTCGGTCTAATGAATCCCTTATCCAGGAGTTCCTGCAACTGAGTAGACAATTCCTGAAGTTCTGAAGGGGCTAAACGATATGGCGCTCGTGCAACAGGTGCTGCCCCCGGCACGAGATCGATCGAGAACTCAACTTGTCTCGGTGGTGGAAGGCCAGGTAAGTCTTCGGGAAAGACTTCTGGATAATCTCTAACAATGGGCACATCCTCAAGTCGTTTCTCTTCCGACTTTTTCTCCAAGACATGTGCGAGAATCGCCTGGTACCCTTTCCTAAGGTACTTGCGAGTTTTCATGCAGGATATGATATTCAGTCTCGTCCTACCGGTCTCCCCTTGTATGATTAGAGTACTACCGGTGACAAGAGGTATACGGACGATTTTGTCATAGCAGATAATTTCAGCTCGGTGCTTGGATAACCAATCCATTCCAATAGTGACGTCGAAACTTCCAATTTCAACGGGTATAAGGTCAATAGAGAAAATTTCATCAGATAAATTTAAAGTGCAATTTGGTATTACACTGTCAGCCTCAATTAACTTGCCATTAGCTAATTCTACAATGTACTTAGCATCTAAGGCAATAGGAGTAATGTTAAGCAATTGACTAAACTCATCAGATATGAAGCTCCTATCAGCACCAGAATCAAACAGAACAGAAGCAGTAAGATTGTTGAGATGAAACGTACCCGAGACCACATTCGGGTCTTGACGGGCCTCTCCTGAGTTCAGAACGAAAGCTCTTCCCTTCGCAGTGTTGTTACCCTTGTTCTTCAGCTTTGGGCAATCATTCCTAAAGTGCCCAGTTTCTCCACACTCATAGCAGGACTTTGGTTGGCTGGTGGTGTTGGTGTTGGCAGTGGTAGACCTACAGTCTTTGGTCAAATGTCCATACCTTTGACATTTTCCACAAGGTGTGCTGCAAGGACCATCATGATGACGGCGGCACTTTGAACAGTAGGGCTTATTTCCAGTGTAGCCCTTGTTGAAACCAGAACCAGTGTTGAGGGTCTTATCAGACTCAGACCTCTTTGATGATGATTGGTTTTGAGTGGTGTTCCCAGACCACTTTCTCTTGTTGTTGTTACCAGAAGATGGAGCAGATGTCTCACGGCTGACAATCATGGCCATGAGTTCATGAGCAATTTCGATAGCTCTATCAAGGGTGGTTGGTTGAGCTGAGGCGACATTTCCCTGGATATTCTCCGGAAGTCCGCGGATGTACTTCTTGATACTTTTTCCTTCCGTATCAACCAAACCTGGGCACAATAGAGCGAATTGCTGGAACTTGGTGGTGTACCCAGCAATATCGTTCCCTTGTACCTCCAGATGCCAGAACTCCACTTCCAGTCGGTGTAGTTCTTCCTCGCGACAGTACTTCTCCCTTAGCTTTTTCTTCAGTTCAGGCCAAGGAAGTCGGTTTGCGATCTCAACGCCAATAGAGTTTGCGTGGGTGTTCCACCACGTTAGTGCACCTTCTTGAAAGGTGTAAGCAGCAAACTTGACCTTACTATCTTCAGTACAGTTACAGAGACTGAAGACAGATTCCATTCTTTCAATCCATCGGATCAAGCCAATGGCACCTTCTGTGCCCTTGAAATACAATGGTTTGCAGCTAAGAAAATCCTTGTAGGAACAAGGTTTGATAACAGGAGTAGGAGTAGCATTGACTGTCTCTGCATTCCTTAGAGCTTCTTGAGCAGCCATGGCTTCGGCTACAGCTCGGGTAACCGCAGCATTGAGTTCAGCTTGACTGAAACCAGTCTTCTTTGGCGGCATGATTCTGATAAAAGCAAAGAGAGTGGATGAGTTGTTTGCACCAAAACATGATACATCACATATGCATATATATATTTATGGGGTAATATACAATTACACAAGTGATAATCACATTTGGCAAACAACAGAGTTGCATACTAGATGCGAGTTTGCGAGTAGGTGGGATATGGTTTTACGTATGGAGCCTATAGTCCTTCAAACAATAAGTTCCATTTGTGATTCTAAGAAAATAGAATGATGGAGGAAATACAAAATGATATATTCCTCGCGAATATGTGATTGTACAGCGGAATGTGTTGTGAGATGTTATGTGCGTATTAAAGAGATAGAAAAAAGTAATTTATACTTGTCGTCTTTGGTAGTGAGAGTGTTAACGAGTGTATTTTCGTGTGTGATCTATATATATTCGATATATATAATAGCTTAGAAGATAATACGCGAGTGGGGCTTAATCATATATCTTCAATATATAATAGCCTATAAGGTAGCACATAAATGAGGCCTATGTATGTATATACGCCTATATCACATAATAGCCTAATGTGTGTCTAACACTAATCAAGTATTAGTCACGGTTTCTCTCGTGGTCAGAGTCAACTATCGCATTCCTGTTCAACATAACCCCTTTCAGCTTTCACATCGTATTCATTTAATTGTACATAGTTAGCTAAGCTATGTTAAATTAAACTCATATGGTGTAATCACTGAACCAGTTATATCTAATAAGGAATACTGCCTAACGGTCATAGTCTAGGCCCACTAAATGCAACCTAGTTCACTATAACCTTAGGCTCTGATACTTTGCTGTCGCACCCCCAAATTATGATGCGGAAGCGGGTCGGTTCGGGGCGCGACTAATCAATATACAAAGCACACAAGATTACATAATGAACGACCACTACATGCGTCGTTTACAAAATAAATTGATATTATAAAAGTTTTACACTGTTATAACATAGTTTACAAAAGCTCCTGAGTTCGATTGATAGAGATTCTATGGCATAACTAAATTATACAAAATATAGTAATGCATGACAATCTCTTGATGTCTGAATGTGACTCGAGCTAATGGGCATCTTGAGTGGCAGACCTACTTCTGCTGATCACCTGTGATACATGCTAAAATGGGTCAGCGAAAACGCTGGTGAGCTCACAGGTTTGTATGTCAACACATATTTGTATGAACCGCAAGATTTAATGATAATTTAATTTAAAATGCAATTAAGCAAAATAAAAGTTATACAGCCATGAGCACATAGTTTGAGCTTAACTCGAGATGTCAGGTCCACATTTAAGGTATCCTGATCGAGGTGCCTCCTACGAGTGCCTAATCAACACTCGTCTACACAAATATTAATACATCCGTTTTACTAGTTAGTGCGTGCTAACCCGGATGAGGCTGGTCAAACCTATATGGTACCATATACTAATATTCACGCTACTACGTATTACCAAACTATGCTGATGGAGGGCTTTAAAATGATTAGTGAAAATAACTCATGTAGTATTTGATTTGATGGTACTTGCGTTCATATTGTAAAACAAAACAGAGCAATGAAATCACACCCCTAGGTAAAAACATTTAAAAAGGGGCTATGAGACTCACCTGAGCCTAATGAATTGTTAGCAAACAATTAGGATGATTCACAATGATTTGATGTCGTTACAACGACTGAACCTGCAGGGCGTCTTAGACGCGCAAGGTTTTGATAAATGATTAGATTCTTGAAACCTGTCGGGCGTATTAAACGCGCAAGGTTTAATTGATTAGATGACTCTACGGACCATCTATGCTAGTTATCCCATTAACTAGTTATGACCAAATACTTTGGTTAATGATTATGTTTGAGTTTGTGAAAATGTTTACGGCCCATTGGTGATTGTTTGAAATAATAATTCTTCAATTATTATTACTACTTTCATTTGTTGTGAACTTATAAAAGCATATTTGAAGTGTTTAATTGTTGTATCGTATAAGTATGAAATATGTCGCGATGTCTGACACTCAGTGTAAACCTTTAGTTTTAAGTTTATGGAAAAACGGGGGTCCGAATACTAAAATATGCCATTTTCGACCCCTAGATGACTCCGGATGGCTTAAAACTGACTAGGCTAAGGTACTTAGCCTTGACCATTGGGTTGTTTTCGAGTGACCTTGCAAATTTGAGCTCAATCCGTTATAATAAATTTTTCATCGAGAAGCTACCCTGTTTTAAGTTGTTAAATCGTCGACGTTTTCGAAAATTTACATGTTCTGTTTTAGCTAGAATTCGCAGGGCTAGTTTATTGATCCGTTGGATCATGAAATATATAGGGGGAATCCGCCGTATTCATTTGAATACGCCGTATTGGTGGCTTTTGTGGGGAATACGCCGTATTCATTTGAATACGACCGTATTCATGAAAAATAGAGGGAATACGCCGTATTCCCTTGAATACGCCGTATTCCGAGGAGGCGCAGGTAGTTCATGATTTCTGGGCGGGAATACGCCGTATTCCCTTGAATACGCCGTATTCATGTGGTCTGGGCAGGAATACGCCGTATTCCCTTGAATACGCCGTATTCCGAGGGCCGATTCAAGTCTGTAGTTTCAAAATCATACCCAAACCAAATCTAATCCGCAATTTAACTAACAATCATCAATCCTAACACTAATACATGATAGTATATGCTATTTAAGTACGAAATAACAAAGTTTAAGTTAGTGATTTTCCTTACAATGATTTATGATAAACGGATGATGGTAATGATGGAGACGAAGAAGATGATGGTGAGGATGATCACGATGATGATGATGATAATCTAGTTGTTGTTAATTGTTGTTGTTGTTTGAAAATGAAAACCGAGAGAGAGCCGAGAGAGTTTGAGAATTTGAAGAAGAAAATGAAATGAAAACAAAGGGTGAGTTGGGTTTGTTCATCCGGCTCCAATTATTGGAGTCGGTTGGGCTCCCATTCGTGGTACAAAATACCCGTGTTTTTGTACCCGATCGAAAAGTAGTAAAATGTTTTAATTCGATAAATTCCTATAATTGATATCGTACGTATTTTAATCGAAGTATTTTAATAAAAATACTTTTAATGAGATATAAAAATATATCTTTGCTTTATCTTTCTGAGACGGACACGATTTAATTGATTTCGTCGCGTTTGAGTAAAAAGGTATAAAACGAAATATGTTTTGTTTTATCTATTGTAAATAATAATTAATATCTCCGATAATAATACATTATTTATATGTTTTGTTGCGAATGTTTTACATTAGTACGATACGAATACTTTATATATTATCAAAATAATATATAATAAATATGTAGATATTAAATAATCATTCGGTATTACTTAATATTTGATTTTCACCAATGCCGTATAAATGAATCGGAAAATTGGCCGATTTGAAAATGAACGATTAAATATAATCGCGTATTGATATATATTCAACAATATATATTTTGATACATACAATTAGCCTAATACATAGAACTAATTACACGTATTTCTAAATGATTAGGAGCTAAAAACTAGTCCTAATTTGACGGGTGTCACATTTGCCAACATGTTTCTACATATATTTGTGACGTGAAGGCATTGGCTAAAACTGGGAAGAAGAAGGGAAAAGGTTTTGTCGCTGAAGAAGGTTCATTCAATGATTCTGACTCTTCATCATCTGATGAAGAAGAAGCAATGATTTGTTTAGACAAGGAGTACTGTCTGATGGCTAATGACACTGAACTTCTTGAAGACTTTAAAGAAGTCACTCCTGAATGTTCAGCATCTGAATGGGATCCTGAAACTCTTTACAAGGTACATTGCTTTAAAACATATACAGCTGCTGAAAAGGATAATGTCTTTGAGTCTTTGATAGTTGACTTATCAAATGCTCATGATATTCAAAAAGGGCAGAAACGTAAAATCAGTGATTTACAATCCAAACTAAATGACCAAAATGAAAATGAGTCAAGAATGAAGAAATTAAAACTAGATCTTGATGCACAAACTTATGCAAATCAAGTGTGTGTTCAAGAAAAGGTTAAATTTGAAACACAATTTCAACAGCTTAAAAAGGTCATGGAATTTTGGTGTAAGTCAAATGATAAAGTTAATCACTGTGTGAATAATCAAATTCCAAAACAAGTCAAAGCTATTTTGGGAGGAGATTATGAATATGCTGCATCCCTTGCTGATTTAACAATGGTTGACCCTGTTTTTGATCCAAATGGTAACTTTTCAGAAGCTGTATTTGAACCCATCTCCATCTTCAGTGAGCCACGACCAAACTATTTTACTAAAAGCAAGTTGGTCACTGAAGACACTGATGTCTTAAATGGTAACAATGAGATAAATGTTTTAAAAACTGTCAAATCATCAGTAACTTCACATCTCATCAAAACCATCGCTGATAATCAAACAATCAATAGGTGGATTTGGTTGAAATTGAGAGTGTATTTCAACTTCTGGTTGAGATGGTTGATCATCAGCATTTAGAGAGATGTTGTCACTTGAAAGAGACATTGCATCTAATTCCTGGATGGATGAGGTTATGGTATCAGCATGTGGTATAGTGGAGAAGGGTAGAGATGAGACATCAGTATCATCTGGTTGCTGATTCACCTTTGGAAGAGTAAGATCATAAGATCGATGTTGCTGATCCTTTTCAGAAGAAGATGAAGAAGTATCCATTGGTTGAGCTTCCTCAACATCATCAGCTTGTGTTTTAGCTGATGGATCATTAGAAACAGAAAGGTCAACCTGTATCTCTCCCTGTGACTGGGAGGGACATTGTCGGTTGGTGCAGTGAAAGATGAGAGTTGGCTCGGGTCTGTAGCCAGTGATGTGTCATCAGTAATGAGTGTGTTATCACCCGCTGATGACACTAGCCCTTTGACTGAAACATCATCCTTTTGTGAGAATGATGAGTGGCTGATGGGTTGACTCGATGGGTGGGTGTGGGTTGCACCCGAATCACTGCTAACAGTGGGTTGAGCAATTGTAGCTGTCTGTAGGCTTCCCTTTATAGAGTCACTGGACTTTTGTGAGTCAAGTGAAGCAGTTTTAGGCATAGGTTGATCAAGAGTGCCCGCAGAGACTGAACGTTCAGTTGCTGCTTCACTCTTGGCGTCTTTAGACGTCCTTTTCTGACTCTGTCCCTGATCCTTTGTTGACAGGGACTTTAACTTGATTTTCTTAGGAGCAGTTGGTGGCTTTTGCTTTGGTGGTTGATCAGCAATAGTCATTGGAGGTGTGATCAGTGACGTGATCAATGTGGGGGCAGAATCAGACGGATGTACAGTTTGTAAAGGCTGGGGTGCAAGTATCCCCTTTGGTTTCATGAAATCAGGGAGAAGCACAGTTGCAGTTTTACTAAAAATTTGATTCCCTATCAGAATAGGTTCAAAACCTTTAAAAGAAACCCTATCGTACGCTTTAAACTGATCTTTAAAAACAAGTGAAAGAAACCTTGGATAGGAAACATATTTTGCTATGGTAGGTTCACAGATTCTTGAAACAATATCATCAAAAATCATATTTGCATAGTCAACTTTTAAAGAGTTGACCAGTGACCAGCTTAACTGTGATTCTAGGGAGTTGAATTGATCATAACTCCCTGTTTTTGTGCCCAGAGATTGACTAAAGTTTGAAAATAGGGCATGTGAACGACTCTCTGAATCTGAGAAGGATGTGAAGAAGGTTTACGAACGTAAATCTTCATGTGGGAAGAATAATTCTCCACGTGGGAAGCATAATTCTTCATGTGATAAGAAGAAATTTTCTCAGTTTACTAATTATTCTTTACAAAATAATATGAAGTGTTTGAAGTGTTCTGGGGAAATACAATCAACTAAAACAAGTCATCATCAAAAGGTTGATTGTGGTGATAATTCCGGTCATCTTAAGTGCAACAAAAGTTCGGCTTCAACATCTCCAAAGAAATCAGGAGATTTTAATCCGACACCACAACTGGAATCGAGAAGAACAAAGTCTTATGCTTATACTCGTGAGCAAATGTTCTCGTTGACACCACCACGATTTCATCATATGGTGCAAAATAGACGAAAAGATTTTGTTCCTTTCTCCTGGAGGACATCGGTTCGGCGTAACGAATTCAGAAATGAAACAAGATGTTTAAATTTCAGGTGGAATTCGATGTCTTTGGATTTTATTGATGAATCATATCGGATGGTCTCGAAGATTACAAGAAAGATTGGGACTGTGCTCAAATGGGTTCCAAAAGTTATAGTTTAGTTTTTATTTTTGTTTTTGTAATTGTATATAGTATACAAATATACAATATACACCAAAAAAAAATTAAATTTTATTTCTGTTATTTGAGCACGTTTTAATACTTATTAGAAGACCAAGGAGAAAGATTGAAGAGAAAGCAGAATCCAGCATCATCAACAACAAAATGCTTGCATCTGTCGATCCTTCAAGAATTCGAGGAGAATCTGCTGTTCAGGGGGAGTTTGTTGATACATGTCTATTGAACAGACAGATTCTTGGAGGTTTCGGTGAAGTTGCTGATTAGAGAGAGGATTAGTGCTGGAAGATACTCAAGCTAAAGTTGAAGATTTGAAGACATATCCAAGTTATTGCCAAGGGGGAGTTTGTTGATGCAAAATCAACATGTTTTGTCAACAGCTTGTATAGAATATTTAGCTTGAAACAACAAATGAAATTGCATGTATTTGGGCCTGCGACATTGGGTCTATGTCGCATGGGTCTGGGCCTGCGACATAAGGGCTTGTGTCGCAGGGTCCAATGGTCCAACATATATAAGGTCATTTAGGGTTTCATTTGTAATGGTTTGTTCATTTTTGTGTGTGTGGAACGAAATCAGAGAGTTCAGAGAGTTTAGAGTTTGTACTGTGGTGCTTAAACATTTTGTTTTTGTTAATCAATAACAGAAACATTATTTATATCGTTGTGTTCGTTTAGATTCACGTTCCCTAGTTAATTGATTGTTGATTCCGCTATACAATCGGTTTGATTCACATCTCCAAGATCGTTACAGGGACTTTCACTTATAAACGATTTTATCGAGCTTGAGCTTCTAAACAAACATTTTGAGCTTAAATGCCTATTTTTTTTGTTTGTAAATTGTCATAAACTTAAACGTGTATAGAGCTCGAGCTCGAACACTAAATTATTATCCGAGCCCGAACTCGAATATAGTTTTAAAAAGTTAATCGAGTTCGAGTCGAACTCGAACATACTTATTTTTTAAACGAGTCGCGTCGAGCATCAGGATATTCGAATTGACTCGGTTCGTCAACAGCCCTAGTTATAGAGGAGAATATGATCAAATTTGATAATGAATAAAATGAGTGAAATGAAAATAATGTTATGTGCACCATATAATGTATCTATACATATGCTAGATTTTATTATTTATATTTTACTCAAAAAAATTTAAAGAATTAAATTTTTTATATGCATGGTCCTTTTTAACGAAGATTTAACAATCGTTAGTATAAAGGACTATTTACGTTACAAGTTTCAAAAGAAATGATCATCTATGTAATTAAATTAATTAAATGACTGAATGTGCAATTTAGGTCAAGCCATAAAGACGATTTTTGTAATTTTCTCAAAAATCAAAATGCCATGCCACTAAATGAGTTGTGTCTAATCCAATCCACGTCAGCCCATCAATATAATGGTGGGCCCACACATTCCAAACCAAACGTGATTTTCATGCACAATCTACCATGAGAAATAACATGACAAAATTATCCAATCCAAAATGAAACAGAGGTAGCAGATTTCTTAAGTTAATTAAAGTAATGCTTCTTTCCTAGATAAGAATGTTTACAATCCAAATTAAGGGTTAGGGTGGAGGGTCCGAGGAAGGCCTCAAATAAGGGAAATGAGTGGCATGTCAGATTTACTGCATTTTAAAGAAAATTTATTTGTGATCTTCTTTCAGATTCACTATATCTTACTAACAACTGCATTTTAACAACACTGCACATACAAATTTATACTAAAATAAATCAATTCTAATATGTTCCTCATTTTCCTCATTTAATACCTTTCCTCATTATCTACTCCATTATGATAAGTTACTAGGTAGGTAATAGGCCGTGCATACGCACAGCCCATGAAGATAGTCGACTATTTGAGAGATCGATAAAATAAAGTTGCTACCAATGAACGAATTAAAAAAGAATGAAAAAGAAAACGTGTTTAGAGAAGCAAACTAATGTTTAAGATTTGACACAAAATTGATCTCATGCATGATTTAACTTTATTTTATTATGGTAAACCTGTAGGAAGACATGATTTTTGCCTTCATAATTTTCAACATTCATTTAGTATTTGACTATGTCTGATAAATGCAATGATTTATTGTTCAATTTCTCAATCAGTAAAGACGTCATTCAAAATTTTTGTGATAGTTTATAAGTAAATATAAAATTATTGAAAATTATATGATTATTATTCTTAGAACATAATGCGATCCCAACCAGATAACAAGTAGGCAAGTATGAATCAAAAGACATGTTAAATGTAGTTCACTCACAATAAGTATTAATGACTTATTTGTATACTCTATATGACTCTATGTAGTAAAGTATCAAATTCTAAAAATGTTTTATACCAAAATAAGTTAGCAACTACAAGAATATTGATATATAATTTATTTGCTTAGAAAGTAACAATACAAATCACTCTTTAAATATATTTGATATTTCATATGCATTATTATTATTATTATTATTATTATTATTATTATTATTATTATTATTATTATTATTATTATTATTATCATTATCATTATCATTATCATTATCATTATAGTAAATGACACATGGCAAAAATCAAGATGCCTAGATATCCAAATTTGATGCAAAGTAGTTCTTCTTATATAAAAATGAAAAATGAAATGAAATGATATACAGTATAAAATAGCATGAAGTAGAGATCTTATCTTACAACAGTATATTTAAATGTAAAATGTTAATCAAACCAAATAATGCATGTAGGCCTGTAAACGAACTGAACATTCGGCGAATTATTTGCGAACCATTCGGCGGGAAGTTCGTTTATGTTCGTTCGTTTCGTTATATGAACGAACATGAACAAATTTTTACGTTCGTTTAATTATATGAACGAACATGAATACATGTCTCGTTCGTTCATTTACGTTCGTGAACGTTTGATAACATGTTCGTGAACGTTAGGTTAAATGTTCGTTTATTAACTAATAATTTAATTGAATTAATACATATTTGTATATCTTATGTTGATTAAGCTAAATATCAGATAGAATATTATTAATATTTCGATATTTTCATTTAATAATATTAAACATCTAGATATTTTTACCTTACAATTTCCCTCCACTTCAAACGCACCTCGACTAGTTCCAGATGTGATGCTCTTTCCAACGATCGGACCAAGCAAAGGATTTTATCTTCATATTGTGATCGTTTTGTAATGTTGAATGTGCATCGCAAAGTTTCAAGGTATATAATATATATGTGTAGATGTGTATATATATATATGTTCGTTTATGTTTGTTGAGGTTCGTTTAAGGTATTAATGAAGAAATGCATTAAATTATGTGTTTGTTCGTGTACGTTCGTTTGTGTTCGTGAACAAACAAATTTTCTTAATGAACGAACATGAACAACAAAATCTGTTCGCTTATCCATTCGTGTTCGTTCGTTTGTTCGTCAAAACCTTAATGAACGAACACAAACAGACTCTGTTCGTGTTCGTTCAGTTCGTTTACATGGCTAAATGCATGCAAATACAAACAGATATGCCATCTAAAGAATGAATTATTAGATGAAAATTAATACCAAGTGGAGTAACATTTAGAATACAGACAAATATAGTAGCCAGACAAACAATCCACATCATCTTAATTTTTTCATTTATTATTATTACCATCATTTTCATTAGGTTCAAACTACCAAAGCATTTTTAATTTATAGATAAATATTAATCCAAACTACTACATAATTAATTAACTTCACTCCCATACAAACTTATATAGAATTTACTCTTAATATAAAGATTAGTGATTCAAAGCAGTAGGTTGAGGTGATGGTGATGGACTAGTCATTGGCCAAGCATGACCACCATTAAGCCTCTTGTTATTAGGTGAAGGTCTTGATGTTGGAGAGAGATTAGTAAACTCTAATGCTTGTAACCTGAGTTCAATTGGGTAGTCTGCAATACAACCGATTCGTGGTCCAACTCCGGTAGACCACTTCAACGAAAGCTGGTTTCCTAATTGGTACGAGCATGCCGCTTTCTTGGAGTTGATCCTTTCTAGTATCGATTTCTTTGGCACATCAGATTTTGGGCTGCTAAGACCACCCGAAAGACTCCTTTTGTAACTCACGTTCTTCTTTAACGTTACGTTAACTTCTGGTTCATGATCATTAGTTTTAGGTTGCAAAGTATCTAAAGAAATGGGATCTCCATGATTAGGCCCATTTTTAGCAGTTTCTTTGTCTTCATAGGTCTCATAATCTTCATTTGCCTTCTTTACCTGATCAAAACAAATTATTATTATTACTGTATATACATGAAACTCCAAAATAATGTTATACAAAAATTTATATCATCGTTAAAATAATACAGTTTTCTGTAAGCATATTGAGACATGTGCGCAATTTTTTAAAACCTTAGAGTCAGCCCAATTTTTGAAAAACTTTAAACCAGTACAAATAGTTATTAGGTTTGACATGTTACTCGACCCACCCAATTTGAATCTAATCATCCATTACACACACTATATTTTCTAATCATAAATCTCCAAAATCATATCATTCAAAATTTTTTGTCATTATTAATATAATAAGTTTTCTGTAAATGATATCTGGCATGCTAATCTATTAAAAACTTAGGATCAACCCAACCTGACCCGTTTTAGAAATTATAAGATAATCGCCCATCATGACTGTTACCCCCCTTGTCCATTCTAATTATACTGATAAACAAACAAAAAAGGAAAAAACTTTGCATACTGCAACATTGTCAAGATCAACACCCTTTTCTGTAAGAAATGATAAGAAGGACTTCAGGGTCTCCTCCGTTGGACGGTAGTGTCCACTATAGGGAGAAATAGTCTGAAAATGAAGAAAGCAACAAAACCAAATGGGTTACTGGCAATTAGGTAAGCAATTAGGTAAGGAACTAAATAAAGGATTAGGTGACCTTAGATCTTAATATAGCATTCAGTCATTGGGATATATATGTAAAATATGCCACTGAATTTGACCAGAACATAGTCATCAAGATTTCAATTATCCTATTGTCCAAGACTTTAATAATGCATTCTATGATACCGACACCATGTTTTTCTCATGCGAAGATTTAATATCACTAAAAGCATATGTGTTTGGCTATTAGTGAACCTACTTTCAAAAATTATTGTTCAAGGGCTCATGTTAAGTTTATATAATAAATTGTCATACTAATAGACACCAAGTTAATCTCTTATTTGATTACAAACTATTGAATCAACAGTTTTACGTTCAGTTTCCTTTCTGTTTAATACCTTAAGTGTTCCATTCTCCACATCAAGCCTTCCAGCAGCTAAAGTAGCTCCTCCAGCGAGGAAGCTCGAATGATGAAACTTTCCTTTCTTTTTCTGGCGACACCAATAAAATTTTTTTGTGTTAACCCATTTGCTAGCAGGGAGTACAAAAATAGAATATGGAACAGATGGAAAGTTCAACCCATTAACTGTATGACTGAGTTGATTCGGGTTTAAATTGATCACTAACATGTCAAACGGGTTGAACTAGAAAAAATAGTTCAGGAGTAAACAGTTCAAATGGTTCAAGAGTCCCCTGAAGTGTATTTTTAGTGTATAAATCCTCTTAAAACCACTTAATTCAAAAAACAAGATTGTGAATGAAATAATACAAGTTTTGTAATCTTAATCGACAATCTAATTAAATTTTTTTAAAAATTGCAATTGTTTGGACGACCAGTGTTTTGACCACTTTTCCACCTCTGTCCATTCTAACATTTTACGTAGTAATAAAATCTCACCTCGCCAGCGTAAAGTCTGTTACTGGCACTCGTTACGAAAATCCACTTTTCACCATTGTTTGTATCAAGTGGGAGCTGGGTCTGACGATGCATGAATTTTCCTTCAACAATGATATACTCGTAATGCTCTCTCTCTTGCTGTACATATGAAACTAGATTCAGACTTATGATATCTATATATAAGCAAGTGTAATAAACAATTAAAAACATACAGGTCCGAGATATTTGATGCACTGCTGCCGAAGCTTTGATCTTGGACATTCTTTTAAATCAACCTCTTTTCCATCTCCAACATCCAACCTTCAAAAAAGAACAAAAATTAAAAAAATACGTTTTATTTTCTACAATCAACAAGTTTAGTAGAGTTTTAAGCTCCTTTAATAATCAAATTGTTAATATGTAAACAAAATATCAATGTCATGGTGCAATACATCATGATGTAGGAAATGTGTCCGCACTGCCCGAAGTGATAACTATCATTTCCAGTAAAATTACAATAATCAAACATATCATTCTCAAAATACTCATCCAAACACCCCTTACATGATAACCATCATTTCCAGTAGAATGTTTTCCCTAATTATTCCCACTAGTAATGAAACAACCATAAAGACCAAAATTGACCATTGTCCATCCCCAACTTCCACCTTTATCAAGTGGGGCCGAAACATGAGGTGAAGAGCAGGATTGATCATTCTAGCTCACAAACTACCTACTGTTTCCAAACACACACTCAAACCCCACATTACATGGCTTCCAATACTAAAGTTAGTAATGTCTATCATGTGGTGCTTAATAAACCTTTACTTTTTAGATCTTGTTCATTAAGTGGAGGACATATATATTATCAGTCTTTTTATGAGAAAAAAACAAACTTCTTAAAAATATTGTACAAAGGTATATTACTAGTGTTTTTCAACTTATATAGTGTATACATACCAGTAGAAAAAAGGCTGGCCAGCATCAGCTTTACACCATTCTTCATAATATATGTGCAAGCTATGCCCATATCGGTGTCGCGGGTCAATCTGAAATTTACTCCAAATTCATAATTAGGCATCTTTTATAAATTTTTTGCAAACTGAAATTCTGAAAAGATATTTCATGATAAAAACAAAAAATCTAAAACAACAACTTACAGCTTCAATCCAGTGTTGGAATGCTAATTTATGAGCTTTGGCATCTAATGATAGGCCCTTGCCCACCTGTCAAAACAACCCAATTAAACTTTAGTTCTGTTTGTTCAAATACGGAGAAAAAACAGCTACCTTTCACTAACAACAATCAAAATCACATTAATTATTAATTAAGTTGATATAAAACAAAATAAGAACTTGTTTCATATTGTGTTTTTCTTTTCTTCTTTTGTTATATACTACGGAGTATACAAATACAATACAAATAGAAATTATATATACCTTGGAAGCATTCAAAGAGATCCTGTTCCACCTTGATGCTGCTGATTCTGGTTTTCCATAATGGAAAAAAGAAACTGTGCTGTGATTTAATCTTGCAAAATCAAGTGCTTGCCACCTACATAAATATATTCAACCACGCATCATAATTCACTTTATAGACTTTATAAAAAAATAAAATAATAATAACAAAAAAAAAAACTTATTTTTCAAAAGATTATGCGTACCGATGAAGGAATAAGTAATTTTCTTAAAATTTATCAAATTTAAATTGCATAATTATGTACTTAGCAACAAATATCTTATCGTGATCAACACTTAACCACACCCACAAAGTAAAAATGCGTTGACTTTTGAAGTCACATCAAGCAGAAAGTAAAAAACAATAAAAACAAAAAATCAAGATTCCACAGTAATCATACCAAAGTTCTTCAGCAACAACAGCAGAATCAGCTAAAAGACGACGAGTACGGTAACCTCTGTAACACTTTTGAACTTTCATAACAGCCTCCAAATGATCAAAAGCATTAGGGCTCGGACACAATTCATCATCATCATAGGTTGGATGAATAATGTCAGAAGAAGTTTTAATAGTAGAAAACAAAGCAGCTCCCATTTTTTGTTGGTATTGTTTTGGGTTTGGGTCAAGGTCATTGAAGGTTGTTGTATGTGTTGGTGGGGTGGTCTCGACCTCCATTGATAAGTAAAAACTGCAAACAAACCCTAGAAAGAGAAAGTAGTAGAATTTGCTAGGAAGATGAAGCAAAGAAAGGAAAAAAAAATTGCACTAATTAATGGAGATCAAAGTCCTTTTAGTATATGTGGAGTGTGATATGTGTGTGTGTATATATATGTATATTTTTTTGTGATGAAATAAATAAATACAACAGGTTGGACTCTGGTGAACCCAACCAACCCAACTGGCAACTAAAATATTTAATTAATAATAATTCTTTATTTTTGAATTGATTTATTATTGCCCATATAAGTGGCACGAGTTCCAATAGTACTTCTAGAATGCACTTCAAACACATATAGAAGACAATGTATGTTAACTAAAACTAGCTTAACGATCGCGTTACGTAGCAGTATACGAAATTTTGTTGTAGTTAGTGACTTGATGTATATTATGTTTGTTATACACTGATTGATTATTCATAATGGTGAGTCAATATAATGGTAGTTTTTTCGTTTGCAAAGTTAATGATTCGGAATGATAGTGAAAAGTGAAATAAATATTAAAATGATAAATTGTTACAAGATATTAATATGTTTTATATATTAGTATAAATAAAAAAGATGACTACTCAAGTAAATATAATACTCGTATGTATGATTAAACTTGTAGACTTAAAATTTTGATTGGTTAATGTTATAAAATCAATGATGGATGAATTAGATTTACCTTTAGTTGTATTTTTTTTTGGACGGCAAACCTACCTTTAGTTCTATTTAGCATAACCTATAAATAAGATATCAAAATGTTAATTGGATACAAGAAAATTACGTATACACTTTATTACCAAAATAAAATGTGTAACAACATGTTTTTCAAAAGTGTATACTTTGTGATTTATTTAATGTTTTTGTTTATACAGTAAATTGAAAGA
Source organism: Helichrysum umbraculigerum (assembly GCA_949592205.1). Taxonomy (NCBI): domain Eukaryota; kingdom Viridiplantae; phylum Streptophyta; class Magnoliopsida; order Asterales; family Asteraceae; genus Helichrysum; species Helichrysum umbraculigerum. Next base: position 198,719,887 of record CATIUR010000001.1, on the reverse strand, counting down.
GAAAGTCAGAAAACAGAGAAACCTTTATGTAATTTTTGGGTTCATTTGTAATTTATCATAACTTCCAATATTTTTGTTACATTTTAATAATTTAATATTAGGTTTCATTCGTAATTTTATATACGAGTAGGTTATTTGAAGATGGTTTAATGTGATCAACGACAAAGACAAAAAATACTTCTAAATATGAGATGTGACGTGTGATAAATAAAATACGGAGTATACAATTAAATAAGTTTTTTCTATATATAAATGAAAGGTTAGTGTACAATCTATATGATTTATGTCGTAGTACATATGAGTAAAAAAAATGGTTAGTAGAGATTAAGATTTAGATTTTTAGACATATTTAGGAAATTCATTTGTATCAATTTAATTGTTTACGCTTTTGAAATGTCACCAAGTGGTGTAATTTTCAGTTTCAACCGATCAAAAACCGTTTAAGTGATAAATAATAAAATTTTATTGATCAATAGTGCAAAATCATGGACCGTTTTATCTACGAGAATTGAGGCCAGTTTTTTAGAAACGTTGTGGTGTTGTGATTTCACATTTTCACATACTATATAGTAGGAGTATATATAGTATATACACTATACACTATATACTTACTATACGTCGACACGCGTTTGGGTTCAATAAATGCATGCCAACATAACTCTACCCTCGTGCTAATTATTTTAGTATGAACTTCATGGTTCATACTGTCATACTCATACATAATGTGGAGTAATTGAGAATGGGGCCAGAAATTTAGAAGTTCCAATCATAAAATGACTCAAATGTCATACGTAGTATATGATTGTAATATATACAATTGTTTAATACGCTAATAAAAATAATACGGAGTATAAAGAAGAGATGGCACACTTCAAAATCTAACAAAATTAAAGTATAGATAATGATCGAGAAAATATACGCTCACAAAAAACTTCACAACAAAGTTTTACAACATAATGTGGACTAATAGCATAAAGAGATAGATGTAGCTATGTAAGAGAGAGAAATAAAAAGTGTTCATGTAATGATCGACATCATCGTGTAAATTTTTCTTTATAGAATCTGTGTAAGCAATGTTTTAAAAACCGGACCGGACACAAAACCAGTCTTTTTACCGATTCACGGTTTTTTCCCGGTTTTTTCCTGTTTTTCCGGTTTTTTCCGGTCCAACCGCTAACCGGGGGCGGTTCCGGTTCACGGTCCAACCGGTCCGACCGCCCGATCCGGTCCGGTTTTTAAAACACTGTGTGTAAGCCTGGTATTTTTCATATTTGTATTGTGTCCAACAACCTTTTGATGAAAAAAAAAGGTCTATCTAATTATTAACATCAGAGTTATAAAATTTGCGAGACACGTAGAAGTTAGGAGTTGCCTCACTAAACCTCGTTTGTCATGCAAATTTTTGTTTGTAAAACTTTTTTAAGAGTAGAATTCCACAAGCGAAAGAACCAAAAGAGAAGAGGTGATATGAATATATGATACACACATACGTACACAATAAGGGGTAGACTTTAATGACCTTAAAGGTCAATAGGTCGAGTGGCCCAGTGTAAGCTGTAACTTGTAACACGTACCCAAATTTACGAAGTATAATTAAAGAATTTTTACTTATATTATAAAGAAGGTAAGAGTGTGTTTATCATTAGTTGCATTTAATGTTACATGTCAACCGTTAATAAGACCACTCACAACCGTTGTTTCGTCACTTCTTTCGTCAGTTGTGCCACATCAGTACATTCAAAACCGACGAAAGACAGACACAAGGATGTCAATGGTGGTTTCATCACTTCAATTTTTGGGCCCCACATTTAACAATATACCTACATTTACATACACTAAACAAAAAATAACAATACATTAAATATAAGCTGAGGCCCGCGAAAAACCAATTCCTTTCTTCGGTTTACCGAAGAAGCATCAACCGACGAAAGGAAAGAAGAAGTCGCGCCATAAGTGACGAAAGCCATGGCTTCGTCGGTTGAAACCGACGAATGCCGATGTCATTGGTCTAAAAGCATCTTCAATGGTAGCTTTTTCTAAAGCTTTTTTATGTAAAAAAAACTTTTGAAAAGCTTTTTATCATTGGAGTAGAAAGCTTTATTTATGTAAATCTTGATAAATCTTAAGCTTTTGAGCAAAAGTTTTTTTTTTCAAATTTGTGTGTGTAGATTTCAAAAGAACAGCTTTTGCACATTGGAGATAAAACTTTTCTATAAAGTTTTTTTGGAAGATGATAATGTGTCTTAAAAAAACTATATAAAGTTTTTACATTGAGAATGCTCTAAGAGATAAATGTGTGTATTATTAATCTTACGTGTCAACCGTACTGTAAAGGTAAAACTAGGATTTGGTATTTTGGTAATAGTTTATTAGCAAACACTCAATTGAGTCAATATTTCTAGTTAGATTAAAACAATCATATTATGTTATTTTATATACTATGTTCGAAACAACTCCAAATCGAGCTCTTTGAATTTTAAACGAGCGGAGGTTATGGGGATAGACTATAACACCCCTCATTTATACTCAATTTAATATAGTAAATCGGAAGCGTAAGTCCAAATAACTAGTGATAGTTTACACCATTTTATCAACATATAAAATTCAACCTTTTAAAAACATAACTTCTCGACATAGGTGTTATATAAAAACATGTTAAAACATTATTTTATACAATTCCACTATCAGAGTAATGCCTCAAGGTCAAACATTCCTTCTAGTCCAACTTCTTGCCCACCCAATATAATAGCCAAAACCTGCAAGAAAGGATAATGTGGGGGATTAGCATAACGCTAAGTGAGCAGATAACTAATCAACAACCTAACTTAGCTCAACAACTTTGTGTACAACAATTAGCACTAAACAATCAAGTACCCAATACAACACATCAACAATGCATCAGTTCAACAATGCAACAATTCAACTAATCAACAACACCATAATGAGGATCGGCGGCTCTGGGGATAACCATAACCCGGGTGGCTCCCCAAGAACACTTACCCAACCATATCCGTATGGCCATACGGACGAGACCGATAGCTAGTGATTATCTTCAACCAACACAGGAGATGTGTTAAACTTTGGATAACCAACTAGCCCAACCAACAGTTCAACAACTCGTTGCCTCATTAACAACTGATGCCCGAAGGCCAATTAATTCAAGTGATCACGAATCAACAAGTCACATATTCAACTAGTCAACATATCAACAGTGTTATCACCGCAACTAATAAAGTAATAACACGTTACTTGTTGTAACCAAACTTGTTACAACTAAGTTACGATGAGGATTAGAGATCCACTCACCGACCACCTCAGGCATCCACTCAGTAGTCTAATATCACTGAGCCTTCTGCACATCTGACAATATAATTAAACAAAATGAGTTAGTAACTCATTCATAATAATTAACTCATGTTAAAGTCATACAACATGATTCATAATCTCTATTTCATTGAGTTATTACTCATTTCGTTAATCACTTAAATTGTATCATTTCAATTCACAATCACTTAATAAACTATGATCATCTTTCAACATCAAATCAAGTAAGTTTCCAAGATTATGAATAGCCATTATAAACATCAATATTCATAATCAATTACCAAATTATGATCATTATGTAACATCCTCTCCGATAGACTGGTATTTTCTATTTATAATTTCGTATTTAACTGTTTTAAATAATTTTGCGATATAATTGTTTAATTGTGAAACTTAGTGAAATAGATCTTAGGACTTATTGTGGATAATGAAATATTGCTTATATTAAAATATTGAAGTTGACGGTATAATAAAATAAATTTCTCGCAATTGATTTTTAGGTTCCAGACAATAGATTTAGGACGGGTATTAAATACTCAAGGTTGTAGGTCGGTTAAATGATGGACCGACCTTTATTGGGGATCACTTTACTCATTTCTTTCCCCACTTCCATTTCAAATAAAACACTTAAACCCTAGATAGTAAATCAAAGTAAAAATTATCAAACTTGAGGTGTGGATTGAATTGATAATCTGTTAGCAAACATCATCACCATCTTTATCTTCTTCTTGATATCATCATCTTGTTCCTCAAGCATGTAAGTATGTGATTATGTATTCATAAATTTGATTGTATTGAAATTTGATTAGAAATTGATCTTGGTAGCCAATTGATGTTTGTAATGTTGTTATATGATGATGTGGGGTATTATTGGAGATGTTTGTAGCATTAGAATCGAGTTTGATGAGCTTGAATTATGAAAATGGTGTTAAGGTCGTTCAGGTCTGTTCTTGAGCTGAAGAACAGATGAATGCGATCCCGGCTACACTTCCGGATCGCGTTCCCTTGTTGTAAACGCCTTAGTCGAGTTTTTGGCCTTAGAAACGCGATCCAGGCCAAGTATCCGGATCGCGTTTGCTAGTGTTATTCGGTCACAGAATTTTTAATAAAGGACGAACGCGATCCAGCCTGCCTAGTCAGGATCGCGTTTGCATAGTAAATTTTGATGGATTCTGAAAATTTCAAAAAATGCTTAAGTGTTTAGAAGGTGATGTTTATAGTGGCATTTATTGAATGCTATAGTGGCATTTTATAAAAATGCTCATTTTGATATTTACAAATTATGAAGCAAAGTACTAACTTATGTTGATTATTGATTCTCAGATCCTCCGAAAGATAAGTGATCTCTGGAATCAGAGATTTTGAAGACGAAGGTATTGGTGAGTGGATTCAAAACTCACCGTTTGGCTTAGTTGTAATCATTTGATTACGACGGGTAAACGTAGACTTGATTAGTTGTTATTGTTGATCATATGCCTATATGTGTTTTGTGTGGCCTTCGGGCATTGTTGTTAATGAGGTCAACAAGTTGATGAACTGTTGGTTGGGCTAGTGGTTTGTTGTGTGAACGGTACAGGGACGTACTTCATTTGTTGTGTGTGCTGAACTGTACCTAAGTATGATAAACACTAGCTATCGGTCTCGTCCGTTATGGCCATACGGATATGTTTGGATAAGTGATCTTGGGGAGCCGCCCGGGTGCTAAGGTTATCCCCGGATCCACCGATCCTCATTAAGTTGTTGTTGATTGTTGTAGTTGCGAATACTTGTTGTTGTTAATTGGTTTAGCTAAGTTAAATGTTGAGTGTTGGATTTACTCACTTAGCTATGTGCTAATCCCTTGTTGTTACTTCCTGCAGACTTTTGATCTTGAACATGCGGGTGGGTAGCAGGAAGGTCAAACTTTAGAAGAATGGAATGTTTGATATTCAAGCTACTCTGACTATTTTGTAATAACTCGGTTTAGTTCATATAATACCCCGTCATGCTAATCTTTTGAACAGGTTTTAAATTGAAGTGACTTAAACATGTAGACGGTTTTAATATTTTAGTAGATTAGGTAATCAAGTATTGTGTTTTATTAATCTTCGCTTCCGTATTTTATATAACAACAATGAGGGGTGTTATAAATTGGTATCAGAGCATAGTTTTGGGATAATTGTTCATTGTTGAATGATCAATTCCAAAACCGGAGCGTGATATATCAAACATTCTTGGGTATGGGATTAGTATTGGTTGACGGTAGTTAGTATTTAGATGCTAACGATTAACAAAGTTCAAGTGTTGTGTTGAATTTCAGAAATGGCAGATAACGAACCACCGACCACCAACCCCAACAATGCCTCCAGGATTGTCGCACCTCAATTTGAGACTCCTACTCAGCAACAGGATCATAATGGTACTTCTCAACCAACCGGACAACAATCTAATCGAGAGGAGTATATTCATGAAATGGAAGACGAGTTAGTATTTCTTAGGGAATTTAAGAGGAAAGCTGAGGAAGCTGCGACTAGACAGTTATTTCAGCAAGCCCCAGCCTTTGGTTCTGGTTCGTCCTCTCAAACTGAAAAGAAGTGTTCATACAAGACGTTTATGGCTAGTCGACCGCCGGAATTTCAGGGAAGTAAAAATCCTACAGTAACGTTGAATTGGCTTAGGGACATGGAACGCAAGTTTGATGTGACTTGTTGTGATGAGGAATTGAAAGTCAAGTATGCGGTTCAATGTATGAAGGATGATGCCATGGTTTGGTGGGATTCAATTACCGGTCATTTCACACAACAACAAAAGGAATCTATTAATTGGACTCAATTTCATCAGGCGGTTCGTAATCAATATTGTTCGGATTTTGACATTGCTCGGATTCGAAGAGAATTTGTGAATCTTCGATTAAAGGAGGACATGACTATTGATGAATTGATTACACAGTTTACGGATAAGCTTAGATTTGTGCAACAATGGGTTCCGGATGAGAAAACTCAAATTGAACAATTTGTGGATGCTTTACCGGATAACTACCGAACGGTTGTGAGATTAGCTAAGGATTTATCGCATGCTTTCAATCTTGCGAGGTCTGCCGATAGTGATTTGAGAGGTTTGAGATTATGGCAAGGAAAAGATACAAGTTTCTCTAAGGCAAGAACTGAATCGTCGGGTCGGAATAAATCTAAGTGGCAAGGGAATCGACAAGGTGGTAAGAAGTATGTTGGAAGAAGTAGTTCTTCGGGAAGTTATAATAGTTCAAACTGGTGTAGTTCGTGTAGATCTCGGCATGATGGTCCTTGTACGGATAAGACAAACAAATGTATGAAGTGTGGTGAATTGGGTCATGAGATAAAGAGTTGTCGTTATCCCAACTTTGTTTGTTGGACTTGTAAGAAAGAAGGGCATAGGGTTGGTCAATGTCCGGAGGCAAAGTCGACGGGGTCGGGTTCGGTCGGGAGTTCGGGATCTTCCGGTCAGAAAAGAAAGAACCCTCCTCCAGCAACTAGTAGGGCTTTTCAGATGACGGTTGATGAGGCCGTGCGTACTGAAGATGTTATCACGGGTACATTTCTTATAAACTCTGTACCTGCACGTGTATTGTTTGATTCGGGTGCTAATTGTACTTTTATTTCTGTACAATTTTGTGATAAGTGGAAATTAGCCCCTACTGTGATAACAAAGCCTATAGAAGTAGAAATAGTTAGTGGTAAGTTAGTTCCTGTTACCACCTCGGTGACTGGAGTTAATATTACTATTGATGATTATGTATTTCCTATTTCCTTCTTGTTGATGCCAATCCCTAGTTTCGATGTAATAATTGGTATGGATTGGTTGAGCCATAATAAGGCTAGTATTGATTGCCATCGGAAGTTGGTTAGGATCCCAATCTCCGAAGGGTCATATGTTGTGGCTCGAGGAGAACGGGATGGTGTAGCTATTCCTTTGATTTCGTTGATGAAAGCTAGGAAGTCATTATCAAAAGGTTGTGAGTCATACCTAGCCTATGTAGTTGATGCCAAATTAGAAAGGAAAACTGTTTCGGATGTTCCAGTTGTTTGTGAGTACCCTGAAGTGTTTCCCGATGAGTTGCCTGGGTTACCACCAGTTAGGGAAGTAGAATACAAAATTGATCTTGTTCCGGGCTCGTCGCCGATTGCTAAAGCTCCCTATAGGTTAGCTCCTTCTGAGATCCGTGAAATGATGAATCAGATTCAGGAGTTGTTGGATAAAGGTTTTATCAGACCTAGTTCCTCGCCGTGGGGTGCACCAGTGTTGTTTGTGAAAAAGAAAGATGGGTCATTGCGGATGTGTATTGATTATAGAGAGTTGAACAAGAGAACGGTAAAGAATAAGTATCCTCTTCCGAGGATAGATGATTTATTTGATCAGTTACAGGGTTCTTCAGTATACTCTAAAATTGATTTGAGGTCGGGTTACCATCAGGTCCGTGTTCGTAATGAGGATATACCTAAAACTGCTTTTCGTACTAGATACGGTCATTATGAATTTCTGGTTATGCCTTTTGGTTTGACGAATGCTCCAGCTGTATTTATGGATTTGATGAACCGTGTGTGTCGACCATTCTTGGATCAATTTGTTATTGTTTTCATTGATGATATACTTATTTATTCGAAATCTGAAACTGAGCATGCTACGCATTTGAGATTGGTTCTTGAAACATTGAGACGGGAACAGTTGTATGCAAAGTTTTCCAAATGTGAATTCTGGATTCGAGAAGTTCAGTTTTTAGGTCATATAATTTGTCAAGATGGTGTGAAAGTGGATCCATCAAAGATTTCAGCTGTGATGAATTGGAATGCACCGAAATCTGTTTCTGAGATAAGGAGTTTCCTTGGATTAGCGGGATATTATCGGAAATTTATTAAAGATTTTTCTAAGATAGCCGGGCCGTTAACTAAGTTAACTCGTAAAGAAGAGAAGTATGTGTGGACTGATCAGCAGGAGCAAGCTTTTCAGACATTGAAGCAATTGTTATGTCAGACACCGATTTTAGCATTACCAGAAGGTACTGACGATTTTGTGGTTTATTGTGATGCTTCATATTCGGGCTTGGGTTGTGTCTTAATGCAAAGGGATAGAGTTATCGCTTATGCTTCTCGACAGTTGAAACCACATGAGAAGAACTATCCTACGCATGATTTAGAACTCGCAGCAGTTGTATTTGCCCTAAAACTTTGGAGACATTACTTATATGGAACTCGATGTGTTGTTTGTACCGATCACAAGAGTTTGCAGTATGTGTTCTCTCAGAAAGAATTGAATATGAGACAGAGACGATGGTTGGAATTGATAAAAGATTATGACTGTGAGATTAGATACCATCCGGGCAAAGCGAATGTGGTAGCCGATGCTTTGAGTCGAAAGAATACTCCCGATCGAGTTTTCTATTTGAAAGTGAATGTTTCCTCGGATTTGATTGATCAAATTAAAGTGGTACAACTTGAAGCTTTGAAAGATCTGAATCTGAAATCGGAAATTATGTTAAAACGCAAGGATGAATTAGTTGAAGATTCAAGGGGATTAAAGACTTATCAGTCTCGTGTTTGGATTCCTTCCATTGGTGGTATTCGAGATTTGATTTTGAATGAAGCTCATAAGTCGCGAATGTCCATTCATCCGGGTAGTACTCGAATGTATAACGATTTGAAACCGTTGTATTGGTGGCCAACGATGAAAACCGACATTGCAAAGTTTGTAGGATCGTGTCATATTTGTGCTCAGGTCAAAGCGGAACATCAAAAGCCGTATGGGTCGTTAAAACAGTTGGAAATACCTGAGTGGAAGTGGGATCACATAACTATGGATTTTGTGACTAAGCTACCGCGTACCGCTCGAGGCAATGATATGATTTGGGTTATAGTGGATCGTTTGACAAAGAGCGCGCATTTTCTTGCTACAAGTGAGACAGCATCGTTGACTAGACTTGCTCAATTGTATGTTAACGAAATTGTTTCTAGACATGGTATTCCTTTATCGATTGTGTCAGATAGAGATACTCGTTTTGCTTCTCGTTTTTGGCAAAGCCTACAACAAGAGTTGGGTACACGTGTAAACCTTAGCACAGCTTATCATCCTCAGACCGATGGTCAGTCAGAACGCACGATTCAAACTTTAGAGGATGTGCTTCGTGCTTGTATTTTGGAATATGGGGGTTCATGGGATTCACATCTCCCATTAGTTGAATTTACTTACAACAATTCGTACCATTCTAGTATTGGGATGCCTCCTTATGAAATGTTGTATGGTCGTCGTTGTCGCACACCTATTTGTTGGTTAGAGGCAGGTGATAAACAGTTTGCTGGACCCGACATTGTACAAATAACTGCTGATAAAGTAGCCATTGCACGGGAGAAGTTGAAAGCCGCGAGAGATAGGCAGAAAATGTATGCGGATCCTAAAAGACGACCGGTTGTATTTTCTGAAGGTGAATTAGTGTATCTTAAAGTTTCTCCGTGGAAAGGTGTGATTAGATTCGGAAAACGTGGAAAGTTGGCGCCTAGATACATTGGTCCATTTAAGATTCGACAAGTTGTAAATGATCAGTCAATGGCATTGGATCTTCCTCCAGAGCTCTCTGGTATTCATGATACGTTTAACGTATGTTATTTGAGAAAGTGCAACGTAGAGGAGCAGTCGCAAATTCTTCCGTTGAAAGAGTTAAAGGTTGATCTAAACCAGAAGTTAGTAGAGGAACCAGTTGAAATTGTAGACCGAAAGATTACCAAACTTAGGAAGAAACAAATTCCTATGGTATTAGTTAAATGGAGACATAGTTTAGGTTCCGACCTAACTTGGGAGACCGAGGAGTCAATGAAGTCCAGATATCCTGGATTGTTTGAGGGGGGCTGAGATTTCGGGGACGAAATCTCCTTAAGGAGGGGAGATTTGTAACATCCTCTCCGATAGACTGGTATTTTCTATTTATAATTTCGTATTTAACTGTTTTAAATAATTTTGCGATATAATTGTTTAATTGTGAAACTTAGTGAAATAGATCTTAGGACTTATTGTGGATAATGAAATATTGCTTATATTAAAATATTGAAGTTGACGGTATAATAAAATAAATTTCTCGCAATTGATTTTTAGGTTCCAGACAATAGATTTAGGACGGGTATTAAATACTCAAGGTTGTAGGTCGGTTAAATGATGGACCGACCTTTATTGGGGATCACTTTACTCATTTCTTTCCCCACTTCCATTTCAAATAAAACACTTAAACCCTAGATAGTAAATCAAAGTAAAAATTATCAAACTTGAGGTGTGGATTGAATTGATAATCTGTTAGCAAACATCATCACCATCTTTATCTTCTTCTTGATATCATCATCTTGTTCCTCAAGCATGTAAGTATGTGATTATGTATTCATAAATTTGATTGTATTGAAATTTGATTAGAAATTGATCTTGGTAGCCAATTGATGTTTGTAATGTTGTTATATGATGATGTGGGGTATTATTGGAGATGTTTGTAGCATTAGAATCGAGTTTGATGAGCTTGAATTATGAAAATGGTGTTAAGGTCGTTCAGGTCTGTTCTTGAGCTGAAGAACAGATGAACGCGATCCCGGCTACACTTCCGGATCGCGTTCCCTTGTTGTAAACGCCTTAGTCGAGTTTTTGGCCTTAGAAACGCGATCCAGGCCAAGTATCCGGATCGCGTTTGCTAGTGTTATTCGGTCACATAATTTTTAATAAAGGACGAACGCGATCCAGCCTGCCTAGTCAGGATCGCGTTTGCATAGTAAATTTTGATGGATTCTGAAAATTTCAAAAAATGCTTAAGTGTTTAGAAGGTGATGTTTATAGTGGCATTTATTGAATGCTATAGTGGCATTTTATAAAAATGCTCATTTTGATATTTACAAATTATGAAGCAAAGTACTAACTTATGTTGATTATTGATTCTCAGATCCTCCGAAAGATAAGTGATCTCTGGAATCAGAGATTTTGAAGACGAAGGTATTGGTGAGTGGATTCAAAACTCACCGTTTGGCTTAGTTGTAATCATTTGATTACGACGGGTAAACGTAGACTTGATTAGTTGTTATTGTTGATCATATGCCTATATGTGTTTTGTGTGGCCTTCGGGCATTGTTGTTAATGAGGTCAACAAGTTGATGAACTGTTGGTTGGGCTAGTGGTTTGTTGTGTGAACGGTACAGGGACGTACTTCATTTGTTGTGTGTGCTGAACTGTACCTAAGTATGATAAACACTAGCTATCGGTCTCGTCCGTTATGGCCATACGGATATGTTTGGATAAGTGATCTTGGGGAGCCGCCCGGGTGCTAAGGTTATCCCCGGATCCACCGATCCTCATTAAGTTGTTGTTGATTGTTGTAGTTGCGAATACTTGTTGTTGTTAATTGGTTTAGCTAAGTTAAATGTTGAGTGTTGGATTTACTCACTTAGCTATGTGCTAATCCCTTGTTGTTACTTCCTGCAGACTTTTGATCTTGAACATGCGGGTGGGTAGCAGGAAGGTCAAACTTTAGAAGAATGGAATGTTTGATATTCAAGCTACTCTGACTATTTTGTAATAACTCGGTTTAGTTCATATAATACCCCGTCATGCTAATCTTTTGAACAGGTTTTAAATTGAAGTGACTTAAACATGTAGACGGTTTTAATATTTTAGTAGATTAGGTAATCAAGTATTGTGTTTTATTAATCTTCGCTTCCGTATTTTATATAACAACAATGAGGGGTGTTATACATTAGTATCACATTCTCACCTTTATCCATCTTAATCATTGTTAACTAATATAATTAACCCATTAACAAGATTAATAACATCTAACATCAACAATTAATCAAACCCCTCATAATCATCTTCATGAATCAATCATAATCACCATGAACACCTAATCAACTTTACACAATTTAGTTTGAATACAACTAATCATCATCATGTATCAACTCTAACATGATCACTAACAACAATTATCAAACATACACTAATTACACAAGCTTATAAGCTTTGATCATATCATAATCAACTAAACCCTTTAACTTTATTAATGATCATATATCAAATTCACCATTTCTAAACTAGGTTTAGATTATAATCCACATATAATCATCAACTAACAACTATATGATCATTACAAACTTCAATTTCATATTAATCAAACAACTTTTATCTTAATCATCATCAATATCAAGAACACTCAATCAATTCATAAACCCTAGCTTCATTGATGTTAATCATCATCATTAATAAGCTCAAATAACATCATTTTAGCAACCTCAACCCTTGATTTCGAATTTAATGTCACTAATTTGCTAAAACCCCAAAACCCAAATTCTAGGGTTTATGGAATTCAAGAATTTGGAACTTACATGGTGATTAATAGGATTAGAGAATGATAATCCATGATCTTGAAGCTTTAATTCCAATGCTAGAGCTCCAATTTGATGTTAGGAAGTGATTTTGATCTAGGGTTTCATGTATGTATGGATGTATGATACGTATATGTGTGTATAAATGGAGATAAATATCAAATAAACAACCGACCTAATATCTTAGTAGTATACTAGAAGTGTTTAAATTCCATTCCCCATACTTTTCATTGTCTGGAACTTAAAAACCATTTACGGGGAAATATTATTTTATTTTACCATCAACTAAATAGAATTAAAACACTCAATAATTTATTAGTCACAATAAATTATTCGACTATTATCACCATTTATTTCAAATAATACAACACACCTATTTTCTGACACACTTAATAATAATTCACAGTCAAAAAATATTAAATACTACTAGACCCGAGGACTGGGTGTTACATAGACGCTACTTCAATAGAACTTTTTCATCCCTTAGAAATACTTTTGAAAGTTTTACACAGCAAGCGCTCGGTCCATAGTTTTTGTAACACCCGTCAAATTATGACTCGTCATTAGGTCCTAACCATTTTGTAATACATGTAATTAGTTATGTGTTAGGCTAATTTGTGTATCAATTAATATATATTGTGAATGTATACAACTACGCGATTTGGCTAAATCGTGCACGTTTTAATCGAATGCAATTCGATTCAATTTAATACGGACGTTGGTGAACAATTTTATTAAATAATATAACATTATTTAATAACACTATTATATCCAAAATATTATTTTTATAATATTTCGTATTCATTCCGCATCGTACAAACAAAGACTACGCGATTAAAATATTAAATACATTAAATGCGCAAACAATTTAAAACAAGAATAAGTTATATTCTATAACTCAAGTATAAAGTATTTTATAAAATACTTCAACCAAATTATCGGGAATTATTCATATTTTAAAACGCATATTTAAAAGTAATTAATATTAATTTAACGTTTAAACAATTGGGAAAACGAACACCGCACGGAGTACGATTGTTGGAGCTGCGGAAGTGAGGCTTTCAATAAAACCCCACTCCCTCCTCATTTTCTTCTTCATTTTCCCCATTCACTCTCTCTCTCCTCATCTCTTTTCTCTCTAAACTCCCACCACCACCAACCATCAAAAACCGCCAAATTACACCATCAAACGCCGCCGAAATCTCGAAGCTCTTTGGAGAAAAACAACCATCACGCAACGATCAACAACTCTATCTTTTCGGAATTTCATTTCGACACTTTGTAAGTTTCCGACAAAAACCCGAAACTCTTCGATTTCACTCATTTTTACATGTTTGTTGTTTATATAAGCTTAAAATGTCCATATATGGGTTGAGTAAAAGGATCGGACCAAACTATGGCCAAAAAACTCGTTTTTGGCTCAAAAATCCGTCAACAGCTTTAAGTGTCGCAACGACGATTGCAGTATAGCGTCACTTCGTGCGTCACTTAAGTGACGCATTGAGTGTCGCTAAAAGCCCTAATTTTGCGTCACTTGCCTAACTACCGCATAAAACCCCTTTTTCCCAACACATGTCTAAGTGTCGCAAATTCAATACCCGTCACTATAAACCGACACTTATAGCGTCACTTGTTTAAGTGACGCCTATAATCGAGAACAAATTTCATCCGTCACTAACCTTAGTGACTCATGACCTTTATACCGACACTTACAACCGACACTTCCTTAAGTGTCGCCCTCTATGCGTCACTTGCATAAGTGACGCCATTAGATCAGAATCCGTCATTTCATGCGACACTTCCTAAGTGTCGCCTAAACCCTTGAGTGTCGCTATAAGTGACGCTGAAAACAGAATGTTTACAACTCATTTTTACTAAGTGTCGAGACCTAAATTTTATCACTTGATTTCACCCAAATTCAAGTCCATATGCGTTTTTCACCAAAGAAATAAAATTTTTTTGAGCTGACTTGGCATCTCGACCCCAACCAGGGGCCAGCCCCTTGGACCCCGCCAGGGGTTGCCACCCCTGGAACCCCGCTAACCAGGGGCGCTGCCCCCGGACCCCCGTCACCTAAAGATTGTAAATACTCTATAAGTATAACGTTTCGAAATTAAAATAATAATGTTAAAGATATTTATTACAAACAATCACCAACGGGCCGTACATGTTTTCAAAAACTCAAAACTTATCAATTAAATCAAATCGTCTGGACATTACTAGTTGGATGAACAACTAGCCTAGGTTATCTTATAAGATACCTACTTATTTTATTTAACATTGCGCGTTATAAACGCCCGACAGGTTACAGTCTTCGGACACCCCATTTTACTTCACCACATTTGCTTCATTTCAACTCTTCAGGCTCAGGTGAGTCTCATAGCCCATCTTTTTACTGTTTTAAACCCAGGGGTAGGAATACATGCTTTATCTTGTTTTACATGTGAACACGAGTACAAAACTCGCTATATCCTGCATGAGCTGTTTTCTAATCACCTTTAAGTCCTCTACGTTCATAGTTCTGGTAATACTTTAAGTAGCGCGAATGTTAGTGTATGGTACCATATAGGATTGACAATCCTCGTCCGGGTTAGCAAGCACCAACTGGTCAAACGGACGCATTAGCATTTGTTCATACGAGTGTGGATTAGACACTCGCCCGGAGGCACCCACGATCAGGCACTTTATTGTGATCCTGACACCCACGTTAAGCGCAGAACATGACCTCATGGCAGACATATACATTATTTGATTCATTTCAATCGTTTAATACTAAATCTTGTGGTTCACAACTTACTTACATATTTATATGCAAACCTGTGAGCTCACCAGCGTTAGCTGACCTTTTAGCATGTGTTCTCAGATACGCAACAGCAGTAGACCTGTTCATTCAGGATGCTCATAGCTCGAGTCAGCATGCACAGCAGGAGATTATTTTGCATTACTACATTTTGTAACCTAGTTATGCCATACAATCTCTAAACATTGTAATTAATGGGCTTTTGTAAACGTTATACATTGTAAAACTTTATAATATCAATGTATCAGTAAAACGACGCATATATAGTCGTTCATTATATGCCTTGTGTGTTTTGATTATTGATTAGTAGCACCCAAAGCTTGCTTCCGCTAAACAGTAAATCTGATGGTGTTACAGTTTTACACCGACGCATTGAAGTCAGTCTACTTAACAACTAAAGCGATTTTGGAATCGACCAGCTGCTTTATGAAGTCAATCACCAAAAGTCTTTTAATATTTATTTATTTATTATTTTGTTTTAAAAAAAGATGCATTTTAGTATTTTTATTTTAATATTTTTCGACGCGTGCATGGAGAAATTAATTGGGTGCTAGTCGTTGACTCGTGATTATTTTTTGTGACTTTGCTAACTACTAATAATTGCATTTTAGTTCGATTATTCCACATGTGCAAGGACAACAACTTAACAATTCTTTGCACAAATAATTACAACTCTGAAAGAACTTTTAAATAAAATATATTCCAAAGTTTTTTATACCACAAAATTCAAAACATTCAACTTTTACTTAAACTTGAAATCAGTCGATAATACATTTTTACGTGCGTAAACCACATAAACCATTCATGCAATTTACTCTTATTGTTATATTTGTATAGCCTTTATTCCATTAAATTATCAAAGGTGTGAAACATGGGTGTTCTTAAATTCATCCCTAAATATTTTAAAACACTTCAATCCAAATATTTCAAAGATTTCATACGTCAGTTTTTCTAGTTTACATATCTAGAAATTGTCCGGACCTAAATCTAATATGCCGGACAACGACTTGGTTGTGACACGGGTCCGAAGATAATAACAAATAAATAAATAAATATGTGTGAATTATGTCATTAAGTGTGTCATTTTTGATAATCAAGGTCAATGAACTTGAAGGTCAAAATTGGATCTTAGTCAACGAAAGTCTGCTTAGCATAAAATCCGGGTGTATGCGCCGTACTCACAAAATCACTAAAAAAAATATTTATTTTGTTGGTGGTAGTTAGATAGTTTATATATAATATTCGACTTAAAATAACAATTGTATGTTGATCAATTGTCCAAATTTTGATATAGATACTATATACGTATAATGATAAATGGGCATGACACGTCAATTTAATGTTATATGATGTTTAAGGGGCCAAATATTAATTAGAGAAACCAGAAAGTTTGGTGAGCAAAATAAATGTTGTGATTAATAAAGGGAACTTTGCATCTGAAATCACATGGGATGGGTGTCCAACACAACCTAAATTACGAGTTGACACAACAGTCAACTCGTTACTAATCTTGTTTTATTAATTTTATTCGTGTCCAATCTTCTTCTTCTTAATTAATATATTCATAGATATAGCCACTCTTTCACATTAAATTCCCGGTTCCATTTTTTTTGCTAAAAAGATTAAAGTCGTATTTTTCACATGATGTGTAGGTCATTGCTTTTCACATTAGAAGGTCCCTCTTACATAATACGTTTTCAACTACTATATTAATTTTAGCCTTTCAAAAAAAAAAAAAAAAAAAAAAAACTACTATATTAATTATTAAATAAGAGTATTAATTTATTATATTTTTGATCCAACTCTAATATTTTTTTAAATGTTAAAATTTCGGCAACTTCAATAAGGGTATGTGTGCACAGGTAATTTACAGGAGCTTATCAAAGTTTAAACTTATTTTTTAATAAGCCTAAGCTTCTAGCTAGCTTTTTTGGCGGGCAAATAGCCCGAAAATATAATCAACTTGTCAAAATTTAACAATAAATGGAATATGAGTTTTGTCGATGTCCAAAAGGACTCACATTTTAAAATCGTGTCATAAAAGGATTTAAGTTGTCAAAAAAATTTAATTAAAGGTGTAATTATTTTTACATTTTTTCTCTTTCAATTTTTGATCGGGTTTAGCTAACGCGGGGCTTAAATCTCAAATATATTTAATTAATATGTGACATTTTTGACCTAGAAAGCATACGATATAAACATTAAGTTTACTTTTTGAATGTTTAAACTCGAATTTCATTTTTAGTGTTAAATTCTTTTACTACACGATTTCAAAATATTTAATCATTTTATGGCACGTTATTAAAATGAAACGGTAATTTTTATCTTTAGTTGAACTTTTTTGACAACTTAAATCCTTTTATGGCATGATTTTTAAATGTGAGTTCTTTTTGGGAATCGACAAAACTCATATTTCCTTTATTGTCAAATTTTGACAAGTTGATTTCCCTTTTGGGCCATTTGCCCTTGTTTGGCATACTAAAATTTAGAAGCTTATTGAAAAAATAAACTACTGGAAGTAACTTTTACAAATAAACTCCTGGCTTATGAAATGAAAAATTACTTAAATAACCTTATTAATTATTTATTATATATTTTCCATATCATTTTATGTCAAATTACATTTTTAAGCTCCAGCTAGTTTGTCAAACAATTATAAAACAATAAGCTATAGCTTAAAAAATAAGCTTCAGCTACCAGTCCCATTTATGAACTTTCAGCTCCGCCTACAAGCTCATTTTTACCAAAAACACATTAATTTTTTTCTAGAGCCTTTTTTTTTCTCAACAAGTTTTTAAGTTTTTTGTGTATCAAACTATATTATAAGCTTAAGCTTATTAAAAAAAAAATGAAGTTTAAGCTATCATAAGCTCCAATAAACTAGTTTGTCAAATACAGCCTAAATGTATGTTTGGCGAAAATAGTTGGAGCCGATAGCTGGAGCTTAATATTTTTCGTAAGTGTTTGACAAATTAGCCGGAGTTGAAAGGTTATCGGTGTGAATTAAGTTAAAAGACAAAAAAGTATATGATAAATGTTACAGTATATATAAAAGGTATTTAGGTAATTCGCCATTTCATATCCAAGTAACCACCGCCACCAGCAACATTCTAAAGGTGCTCGACCACGGTGCTCTCATGTGAGTTTCCTCCTTTCAGCATCCGCAGTCATGGTATATATGTCCTCCTCAAACTTGCTCTGGCATGAAAGCACGGACGCCTACTCGCTTAGTACTGTACTTCATGAAACATCTCCATCACATTTAAGTTTAGAACCGTGCGATTCCAATGGTTCTTGGAGTTGCGTTGTAATGACGAGAAGACTATAGGGGTAATCCCATAATCACTTGTAGATTACAACACATTATAAGATGGTGCAAGTGTTCGTTGTACGTTCCACAAGAAGTGTGTTTGTTCCATCACCCAAACATTTTTATTTTATTTTAATTTATTTTTTAAAACGATAAATATTCACACACCCCACTATCACAAATATTAACATTAATCCACGAATACATACAATTGTCATATCTCTAAAACTCGAACCCACAACCTCTTAGTTGGAAGAACCACCACAGTACCGATAAACGAACATTATATAAGGTACGATAAACATAACGATGTTCTCGGTAGAGTGTAGAGCAACCCATACCAATCAACATGGGATCATCGGAATGGGCTTAGGGGGGATAAACTGAGTGGGTCTTTAGCAAGTTAAAGCCCAACAACCCTTTGCAGTTTATCCCGTCTATTAGAGTAATGCTACATAGGCCTAATTATATAGACCTAAAAGTGAACCTAATTATCTTATTGGTTGAATATTTTCTCTCTCTTAATCTCATCCAATCATTTTTTCACATCTACCAATCACATTTTTAGGTCTAAATTTAGGTCCACAAGTTTAGGCCTATCAATCCTTTTCCCGTCTATTATTAGTCTACCAGTTTATCTACTAGCAAAATCAACTATTCGTCTTTGAAAATGAACCCACTACAAAAGGTACTTAATGTGACAACTCTCCAAATTAGGTAATAATTAAACCTAAGCACGTGCATTCTTACGCTAATTTCCTGACAAAAGTTTTAAAACAAAAGTTATGATGTGAAACAAGTCTAGCAAGCCCAAAATAATAATACTAACAGTATTACAAAAGTTGTAATTATTATAATTACATATATAATAACTAAAGGTTAGCGAAATACGCGTCCGAAAAACATCTCAGAAAATGTCCCAAAATCATTTCGAAATATTATTTAACAAAAATAATATATGGGAAAAAATTTAAAACGAAATAATATTGTGTTCTAAATACATATTGAGCACGCAGAACGTTTAAAATGTACAAATTGTACAACAGTCTAAAATAATGAAAATCTCATTATTCTAAATTTAAATAACGAACCAGGAGAACATTTACAAAATAAAAATATAAAATATTAAATTTTATGTTGCTATAATTATACCCGTACTTGAAATTAACGGGCTTAAAATAGCCCAACTACCTCAAATAATTGAGGGACAGAGTCCTGTATAACTCCATCCCGTTGAAACTCACTCAGTGATATTTTAAATATTCACTCTCACCCTCTTCTTCCTTCTGATCATTCACAACATACACACACACAACCCACACCAAACTCAAATCATTGGAGGACACTGTATCTGTTCTTGATCATCGGAGGAAGCTGCAGCAAGAGGAGAAGTAACACATCTTCATCATCAATCTTCACTCTCACCCTCACCATTATCAACTCATCTTCATCGTCGGATCATTATCATCATCCTCATCATTTTATTTCACCACTGTAAGAAATTGCTACTCAAATTCTTTCATAAAAATGTTATGGTAATGCTTTATGTAAACTTTATATTATGATGGTTGTGATAGATTGAACATAACATGAAAGACTATACACAACTAAGCTAGAATGATTTGTTGGTGATGATGATGATATAAATAAAGCCATGAAAAACAACCCCTGTACCTAAAATACATATATGTAAATGTGTATAAAAACGTAAAATTAAAAGGTAAAACTTGTGTAAAACTTTGTCACAAACATATGTAAACAATTACCATTCGAAATTATAACGAAAATCTGCAACGAAATTGAGCTAGAAACGGAGTCTGAGTGCAGGTCCGGTTGAGTGAGGGCCAACCCGAACGGGTCAACCTCTCAACCCGGACGGGTAGGAGGCCAAACCCGGACGGGTGGCTTATCCGACCCGGACGGGTCACACTTTTTACTGGGCCAAACTGGTTATTGGGCCGGACTGTGACTCCGTTAGTGAAACACCTTTCGGACCGGAAGCGTAATGAGCCGTGTATTATGGACTTGGGCCGTTGGACTTGGACTGAACGAACCAAAAACGAAATGGACCCGAACAGGTCACAAGACCAACCCGTACGGATTGAGTCTTGTACCCAGACGGGTTAAACCCCAAACCCGATCGGGTGAGGGTGTTATTGGGCCGAACGGGCTGTACAAACATTTGGGTCGGACTTGTGATCATTTTATAAATGGGCCAAAAACTATAAGTTAAATAAAATGGGCCAAGAAAGTTATATAATTATTAAATTGGGCTATGCTAATTGGGCCGAACCTTTGGGCCTTAATATTGGGCCAAGCCCAACGGGTTGTGAAGTTTTAAAAACGCAAACTTAAACCGGAAATAGATATATGTGACAAGTTAAACGAAACGAATAATGTTAGTTCCACTACAAATGAAACATATGTATATATATATAAACGACGACTTTTCAATATAACGATATATTTATTTTATAAACGGAAATAAATACGACGAGAAGTTTTATAATAAATAATACTTATATACGTTTTATACGTAAACAACATATTTAAAACATATATATATATATATATATATATATATATATATATATATATATACATATATATATACATATATATATATATATATATATATATATATATATATATATATATATATATATATATATATATATATATATATATATATATATATATATATATGTATATGTATGTATCATAAAAGTTCGTAGTTTTACACATAAATATATATATAGATTATATATATGTATCATAAAAGTTCGTAGTTTTACACATAAATATATATATAGATTCATCGTTTTATATATATATATATATATATATATATATATATATATATATATATATATATATATATATATAAACGATGACCTTTGGAACAAAGACACGTTTAACAAAATACAAATTGTAATATACAACAAGTATACTTATATACATATATATATATATATATATATATATATATATATATATATATATATATATATAACAAGTATATATATGTACAGTGAGAACGTAACGACATTCAAATATATATACATCTACATACATGTATATGTACTTAGCAAAATATACGACTTGTGAAATACTACATATTTCCAACACATATCGTCACCAACGATTTATACGATTAAGAAATCAACAATTTCTTCAAACAAACGAACTATTAACATAAATTGATTTTACAAATCAAGGTACTTATGTTAATATAATTATTGTGTATAGGTTAACATACCTTGGGCGACACTTTTCAGCTGCTAGCATTCATATCGCATCCACTATAGTGAGTTTACAGCCCCTACTTTTAAATATTTTCTGCTTTTAAACACAGGGGTGTTAAACATAGAAATTGCATGCCAACATATGCAATCAAATTATAATTGCTTTATTGCTTTTATACAAATGATTGATTGATGAAATTACATTTTCACAACTGTTTTGGGAATTAAACAACGAATCATAGTACGGACCTAGACTTGCAATGTATGCATGAAAAGACCTTATGTCATGCAGACTGTAACCATTAGCTAGGTGACTCTAGCCACTGAGTATACGGATAGTACTATCGCTGTGACGACCCTCCTAAGGATAGGAGCGTATACTTACATGTCCTACAGGCAAACAACATAAGTGCTGGTCGAGGTTTGGTTATAGGGTTAGGTCGCGTTACTTTACTTGTAAGGTTTAGCTTACCTTGCAGGGGATCATAGTCTAAGTAATTCCCACATAATTTTTAGGAAGAACGAATCCTACAACTGTTTCATACCGGAAAACATACTGGTTACTTATTTTATACTGGCGGACGACCAGTGATATATTTTGGGATGACATCCCACATAAAACTTGATATGCTAGGGTAACAGCCCTACAAAACTTGTACTTTGCAAAATGAATAACATTTCATTTATACAAACAGACTTGGTTAAACAAACCACATACTTATATAAAACCTGTAAATTCACTCAACATATTTTGTTGACAACTCTTCTCTATGTTTTTCAGAAAATTAGCCGAGTAAGTAAGAATCGCATGCATTTAGGATGGACAACCCTGGACTATTTAGGATGCCACAAACTTTGGGACGCTTTTGGAGATTTCCTCTGTATAATTGCAATTATTGCTGTCATACCTATGAAATCTTATTTTAATCTTATGAACTTAATGTTTTAAATAATGCTACTACTGTTACGACATACTTTGTCGTAATCTTTTGTAATAACTGTTAAGCCTGGCATCTTAATACATTATGTTGCACAATAGCCATATGCCCAGAGTATGCATGTACTACTTGGTTGTATTACTGTTCGCAGCCTCGACACTTCACCAAAGCTTCCGCACTTTTAATTAGTAATGATCGTAATTACCGTTTGGCGGGGTGTGACACATAATTTACCATATATATGGCTCCAGAAGAGTGTAACCAACTCGGCAGTTATTTTTTTGGTTGACTTTCATTTTGCACCATTCGATACCGTTGACTTGAGATCTCGGCCGTTCTTTATTCGATCATTTCTGGTATTTTGCTCCAGATGCGGTTTTCTCCCTAGCTCCAACTGCTCCCACGATCTTTCTTCTCCTCCGCTTTTCAAGGAACCCATGCTGATTAAACAGGCACCATTCTATCTTTAATCTCTATCTACTATCCGCTCTCTACAACTCGATCAATAAACCTAAATTGTTTCAGTCACAAATTAATTCTAGGGTTGCGAGCACCAAATCAACCAGTTTAATCGAGACTGGTGTCAATATAATGGAGGAGAAGGCTGAAAGCCCCAAATCAACAACAAATTGATCATGTAAGTAGGACAACACCGATCTTATAACTTATCGAAACTAGATGCTCAATTTCTAATATTATGTGAAATATTTTGTAAGCGAATTCTTTTATTTTATGCTAAAATTTTTATCATGAATGCCCGATTGTTAATTCTTGTGGTAGCAGGCAAATGTTCTTGTCTTGTGATGTAAAAACTATATTGTTTTCTACTTGTAATTTAATTTGTTTAATTGTAATGTAAAATTGTAAAAGCTGTTTTCGTTGATTGATTATGTAAAAGTATCTTATATCGTGTCTACATTCAAGATTTTTGGTGGTTATGTATAGTAAGTGCTGCAATTTAATGTAGACTGAGAATAATGTAATAACATGGGGGTGATTGATATGTTTAAAGTTTTTAGTATGATGCTTTATTGATTGATTTTTAAAGATTTTGCTTAGATTGTTCTGTTGATGATCTGTTAGGTATTTATCCACGAATGGTGGCGGAAAAGGATTACAAATTTTACTGGTAAAATTTTCATATTTGCACTGAAGGGTGATGTCAAGGCATGTTTATTGAATCTTGGACGGTGATGTGTAATTATTTTTTTATGAATACTAACAACTGCAGCGACAAACACATTTATCGATGTTGTTGTATCTCTATCTTTTGCTAATAACCTTGCCATTTAATCTCTTTAAATGGTTTTTTTTGCAGGACTTGCCGTGAAGTCATAGCATGGCATGTTTATTGTTTTTTAAATCAATGGAGCCTCTACATTTACCCAATCTACGTTCCCAGTAATAAGTAACCGAATCTATCGAAGTTGTAAAAGCCGTAAGGAAAAATGTCAGGAAAGTAAAACCTCTATCCTTCTGTTAATAGTTATTACTGGTGTTTGTTTTTGTATTTGAAACCACTACTAATTGATGGTTCTTGGTGATTAATTTGAACATTTAAAATTAGCATTGCCATGTATGTGACATATATGGTTATTATATATGGTATGGTATCTTCTTTACTTGATTGATTTAATGTGAATTAACACGTAAATATTGACATCTGTGTATGGGAACATCAACATATTGACCTTGTTATTACTTAATATAATATAATCCCTATGGCTTTTTTCTAATAGTGTGAAAATGGGTTCGGGTCAACTGCAATGGGCTAGGTAGGTTGGCTCAAAAACGTATAACGCCCTCTAATTTCAAGACCATTTCTTTTTTTTTTCTTTTTTTTTAAAACATATCGGAAGCGCATATTTAAGTAATTACATCTTAGATTGCATATAATTATATTTCAAAAGTGCAATCTATATAACATGATCCATAGTCTAGTTTATCACAGTTACTACAACCAATAAGTTTTAGGTGTTATACAATCTCAAAACATAATGTTAAATCATCAACATATTTATCTAAATCAGAGTGGGAGCCGTCAAACATTCCATCAAAACCCAAACTTCTTGCTACCCACAATCAAAAGTATAACCTGCAAGAAGTAATGAGGGGGATTAGCACAAAGCTAAGTGAATAGATCCTCAACTATCAACCTAACTCATATTAACAATTTGTTTACAGCTAAGCATCATAAACAACTAGCTTCAAAGATGATCGGTGGTCCTTGAGGAACCCTACTGTCGCGGTGGCCCCCAAGTAACACTTACAACTAACTGAAGGCCAATTCAGTAGTCTAACCGATAGTTTGGTACTATTACTACTTACAACACCAATTCAATGAACAACACATGTACAAAGTACTAATGTTGTCCAAGTAATAGTACACAAACTCAATCCCTGTTGACCTCTGAAATAATGCACATAACCCATAATCATCATGGCAATATGCGAACATAACAATGTATAATAGTAAAACCATGTTTACCCGTTGTAACCAAGTTGTTACAACCAGTTTAGACTGAGAGTCATTGATCCACTCACCGTTACCTCAGCCGCCCGCTCAGAATTCTTATATTACTGAGTCTTCGGTTGATCTGATAACAAACAGAACAATGAGTTAGTGACTTACTAATTGTTAATTAAATTACAAAATATCATACAAATAAATAATACTTATTTTTTTTTCATACAAACTTAAATCATTACATATCAAATCTTTAACAAATAAAATATGATCTGGTTCCACATCACTAAAACACAGATACCCAAAAGAAATCAAATATCATCAACATACCCGATCGGGTCACTGGCCACACCCGGTCGGGCCATAGCCATACCCGGTCGGGTGACTAGTCATATCCGGTCGGGTGATTAAGGAAAAATCCAAGATTTTTAATTTAAGTCCCGTGCTGAAGTCATTTTATTCTAATTCACGTGATCGGCTAAATTTACGCGATCGGGTATTGCTACATACCCGTTCGGGTATCAAAGCTACCCGTTCGGTTGAGGTTAAAAACCCAGAAACCAAATGACCTTCTGCACTTTTCAGCTCCGAACCAAAACCCCAATTTCACAAAAACTCAGTTGCAATACACGATTTTATCTAACAAATAACCTCAAATATCATCAATAAACTTAGTATAACAACAAACAACATAATCTAACCTCAAATTCTACACATGCATCAATAATCTAACCTAATTTTAGCCAAACTCAAACACATATGTGTAAATGGGTAAAATCAACTTACAATCAAGATAGTAACAAGTTGATGATGATGAATTCAGTTACCACCTCGGTGACTGGATAAGTTGAAACTGATCCCTACTTTGATAAATAAGCCCTTAGAAGTAGAGATTGTTAGTGGCAAGTTAGTTCCTGTTACCACCTCGGTGACTGGAGCTAATATTGTGATAGATGGCCAGACTTTTCCAATTTCGTTTCTATTAATGCCGATTCCAAGTTTTGATGTGATTATTGGCTTGGATTGGTTGAGTCAGTTTAAAGCAAGTATTGATTGCCACCATAAATTGATTAGAATCCCAATTTTTGAAGAGTCATACGTTGTGGCTCGAGGAGAACGGGATAGTGAGTGTATACCTCTGATCTCCATGATAAAAGCTAGGAAGTTGTTGTCTAAAGGCTGTGAGTCTTACCTAGCTTATGTGATTGATGTGAAATTAGAAAAGAAATCCATTTCTGATGTTCCGGTTATTTCTGAATATCCGGAAGTGTTTCCCGATGAATTGCCTGGTTTGCCACCGGTTAGGGAAATTGAATATCAGATTGATCTTGTTCCTGGCTCGTCGCCTATAGCCAAAGCTCCCTATAGATTAGCTCCTTCTGAAATACGTGAAATGATGAATCAGATACAGGAGTTGTTAGACAAAGGATTTATTAGACGAACAGTAAAGAATAAATATCCTCTTCCTCGAATAGACGATTTGTTTGATCAGTTGCAGGGATCTTTGTTTTATTCTAAAATTGATTTGAGGTCGGGTTATCATCAAGTTTGTGTTCATGAACAGGATATTCCTAAAACTGCTTTCCGAACCAGGTATGGTCATTTTGAAATCCTGGTTATGCCTTTTGGTTTGACAAATGCTCCAGCAGTTTTTATGGCTTTGATGAATCGGGGTTTGTCGGCCTTTTCTCGATAAATTTGTTATTGTGTTTATTGATGATATTCTAGTATACTCTAAATCTGAATCAGAACATGAAATGCATTTGAGAATAGTGTTGGAAACTTTGAAAAGAGAACACTTATATGCTAAATTTTCTAAATGTGAATTCTGGATTCGGGAAGTACAGTTTCTGGGTCATATTATCTGTAATGATGGTGTCAAAGTTGATCCTGCTAAAATTGAAGCTGTTATGAATTGGAATGTTCCAAAGAATCCTTCTGAAATCAAGAGTTTTCTTGGGCTAGCTGGATATTATCGAAAATTCATTAAAGACTTTTCAAAGATTGCTGGTCCGTTAACAAAATTGACACGAAAAGATGTTAAATTTCAGTGGGATGAGTCACAGGAGATAGTTTTTCAGACTTTAAAGCAGTTACTGTGTCAGGCACCGGTGTTAGCTTTACCCGATGGCTCAGATGACTTTATTGTTTATTGTGATGCATCATATGCTGGTGTGGGTGGTGTTCTTATGCAGAGAGATAGAGTTATTGCCTATGCTTCACAGCAATTGAAACAGCATGAAAGAAATTACCATACTCATGATTTAGAACTGGCAGCTGTTGTGTTTGCACTGAAAATCTGGAGACATTATCTTTATGGTACGAAATGTATTATTTGTACATATCACAAGAGTCTTCAGTACATGTTTTCTCAGAAAGAACTGAATATGCGTCAGAGACGGTGGTTAGAACTAATCAAAGATTATGATTGTGAAATTCGTTACCATCCAGGAAAGGCAAACGTGGTTGCTGATGCGTTAAGCCGAAAAGGTACTTCTGACCGCATTTACTATTTGAAAGTTGATGTTTCTTCTGACTTAGTGGATAAAATTAAAGATGCACAAATTGAAGCTTTATTAGATCCTAATCTAAAGTCGGAAATCATGTTGAAAAGAAAAGAGTTATTGGTTGATGATTCTAGAGGATTGAAGACTTTTCAGTCTCGAGTATTGATTCCTCTGATTGGTGGTATTCGGGATATGATTTTAAATGAAGCCCATAAGTCACATTTATCTGTTCATCCCGGCAATACCCGAATGTATAATGACTTGAAACCCTTATATTGGTGGCCCACGATGAAAACCGATATTGCACAGTATGTTAGTGCTTGTCATATTTGTGCTCAGGTCAAAGCTGAACACCAGAAACCATATGGGTCATTAAAACAGTTAGAAATTCGAGAGTGGAAGTGGGAACATATCACTATGGATTTTGTGACTAAGCTTCCGCGTACGTCTCGAGGTAATGATATGATTTGGGTCATTGTCGATCGGTTGACCAAAAGTGCCCATTTTCTGGCTACCAGTGAAACTGCATCTTTGAATAAGCTTGCACAGTTATATGTTAATGAAATCGTCTCGAGACATGGAATTCCTTTATCGATTATGTCAGATAGAGATTCTCGGTTCATTTCTCACTTCTGGCAGAGTTTACAGCAAGAGTTGGGTACACGTGTAAATCTCAGTACTGCTTATCATCCTCAGACCGACGGTCAGTCAAATCGTACGATTCAGACGCTTGAGGATATGTTAAGAGCTTGTATTTTGGAATATGGAGGGTCTTGGGATTCTCATCTACCGTTGGTGGAATTTGCTTATAATAATTCTTATCATTCCAGTATCGGTATGCCCCCTTACGAGATGTTATATGGTAGACGTTGCAGAACGCCTACTTGTTGTTTAGAAGCTAGGGAAAAGCAATTTGCTGGTCTAGACATTGTTAGATGACGGCTGAGAAAGTGGCAGTTGCACGAGAGAAGTTAAAAGCTGCACGTGACAGACATAAACAATATGCTGATCCGCGTAGACGACCAGTGACTTTTTCTGTAGGTGAGTTAGTTTATCTTAAAGTTTCACCTTGGAAGGAGGTTATTCGGTTTGGAAAACGTGGTAAGTTGGCTCCTCGATACATTGGACCGTTTAGAATCAGTCAAGTTGTCAACGATCAGTCGGTTATGCTTTATCTTCCTCCTGAAATTGCTGGTATTCATAGCATGTTCAATATCTGTTATTTGAGAAAATGCAACGTTGAAGATCAGTCTCAGATTCTTCCTTTGAAAGACTTGAAAGTGGATCAAAGTCAGAAATTAGTTGAAGAACCTATTGAAATTGTTGACCGAAAAGTTGTTAAACTTAGGAAGAAATGGATTCCAATGATTTTAGTAAAGTGGAGACATAGTTTAGGTTCAAACTTGACTTAGGAAACTGAGGAAATTATGAGATCCAGATATCCTGGATTGTTTGATCGTGTTGAGATTTCGGGGACGAAATCTCTTTAAGGATGGGAGATTTGTAACATCCTCTCCCGTGGTCTGGTAATTTCTAATATTTGATTGATTATTTAATTGTTTTAGAAATTAATTGATATTATTTGTTTAATTGTGAAACTTAGATAAATAAGTCCCAGGACTTATTGTGAATATTAAATTATTGCTTGTTTTAATTTACTATAGTCAACGGTAAAATAAAATTAAGTTTCTCGCAATTGATATTTAGGTTCTAGACAATAGATTTGGAACGGGTATAAAATACCCAAGTATTGGAGTCGGTTTATTAGGAGATCCGACCTCCTTATTTTGGTTACTTTCCCAATTCTCTTCTTACATTGGTGAACTCACTTCTAAAACCCTTGAACACAAAAATCAAATCAAAAAAGATTGAAACCATCTTTAAGATTAGTTAATTAAGGGCTGTGATTCTTGCTAGCATCCTTATCATCTTCTTCTAGCCATCACTCTCATCATCATAGGGTAAGTAATTGTTTGTTCATGAACTCAAGTTGTAGTTTGGGTCAAATATGAAATTGATGAATTTCTTATGTTGCAAGTGTTTTATGATGATGAATGATGTTAGATAATGGTAGTGAACTGAATTACTAGCTTGATTTGTAGTGTTCTTATGGTTAAAGTGTGATAATGAATTCAAGTAAATGACCTACATGGGTTTTGGAGTGAATTGATTATTGATGCATGATTTCTTGTGTTGTATGAAGTTAATGGATAGTATATGTGCATATAGTGAATTCCTTTGGTGTTAGAAAGTTTTATAGGTCGTTTTGTGATTGAGATATTGTCACACCCCGAAAATCGGTAATCGCGTTTATTAAGTAATTAGCGGAAGCATTTTATAATTTGCGAAAGCTTTAGTTATTTAGCGGAAGCATTTTAGTAAACAGTGGGGGTGCTGACGTTAGTAGTATGCATTCATCGTATCAGAGCTTATGATCATTGCAGAACCGTAATTAAGATGCCATAAATATAAAAGTGATTACAAAAACTACGACTTGTCGAGTCATAGAAATAATAGTATTGTAAAATACATTTTGTCCCAAAAGTGGCATCCTAATTCGTCGTGGGTAACTTACGTCCATTATGCATGCATCAATACCTGAGTCCTAATTCCCTGAAAAACATAGTAAAACGTCAACATTGAATGTTGAGTGAATTCACAGGTTTGTAAATACGTAGTTAAATCTAGTTTTGTATAAATCATTCATGTACACAAACATAATGTTTATATGTATAGTAGGAAACACAAGTATTCTAAATTAAAGAAACATTTTCTATTAAATGTAAGAAGGTCATTCTTACTACATTTCAATATCTGTGTTAGGAAACACAAGTTTAATCAAAAACATTTCCTAATAAGTAGTTCGCAGGAAACAAGGTTTAACTAATCAAAGTAAACATTTCCTATCAGTTGTATAGTTCCAAATAAGTAATCTCAGGAAAATACTATTTCCAAACTAAGTTTGTAGTTCAATAGTCGATGTTAATACAAGTTAATCATTTAGAAGGAAAAACATGTCTATTCAAATATGATAAACATTTCCTAAATACTTTGTAAGAAATACAAGTTTATCCAATCAAGGAAAACATTTCTAAAAATAGTTAAGCGTTAGAAATACTGGTTTATCCTATCAAGGAAAACATTTCTAAAATAGTTATCGTGTAGGAACACCTATCCTATTAGTTATCACAGGAAATACAGGTTTAACAATCAAGTAAACATTTCCATATCAATAGTTTGTAGGAAATACAGGTTTAACATTCAAGTAAACATTTCCATTTCAAGTAGTTTGTAGGAAATACAGGTTTAACATTCAAGTAAACATTTCCATTTCAAGTAGTTTGTAGGAAATACAGGTTTAACATTCAAGTAAACATTTCCTAAAAGTAGTCGTGTATCACAGGAAGTACCCCTTCCAAATCAAGTATGCACAGGAAATACCTTTTCCAAATCAATTTGTACAGGAAATATCCTTTCCAAATCAAGTTGTAATTGTTTTGTTGTTTAGTGGGAAATATAGACTGTGATCCCTCTAAGGTGAGCTAAACCTTTAGAGTTAAAGTACGACACCTAGTGCTATAACCAAACCACGACTAGTTGTTTTGTTTTTGCCTCAGTAACACGGTAAGTATACACTCCTCGTTACGACTGCCGTCGTGTGGTTGGAATGACCAACGAGTTATATCCTAGGAGGGTTGTCAAATCGATAGTACTATCTGTATACTCAGTGGCTAGAGTCACCTAGCTAATGGTTATAGGTTGCAAGCACTGGGACTTATGTGCACTACAACTACCTCACGTAAACCTAGGTTCGTACCAAGATTTGTTTTGTCTTAATTCCCGAAATAGTTATGAAAATCTTTTCATAGAAATAGTTCAAGTTTAACGATATGAAAAACAATTCATATAAACAGTTCAATGGCATGAAAGCATTCATGTTAATCAGTTGTATATAATAACATGCAGAGCAATTATATAAATCAAGTAGCATGTTATATCACATAGTTCTATGTTTTCCACCCCTGGTTTTAAAAACATTTAAAACAAGTAGAAAGTAGGGGCTGTGAAGTCACTGGTAGCAGTCTTCAGTAAGCAATACAGCTAGTAATACATAGTAGTCCAGGTGTGCCTCTCAAATACCTAGACACAATTAAATATACTTTACATAAGTATATGAACTAATCGTTAAGTTGAAATGTTTATAACATTTTAGTTGTTGGTTATAATTGCGTTGAAATAATCGTTGCGTACAAGTATATATTTATATATACTTATTAGTTGAATATATATATTCTAATATATATATATATATATATATATATATATATATATATATATATATATGCATTATTATTAATGTCGCGTATATATATATAGTTCTATCATTGTCGTTTATGTTTAAAAACCTAAATATGTTTGTTATAAAAATAACTTTATGAAATCGTTTATATATAGAAATACCTTTTGAGGATTTGTCATGTCTATATATATAAATAGGTTTAAGTTGTCGTTATAGTCCATTTATCGCGTTACTAATATCGTTTGTTCCCGCTTAACTCGTTTTACGTATATCATTCGTTATAAGTTTGTGTTCTTAAGTTGCGTGACTCATTGGGCTTTGGCCCAAAACATTTGGTCCAAAAGCAAGTCCAATTAAATTGACCCAATAAAGAGGCCCATTAGGTGCGGCCCAATATGTTAACTAATTTATTTTGGCCCATTAACCATTCAAGTAATGTGGTCCAATAACAAGCTCAAAATTTTTGGCCCGTTTACATCTAAACAATCGGCCCATTATAAAAATAATGGTTTTTGGCCCAAACTAATTATTAGTGAGGTTTTTGAGTTTAATACATAATAAATGGTTTTACTCAAATTATAAAAGGGAATACATTAGGGTTAAATTATTAATAAATAATAATAATGATAAAAAGAATATATATATATATATATATATATATATATATATATATATATATATGCATATGTATAAAAAGCCCAGGTCACAGGTCGAACCTGTGACCTTTCGGAGGGCAACACACCAACAAACCACATGATCTAAGTTTACATATTAGTTTTAGAATGTAACCAAATGTATTTATATGTTTAGGTACTTTTTAAAATTAACCAAAAACCCTTTGTTTGTCACCTATGCCATTCGATCTCTGTTCGAGTACATATACATATGGTTTCTGTTTTAATCTCGTTTTTACATGTTAATCCACACTAATATGCTATATATTCGTATTATACCATATTTTAACAAGTTATTACAACATCATCAAACCAAATTTCAAAATCATAGTAATTTATAAAAATGAAATTAAAATGAAGAAAAGTTTCCTCACAATGAGATTAAAGTGGTGGATGATGATTTCTGATGATGATCGACGATTGATGATGATTATCGAGCGATGATGCTTCTGAGATGATAATGCTACAACGATGATGGTGATCTTATTGTGGTTATTAGTTTATGATCATGGTTGGAAAATGAAGGAGTAGAGATGATGAGGTTAAATTTGGGTTCCTGCCTTCTTGCTTTGCTCCTACTACTGTCGATGGAGTAGTTCACATATAGAAGAAAATGTAGGTGTAAAATTATTGAAAGTTGGTAGTGATCTCTTTGGAAAAAAAAACAAGTGGGAGTACATATATTATATTTGAATTAGTATTCAATTTGTCAAAAGGGAAGTAGGGTGGTGCACAGTGAAGTGTCGACTGACACTTTAGTTGTGTAAATTTGTTAGGTATTTAGCCCGTTAATTCCGTGTACGGGTATAATTAGTGGTACCCCGTGTACCAATCAATCAATCGTTAGTTTAATTTATATTTTAAACTTAATAATTGATAAATACAAAAATGAATTACTTTATTAAAATGATTAATAAAATTATTCGCAGTAGTGGTACTGTACAGTTAAATTACGTGCCAAATTTCGGTTGAATTTCGAAATTATATTTTGAGGTAATGTTCCAAACACTAAAACAGGAATGGGAAAAATAATATTTTTATTATTTTTGACCTTTAGGTACATTTTATAATTGTTTCTGTTCGTGTATAACGCGTCCTAAATAGCAGTCTAAAGGTTTCCGTTTTATTTTTGTTCTAATACTTTTCTATAATAATTTCAAACAAAAATTATTCAAAAGTATTTTGAAGTTCTTTTTGGAACTTTATGATTCGCGTTTGATACGTTTAATATAAAACGTATAAGTTATTATATTATTTCAATAATATAAATATCTAATATTTGTAATTAATAATTTTTGAATTATTAATTATTCCGTATCACCAACTATATTGTATTCAGTTTGTCGAGTTTAATATGTTCATTTCGTACGTAATTATATATACATATAACTACAAGTCTAATACGTCACGTATCACATAGTAAGTTTCACAAAACTTTACACATAAAAATCATTTTGAATTCACAAATCAGGGAATTACTCTAGGTAATGCACGCAATTAAGAAATGATTAATACCCTAAATGCAGGATTGTCACATTCTCCCCCCGTTAGCGAAATCTCGTCCCGAGATTTAAGTTGAGTCGTGAGTCTCGGTCACGTTTTCGAAAAGTTGAGGGTATTTCTTTCGCATTTCATCCTCGCGTTCCCAAGTAGACTCAGGACCACGCTTAGAGTTTCAACGAACTTTGACGAGTTTGATCCGACTGCGTCGGAGTTTGTGTGTTTTGAGGTCAATTATTTCGATGGGTTCCTCCACAAAATTTAGTTTTGAGTCAATAAAGACCTCGCCAGGAGGAATGATGAGTGTTTATTCTGACAGACACTTTTTAAGATTACTGATGTGAAAAGTGTCGTGAATGTTACTAAGCTATTGTGGCTATTTGAGTTTGTAAGCGACATGACCAATCCTGGCAAGGATTTCAAAAGGTCCAACATATCGCGGGTTCAGTTTTCCTCGCTTGCCAAATCGTGCTATCCCTTTCCAAGGCGATACTTTGAGTAGGACCTTGTCACCTACTTGAAATTCCAATGGTTTACGGCGGTTATCGGCGTAACTCTTTTATCTTTCTCTCGCTGTTTTCAATCGGTTGAGTACTTGAGATATCTTGTCCGTGGTTTCTTGGACAAGTTCAGGTCCGGATAGTTGTCTGTCACCCATCTATGCCCAACAGAGTGGTGATCGGCATTTGCGTCCATACAGTGCTTCGAATGGCGCCATCTGTATGCTGGTGTGATAACTGTTGTTGTAGGAGAATTCTGCTAGTGGGAGATGAGTATCCCAGTTTCCTCCAAAGTCGATCACACATGCTCGCAATAAGTCTTCGAGCGTTTGAATCGTTCGTTCGCTCTGGCCATCGGTTTGTGGATGATATGCTGTACTCATGTCAAGTCGAGTACCTAAAGCCTGTTGTAGTGATTGCCAGAAACGAGATGTGAATCTGCTATCTCTATCAGATATAATGGACAACGGTACACCGTGTCGAGAAACGATCTCTTTGATATAGATCTTTGCTAGTTTCTCTAGTTTGTCAGTCTCTTTGATAGCAATGAAGTGGGCTGATTTCGTCAATCGATCGACAATCACCCATATTGAATCAACTCCAGTTGATGTCTTTGGTAGTTTTGTGATGAAGTCCATCGTTATGTGCTCCCATTTCCGTTGTGGCATCTCTGGTTGTTGCAAAAGTCCTTAAGGTTTTTGATACTCAACCTTGACCTTTGAACAAGTTAGACACTTGCTGACATAAGTAGCGATGTCTCTTTTCATGTTAGGCCACCAATAGAAACCTTTCACGTCTTGGTACATCTTGTCTGCACCAGGATGAATCGAGTAGTTGGACTTGTGAGCTTCGTCCAAAATCAGCTTGCATAGTTCATCGTCGCATGGTACCCAAACTCGGTCCATGAAGTATAATACTCCATTTTCTTTGGTTTCAAGTTGTTTCTCCATTCCCTTCAGGGATTCGTCTTTCATGTGCTCGGCGGTGAAAGCTATTCGTTGCGCGTCACGAATTTGAGTAATGAGATTCGAGTGGATGGTCAATACCAAAGCTCGAACTCTGCGAGGTTTAACGTTCTCTTTACGACTCACAGCATCCGCTACTACATTAGCCTTGCCCGGGTGATATTTAATCTCACAGTCGTAATCGTTCAGCAATTCGACCCAACGTCTCTGTCTCATGTTGAGTTCTTTCTGGTCGAACATGTGTTGTAAACTCTTGTGGTCGGTGAAGATCGTACACTTTATACCATATAGGTAGTGTCTCCAAATCTTGAGTGCAAAAACGACTGCTCCCAACTCTAAGTCATGAGTTGTATAATTCTTTTCGTGAATCTTCAATTGACGAGATGCATAAGCGATAACTTTGTCATTTTAAATGAGAACACAACCTAAGCCTTGGTGTGAGGCATCATTTAACACCCCTTCATTTATATATAAACAAACAATATAATAATAGCGACGCGGAAGTTTATATTTTCAAAACATTACAACCAATGTTACATGACCCCTCTTTTAAATATAAACAATCATATAATATTTGCGACTCGGAAGCGTATTTTTTTTAAAACATACTATCAATGTACTCAAAATGTCAATAAATTTTTTCAAAGCCAAATACAAGACATTTCAACACACTGGGTGTTATTAAAAACATTTCTATAATTATCACAATAACATCAGAGTAGCAGCCTGTCAAACATTCCATCAATTCCAATCACTTCCTGCCCTGCCCAATATGTCCCATCTATTTCAACCTGCAGGAAGAACTGTGGTGGGGTTAGCATAAAGCTAAGTGAATGAAACTATAAGCATCAGTACAACCTAGCATAACAATCTGTTTACATCAAATAACAATAAACAGAAAATCAATCATTCACTCGACATCCAATCAATGTCAAGCTACACCAATCAATCATTATCAATCGTCATGAGGACCGGTGGCTCCTGAGATACCCTAATACCGGTTTGGTACTCAGGGAACTCTTATCAATCATCTGTATTGGCCTATACAGAATTACCGATAACCAGTTGTTAATCACACACGACCTAGATCTCCAAACCAACATTTCAAGTTTCAAGATCTCCTGTCGTCTACAATAACAACCAAGTCCAACTGTCAAGTCAAGTTGACCTCAGAATCTTACATACTAGCTCAAACAGCCAAGTAAGCAACTAGTCAAACTATCATGGCAAGATATCTCAACAATTACATTCTATCAAAGTAATACTATAATTACTTGTTGTAAATCAAATCATTACAACTAAATCACACTGAGGTTACAGATCCACTCACCGACTACCTCAGGCCTCCACTCAGTAGTCTAATATCACTGAGCCTTCTCCACATTGATTGAAGAATCTAACGATGGTAATCTGATGATTAGGAAGTTTCACGAGGATCACAACTTCCTGATCTGATTTCTGGATTGATTTGGAGGTTTTCAAAGAGTTTCTGTGAGTTTTGGAATAAAAATGAATAACTTCCTAAAAAGGAAAGTTATATAAATAGAAACTTAAGTCGGTTCCTCAACCGACCTTCTATTATACGGGTATAATTTAATACCCCATCTCAATCTATTGCCTGGAACCCGAAAACCATTTACGAGTCCAAACATTTTATTGCACCGTCAACTATATTAATTTACAACAATTAATAATTTACTTATCACATTGGAATATTCGACTCCTATTCCAATTATTTCAACTATTTCAAACAATATTATTTCCAAACACATTTAAATACATATTTAAATCAAGAAATAATATATAAACAACTAGGTCCATTTCGAGGATGTTACAACTCTCCCCCCCTTAAAGAGATTTCGTCCCCGAAATCTAACCTCAATCAATCTAACTAATGTGATATAATCACATATATCTTAATATACATTTGTCCTCAATAACAACTTACAACTATACTTAGACTGTTTGAATTCTTTCCACATGCACATATCCAAATGTACATGCTTCTATTTTTCCTATGCACACATACAGTGCATCCATCCAACATCTCATAGGAACCAATCATCTATCTAATTCCTTTATCACCAATCAGATAAAAGTTTAAAGCACCCTATCACTTTAACCAACAACAATAAGTGAAACCTAAAATCACTTACTAGGTCTACACAACCAGAAATTAGCAACATGCTAAAATCTTTAACCTACTCTCACTGTTCATCACTGGTAACAATAAAACAGCAGTAACAATATCACAACAACAGTGTTTATTAAACCACAATGTACCTAGCAACACTTAAATATAATTCAGCTCACGACCAACAATCAATCTAATATACAGATCACAATCTTAAATCTCTACCATCAAAGATCTGAAATTCAAATCTAGGTCAACTTTTCATCCAAAAGTTTCATACCTATACTCTTTTGAATACCCTATCATATTCACATATCATTTCAATCATATGAAATCCTTTACTTAAAAGTAATCCAGATTCATATCACCTTAATAAGTACAACAGAGGTCAACTCAGTAGGTAAAACCACAATCAACAAGTACTTTGCTCAATCAACAAAAGTACTACAATCAATCTTACCTACAATCAACCCACCTCTACATTGACTTATTTTCATTTGTAACTTCTTTCATTACAACCTATCAATTGTCAACAACAACCAAGTCGGCAACAACTACTGCTTAAACGATAATCACAACACCTGTGATTATATTCTACAGTACATCTATCAATACTTACTATTTATTTCCAAAGTCTAACTAACCATCAAGTTAGAATTTATTTATTACTTAAACTGGTAAGACATCAATAATATTCTCTTAGCAACCAGGTATTTCAATTCAACTTTACAATCTTAAATTACTAATCACAAGCAATTAGAATTTATACAACTTTAATCACATAATCACTTAGTACCAAATTCCATCAATCTAGCAACTAAGTCAATCCTAATCAACATTATGATACTACAATTCAAGTATTACAATATCACAATGTGCTACTTTCCAACACATTTCCAACAAAATCTATATCAAGTTAATCATAATTAACTAACCTCCACATATATTATGGCACATTTTAATTCAATCTATTAAAACTTATCATGTCATTTATTATCATGTATACTACACATATATACTTACACAATTTCAGATATTCTCTAAAATGGACACATACACAACAATTCCATTTCATTCTATACACTAGGCCATTCAGACTGATTAAAGTCTTTATCAAGCCTTCTCAATATTACTATTCATCACATATCCATACCACAGGACATGGAACAATCAATAACTCTATGTTTCACTTATATACTTATCAACTAGTATATAACTTAAACATTTCATTCTAAACTTTCAAGAAAAGTTTGGTGAATACAATCATCACCTATCAATCTCAAGGTTTCTCTTACTTTCTAACACTTACAATTTCTTAAAATATGAACAACTTTCCAATTCATATACCTCAATTTATCAACCAAGGTCAAACTAGACCTTTAACACAGTCCAACTCCAGATATACTTTCATATAATTTCTTAATTGGATCTAATCCCAATTCATCACTTTATCACTTACTTTATTTGTATACAATCAAC
Source organism: Helichrysum umbraculigerum (assembly GCA_949592205.1). Lineage (NCBI taxonomy): Eukaryota > Viridiplantae > Streptophyta > Magnoliopsida > Asterales > Asteraceae > Helichrysum > Helichrysum umbraculigerum. Next base: position 198,680,394 of record CATIUR010000001.1, on the reverse strand, counting down.
AAATAACTAAAGAATCCATTAAATTCTTTCAATACTTAAGTGATTCACTATAAGATACCAATCAACCTAAGCAACTAATAATAATAGCTTTCAATTATTTCTTATCTCGCCTTCTTACCCAATCAAAGCTATTATCACAAGCTTCCCACACTGGTAAGATTTTCCTATCACAATTCTAATCAATGTGATTTAATCATTCTAACATATCTTAGCAATTTATAACTGTCATATCAAACAATGACTTTATATCTGTATAATTCATTAACGCATATTCAGTTCAAATATCAAATATTACTTAACTGAATACTCAATTATACTTTACATTATTTCAATTACTTAATACTAGCTTTAAGTAATAACTCAAGTCTTACAAACTTAGACCATTCATCTATCTCCTTTGGATCTTACAAGACCCATCTCAACATAATTTGACTAATCAAGGAATTCAATCATATTCCTCACAATCATAACATTACAATCTATGTTAGACTATTTCAATACACACAGTTGACTACTTGTCAACCTTGATTTCAATCAATCAATCAATAAAATCATCTGATTGCTTTTCTCAAGTTTGACCTATCCTCAAACCAATCACAAGCAATTTATTTTATACACAATTCTCTATTCATGGTTTGACTTTCAAAGTTAATACACTATCAATATTAACTCCCAACAAACCATTTCATCTTATATGTTCACTTTCAAACATACATTTCAAATTATTACATTCAATAATACTTAGAATTCCTCAAGCAAGACAATATCAACCTACCTCAGCTTTGGCTTCATACAAGCCAGATACAAAATAGTGATTCATTTAAACACTATACAAATCCACCTATGGACAATTTGACACAATCAGTCACAACTACATTTTCAACAAAATCAAATTAGTCATCTATGTTTATCATCAAAACCTCTATCACTGATAAGTATATCATTTACACTCTCACCCTTACAGTCTAAAGGTCACAGTTCTATCAACTGATTGTTTTCTTATCAAAACAATTATTAAACAACTTAGCATACTTTCATGCTCAATTTTTCCAAAATCACATTACATTTCTTTTATACCAAGTAGCCTCAACAAGTTCATGTGACACAACATAATATAACAACGGTGATCAGGCGTTGCAAGATTATGTTCTTCACAATCCATCCTCAGGCCACTCTACATTATAATTATCAATGTGATATACTCTTATCTCATATATATTAAATACTTCATGATTTCAAATCAATCAACATCTATTTAGTAGTTTCTATCAGCTGATACACACTCAAAATCAGCTTACTACTTACATATTCAATCTTACATATGCAAGCCATTTCACATACACACAATGTTCTAATTTTCAATAACTGAATTACTCAGTATATCACTTATCTGAAACCTCAAACACATGATAACTCATCATCATAGTTTCAATACTTAACACTAATCAATGTCCCTATTTACCTCAAAATTCAGGACACATCTTAATTAATTATCATCACTTTGACATATGCCATCATATCAAGCATCACTGTCACAACAAGTCTACTTAATCATGTTACTATCAAACATTTCATTTATTAATTTCACAATTGACCAGAAAGATCTATCACTTCCCAATCAATTTCACATTATTACACTCTACATTTCTCTTAAACCTATCAGTCATGGTTTATATCAAGTGTTTAACTATAGTCAACACATATCATACAGTCACATAAACACATATTTTCTCAAATAGCAGTCATTATCAATTCAATGACACAACCTTCCTTAACATGGATTTAGATCACACCTTGTGATTAATCCATTATCATAATACTATCAATTATCTCGTCTCACCAATAAAGACACTCCTTAGGTTCTAACATCAATCTTGCTAAAACCTTAATCAACTCTCTATCTACTTAAACATATTTCTGCATTTACAATTCAATCAGAAATAACCACAACAATGAACAACAATGAGCATCTCATTCAATACCTCTATCCTCATGTCAACCTATAGCAATCAATAGTTAACTCAAAACTGGGGAATCATATCAGTCTGACTCAATTAACTTCTTAACAAAGCTTACTCAACATTACAGAGTAAACAATTCAAGTTAATTTAAATTAATTCAGGCTTATCGAAGATTACCTGACAATCTTAAGCCCACGAGCGTTGAGGAAACATGAAATAAACCAATCAGTTACTCATGTTCCTCCGTCTCTGCATCAAATAACACTTTGCAACTTGTTAAGGGTTAGTACATACTCAACTAATCACTTTCTCACACATTCACTAATCAACTAAACCCGCACCCACTGGAATGTTTGACTCAACTCAATCAAAGTTTAGGATTGAACATTCTATCATGCTCAATTCACCCAAACTATTGCTCTGATACCAACTTTTAACACCCCTTCATTTATATATAAACAAACAATATAATAATAGCGACGCGGAAGCTTATATTTTCAAAACATTACAACCAATGTTACATGACCCCTCTTTTAAATATAAACAATCATATAATATTTGCGACTCGGAAGCGTATTTTTTTTAAAACATACTATCAATGTACTCAAAATGTCAATAAACTTTTTCAAAGCCAAATACAAGACATTTCAACACACTGGGTGTTATTAAAAACATTTCTATAATTATCACAATAACATCAGAGTAGCAGCCTGTCAAACATTCCATCAATTCCAATCACTTCCTGCCCTGCCCAATATGTCCCATCTATTTCAACCTGCAGGAAGAACTGTGGTGGGGTTAGCATAAAGCTAAGTGAATGAAACTATAAGCATCAGTACAACCTAGCATAACAATCTGTTTACATCAAATAACAATAAACAGAAAATCAATCATTCACTCGACATCCAATCAATGTCAAGCTACACCAATCAATCATTATCAATCGTCATGAGGACCGGTGGCTCCTGAGATACCCTAATACCGGTTTGGTACTCAGGGAACTCTTATCAATCATCTGTATTGGCCTATACAGAATTACCGATAACCAGTTGTTAATCACACACGACCTAGATCTCCAAACCAACATTTCAAGTTTCAAGATCTCCTGTCGTCTACAATAACAACCAAGTCCAACTGTCAAGTCAAGTTGACCTCAGAATCTTACATACTAGCTCAAACAGCCAAGTAAGCAACTAGTCAAACTATCATGGCAAGATATCTCAACAATTACATTCTATCAAAGTAATACTATAATTACTTGTTGTAAATCAAATCATTACAACTAAATCACACTGAGGTTACAGATCCACTCACCGACTACCTCAGGCCTCCACTCAGTAGTCTAATATCACTGAGCCTTCTCCACATTGATTGAAGAATCTAACGATGGTAATCTGATGATTAGGAAGTTTCACGAGGATCACAACTTCCTGATCTGATTTCTGGATTGATTTGGAGGTTTTCAAAGAGTTTCTGTGAGTTTTGGAATAAAAATGAATAACTTCCTAAAAAGGAAAGTTATATAAATAGAAACTTAAGTCGGTTCCTCAACCGACCTTCTATTATACGGGTATAATTTAATACCCCATCTCAATCTATTGCCTGGAACCCGAAAACCATTTACGAGTCCAAACATTTTATTGCACCGTCAACTATATTAATTTACAACAATTAATAATTTACTTATCACATTGGAATATTCGACTCCTATTCCAATTATTTCAACTATTTCAAACAATATTATTTCCAAACACATTTAAATACATATTTAAATCAAGAAATAATATATAAACAACTAGGTCCATTTCGAGGATGTTACACATCACAATAAACGATGAAGTTCTCTGTTCCCTCAGGTAAAGATAGAATTAGTGCGGTGCTTAACTTTTGTTTTAACAGTTGAAAGGCATTCTCTTGTTTCTCTCCCCATTCGAATTTCTTATCCTTCTGCGTTAAGGTGGTGAGTGACTTAGCTATCTTCGAGAAATTTTTGATAAATCGACGATAATAGCCAGCCAGACCAAGAAATTGTCGAATCTCTGTAGGGGTTTTCGATGCTTCCCAATTTTTGATCGCCTCTATTTTGGATGGGTCCACATGAATTCCCTCGTCGTTAATCACGTGACCTAGGAAATGAACCTCTCTTATCCAAAATTCGCATTTGGAGAACTTAGCATAAAGCTTTTCATTCTCGAGTAATTGGGGGATAAGTTTCAAGTGTTGTTCGTGATCCCCTTTCGTCTGCGAACGTATCAAGATATCGTCAATGAACACAATGACGAACTTATCGAGATACGGTTTGCATCCTCTGTTCATAAAATCCATGAATGTTGCAGGCGCGTTAGTCAATTCAAAAGGCATGACTAGGAACTCGTAATGACCATAATGAGTCATGAACGCGGTTCTCGGTACATCCTCTTCTCGTACCTTCAATTGGTGGTAACTAGGTCGTAGGTCGATTTTTGAATAGTAACTCGACCCTTACAGTTGATCAAACAGATCGTCAATATGTGGTAACGGGTATTCGTTCTTAATAGTTACTTTGTTCAACTCTCGGTAGTCGATGCACACCCTCATGGATCCATCCTTCTTCTTGACAAACAAAATCGGAGCTCCCCAAGGCGAAAAGCTCGGTCGGATGAATCCTAAGTCTAGGAGTTCTTGCAACTACGCAGACAACTCCTGCATCCCCGATAGTGCAAGACAATAAGGTGAGTGAGCGATTGGTGCGACTCTTGGCACCAGATCGATGCGAAACTTGACTTGTCACAGAGGTGGTAATCCTGGATCAAGAAAGCACTCCTGGATAGTCTCGCGCTATAAGTATGTCGTCTATGAGCTACTCCTCGGGTTTCTTTTCTATGATGTGTGCCAAAGATGTTGGATATCCCTTTCGAAGATATTTACTAGCTTTTAAGCAAGTAACCATCTTTACAGCACTCATTCTCTTATCTCCTGGTATCACCAAGGTTTCCCTTGTCGGTAATGGTAGATGTACCATCTATCAAAACAATAATCTTTGCAAGATTCTTCGACAACCAGTCCATCCTGACTACGATGTCGAAATTTTCCAACTCTACCGATAGTAAGTATATCTCGAAGAAATGTCCCTCTAACGTTAGGGCACATTCCGGTACTATTTTTTTCCTGATTCGATCAACTTACCATCGGTTAGTTCTATAGTGTACTTGTTATCCAACTTACGCGATTCAATGTCTAATAGTGATCTAACTTCACTAGATATAAACTCAAATTGACATCCAAATTAATATCATAGAGGCATAATGATTTTTTTTTTCTTTGTTGCAATTGTTGAGCTTTGGGCACTGGTTTCGGTAGTGGTTTTGGGTCACCACACTCGAAACACCCATTGCTTTGTCGCTCATCGTTGGCTCTGGTAGAAGGGTTGGTTCGGCGATTTTGGGTTCGATGACCCTACTGCTCACAGTTACTACTGAGAGTACACTCTCCACTGTAGTGTCTCTCACAAGCTTTTTCCTTCAGTTGGGTTTCCATTAATTTCAACTCTAGTGTTTCGGTTATCCTTCGTGGCGTTGTTGTGAGTACGAGTCACCTCGTTTCGGGTAATAGTTACAGCTACTCGCTAATAAATGATTTCTCATATTGCTTCAATCGTGGGTAGTGTGTCATTTAGTCGATCATTCCTAATGTTTCGTTGCTAAAGTATTGAATGAATAAGGAAGGGTTATTGTTACCCCCTATTACGCATCTTACGATTTTGAAACACCCATATGTACATAGCATAATATAATCACGTTGGCCAGGCATCATTATATGATGCTAAATACATATTTCTTTTCATCACCACTTAACACGATCAGGTTCATACAAACTCAATACAAGAGTTACGGATATAGATGTGAGTGATTCAAAGAAGGCAAGCAATGAAGACATACATACTAGAGTGTTCATCTAAAGTGTGATGGGATTTATAAATATCCATCCTATATAAGTTTTAGTATAGTACAGCATAGACACATCCCTCCATTTGTAAGTTTAACGAAGATAGGATAAGTACGTTCCTATAACTACCCTCATATTGTCATCATCGTGCTGACCCCAGCTACACTCTCTGCCACTCGAGCACGCTCCTCTAGCATCTGTACTCGGGCACAGGTAGCATGGGAAATTTTGAGTTTCTTAAGAGGTAGTCCCTTCAGTAGTTCCTCAAACATGATCGTTGTTTCATCTACACTAGGTGTCACGTTGGACATTGAAGCAATCATAGTTGTTAAGTTTTCGTTGAAAAATGCAGCATCGACGTCATAGTTGTGCTCGGACGGTTCCTCGTCGGAGTCGATCACGTATATAGGACGTTTGTTATTCACACTCGTAATATATTTAGTAACTACGTAGTGAACTAGAGTTATGCAATGTATGAATGCATGAGTGTTCTAGCCAAGGCTATAGTCTAGGTCTCTAAGGCTTTCAGGTCACTTAAAGACTTCTAGTTCGCTATAACCAATGGCTCTGATACCAAGTCTGTCACACCCCGAAAATCGGTAATCGCGTTTATTAAGTAATTAGCGGAAGCGTTTTATAATTTGCGAAAGCTTTAGTTATTTAGCGGATGCATTTTAGTAAACAGTGGGGGTGCTGACGTTAGTAGTATGCATTCATCGTATCAGAGCTTATGATCATTGCAGAACCGTAATTAAGATGCCATAAATATAAAAGTGATTACAAAAACTACGACTTGTCGAGTCATAGAAATAATAGTATTGTAAAATACATTTTGTCCCAAAAGTGGCATCCTAATTCGTCGTGGGTAACTTACGTCCATTATGCATGCATCAATACCTGAGTCCTAATTCCCTGAAAAACATAGTAAAACGTCAACATTGAATGTTGAGTGAATTCACAGGTTTGTAAATACGTAGTTAAATCTAGTTTTGTATAAATCATTCATGTACACAAACATAATGTTTATATGTATAGTAGGAAACACAAGTATTCTAAATTAAAGAAACATTTTCTATTAAATGTAAGAAGGTCATTCTTACTACATTTCAATATCTGTGTTAGGAAACACAAGTTTAATCAAAAACATTTCCTAATAAGTAGTTCGCAGGAAACAAGGTTTAACTAATCAAAGTAAACATTTCCTATCAGTTGTATAGTTCCAAATAAGTAATCTCAGGAAAATACTATTTCCAAACTAAGTTTGTAGTTCAATAGTCGATGTTAATACAAGTTAATCATTTAGAAGGAAAAACATGTCTATTCAAATATGATAAACATTTCCTAAATACTTTGTAAGAAATACAAGTTTATCCAATCAAGGAAAACATTTCTAAAAATAGTTAAGCGTTAGAAATACTGGTTTATCCTATCAAGGAAAACATTTCTAAAATAGTTATCGTGTAGGAACACCTATCCTATTAGTTATCACAGGAAATACAGGTTTAACAATCAAGTAAAAATTTCCATATAAATAGTTTGTAGGAAATACAGGTTTAACATTCAAGTAAACATTTCCATTTCAAGTAGTTTGTAGGAAATACAGGTTTAACATTCAAGTAAACATTTCCATTTCAAGTAGTTTGTAGGAAATACAGGTTTAACATTCAAGTAAACATTTCCTAAAAGTAGTCGTGTATCACAGGAAGTACCCCTTCCAAATCAAGTATGCACAGGAAATACCTTTTCCAAATCAATTTGTACAGGAAATATCCTTTCCAAATCAAGTTGTAATTGTTTTGTTGTTTAGTGGGAAATATAGACTGTGATCCCTCTAAGGTGAGCTAAACCTTTAGAGTTAAAGTACGACACCTAGTGCTATAACCAAACCACGACTAGTTGTTTTGTTTTTGCCTCAGTAACACGGTAAGTATACACTCCTCGTTACGACTTCCGTCGTGTGGTTGGAATGACCAACGAGTTATATCCTGGGAGGGTTGTCAAATCGATAGTACTATCTGTATACTCAGTGGCTAGAGTCACCTAGCTAATGGTTATAGGTTGCAAGCACTGGGACTTATGTGCACTACAACTACCTCACGTAAACCTAGGTTCGTACCAAGATTTGTTTTGTCTTAATTCCCGAAATAGTTATGAAAATCTTTTCATAGAAATTGTTCAAGTTTAACGATATGAAAAACAATTCATATAAACAGTTCAATGGCATGAAAACATTCATGTTAATCAGTTGTATATAATAACATGCAGAGCAATTATATAAATCAAGTAGCATGTTATATCACATAATTCTATGTTTTCCACCTCTGGTTTTAAAAACATTTAAAACAAGTAGAAAATAGGGATTGTGAACTCACTGGTAGCAGTCTTCAGTAAGCAATACAGCTAGTAATATACAGTAGTCCAGGTGTGCCTCTCAAATACCTAGACACAATTAAATATACTTTACATAAGTATATGGACTAATCGTTAAGTTGAAATGTTTATAACATTTTAGTTGTTGGTTATAATTGCGTTGAAATAATCGTTGCGTACAAGTATATATTTATATATACTTATTAGTTGAATATATATATTCTAATATATATATATATATATATATATATATATATATATATATATATATATATATATATATATATATATTATTTATCGTCGTCGTATATATATATATATATATATATGCATTATTATTAATGTCGCGTATATATATATAGTTCTATCATTGTCGTTTATGTTTAAAAACATAAATATGTTTGTTATAAAAATAACTTTATGAAATCGTTTATATATAGAAATACCTTTTGAGGATTTGTCATGTCTATATATATAAATAGGTTTAAGTTGTCGTTATAGTCCATTTATCGCGTTACTAATATCGTTTGTTCCCGCTTAACTCGTTTTACGTATATCATTCGTTATAAGTTTGTGTTCTTAAGTTGCGTGACTCATTGGGCTTTGGCCCAAAACATTTGGTCCAAAAGCAAGTCCAATTAATTTGACCCAATAAAGAGGCCCATTAGGTGCGGCCTAATATGTTAACTAATTTATTTTGGCCCATTAACCATTCAAGTAATGTGGTCCAATAACAAGCTCAAAATTTTTGGCCCGTTAACATCTAAACAATCGGCCCATTATAAAAATAATGGTTTTTGGCCCAAACTAATTATTAGTGAGGTTTTTGAGTTTAATACATAATAAATGGTTTTACTCAAATTATAAAAGGGAATACATTAGGGTTAAATTATTAATAAATAACAATAATGATATAAAGAATATATATATATATATATATATATATATATATATATATATGCATATGTATAAAAAGCCCAGGTCACAGGTCGAACCTGTGACCTTTCGGAGGGCAACACACCAACAAACCACATGATCGAAGTTTACATATTAGTTTTAGAATGTAACCAAATGTATTTATGTGTTTAGGTACTTTTTAAAATTAACCAAAAACCCTTTGTTTGTCACCTATGCCATTCGATCTCTGTTCGAGTACATATACATATGGTTTCCGTTTTAATCTCGTTTTTACATGTTAATCCACACTAATATGCTATATATTCGTATTATACCATATTTTAACAAGTTATTACAACATCATCAAACCAAATTTCAAAATCATAGTAATTTATAAAAATGAAATTAAAATGAAGAAAAGTTTCCTCACAATGAGATTAAAGTGGTGGATGATGATTTCTGATGATGATCGACGATTGATGATGATTATCGAGCGATGATGCTTCTGAGATGATAATGCTACAACGATGATGGTGATCTTATTGTGGTTATTAGTTTATGATCATGGTTGGAAAATGAAGGAGTAGAGATGATGAGGTTAAATTTGGGTTCCTGCCTTCTTGCTTTGCTCCTACTACTGTCGATGGAGTAGTTCACATATAGAAGAAAATGTAGGTGTAAAATTATTGAAGGTTGGTAGTGATCTCTTTGGAAAAAAAAAACAAGAGGGAGTACATATATTATATTTGAATTAGTATTCAATTTGTCAAAAGGGAAGTAGGGTGGTGCACAGTGAAGTGTCGACTGACACTTTAGTTGTGTAAATTTGTTAGGTATTTAGCACGTTAATTCCGTGTACGGGTATAATTAGTGGTACCCCGTGTACCAATCAATCAATCGTTAGTTTAATTTAGATTTTAAACTTAATAATTGATAAATACAAAAATGAATTACTTTATTAAAATGATTAATAAAATTATTCGCAGTAGTGGTACTGTACAGTTAAATTGCGTGCCAAATTTCGGTTGAATTTCGAAATTATATTTTGAGGTAATGTTCCAAACACTAAAACAGGAATGGGAAAAATAATATTTTTATTATTTTTGACCTTTAGGTACATTTTATAATTGTTTCTGTTCGTGTATAACGCGTCCTAAATAGCAGTCTAAAGGTTTCCGTTTTATTTTTGTTCTAATACTTTTCTATAATAATTTCAAACAAAAATTATTCAAAAGTATTTTGAATTTCTTTTTGGAACTTTATGATTCGCGTTTGATATGTTTAATATAAAACATATAAGTTATTATATTATTTCAATAATATAAATATCTAATATTTGTAATTAGTAATTTTTGAATTATTAATTATTCCGTATCACCAACTATATTGTATTCAGTTTGTCGAGTTTAATATGTTCATTTCGTACGTAATTATATATACATATAACTACAAGTCTAATATGTCACGTATCACATAGTAAGTTTCACAAAACTTTACACATAAAAATCATTTTGAATTCACAAATCAGGGAATTACTCTAGGTAATGCACGCAATTAAGAAAGGATTAATACCCTAAATGGAGGATTGTCACAGATTTGGTGTATTGTAAGTTTTGGTTCGTGCAGAGTTTTGTTGAACCATTGTTGCTGCTGCTGTATCTACATCAGAAGCCGGCGGCTCAATGAGCCCAGCCGGCGGGTGGCTTGTGTTTGTCTTCGAACCGGCGGCTCAAGGAGCCTAGCCGGCGGGTTAACACCCAAGGCCGGCGGCTCGTGGGCCTATCCGGCTGCTGCTAGACTCTTTAAAATGCACCTAATTTCTGTTCCCTCAAAATGCATTGTACCCGGCGGCTTGGGGGTGTGACCCGGCTGCTGGGGAGGTGAAGCCGGCGGGTCAGGGACCCCAGCCGGCGGGTCATGGTCTGTTTCAGCATCCATTCTTATTAGTTGATTGTTGAGGTTGTTTACTTTGCTATATGATGTAACATTGATATATGAGTATTAGTGCATGATAATGGTTATGTGGTGATTACTAATACATGAGTAAGAACTTGTAATTGTGATATCGATTGTGCTAAGTTCCTAATGTTATAAATTGATATAAGTTGAGTATTGATGATCCGGATTACTAACTTATATTTGATTGTTGATTCTCAAATCCTCCAAAAGATAAGTGACATCTGGACTCTAAGATTGTGAAGACAAAGGTATCGGTGAGTGGATTTAGAACTCACCATTCGATTTAGTTGTAACTGTTTGGTTGCAACAAGTAAACGTAGATTGATTATAAGACTGCTTAGTCTGTGCTACTGATTATGAATCTACGTGATATGTGAATCTATGTGTATCATTTTATTGAGGTCAAAGTGTAGTTGGACTGTTTGGTTATTAGGTGATTTATACAGGTTTTGATTCATTTGTTGTGTTTGAAACCTGTGTATGAGTTTAATAACCAATAGTTATCGGTCTATTCTGTAATGGCCATACAGATTGACGTTAAGTGTTCTTGGAAAATCCCCGGGTATTATGATATCTCCAGATCCACCGATCCTCATTGAAAAAGAAATGTGTTTACGATTATTTGCTGTAAACAGATAGTTATGCTAAGTTGAATTGTGTGTGATAAATTCATTCACTTAGCTTCGTGCTAATCCCTCATTCTACTTCCTGCAGGTTTTTGCTATATATGTGGGTGTCAGGAATGGATGCTTTAATGCAAGGAATTTTTTGATGTTATGCTAACTCTGATATGGTTTTATCATAAACCTTGTTTTGTAAAATATAATACCCCGTTTTAAGTAGTTGTTAAACAGTTTTATGTTAGTGTGAGCTAAATATGTAAACTGTTTATGTACATTATTTAATACAGAGTAATGAACTGTATTTTGTAATATACGATTCCGAGTAAAATAATATAATATTCTAGAAAAGAAAGAGGGATGTTATACAGACAATATGTACCATGATTTGAAAGGCTTCTACTGGTGGCCTGGCATGAAACGAGATATTGCCACCTATGTTAGCAATTGCCTGACTTGTGCGAAAGTCAAGGTCGAATACCAAAAGCCATCTGGGCTTTTGCAGCAACCTGAATTGCCCAAATGGAAATGGGAACACATCACGATGGACTTCATCGTGAAGTTACCGAGAACAACATCCGGAGTTGACATCATATGGGTGATTGTCGATCGATTGACAAAATCAGCCCACTTCCTTGCCATCAAAGAAACAGACCGGATGGAAAAACTAACTAGAATCTATCTGAAGGAGATTATCTCCCGACATGGGGTGCCACTATCTATCATCTCCGATAGAGATGCACGATTCACATCTCGTTTTTGGCAAACACTTCAACAGGCCTTGGGTACTCCACTCAACATGAGTATTGCATATCACCCACAAACCGACGGCCAAAGCGAGTGAACGATACAAACGCTCGAGGACTTGTTAAGAGCGTGTGTGATAGACTTTGGAGGTAATTGGGATACTCACCTACCTCTAGCCGAATTTTCCTATAACAATAGTTATCACACCAGCATACAAATGGCACCATTTGAGGCGTTGTACGGACGCAAGTGCCGATCCCCACTCTGTTGGGCAGAGTTGGGCGACAGACAGTTATCAGGTCTTGAGATAGTCCAAGAAACAACGGACAAGATATCTCAAGTACTTAATAGATTGAAAACGGCCCGAGACTGCTGTGTGCTAAGTATAGACAATTATAATAACAAGTTTAATTAAGGAAATACTAAATAATACTATCACACAATTCAGGCAAGATTGACCCGTTCATGTAATATAGCTTAATAAGTAAGTCCAAATTCGTACACAAGGAACACAAGAAACGTTATTCTTATTTATAACTAATTATCTATTTATTCTAATTACAAATATTCACAATTATAATACAATTTAATACAAGGATCCAATTTACAATAATCTACAAGATAAGGGGGACGTTTTAGTTCCGAACGAACATATTTATATTTATATTTATATTTATATTTTTGATACAGATTCTAATAGATAAGTTCTAGGAAACAACTTAAGAATACTCAATTGGATATAAGATTATAACTATTTAAACAATTATTTATTAAACATATTATATCAACTTATGTCTATTTGCTTTGTTGGCTATTATTATTGGTGAATTACTAATGTAGAAAATCACAAAGATTAAGATAATTTTCATATAGAAACACTCCCAAAGATTAAGTAAAGTATTACTATTTATTAAGATCTATCAGCAGTTTATTAATACAATTTCAAGATTAGGTTGAATTACAATGTTACTTAACATTAATAATTGACAATCATTAATTAATTTATAAAACTCACAAGATTAGTAAAGCTATCTATATAAATCAATTAACTGTTATCAATATTAATATAACACAGACAATTTTTGTATAATAAGCATTCAATAATATAGTTCCAACATAAACATATAATTCATATAATAAATCTAATAAACATACATTTAAACATTCATAATGAAAACCTAATAAACAATTAATTCAAATAAACAATATCCAAAATAACCCAAAAGATTAATAAAGTTACAAGGATAAAGAAACCGAACCAATTAGCAAACCAGCTTTTCCTAGGGTTAAAAACCTTCAAACCCTAGCTCCTTTGCCTCCAAAATCGCATCTTAAAGTCGTCCTAAAACCCTAACTTTCGGTTTTAGTATTCTTGAATCGTATATCGTTTAAGTTAATTTGAGCCTCTATTTATAGTTTTACTGGCCGACCTTCCAACCGCCTGTTGGATACTCCAACCGCCGGTTGGAGTTATTTGAATCCGGGTCCAACTCCACGTGTCTGCACCGCCTTAAACCCTAAAGCTCAACCGCCGGTTGGTTAATCCAACCGCCGGTTGAATGTTAATTCCAGAATATTCCATTTTCGGGCTTGGGCTTAATTCTTGGACTCTCAATCTTCATAACCGGACTTCTTTGTTTTCTTGGCCCAATTCTTCATTTTAACTCTTTTAGTCTTCATTTCTTCAAGGTCTTTAATCTTTATTTCTTTAAGTGCTTTAATTCTTCAGTTCTGGTCTCGTTCTTGTTCCATCTTCTTCATTCTTCAATTAAAATACATTTCTGCAATTATTAACAAAATAAGTATCTAAAATCATATAAATGCAATAAAATGTATATAAATATAGGGATAAATTACTATAAAATATACTATCTATTTGATGCTTATCAGAGACCGACAAAAGAGTTATGTTGACAACAGACGAAAACCATTGGAGTTTCAAGTAGGAGGCAAGGTCCTACTCAAAGTAGCACCCTGGAAAGGGGTTGCACGATTTGGCAAGCGAGGAAAGCTTAACCCACGCTACATTGGACCTTTCGAAATCCTTGCGAGGATTGGTCCTGTCGCCTACAAGCTCAAACTACCGCAAGAGCTTAGTAGTATCCATGACACCTTTCATGTATCTAACTTGAAGAAGTGTCTATCGGACGGAACGTTAATCATTCCTCCTGACGAAGTCTTTATCGACTCAAAACTAAACTTTGTGGAGGAACCTATCGAAGTTATGGATTCAAAAACGCAGAAACTTCGACACAAACGAATCAAACTTGTTAAAGTTAGATGGAACTCAAAACGAGGCCCAGAGTTCACCTGGGAACGTGAGGATGAAATACGCAAGAAATATCCTCAACTTTTCGAGAGCGTGACCGCGACTCACGGCTCAACTTAAATCTCGGGACGAGATTTCCCTAATAAGGGGAGAATGTGACAACTCTCCAAATTAGGTAATAATTAAACCTAATCACGTGCATTCTTACGCTAATTTCCTGACAAAAGTTTTAAAACAAAAGTTATGATGTGAAACAAGTCTAGCAAGCCCAAAATAATAATACTAACAGTATTACAAAAGTTGTAATTATTATAATTACATATATAATAACTAAAGGTTAGCGAAATACGCGTCCAAAAAACATCTCAGAAAATGTCCCAAAATCATTTCGAAATATTATTTAACAAAAATAATATATGGGAAAAATTTTAAAACGAAATAATATTGTGTTCTAAATACATATTGAGCACGCAGAACGTTTAAAAGGTACAAATTGTACAACAGTCTAAAATAATAAAAATCTCATTATTCTAAATTTAAATAACGAACCAGGAGAACATCTACAAAATAAAAATATAAAATATTAAATTTTATGTTGCTATAATTATACCCGTACTCGAAATTAACGGGCTTAAAATAACCCAACTACCTCAAATAATTGAGGGACAGAGTCCTGTATAACTCCATCCCGTTGAAACTCACTCAGTGATATTTTAAATATTCACTCTCACCCTCTTCTTCCTTCTGATCATTCACAACATACACACACACACAACCCACACCAAACTCAAATCATTGGAGGACACTGTATCTGTTCTTGATCATCGGAGGAAGCGGCAGCAAGAGGAGAAGTAACACATCTCCATCATCAATCTTCACTCTCACCCTCACCATTATCAACTCATCTTCATCATCATCATCGGACCATTATCATCATCCTCATCATTTTATTTCACCACTGTATATAACACCCCTCATTCCATAGTAATAATATTAAAGATAATACGGAAGCGCAAGTAATTAAAACGCAATACTTGATTACATATTTTTATAAAGTACCAAAATACAGTTTAGATGTTTAAGTCACTTCAAATTTAAAACTTGTTCAAAAGACTAGCATGTCGGGGTATTATATAAGCTAAACCGAGTTGTTACAAAATAATCAGAGTAGCTTGAATATCAAACATTCCATGCTTCCAAGGTTTGACCTTCCTGCTACCCACCCGCATGCACAACACAAAAGTCTGCAGGAAGTAACAACGAGGGATTAGCACATAGCTAAGTGAGTAAATCCAACACCCAACATTCAACTTAGCTAAACCAATTAACTACAACAAATATTCGCAAACACAACAGTCAACAACCACTTAATGAGGATCGGCGGATCCGGGGATAACCTTAGTACCCGGGCGGCTCCCCAAGATCACTTATCCAACCATATCCGTATGGCCATAACGGACGAGACCGATAGCTAGTGGTTATCATACTTGGGTACAGTTCAGCACACACAACACATGAAGTACATCCCTGTACCACTCACACAACAACCCACTAGCCCAACCAACAGTTCATCAACTAGTTGACCTTATTAACAACAATGCCCGAAGGCCACACAAAGCACATAGATATATATAATCAACAATGAAATTAAATAAGTCAACAATCATATCAACGTTTATCCATTGTAATCAAATGATTACAACTAAATCAAATGATGAGTTCCGAATCCACTCACCGATACCTTTGCCTTCAAAATCTCTGATTCCAGAGATCACTTATCTTTCGGAGGATCTAAGAATCAATAATCAACATAAGTTAGTACTTTGCCTCATAATTTGTAAATATCAAAATGAGCATTTTTATAAAATGCCACTATAGCATCCAATAAGTGCCACTAAAGGAATTTCATATACAATACTCACTTGACTCAAAACATCTTTGTTACGTCTCGTAACTCATTTAAAATGTTCACGTTATAACATATTTTTCAGTCAAAAAGTGCCACTAAAATACCCCTTAAGTGCCACTATAGGTATACGAAATAAAAAGTGCCACTATAAACACCACCTTCTAAACACTTGTGCATTTTTGAAATTTGCAAAATCCATCAAAATTAACCATGCAAACGCGATCCTGACTAGATAGGGCTGGATCGCGTTTGTCCTTAGTAAATAATTATGTCACCGAAAAACACTAGCAAACGCGATCCGGATAATAGGCCTGGATCGCGTTTCCAAGGCTAAAACTCGATTGAGACATTTATAACAAGGGAACGCGATCCAGAGTCATAGCTGGGATCGCGTTTAGCTGTTCTTCAGCTCAAGAACAGACCTGCACGAACCTTAACTCCATTTTTATCATTCAAGCTCAACAAACTCGATTCTAATGCTACAAACATCTCCAATAATACCACATATCATCATATAACAACATTCCAAACATTGATTGGTTACCAAGATCAATTTCTAATCTAATTTCAATATAATCAAATTCATAATCAACTTACTTACATGCTTGAAGAACAAGATGATTATAACAAGAAGAAGATATAGATGTTTGCAAGAATCACCATTTCAGTCCATAATTCTTGTTTATGATCTTTGATTGAGTTTGAAAGATTTAGGTTAGGGTTTAGGTGTTTTTACTTGAAAGTGAAAATGGAAAGGGAATTGGTAAAGTGATCCCAAAAGGGATCGACCCTTTATTTAACCAGCCCCATTGTATGGGTATTTTATACCCGTCCTAAATCTGTTGTCTGGAACCTAGAACCATTTTGCGAGAAATTTATTTTATTGCACCGTCAACTTTAATAAATTAATCCAGGCAACATTTTATTAACCACAATAAGTCCTAAAATCTATTTCACCAAGTTCCACAATAAAGCAATTTATAACATTTAAATTTCTAAAACAATTAATTACTAAATTTAAATAGAAAAATACCAGGCCACTGGGGAGGATGTTAAAAATCTCCCCTCCTTAAGGAGATTTCATCCCCGAAATCTCAACACCATCAAACAATCCAGGATATCTGGACTTTATTGACTCCTCAGACTCCCAAGTTAGGTTGGAACCTAAACTATGCTTCCACTTAACTAGCACCATAGGAATTTGTTTCTTCCTAAGTTTGGTAACTTTCCTATCAAGGATTTCTACCGGTTCCTCAATCAACTTCTGAGTTTGATCCACCCTCAAATCTTGTAACGGAAGGATTTGCGACTGATCATCAATCTTACACTTTCTCAAATAACACACATTAAACGTATTGTGAATACCCGCAAGTTCAGGAGGAAGATCCAATGTCACTGATTGGTCATTAACAACTTGTCGAATTTTGAACGGACCAATATATCTAGGTGCTAGCTTTCCCCGCTTTCCAAATCGAATCACACCTTTCCACGGAGAAACTTTGAGATATACAAGTTCACCCTAAGAAAATACAACTGGTCGTCTTTTCGGATCTGCATAACGTTTCTGTCTATCACGCACAGCTTTCAACTTTTCGCGTGCAATTGCTACTTTATCGGCGGTCATTTGTACAATGTCGGGTCCAGCAAACTGTTTCTCACCTGCCTCTAACCAACATGTGGGTGTACGACAACGACGACCATACAACATTTCATACGGAGGCATCCCAATACTTGAATGGTACGAATTGTTATAAGTAAATTCAACCAATGGGAGATGTGAATCCCATGAACCTCCATATTCCATAATGCAAGCACGAAGCATATCCTCTAAAGTTTGAATTGTACGTTCTGACTGACCGTCTGTCTGAGGATGATAAGCGGTGCTAAGATTTACACGTGTGCCCAACTCTTGTTGTAGACTTTGCCAAAAACGAGAAGCAAAACGAGTATCTCTATCTGACACAATCGATAAGGGAATACCATGTCTGGAAACGATTTCATTAACATACAATTGAGCAAGTTTAGTCAACGAAGCGGTCTCATTTGTAGCAAGAAAGTGTGCACTTTTGGTCAACCGATCCACAATAACCCAAATCATGTCATTACCTCGAACAGTACGCGGTAGCTTAGTCACAAAATCCATAGTTATGTGATCCCACTTCCACTCGGGTATTTCCAACTGTTTTAACGACCCATACGGCTTTTGATGTTCCGCCTTGACCTGAGCACAAATATGACAAGATCCCACAAACTTTGCAATGTCGGTTTTCATCGTTGGCCACCAATACAGCGGTTTCAAATCATTATACATTCGGGTACTACCAGGATGAATAGACATTCGTGACTTATGAGCTTCCTTCAAAATCAAATCTCGAATACCACCAATGGAAGGAATCCAAACACGAGACTGATAAGTCTTTAATCCCCTTGAATCATCAACTAATTCGTCCTTGCGTTTTAACATGATTTCAGATTTCAGATTCTGGTCTTTCAATGCTTCAAGTTGTACAACTTTAATTTGATCAATCAAATCCGAGGAAACATTCACTTTTAAATAGAAAGCTCAATCAGGAGTATTCTTTCGACTTAAAGCATCGGCGACCACATTAGCTTTGCCCGGATGGTATCTAATTTCACAATCATAATCCTTGATTAATTCTAACCACCGTCTCTGTCGCATATTCAATTCTTTCTGGGAGAACACATACTGCAAACTCTTGTGATCGGTACAAACAACACATCGAGTCCCATATAAGTAATGTCTCCAAAGTTTTAAGGCAAATACAACTGCTGCGAGTTCTAAATCATGCGTAGGATAATTCTTCTCATGTAGTTTCAACTGTCGAGAAGCATAAGCAATAACTCTATCCCTTTGCATTAAGACACAACCCAAACCCGAATATGAAGCGTCGCAATAAACCACAAAATCATCAGTACCTTCTGGTAATGCTAAAATCGGTGTCTTACACAACAATTGTTTCAATGTCTGAAAAGCTTGCTCCTGTTGATCAGTCCACACATACTTCTCATCTTTACGGGTTAGTTTGGTTAACGGACCGGCTATCTTAGAAAAATCTTTGATAAATTTCGATAATGACCAGCTAACCCAAGGAAACTCCTTATCTCAGAAACAGATTTCGGCGCATTCCAATTCATCACAGCTGCAACTTTTGATGGATCCACTTTCACACCATCTCGACAAATTATATGACCCAAAAACTGAACTTCTCGAATCCAGAATTCACATTTGGAAAACTTTGCATACAACTGTTCTCGTCTCAATGTTTCGAGAACCAATCTCAAATGTGTGGCATGCTCAGTTTCAGATTTCGAATAAATAAGTATATCATCAATGAAAACAATCACAAATTGATCCAAGAATGGTCGACACACACGGTTCATCAAATCCATAAATACCGCTGGTGCATTTGTTAAACCAAAAGGCATAACCAGAAATTCATAATGCCCATACCTGGTTCGGAAAGCATTTATAGTTATATCTTGTTCACGAACACGGACCTGATGATAACCCGACCTCAAATCAATTTTTGAGTATACCGAAGAACCCTGTAACTGATCAAATAAATCATCTATTCTGGGCAATGGATATTTGTTCTTCACAGTCCTCTTATTTAGTTCCCTATAATCAATACACATCCGCAATGACCAATCTTTCTTTTTCACGAACAACACTGGTGCACCCCATGGCGAGGAACTAGGTCTGATAAAACCTTTATCCAACAACTCCTGAATCTGATTCATCATTTCACGGATCTCCGAAGGAGCTAACCTATAGGGAGCTTTAGCAATCGGCGATGAGCCCGGAACAAGATCAATTCTGTATTCTACTTCCCTAACTGGTGGTAACCCAGGCAACTCATCGGGAAACACTTCGGGGTACTCACAAACAACCGGAACATCCGAAACAGTTTTCCTTTCTAATTTGGCATCGACTACATAGGCTAGGTATGACTCGCAACCTTTTGACAGTGACTTCCTAGCTTTCATCAAAGAAATCAAAGGAATAGCTACACCATCCCGTTCTCCTCGAGCCACAACATATGACCCTTCGAAGATTGGGATCCTAACCAACTTCTGATGACAATCAATACTAGCCTTATTTTGACTCAACCAATCCATACCAATTATTACATCGAAACTAGGGATTGGCATCAACAAGAAGGAAATAGGAAAAACATGATCATCAATAGTAATGTTAACTCCAGTCACCGAGGTGGTAACAGGAACTAGCTTACCACTAACTATTTCTAATTCTATAGGCTTTGTTATCACAGTAGGGGCTAATTTCAACTTATCACAAAATTGCACAGAAATGAAAGTACAATTAGCACCCGAATCAAACAATACACGTGCAGGTACAGAGTTTATAAGAAATGTACCAGTGATAACATCTTCAGTATGCACGGCCTCATCAACCGTCATCTGAAAGGCCCTACTGGTTGCTGGAGGAGGGTTCTTTCTTTTCTGACCGGAAGATCCCGAACTCCCGACCGAACCCGACCCCGCCGACCTTGCCTCTGGACATTGACCAACCCTATGCCCTTCTTTCTTACAAGACCAACAAACGAAATTTGGATAACGGCAACTCTTTATCTCATGACCTAATTCACCACACTTCATACATTTGTTTGTCTGAGCCGTACACGGACCATTATGCCGAGACCTACACGAACTACACCAGTTTGAACTATTAGAACTTCCCGAAGAACTACTTCTTCCAACAGATTTCTTACCACCCTGCCGATTCCCTTGCCACTTGGATTTATTCTTACCCGACGATTCAGTTCTTGCTTTAGAGAAACTTGTATCCCTTCCTTGCCATAATCGTAAACCCCTAAGATCACTATCGGCGGATCTTGCAAGGTTGAAAGCATGCGATAAATCCTTAGCCAATCTCACAACCGTACGGTAGTTATCCGGTAAAGCATCCACAAACTGTTCTATCTGGGTCTTCTCATCAGGAACCCATTGTTGCACGAACCTAAGCTTATCCGTAAATTGCGAAATCAATTCATCAATAGTCATGTCATCCTTTAATCTCAGGTTCACAAACTCTCTTCGAATCCTAGCAATATCAAAATCCGAACAGTATTGATTGCGAACAGCCTGATGAAATTGAGACCAAGTAATAGATTCCTTTTGTTGTTGCGTCAAGTGTCCGGTAACAGAATCCCACCAAACCATAGCATCATCCTTCATGCATTGAACCGCATACTTGACTTTAAACTCCTCATCACAGCAAGTCACATCAAATTTGCGTTCCATATCTCTCAACCAATTTAACGTTACTGTAGGATTTTTACTTCCCTGAAATTCCGGTGGTCGACTAGCCATAAAAGTCTTGTATGAACACTTCTTTTCCGATTGAGAGGATGAACTAGAACCAAAGACCGGGGTTTGCTGAAATAACTGTCTAGTCGCAGCTTCCTCAGCTTTCTTCTTAAATTCCCTAAGAAATATTAACTCGTCTTCCATATCATGAATATATTCGTCTCGGTTAGATTGTTGTCCGGTTGGTTGAGAAGTACCATTATGATCGTGTTGCTCGGTATGAGTCTCTAATTGAGGAGCGACAATCCTGGAGGCATTGTTGGGGTTGGTGGTCGGTGGTTCGTTATCTGCCATTTCTGAAATTCAACACAACACTTGAACTTTTGTTAATCGTTAGCGTCTAAATGATAACTACCATCTACCAATACTAATCCCATACCCAAGAATGTTTGATATATCATGCTCCAGTTTTTGGGATTGATCATTCAACAATGAACAATTATCCCAAAACTCTGCTCTGATACCAACTTATAACACCCCTCATTCCATAGTAATAATATTAAAGATAATACGGAAGCGCAAGTAATTAAAACGCAATACTTGATTACATATTTTTATAAAGTACCAAAATACAGTTTAGATGTTTAAGTCACTTCAAATTTAAAACTTGTTCAAAAGACTAGCATGTCGGGGTATTATATAAGCTAAACCGAGTTGTTACAAAATAATCAGAGTAGCTTGAATATCAAACATTCCATGCTTCCAAGGTTTGACCTTCCTGCTACCCACCCGCATGCACAACACAAAAGTCTGCAGGAAGTAACAACGAGGGATTAGCACATAGCTAAGTGAGTAAATCCAACACCCAACATTCAACTTAGCTAAACCAATTAACTACAACAAATATTCGCAAACACAACAGTCAACAACCACTTAATGAGGATCGGCGGATCCGGGGATAACCTTAGTACCCGGGCGGCTCCCCAAGATCACTTATCCAACCATATCCGTATGGCCATAACGGACGAGACCGATAGCTAGTGGTTATCATACTTGGGTACAGTTCAGCACACACAACACATGAAGTACATCCCTGTACCACTCACACAACAACCCACTAGCCCAACCAACAGTTCATCAACTAGTTGACCTCATTAACAACAATGCCCGAAGGCCACACAAAGCACATAGATATATATAATCAACAATGAAATTAAATAAGTCAACAATCATATCAACGTTTATCCATTGTAATCAAATGATTACAACTAAATCAAATGATGAGTTCCGAATCCACTCACCGATACCTTTGCCTTCAAAATCTCTAATTCCAGAGATCACTTATCTTTCGGAGGATCTGAGAATCAATAATCAACATAAGTTAGTACTTTGCCTCATAATTTGTAAATATCAAAATGAGCATTTTTATAAAATGCCACTATAGCATCCAATAAGTGCCACTAAAGGCATTTCATATACAATACTCACTTGACTCAAAACATCTTTGTTACGTCTCGTAACTCATTTAAAATGTTCACGTTATAACATATTTTTCAGTCAAAAAGTGCCACTAAAATACCCCTTAAGTGCCACTATAGGTATACGAAATAAAAAGTGCCACTATAAACACCACCTTCTAAACACTTGTGCATTTTTGAAATTTGCAAAATCCATCAAAATTAACCATGCAAACGCGATCCTGACTAGATAGGGCTGGATCGCGTTTGTCCTTAGTAAATAATTCTGTCACCGAAAAACACTAGCAAACGCGATCCGGATAATAGGCCTGGATCGCGTTTCCAAGGCCAAAACTCGATTGAGACATTTATAAACGCGATCCAGAGTCATAGCTGGGATCGCGTTTAGCTGTTCTTCAGCTCAAGAACAGACCTGCACGAACCTTAACTCCATTTTTATCATTCAAGCTCAACAAACTCGATTCTAATGCTACAAACATCTCCAATAATACCACATATCATCATATAACAACATTCCAAACATTGATTGGTTACCAAGATCAATTTCTAATCTAATTTCAATATAATCAAATTCATAATCAACTTACTTACATGCTTGAAGAACAAGATGATTATAACAAGAAGAAGATATAGATGTTTGCAAGAATCACCATTTCAGTCCATAATTCTTGTTTATGATCTTTGATTGAGTTTGAAAGATTTAGGTTAGGGTTTAGGTGTTTTTACTTGAAAGTGAAAATGGAAAGGGAATTGGTAAAGTGATCCCAAAAGGGATCGACCCTTTATTTAACCAGCCCCATTGTATGGGTATTTTATACCCGTTCTAAATCTGTTGTCTGGAACCTAGAACCATTTTGCGAGAAATTTATTTTATTGCACCGTCAACTTTAATAAATTAATCCAGGCAACATTTTATTAACCACAATAAGTCCTAAAATCTATTTCATCAAGTTCCACAATAAAGCAATTTATAACACTTAAATTTCTAAAACAATTAATTACTAAATTTAAATAGAAAAATACCAGGCCACTGGGGAGGATGTTACACTGTAAGAAATTGCTACTCAAATTCTTTCATAAAAATGTTATGGTAATGCTTTATGCAAACTTTATATTATGATGGTTGTGATAGATTGAACATAACATGAAAGATTATACACAACTAAGCTAGAGTGATTTGTTGGTGATGATGATGATATAAATAAAGCCATGAAAAACAACCCCTGTACCCAAAATACATATATGTAAATGTGTATAAAAACGTAAAATTAAAAGGTAAAACTTGTGTAAAACTTTGTCACAAACATATGTAAACAATTACCATTCGAAATTATAACGAAAATCTGCAACGAAATTGAGCTAGAAACGGAGTCTGAGTGCAGGTCCGGTTGAGTGAGGGCCAACCCGAACGGGTCAACCTCTCAACCCGGACGGGTAGGAGGCCAAACCCGGACGGGTGGCTTATCCGACCCGGACGGGTCACACTTTTTACTGGGCCGAACTGGTTATTGGGCCGGACTGTGACTCCGTTAGTGAAACACCTTTCGGACCGGAAGCGTAATGAGCCGTGTATTATGGACTTGGGCCGTTGGACTTGGACTGAACGAACCAAAAATGAAATGGACCCGAACGGGTCACAAGACCAACCCGTACGGATTGAGTCTTGTACCCAGACGGGTTAAACCCCAAACCCGATCGGGTGAGGGTGTTATTGGGCCGAACGGGCTGTACAAACATTTGGGTCGGACTTGTGATCATTTTATAAATGGGCCAAAAACTATAAGTTAAATAAAATGGGCCAAGAAAGTTATATAATTATTAAATTGGGCTATGCTAATTGGGCCGTATCTTTGGGCCTTAATATTGGGCCAAGCCCAACGGGTTGTGAAATTTTAAAAACGCAAACTTAAACCGGAAATAGATATATGTGACAAGTTAAACGAAATGAATAATGTTAGTTCCACTACAAATGAAACATATGTATATATATATAAACGACGACTTTTCAATATAACGATATATTTATTTTATAAACGGAAATAAATACGACGAGAAGTTTTATAATAAATAATACTTATATACGTTTTATACGTAAACAACATATTTAAAACATATATATATATGTGTGTGTGTGTGTGTGTGTGTGTGTGTGTGTAAAACTACGAACTTTTATGATACATATATATATATATACTTAATGACAAACGATGAATCTATATATATATTTATGTGTAAAACTACGAACTTTTATGATACATATATATATATACTTAATGAAAAACGATGAATATATATATATATATATATATAAACGATGACCTTTGGAACAAAGACACGTTTAACAAAATACAAATTGTAATATACAACAAGTATACTTATATACATACATATATATATATATATATATATATATATATAACAAGTATATATATGTACAGTGAGAACGTAACGACATTCAAATATATATACATCTACATACATGTATATGTACTTAGCAAAATATACATAACGTAACGACATTCAAATATATATACATCTACATACATGTACATGTATATGACGACCCTCCTAAGGATAGGAGCGTATACTTACATGTCCTACAGGCAAACAACATAAGTGCTGGTCGAGGTTTGGTTAAAGGGTTAGGTCGCGTTACTTTAACTTGTAAGGTTTAGCTCACCTTGCAGGGGATCATAGTCTAAGTAATTCCCACATAATTTTTAGGAAGAACGAATCCTACAACTGTTTCATACCGGAAAACATACTGGTTACTTATTTTATACTTGCGGACAACCAGTGATATATTTTGGGATGACATCCCACATAAAACTTGATATGCTAGGGTAACAGCCCTACAAAACTTGTACTTTGCAAAATGAATAACATTTCATTTATACAAACAGACTTGGTTAAACAAACCACATACTTATATAAAACCTGTAAATTCACTCAACATATTTTGTTGACAACTCTTCTCTATGTTTTTCAGGAAATTAGCCGAGTAAGTAAGAATCGCATGCATTCAGGATGGACAACCCTGGACTATTTAGGATGCCACAAACTTTGGGACGCTTTTGGAGATTTCCTCTGTATAACTGCAATTATTGCATTCATACCTATGAAATCTTATTTTAATCTTATGAACTTAATGTTTTAAATAATGCTACTACTGTTACGACATACTTTGTCGTAATCTTTTGTAATAACTGTTAAACCTGGCATCTTAATACATTATGTTGCGCAATAGCCATATGCTCTGAGTATGCATGTACTACTTAGTTGTATTACTGTTCGCAGCCCCGCCACGTCATCAAAGCTTCCGCACTTTTAATTAGTACTGATCGTAATTACCGTTTGACGGGGTGTGACACATAATTTACCATATATATGGCTCCAGAAGAGTGTAACCAACTCGGCGGTTATTTTTTTGGTTGACTTGCATTTTGCACCATTCGATACCGTTGACTTGAGATCTCGGCCGTTCTTTATTCGATCATTTCTAGTATTTTGCTCCAGATGCGGCTTTCTCCCTAGCTCCAACTGCTCCCACGATCTTTCTTCTCCTCCGCTTTTCAAGGAACCCATGCTGATTAAACAGGCACCATTCTATATTTAATCTCTATCTATTATCCGCTCTCTACATCTCGATCAATAAACCTAAATTGTTTCAGTCACAAATTAATTCTAGGGTTGCGAGCACCAAATCAACCAGTTTAATCGAGACTGGTGTCAATATAAAGGAGGAGAAGGCTGAAAGCCCCAAATCAACAACAAATTGATCATGTAAGTAGGACAACACCGATCTTATAACTTATCGAAACTAGATGCTCAATTTCTAATATTATGTGAAATATTTTGTAAGCGAATTCTTTTATTTTATGCTAAAATTTTTATCATGAATGCCCGATTGTTAATTCTTGTGGTAGCAGGCAAATGTTCTTGTCTTGTGATGTAAAAACTATATTGTTTTCTACTTGTAATTTAATTTGTTTAATTGTAATGTAAAATTGTAAAAGCTGTTTTCGTTGATTGATTATGTAAAAGTATCTTATATCGTGTCTACATTCAAGATTTTTGGTGGTTATGTATAGTAAGTGCTGCAATTCCATGTAGACTGAGAATAATGTAATAACATGGGGGTGATTGATATGTTAAAGTTTTTAGTATGATGCTTTATTGATTGATTTTTAAAGATTTTGCTTAGATTGTTCTGTTGATGATCTGTTAGGTATTTATCCACGAATGGTGGCGGAAAAGGATTACAAATTTTACTGGTAAAATTTTCATATTTGCACTGAAGAGTGATGTCAAGGCATGTTTATTGAATCTTGGACGGTGATGTGTAATTATTTTTTTATGAATACTAACAACTGCAGCGACAAACACATTTATCGATGTTGTTGTATCTCTATCTTTTGCTAATAACCTTGCCATTTAATCTCTTTAAATGGTTTTTTTTGCAGGACTTGCCGTGAAGTCATAGCATGGCATGTTTATTGTTTTTTAAATCAATGGAGCCTCTACATTTACCCAATCTACGTTCCCAGTAATAAGTAACCGAATCTATCGAAGTTGTAAAAGCCGTAAGGAAAAATGTCAGGAAAGTAAAACCTCTGTCCTTCTGTTAATAGTTATTACTGGTGTTGTTTTTGTATTAGAAACCACTACTAATTGATGGTTCTTGGTGATTAATTTGAACATTTAAAATTAGCATTGCCATGTATGTGACATATATGGTTATTATATATGGTATGGTATCTTCTTTACTTGTTTGATTTAATGTGAATTAACACGTAAATATTGACATCTGTGTATGGGAACATCAACATATTGACCATGTTATTACTTAATATAATATAATCCCTATGGCTTTTTTCTAATAGTGTGAAAATGGGTTCGGGTCAACTGCAATGGGCTAGGTAGGTTGGCTCAAAAACGTATAACGCCCTCTAATTTCAAGACCATTTCTTTTTTTTTTCTTTTTTTTAAAACATATCGGAAGCGCATATTTAAGTAATTATATCTTAGATTGCATATAATTATATTTCAAAAGTGCAATCTACATAACATGATCCATAGTCTAGTTTATCACAGTTACTACAACCAATAAGTTTTAGGTGTTATACAATCTCAAAACATAATGTTAAATCATCAACATATTTATCTAAATCAGAGTGGGAGCCGTCAAACATTCTATCAAAACCCAAACTTCTTGCTACCCACAATCAAAAGTATAACCTGCAAGAAGTAATGAGGGGGATTAGCACAAAGCTAAGTGAATGTTGTTTAACTTTAATGGGAATGTTGTTTAACGTTTATATTTGTAGTTGGACGCCACCTGTTTCTTAAAATGCTTGGCTTGGTACGTGTTCGTCTCTTATATTGAATTTAGTATTACTTTCAGCTAGGGATAATTTTAAGATGTTATACATACTTATATATAATTTCTTTACAATTTGATATATTATATGTCCTCGTGGTCAGGTTGTGTCTTTTTGGTACGTAAACATGTTAGCAGGAAGCTTAATGATTTCAAATCGTGCTTACTCTTATTGATGCTATAATAACATTATATGAATATTTATTGATTGCAGCAAGTGTGAGTGCCATTGCTGGTACTGTTGATTTGTTGGAAGGGCTACTGAAGTTGATTATTGGGTTGGTGATGGTCGTTGAGTTGCTGGATATACATTCAGTTTTCATAAAAGGGAACTTGAAAACATGTCTCAGCCTCAGAGGACAAAGTGAGTCTAGATAAGCATTTATACTTATAAATGATAGAAATTTATAATATGAAATCTAAATGAAATCTTATCTAGATGACTTATATATAACCTTTACATATGGATGTCTTGAGTCTCCCTCAATCCATTACAAAAGGGATTCTTATTATAATTATAACTCTACATTGACGGAGCTAAGTTAACTGCCGTCGTTGACTATGCTATCTCATCCGTCTAATATATACAAAATCTGGTTGACTTTTAATCTGATCCGTTCAATGTACAAAGGGTGGTTATCATGGAGTCATTTGGAAGGTTATTTTTATATCGGTTTCTGTATGATAACCGTCACTTGCCCTCTGCTCTTTATTCTCTAAATCTTGCATCAAACATCCAATGAGAGGTGAGCCTGCTTTATTTACGGTCGATTACCTTCTCCATATTGATTGTATAGTATGCTTGATTGTTAATAGTTTTTAGTTGATTCGAGTTTGTGGTTATATTAATTCTTCTTATTCAGTAAGTATTACTTTTATGGAACTCAATGTAATGTTTTTGTTCATTAGGTTCAAATCGACAAGTAGCAGGCAAAGGGTTAGCTGATGAGTCCACCCAACACAGAACTACTTAATCCAGGTAACATAATTTTATGGTTGTTTCCTTGCGTGTAATCTGTATATTGGCCTAATACATGCTACAACCATATTTTGCATTTATGTTTAGATATTCAACTTATTTTTCACATAGTCATCTTAAGTTTATATACTTTGTCTACAGCAGTCACTAATGAAATCGATTGTTTCAGGTTTCAGTATGTATACATGATAACACCCTTTGTTTTTCTATGCCTTCGTGCAACCGTAATTCGATATTACATATAAATGTGTTGTATTTATCTGATAACTGTAACATGACATGTGATTCCTTTTTATTATCTATCTTAATCTTAAGTCATTATGGTGGGCGAACCCTTTTTATACTAATATATATGCACTTTCTTTATAGTTTGTATGTTGTTTCACCAAATATGATAGGTGAAATAGATGATCATCATTTCAAGCATGACGGGTGCTGCATCTAGGCATATTGTCAAGGTATCAAAAAGTTGAGTTCAATATTGTGTTTTTCTTTTTGCGACACTGAACCAACTTAATTTGATTCAAGCCACGGAAATGCCAAATAGAAAGCAGGTGCAATTGAAGGTGGAATTCAGTATCAAGACTTATAAATTATAGGTGAAGTTTTAAATACTGTCTTTTCCTTGTATTAATATTAAATCGGTCTGTTGGAACTGGTAACAAACCACACATTTAAATATCCCACACAACACATGAGCTATTTGCAATATTTTACAAGTGTTGTTCAGTCAACTTGACTCGAACCATTTTTACCTTTTATTTAACCCACCAACTTTGCTGACTCTATTAAAACCAATAAAGGTGGCTAAACAAGTGAGTTTGGTAATAAGTCATAATGGATCCCACGTTGACTCGGCTCAGATTAGTTTGTTCCACAAACACCTTCATAATTCTACAAATAATTAGAGTAGAGTATGTAACTGTGTATCACTAAAACGCTATACTACAGAAAAGGTTATCTTGTGTTCTTACTTAAATCAGTACCTCGGAGTCAAAATACAGTCTTATGGTACCCCTAGATATTCTAAGGATTTGGAGGGGATTGGACACCAAGGTACTGATTCTAAAGTGTTTGGTGCTAACTCAAAATTCAGCTCGTGTATTTAGTTTGTGGCAATTTTAACCTAGTTATATGTGTCGTGAGTTTGGGTTGTATTTATTGGTAATGAGCCAAAGTTGCGTAGGATGTGTTCAAATGTTTGTAGTTGATTGAGCTGTCGAAAGATTTATAACTAGATATGCTTAAAAAGTGTGCTTTATGAGTTAAAATTTACATTTACTTTTTAAATTTTCACTATTTGTTACTGCTAACATTGGAAATCCCATGTTTGAATTTACAGAGGAGTGGAAGCCCAGGAAAAAAAGGCTCACAAATAGCCTAGCAAAAGAATGACATCTTTATGTCAGTGGCACATTGAACATCCATGGCAAATAGGAATGGAGCAGCGGGTTGATGATTCAAGAGAATAAATAGCTACGCTTTATACTGATTTACTTGCTGTCTTTTTTGGGTGTGGGGTCAATGGGAAGTAGTAATCTATATATTTGCTTGCTTGAGTTTGTGTTTGTTAAATTGATTTTCTGGCATGTTGTTGCAGGTCAGGTGCACATGCATTTCTTGGCTGTGGTTAGGAATCGAAAGTTCTAACATAATTTTTGCAAGAGTTTGTTCGGGCAAGTGAGAAACAGGTTCGGGTTGAGACGGGGTTAGTCGGCACCGCCCGGGTATTACACTTTAACGTTGATTCAATATTTTTGTTATATAATCCAACAAGTACACTTACCTTGATTTTTGACAAAACATTTTAATTTTGTATCGTCTCCTTCTAGGTTGACTTGAAGGCCGTTCATCCTGTTACACATGAGGTTCCTACTGATTCTGGCATGCAGAACATTTGTTAAAGGAAACACTTTGGTTAATGGTTCTTGTCCGTTATGTAGTATGAAAAAAGTTATGTTCTAGCATCCGCCAGTTTGTCTTTTTTTTAACTATGTACTTTACTTAAGCATTCTTAAAGTCATCTTCTTCTTTTTTGATTTGTTTTCCCGTTTTAGCATATGTTGCAGTTATGTTACCCTTATATCTTACTCCGTATTATTCAATCTATTGTAATTCAATTTGGTTTTAGAAGTGCCTAACTTTTTAATAAGTTTTTCACATTTTACCGTGATGTCTTCGCTACCTTCATAAATCGGCAAGTCAATGGTTAACAAAATATACTCATGATTACGTTTTATATGTTTAACTCATTTTATTATATGTTCAATTAAATATCGCATTCTCAATATTCTCACTAGAGTATAAAAGGGCTACATTTAACCATTTGTGTCTTACTTTATCACGTATTTTGTTCAATCTTAAAAACTTATATTTCCTTCATCCACTATATAATTTTATAAATTAATTGTATCTAACAAGATTTAAAATGCCAGTCACAACGCGACTAGATAAGTACTTGTATGTCGATCATAGTTATTATAGATTTAATTATTTAAATAACACATTTTCAGTTTCATGTTTTACATCATTATTATGATACTTTAATCGAGTTCATTCTACCATATTTGGATTACTCCAACTCTTCCTAACATACTTGAAAGCCACAACCATGATGAACCATGTAAATACCACAATTTAGTGTGTTTTTTTTTTTTCTAAATACAAATAGGTACATTTTATAATTATGTTCATCGTTAATGTTATATTGATCGCTACACAACCCATTTTCTAATCTTTGAATTTGGGCAATTTTTGAAATTCTTTGAAAATTATATATGTGCTTAGCAATTACGACTTTCAGTTTAGTCCAGACGAGATTTTAGTAAGTGACGATATGAATCTCCCTCATGTATACCTTCCACTTAAAACATGTCACTTACAAACTACACATGTTTTGAAGAATCCAACATTAACAGAATTTGTCATTTATCAAATTTTATATCCACAAATCACAATTCCACATGCAACCCACCACCGCCACCACTATCCACACTTTTATACAAATAAATGGACATAAATATATCATTATATCAAGAGTATATCGTTATCTCGGGATTTAGTAAAAAAACGTGATTAATTACTAATTTGTCACCAAAAGAATGCCGATTCACTCCATCAATTGTATCTAAGGGATAATTATATATACATAACTTACATGTCTATGTTTAAGTTACGTACATTATTGTTGTATAATTATTTTTTACGGAACTTACAATAACTTCACGATAATGATATTTTTTTATATGACAGCCATTTTCCTGGGCAACGTCCGGGTTATATACTAGTTGCAGATGGTTCTAGATTACCTGCTGCATTTAAAGAACCACATCAGTACCATTATGAAGAAAAAGCAAATTATCAACATTTTTCACAATTAATGAACCAAAGTAACAATGGTAGGTTGTGCAGGTTGGGTTACGGATCAAGACATTGATTCTTTTGGTATATATCGGGGGACCGAGTTGAACACTTGTATTCTTCAACTGTGAACTTTAAAATAATTAGAGTTCCACATATGATTTCAAATTCTATATTAATTAATCTAATAATAAGATTTATTTATTGATTATAGGATGTAAGCTTCCTTATGTAGCAATAATTCACTTTGGTGTACGTCAGCTTCTTTTCATTTGTAGACAAGTATTATTGCCTTGGCCTAAGTATATGAAAATGTATCAAACTATGACAAAAACTCTATTGTATGTATCAACTTTTCAAAACCTCTATTGTGTGTATCCAATTACTCATTTATGCTTATTGTATGTAATTTTTCGAAGTGGCGCTTTGTGAGAATGACACGTGGGAGCTTTATATGGATGACACAATAGCCGGATTACATACAATAGGCAATAATTGAAAATTGGATACATACAATAGAGGTTTTGGAAGTTGATACATACAATAGAGATTTTTCAAAGTTTGTTACATTTTCAGACACTTATCCCTATTGCCTTTACCATCTTGACCCATTATTGAGATAAAAATAATAATCTTGATTCGATTAACATTTTTTTCTCGTTTCAATTTCCACAAATCATGAAGATAATCATATAAAAATATAAATAAATCAACATTAATCTTTTGGAAGGTGAGCCGTGTGTAGCACGGCCTGCTAATTTCATAGTAATTTAAATAAGTGATCTATTACTCTCGGATTATAATCATTTTACTTACCAACATATCCAAATAATAATAATAATAATAATAATAATAATAATAATAATAATAATAATGGGGAAGGATCCATAAGGAAGCACCAAATTTGAGGGAAGGAGAGAAACAAATCTCAACCACCAATATACTCCCACCTTCTTCCTAAAAAAACAATACATATACAATACCCATTTAATCAACTTTAGTCTAAAATCCAAAATTAAAGCATGTAATTCAAGGATTCATCAATCAAAAACATTATAAACTTTCAAATCCATCAAACGTATTCATACATATCTTCAATTCGTCATAATTTGAATTCATCAAAAATTATAAATTTTGGGTATAATTGGGTGTTTGTAAAAACTTTATTTTGCCAATGAAAATAACAAATAAATGAATTACATCATACAAAAATTATAAACAGGTAATTAATTGAATTATGGTTGTCATTAACCATCAAATTTCACAAAATTAAAAATTTCCAGAACGTTAATATGCATTCACAATGCATATTAATCAAAATTACAATTAAGATTCTTAAACATTCATTTATGTTGAATCATAACTTATACATGTTACTATATTGTTGAACTTGATAACATAACATTCATTAATGTATAACAATATATATGAGTTAGCTGTATGCATTATAAATGAATGTTATAATGTTCATCAATATTATATAAGTTAATATTCATAATTAATGAATGTTAAAGACTCAATGAGATATTAACATGCATTTATGATGAATATGAGTTTTTATACACTGATAACATATATAAGTTAATATTCATCATAAATGAATGCTTAAGAATATTAAGTTATACTTTTGATTAACATGTGTAACATCCTCTCCAGTGGCCTGATCCTCCGAAAGATAAGTAATCTCTGGAATCGGAGATTTTGAAGACAGAGGTATCGGTGAGTGGATTCAGAGCTCACCATTTAATCTAGTTGTGATCATTTGATTGCAACGAATAAACGTGAATATGTTTTGGTTGATTAGTTGATATACCTTGTTGACTGCGAACCTATGTGCTATGTGTTTGGCCTTCGGGCATCAGTTGTTAACGAGGTCAACAGGTTGTTAACTGGTTGGTTGAACTAGGCAGGGGTTGAATGAATGATACAGAGTCGTACTTCATTTGTTGTGTGTTTGATTCTGTATTTGAGTTCAACTACCACTAGTTATCGGTCTCGTCCGTATGGCCATACGGATATGGTTGGGTAAGTGTTCTTGGGGAGCCACCCGGGCATTACGGTTATCCCCAGAGCCACCGATCCTCGTTAAGTTGTTGTTGATTTGTTGAATATCGTATTGCGGTTGTTTGAAGCAATTATATGATTATGCTAAGTTAGATGTTGTGTTATGAACTCACTCACTTAGTTTTGTGCTAATCCCTCGTATTTACTTTCTGCAGATTATATTTTGAATAGGTGAGTAGCAGAAAGTAAATGCTCTAGGAGCTGGGGAATGTTTTGACAGCTTGCTACTCTGATTATATTTTGTAACTGTTAATGCTAAGTTTTATATAATACCCCGTATTATGTGTTTGTAACCATGTTTAACTTGACATGACTTAACTTATGATCGGCTTATGATCTTTGGTTCTAACGTATAGTAATTAAATATGTTTTATATCTCTTCGCTTCCGTGTTTTCAATATAATAATATTATGTAAGAATGAGGGGTGTTATAAGTTGGTATCAGAGCATAGTTTTGGGGTAATTGAGCATTGTAGAATGTTCAATCCCAAAACTGTAGCGTGGTATGTCAAACATTCCTGGGTAAGGGATTTAGCATTGGTTGTGAAATTGTTAGTAGATAGGTACTAACGATTAACAAGTTTCAAGTGTTGTGTTGATTTTCAGAAATGGCAGATGACGAACAACCGATCCCCAACCCCAATAATGCCTCTCGGTATGTTGTTCCTCCTGTTGTGACAAATGTTCGGGAAGGTACATCTCATCAAGGCGGTGAAGAAACCAATAAGGATGAGTATATACATGAGATAGAAGATGAATTGATATTTCTGAGAGAGTTTAAAAGAAAAGCTGAGGAAGCTGCAGCTAGACAACTTTTGCAACAACAATCTTCGGTGTTTGGTGCTAGTCCATCTTCTCAGACTAATAAGATGTGTACTTTTAAAACTTTTATGTCTTGCAAACCACCGGAATTCCATGGAAGTACCAATCCAACTGTGGCTTTGAATTGGTTAAGAGATATGGAACGCAAGTTTGATGTGATTAGCTGTGAGGAAGAATCCAAGGTCAAGTTTGCTGTGCAGTGCCTGAAGGACGATGCCATGGTTTGGTGGGATTCAATTACTGGGCATTTTACTCCACAACAAAAGGAATCTTTACGATGGAATGAATTTCATCAAGTAGTGCGGAATCAATATTGTTCTGATTTTCATATGGCACAAATTAGGAGGGATTTTGTGAATCTTCAATTAACGGATAATATGACCATGGAGGAGTTGATAGCTCAATTTACGGAAAAACTTCGATTTGTACAACAATGGGTTCCGGAGGAGAAGACAAAGATAGAGCAGTTTGTGGATACTTTACCCCCTAACTATCGTACTACCGTGAGACTAGCCACTAGTTTATCTCAGGCTTTTAATCTTGCTCGATCCGTGGATAGTGACATTAGAGGGTCTCGTGAAACACGAGCTAGAGATAATTCTTCAAAGTCTAGAGCGGAGTCCTTTAGTAAAGGGAAATCAAATTGGCAAGGGAATCGTCAGACAAAGAAGTATGTTAGTAAGAGTAGTTCGTCGGGAAGTTCGAACTGGTGTAGTACATGCAAATCTAGGCATTCAGGGCCGTGTACTCCGCAAACAAATAAGTGTCTGAAATGTGGTGATCTTGGTCATGAGATAAGAAATTGTCGTTATCCGAACTTTGTGTGTTGGACTTGTAAGAAGGAGGGACATCGAGTGGGGCAATGTCCAGAGGCGGGAAAATCGGGGCTTGGTTCGGTCGGGAGTTCGGCATCTTCCGGTCAGAAAAGGAAGAATCCTCCACCAGCAACCAGTCGGGCTTTTCAAATGACAGTCAATGAGGCTGTGCATACAGAAGATGTTATAACTGGTACATTCTTTATAAACTCTGTACCGGCTCGTGTTTTATTTGACTCTGGTGCTACTTGTACTTTTATATCTGTATGCTTCTGCGACAAGTTGAAAGTAGTGCCTACTGTGATAACCAAACCCGTAGAAGTAGAAATTGTTAGTGGTAAATTAGTTCCTGTTACCACCTCGGTGACTGGAGCTAATATTGTGATTGATGACCGAACTTTCCCTATTTCATTCTTGTTGATGCCAATCCCTAGTTTTGACGTAATAGTTGGTATGGATTGGTTAAGTCAGAATAGGGCTAGCATTGATTGCCACCAAAAGTTGATTAGGATCCCAATCTCCGACGGGTCATACGTTGTGGCTCGAGGAGAACGGGATGGTATGTCTATTCCCCTGATTTCGATGATGAAGGCTAGGAAGTCATTATCCAAAGGTTGCGAGTCCTACTTAGCTTATGTAGTTGATGCTAAACTTGAAAGAAAAGTTATTTCCGATGTACCGGTTGTGTGTGAATACTCTGAGGTATTTCCTGATGAGTTACCTGGGTTGCCACCAGTTAGGGAAGTTGAGTACCGTATTGATCTTGTGCCGGGTTCGTCACCTGTAGCTAAAGCTCCTTATAGGTTAGCGCCTTCTGAGATTCGCGAAATGATGAATCAGATACAGGAACTGTTAGATAAGGATTTTATTAGACCGAGTTCTTCTCCGTGGGGTGCACCAGTATTATTTGTGAAAAAGAAAGACGGGTCTATGCGCATGTGTATTGATTATAGAGAGTTGAACAAGAGAACGGTAAAGAATAAGTACCCTCTTCCTAGAATAGATGACTTATTTGATCAGTTGCAGGGTTCTTCAGTGTATTCTAAAATTGATTTGAGATCGGGTTATCATCAAGTCCGGGTTCGTGAAGAAGATATTCCGAAAACTGCTTTTCGTACTAGGTATGGGCATTATGAATTTTTTGTTATGCCTTTTGGTTTGACGAATGCTCCAGCTGTATTTATGGATTTAATGAATCGGGTTTGTCGACCTTTCTTGGATAAATTTGTTATTGTTTTCATTGACGACATCCTCGTGTATTCGAAATCTGAAGAGGAGCATGCCATGCATTTAAGATTAGTTCTAGATACGTTGAAGCGAGAACAGTTGTATGCTAAGTTTTCTAAATGCGAATTTTGGATTCGAGAGGTTCAGTTTTTGGGTCACGTAATTTGTAAGGATGGTGTGAAGGTGGATCCAACTAAAGTCGAGGCTGTGATGAAATGGAACGCCCCAAAGTCTGCTTCGGAAATAAAGAGCTTTCTTGGATTAGCGGGTTATTACCGGAAGTTTATAAAAGATTTTTCTAAGATTGCGGGTCCGTTAACCAAATTAACCCGTAAGGATGAGAAATTCGTATGGACTGATCGTCAGGAGCATGCATTCCAAACGTTAAGACAAATGTTGTGTCAGGCACCGGTGTTAGCATTACCGGAGGGTTCAGATGATTTCATTGTTTATTGTGATGCTTCTTTTTCGGGCTTGGGCTGTGTTCTTATGCAAAGGGATAAAGTTATTGCCTATGCTTCTCGTCAGTTGAAACCGCATGAAAAGAATTATCCCACTCACGATTTAGAATTTGCAGCGGTTGTATTTGCCTTAAAACTTTGGAGACATTACTTGTACGGAACTCGATGTGTTGTTTGTACTGACCATAAAAGTCTGCAGTATGTGTTTTCCCAAAAGGAGTTGAACATGCGTCAAAGACGATGGCTTGAATTAATCAAAGACTATGATTGTGAAATTAGATATCACCCAGGCAAAGCTAATGTGGTTGCGGATGCTCTAAGCCGAAAGGGTGCTTCGGATCGAATCTTTTATCTCAAGGTAAATGTTTCCTCTGACTTGATTGATCGAATCAAAATTGTACAATTAGAAGCTTTGTTGGATCACAACTTAAAGTCCGAGATTATGTTGAAGAGAAAAGATGAATTAGTGGATGATTCTAGAGGATTGAAAACTTTTAAGTCTCGGGTGTGGATTCCATTAATTGGCGGAATTCGGGATACGATTTTAAATGAAGCTCATAAGTCTAAATTAACTGTTCATCCCGGTAGTACTCGAATGTATAACGACTTAAAACCTTTGTATTGGTGGCCCACGATGAAAACTGACATTGCACGGTTTGTTGGTAATTGTCATATCTGCGCGCAAGTTAAAGCTGAACATCAAAAGCCGTACGGATCACTGAAACAGTTGGAAATTCCCGAGTGGAAATGGGAACATATAACCATGGATTTTGTAACTAAACTGCCGCGTACCATTCGAGGTAATGATATGGTTTGGGTTATTGTTGATCGGTTGACAAAAAGTGCGCATTTTCTTGCTGCGAGTGAGACCACCTCTTTGACTAAGCTCGCCCAGTTGTATCTTAATGAAATTGTATCAAGACATGGTATTCCAGTGTCAATTGTGTCAGACCGAGATTCCCGTTTTGTTTCGCATTTTTGGCAGAGCCTTCAACAAGAATTGGGTACCCGTGTAAATCTAAGTACAGCGTATCATCCTCAAACAGACGGTCAATCAGAACGAACGATTCAAACATTGGAGGACATGCTTCGTGCATGTGTGTTGGAATATGGAGGTTCATGGGATTCACATCTTCCGTTGGTCGAATTTGCTTATAACAATTCGTATCACTCGAGTATCGGTATGCCACCGTATGAAATGTTGTATGGTCGTCGTTGTAGAACACCGACATGTTGGTTGGAAGCCGGTGAGAAACAGTTTGCTGGACCCGACATTGTGCAAATGACCGCGGATAAGGTAGCAATTGCACGTGAGAAGTTGAAAGCCGCACGCGATAGACAGAAAAAGTATGCGGATCCGAAAAGGCGACCGGTTGTATTTTCTGAAGGTGAACTAGTCTACCTTAAAGTTTCCCCGTGGAAAGGTGTGATTCGTTTTGGAAAACGGGGAAAGTTGGCACCTAGATACATTGGTCCGTTTAAGATTCGACAAGTGGTTAACGAACAGTCAGTGACGTTGGATCTTCCTCCGGAGCTTTCGGGTATTCATAGTACGTTTAACGTGTGTTATTTGAGGAGGTGTAACATTGAGGACCAGTCACAAATACTTCCTTTGAAGGATTTAAAAGTTGATAGAACGCAAAAGTTAGTTGAAGAACCGATAGAAATCCTAGATAGGAAGGTTACCAAACTTAGGAAGAAACAAATTCCTATGGTGCTTGTAAAGTGGAAACATAGTTTAGGGTCCAATTTGACTTGGGAGTCCGAGGAGTCGATGAAGTCCAGATATCCTGGATTGTTTGATGGTGTTGAGATTTCGGGGACGAAATCTCCTTAAGGAGGGGAGATTTGTAACATCCTCTCCAGTGGCCTGATCCTCCGAAAGATAAGTAATCTCTGGAATCGGAGATTTTGAAGACAGAGGTATCGGTGAGTGGATTCAGAGCTCACCATTTAATCTAGTTGTGATCATTTGATTGCAACGAATAAACGTGAATATGTTTTGGTTGATTAGTTGATATACCTTGTTGACTGCGAACCTATGTGCTATGTGTTTGGCCTTCGGGCATCAGTTGTTAACGAGGTCAACAGGTTGTTAACTGGTTGGTTGAACTAGGCAGGGGTTGAATGAATGATACAGAGTCGTACTTCATTTGTTGTGTGTTTGATTCTGTATTTGAGTTCAACTACCACTAGTTATCGGTCTCGTCCGTATGGCCATACGGATATGGTTGGGTAAGTGTTCTTGGGGAGCCACCCGGGCATTACGGTTATCCCTAGAGCCACCGATCCTCGTTAAGTTGTTGTTGATTTGTTGAATATCGTATTGCGGTTGTTTGAAGCAATTATATGATTATGCTAAGTTAGATGTTGTGTTATGAACTCACTCACTTAGCTTTGTGCTAATCCCTCGTATTTACTTTCTGCAGATTATATTTTGAATAGGTGAGTAGCAGAAAGTAAATGCTCTAGGAGCTGGGGAATGTTTTGACAGCTTGCTACTCTGATTATATTTTGTAACTGTTAATGCTAAGTTTTATATAATACCCCGTATTATGTGTTTGTAACCATGTTTAACTTGACATGACTTAACTTATGATCGGCTTATGATCTTTGGTTCTAACGTATAGTAATTAAATATGTTTTATATCTCTTCGCTTCCGTGTTTTCAATATAATAATATTATGTAAGAATGAGGGGTGTTATAACATGCATTTCAAATGAATGTTAACGTTTTAGAAAATTTGATTACAAGAATTTTTTTGTTAATAACGTAAAATTACTACAAGTTTGTTTGATTATTGATGTATATAATCGATTTATTTGTATTTTGCTTTATATATATCTCAATTTTGGACTCAATTGAATGAATTTGTAATTTTTTTGATGGGTTTATATATTTTTCTTCATGAAATATATTTTCAACATTGTTTTGATTGTATCTAACAATTGTTCATCAAACTTGCTCAACGAGTTATGTATTCGTGTTTTTCAATTGAATTTTGCAAGTTTCAAGCTTTAATTTGATTTTGGTTACTAGGTTTTTGTTTCCTCATTTGCAATTGATTAACATATTTTTCAAATGAATGTTAACGTTCTAGGGATTTTTTGAGTTATTTACAAGTTTGTCACCGTGTTGACTTTGACCAGAATGTGTGGCTAAGATTAACTTCCCTCATTCTCTCATTTTTTAAAATAATAAAAATAATAATAATAATAATAATAATAATAATAATAATAATAATAATAATAATAATAATAACAA
The DNA here is from genome assembly GCA_949592205.1 of Helichrysum umbraculigerum. Lineage (NCBI taxonomy): Eukaryota > Viridiplantae > Streptophyta > Magnoliopsida > Asterales > Asteraceae > Helichrysum > Helichrysum umbraculigerum. Next base: position 198,638,595 of record CATIUR010000001.1, on the reverse strand, counting down.
CAATAATAATAATTGTAGTAGTAATTAGTGATGGAAAAAAAGAGATAAAATAATACTTTCTACTCAGCTTATGTCTTAAAATTTATCAAACTTTGATTACTTTATAAATCCTATTTATCTTTTATAAAGCACTAGATACAAGATCCGCGGCAACGCGGGCGACTCTAATTTATATATATATATATATATATATATATATATATATATATATATATATATAATTAAACCAATTTTAACATAACTTTTCGTAATCAAGGATGTGAATTTAACATTTTATTGTAACATGAATTTTAGTTAAAGTCTTTAATATGTTATTGATTTAAATGTTGTAGATATCAATATAAATTCTGAAAGTTAAATGTATTATAATCTTTTAAGTACAAAAAATGTTGTCAAAACTTAAACTTTGAATCCAATCAGCTATGAAACCATTTACATCTCAAATGGAGTGTTTCTATAGTATACATTTAAACACATTTAACTAATTGTATTCTTAAAGCAACCTCTCTCTTTTCATACACATAGTTAGCACTCACTAAGACTTCACCACAATTTTCGCCGTTACATTCTCTCTGTTTCGCCACTGAAATCGAATGAGATTTGTTTCATCAAAAAATTGGTAAGTATGTGATCGTGATTGTGATTGTGATTGTGATTGTGATTGTGATTGTGGTTGTGGTTGTAACTTGCTTTTGCTGTTGCAATTTGGTCAAATTCAGAAGAATGGATTCATGAAAATTAGGGTTTTAAGTAGAATCGTTTGTGAGGGTTTTTAGGGTCTCGTGTGTAGGAGACGTGATTTTGGGTGCGGTGTGTGTGTGTTTTTTTAGTTTTGGTATTTGTTATTTAATATATAACTTATTATTTATTATTTAATGATAAATATAAAGGGGTTAAGTGTAAGTATCATCAAAATAATCTACATCGTTGGATCACTATGGGAAAAACCAATTAAGGGCCGGGATTGCATCAAGCTATTCTGCTTTAAGTATATGTTATGTTATAGATTGACAATAAGATTGCATACATCGCGTTACTTATAAAATCCATCTATTTTTATAATTACATGAAATAGAAAAGGTAAAATAAAAAAACAGATTAAACTTAAACGGTTTAATAAGGTCAAAATAGATAACTAATACAATTCAAATAGGTAAACTAATAATGCAATGAAATTTGGATGCTTTGGTACATATTTGCACAATAATATTCACTAAATTGAACTGTTGAACCTCTTAAAAGGAGACAAGGTTCACATCAACTAATAATGCAATGAAATTTGGATGCTTTGGTACATATTTGCACAATAATATTCGCTAAATTGAACTGTTGAACCTCTTAAAAGGAGACAAGGTTCACATCAATTTGGACTTTCAATTTCATGTGATACATAGAATCATAAATGTTAACTCGTGACTCGAAATCTCCATTTTTAACTTGTGACTCGACTCATAAGAGTCACTATTTTAAAATAAATACATATATTTATATGTTTATGTATATTATGGTTTAAATTTTTTGTTCTTAAGTGAACTAAAATATGGTGAAAGTCGATAATTAAGTCGTTAACCGGCAATCAAAACAAATATTTAATTTAAAATAGATTATAGTCATTTCTTTTTCTATTTTGTCATTTTATTTCTTTTTATTACATTACATCAAAAGTTTGTCTGATTTTGTGACTCCTAAGAGTCGCATAAGATTCGGAAGATTCACACACGACTCGTAAGAGTTAATAAAAGACTCGTAAGAGTCAGATTCATTTAAGAGTCGGGGTATGAGTCAGCTTGTTTTCAGGGTTTTTGACTCAACTCGTAAGAGTCGTCTCGTAAATCGTAAAAATTTAACAACTATGGATATAATAGATTTTATTATACATAACCCGTATGAGCTTCTTAACGACACAATCCGTCAATTTTACAAAGCTAAAGAAAGGGACATAACAAATAACAAAGAATACATAAACCTATGAAAATAAAAGTATAAAACCATAACAAATGCAGCATGTCTTGCAAGAAAAATGAATTATCATACATACATTCCAAATATACCTTACTCCATTTGCTACATATATAGGGTAAAGCCAACACTTCAAAAATAGATCACTCTACATATGAGAAACAGACAATTACACTCAAAACATCCAAAACCAATAGGATCAAAATCATTTGATGGAGGATTCTGTCCAGTGAGATCTAAATCAACAATCACTGCTTGATCCAATTGAAGACAAATAGCAAAGCTGGAATTTGAAGTACTTGTGTAGTCTCTTTTATTTTATTTTGCAAGGTTGAAGACAGATAACAAACCATTTATCCTCTCCATAAAACTTCAGTTACTTGATCACATAATCCAAATGACCATTCATCCTCTCCATAAATCTGTCAATATGAGCAAATTAAATAAAAGCACAAAATACTACACCTTATAGGGCGAAGAGACCCTTTAAATAGTCTAATGTAAAACACACGTAAACCTTATCATACTTTGTGAACATAAGTTGAAAATACCCAAAGACGACGGAAAAAGTAACCCCATCTCAGAAACCTTGCAACATAGTACAAATGTACAATTTGCGTGGGAGACAACAGATTTCATATATATAGACAACAAAGTTAAGTACTCAATATTGTAATCATGGTCAAAATAATGTAGTGGAACAACATTTTGAGCTGTAATAAACATCTCTGTCTGTAGTACCTATGTTGTTCACTTGACAACCTAAACTCATTCTCAATTCAAATCTTGTGTTTACCACCCTCAATTGCACCAAATCCACCAATCACACCGCAAAACAGATAGTCGGAAAACATAAGCAGCACTTGCAATTGCTATGAGACTTCTTTTCATCCTGCCAATTGATTTTAGAGTCTCAACAAGTCCAAAAGTAAAAGGATCAACTCAATTGAAAATCTAGTTGCACACTGATTATAAGCTTTACTACTATTATTCCTAAGAATCGAAACGATAGGATTGGTATCTAACTTGCATTTCCCCAAGCAAATTGTTCTCACTCGCACAAAGTTTCTCCTAATATCTGAATGCATTCTTACTGTAGTAATAGCAGAACAATAATAAGTTTCTATGTTTATCACTAGGTTATAATTCCATCTTCAATAATGCTAATAATACTTTAAGTCAAACAGAAGTGCTTATATTAGCCGATTAAGCAACTGTAAATCATCAGTATAAAAATCACCCCAAAAAATGAGCCTGGCCTGTTTAATGTGATCTCATCCAGAAAATTAAAAAAAAGATCCAAATAACAGCTGCAGTGCAATTAAAAATTGTCACCAAGAAGTTCATGCATTGATGCAATTCTAATTCATAACATGTAATTAAAAATTGTCATCAACATCTTAAATACGAAGTACTTGTGTAGAAGTAAGTGTCTCAGCTTTTATCTTTTCTTCAGTTTTCGATCCAAATTCCGTTCTTTTTGCTCCAAGCTCAATGTTTAAGTCCTATTTGCAAATATTAACAAAAAATGAGTATCTAAAATCAAATAAAGGCAATAGAAATGGATATAAATAAAGAGATATTGTTAAATAAATGCAATCGTATTTGACTATACCTGTACCCTGAGCAGTGGATACCTCATCATATTCTAAGTTGAAGAGAGAAGCCGCAAATTGATAAACATTTGGCCATTGATAGAACGTGGGAAGGGAGCATTCGATGCGGGGAGAAGAAGTAAAATCACGAAGCTCATCGTATGTCTTTGATTCCAAATTTAACCTCATGATTTTCCCAGGTATTTCCACCACTAAGAAGGACTCATTATCATCACTCCCCAACACAAGAGATAATACATCAAACTCAAGTACGAAACCATATTGAAAATGAGGCCGGCTCACGGTTTCAGGGAACAGTGATCCACCAAATTCTTCAAGATCAACATGGTATTTCACCGACCAACCGGAATAATCTCTTTTCAATTCATATATTTTGAACTTGGTAATGCGAGGACAATAAATTTCAACAAGAAGCAACTGATCCCGAGACTCGAATATATAACATAAATAGTTTATGTAATTTAAACCACGACTAGCAAAAGGGATTTTTATTTCGTTAGTCATCTCTCCCTCCAAATCAAAGTACAAAATATATCCAACATCGTCAAATTGTTCCAATAAACAGCGGTAGTAAACTTCAGTTTAGAGAATCTAGTGATGTTAAGCTGATACGAAAGCTTGCAAGTACGAGTTTTTGAGGAATACACATCTATCTGATAACCGCAGCTCCCTAACATCTCGTTATCAAAGTAAACATATAAAATTTTGTAATGAGGTGATTTTAGAGGATCAAAAGCTATGCTCATACCTGATGCATGTTTTCCATTACAAGGAACGGGAAGCCTAATGAATTGGTTGATGGTAGGATTATATACGTAATTCTTGTCCGTAATTAGTTTATTATCATCAGTACATATACGGTTACCACAAAGCATTAAGCCATTACAAGAATGTTTAAATTTTACATCTGGATCAATGTTATCGAGGGTTGTGATAGGGAATTTAACCGGATTATGGATGTCGAATGAGACAAACACATATCCCAACATGATAGGGACAAACAAACCGGAAGGAGGATCTGGTAGCTTAGGGTTTTTGTTTTTGAAGCAGGGGTGGCTTGTAATTACAGAGTACCAATGTTTGGATACGGACTTAAACATAATCAAGGATCTTACCGGTAATCTTAATAGAATTTCAGTCACAAGGTCTTCGCTGGAACCAACTTTGTCCGCACCCAACGGAGGAGGAAGAGAGGAATCAACGGTAGGCATGATGATTTTAACTAGTTTTGACGATAGCTAGCTTTCTAGTGGTTTAATTTTTCTATAATTTTTATTTTTTATTATTCTTATCCAACAACTTAATCTATATTTTATATCAGAGCATGGATGCTTAATCTATATTTTATATTAGAACATGTTTTTGATATGTTATTATGGTGATTTATTTCATGTGACAGACTCAAGTTGACTCATCAAGTTTGTTGGTTGAAAAGGAAAAACTTTATCTATCTAACTCCAAATTTGGATCCTCTAATGAGTTACTAAAGAGTGTGCATGAATTTTATAATGCTAAAGGGTTAAAAAAGGATTTAAAGAAGAATTGTTTGATGCTACTGTATGTATGTACTGATCATGCAACTAATAAAATACAAAAGATATAATATTGTCAAAGGGGTTGTGAGCAACTGGGAGCTTTAGCCTCAAACAAGTGTAGTGGCTGCCGCGCTTCGCTGCGGGATTATATTGGTATAATACAGGTATCTTGATGGTGAAAGCTTACCAGTACAAAGTACTCCGTATATTGAAATCAATATGCTATATTATGTAATTATATAAAAGTGATGAGTGCACATTTAATTAATCGTGGAGTGGACGTTCAGGAATTCGAGTCCCACTGGGTGCTGAAAAAACATGTTCAACACTCAACGACACAATAAGAAAAAAAATGTTGTGTTTTCTTTTGAACATATTTCGCCGAAAGACATTAATAATTGATAAATTTTTACGTTGTTTCAACTTTCAATAATGACCATTCATGTTTAAAATGGCACAAAAGTTATTTATAGTTTTGTTAAACAAATAATACATTTGTCTCTAACAATGTAATGATATTTTTATAGTGTTACCTATTGAATCAATATATTTGCCAACTACAATTGTTACGGATATTATTATAAAGTTCCTATAAATAAGAAATAAAAATTTACTCCGTATAAAAAATTTTTACCTTTTTTTATTTTAATATCGTTTTTTACTATTTTTTTTAAAGGCACTACTTTATAAATGAGGAGCATATATTATTAATTATTAATTATATTTAAAAGGTTACCCATTATTTATCATTACCATTATCATTATTATAATAAGTAAGTAATTATTTAAAAATGTAGAATGGTTGTACAAAACCAATTTGTTAGTAACTTTCATTTGCATTTAAATTTAAATACATATATTGATGGAAAAATAAAACTTGGAAGTTGTAACACTAAAACTAATAAGGTCACTAACAACTCTTATGGATTCTTAAAATTCCTATTGACGAAAATAAAAACTCACTACATAAAGTATTTGCATTATTTTACTCTATTATTTCAATGCAAAAAAATTTACACATAAAAGTATCAATCTAACACTTCCAAACAATAATAGTAGTCATAATTATAATAACAAAAGAAATACTCCGTACTCCATAGCAACTTACAAGTAGTAATAATAACCATATTCACATGTAATGATCTCAATTTTTTGGATGAATTAAAATAGTGGCAGACAGGTAGCATTTACTTTATACGGAGTAATATGTAAAAATTAGAATTAAATTGTTAAAAATATTTGTTAGTTAGTCATAAAAAAAAGGAAAAAATGAAAGAAAGAAAAGAGAAACACGTGTATTACACATACCCACTTGTTTAAAAACCACATAACACTTGTTTGAAAACCACTAATTGTGTCCCTGTTTTTGTTTTCCTTTACCCACCTCCTCATCATTTACTTACTCCCCTTTCTCCTCACTCTGTATCTATCTCTCTCATCTTTTGTTCACCCACATATCTTTCCTTTCACAAACATGCCAATACAATTTAATGTTATAGATGAATATATGTAATCTATAACCACATCGGCCTCGTCTAACTGCATTGTGTATCCAGACTTGTTTCTTAACTTTACCAAAAAAAATCCTTTTTAAAAAAAAAAAAATTCCTTTAAAAAAAAAATCACGGTGGCGGCCTCAGCCGGAAAATTGTAGGTGCGGCGATATCGGTGTGCTCGTTCGTCGAGTTAACCGGATTTCGAAGATTTATTTTGCATTTTCATATCCGAGACATTAGATATTAAGTTGGTCAACTATAAAAATTTTCGACGACGGTTAAACCGATGGGAAAATTGCACCATCATCAATGGAGGTGTATTCCTCCAGTAATTTAACCGGAATTGGGAAGCTTTGTTGTGCGTTTTCATATCTAATACCTTTCATTTTGTCTCTCTTAAAAGCTGGTTTCTTGCTTCCGCTTTTTCGTTAAATAACGTTGTTATTAACAATCTCCGGCACCCCATCCGGCGATGCAGAAAAATGTTGGTTTCGAGCCTTGTTTATAATGCCAGCAACATGCGGTATAATGTAGTGGAAGTGGTGGCCGGCGGGAAGAAATGGCGACGAAGGTAACAATGGCCAGCGGTATGTTGTCACCGCAATCTCACTCACCACGTCCACCTCATCCTTTATACAAAACCATAAAAGCAGAAGAAACAAAACACAGGGTCGGTAAGTGGCATTGTCTAAAATTTACCAAAACGCCCCAAAGTAGATGAAGGAATAGGAGGTTCGGCAAGTTGAGTACAGCAGAAAATGACGAAAATGACCCTAATGAATAGTAGAAAACGACTGTCGGAGCTCCAAAACGACATCCGAACGGTCGGCTGATAGTATATTTAGTAATGAAAGGCGTATGGGTGATTGGATGGAGTGATCGATGGTTCAAACTTTTTCCCACTATGCCCTTCACTCTCTCTTTCCTACTTTTCACCGTCACATTTAAAATATCCACTTTGATTTTACATGTAATTTTAAAATTCTTCATTAACTACACTTTTCACCAATCAAATATTAAATTTACCAATTAAAGTATTTTTGATTCGTTAAATATCAAAGTGGTCACCTATAATGGGACATTCCAAAATAATAATGTGGACGTTTGCCTGGCTCAAGGGTAGTGTAACTACTCTGGAAGTTATATTTTTCATTGACTTTCAATTTAGGCCTTTGGATACTATTGACTTTAAATCTGGGCCGCTCTTTATTCAATAGTTTCCGTTATCCTGCGCCAAACCGTCTTTCACCCACGTTTTTCTACCTCCGTTGTTCCGGGGAGTGATATGTGTGTAACTTCTCGAACCAATTTTTTCAACTTTTCTGTTTATTTCTGCTCATCTGTGATCCCATTCTTCATCTATCCGGGCGATTGTTTTACCCTAATTCATGGTTATTATTCTTCCCTAATTCAATTTGCCCCAAATCGACAATTGATCTTGTAAGTACGTTAAGTATTTTTATATATTACGAATGTGTTGGATTTGTGCCTTAATATTGCTTCTGGTGCTAACGCTTCATACTTGATTTGTGTTCGTGCTTAATAGGTAGTGATTCTCTATTGCCAGGTCCATATTTTTGTGTACTGGTCACTTACCGAGTTTTGTGATTGTGGAATAGTGGCTAACTGACTACTTTTTTTTCATGTTTGAGCTGTTAGTTCTATAACGATCCGTTCGATGATTTTTGATTGTGAAATAGTGGACCACTTTTATTAGTAGTGAATTTTTTTAGTTATATGATCATGTTTATTGATTTATGATGATATCATGTGCTTCTCAATGATGCATCCTTCCACCTAATTATTCATTTTCTATCAGATGGAAAAGTCTGAGGTCTTTTGGTTACGTACTGCTACTACTACATCTAGGGTGACTGAACCTCATGCAACATCACATGTTTCCTTGGTTTCCAGTTCAAGAACTTATGGTATTAATTGCTCGCGAGTGAAGTAAGACCTGGTAGGTCCAGTGTCTTGACTAGCAGTCATCTCGGGAAGTGTTTTCTACTGCTTCACCTATTGAATAAGCTGGGAAACCTCAACTCGGCCTGAAGAAAGTTCAAGTGGTTGGTGTATTCCTTACATGTTTTTTTTGTTATGTTGAATGATAACCCATAATATTTCATTTGGTATTACCGTGTAAAATTACTTTATTACGTATTAATATCTTTCTCATTGTCGCACCCCCAAATTACGATGCGGAAGCGGTTCGGATCGGGGCGCGACCAAATACGGTAAACACAGCACAAAAGTATAATGAACGACCACTACATACGTCGTTTTACAACTTGTATTGATTAAACAAATGTTTACATCAAAAGTATAGTTTACATTAGCTAAGTTTTCTGAATTGATAGATTTACATTACATAATTACTTTACACAAAATATAATAATGCAATTAAATCTCTGATTGATTGAATGCTGACTCGAGCTAATGAATCCTGATGGGCAGTTCAAACTACTGCTGGGTACTCGTGATGTTAGACCCCAACTTTTACATACAAACATACTTTATATTATACACCAAAGCGTGGTCCCAAAACATATGCTTACAATATTTACAAAACCTGCTAATTAAAACTTTTACAAACTTCTATTGTTACAAACCATTCTATTATATCCAGGTGATATAAAACTTTTCAAAACATTAACAAAAGTCAGAGTTGCGCCAGATTAGTCAAACACCCAGTCAACTGCTACTATCCAAGCTACATCAACAACTAACCAAAATCTGCAAAACATTCAACAACGAGGGGATTAGCCTTTGCTAAGTGAATGGAACCGTAACCGACGGTTCAATCCATTCATAACAAATCTTACAACTTATAACAACAACTAGTTAAACACATAAGCACATAACTACGTGAGGATCGGCGGTTCCTGATAATACAACTTATATAAACAACAATACCAGAAACCACGACCACTGGGCGCCATGCCATTCCCAATGATCTACCGATAGCCTAATTACTACTTTCACTGAATAGGTTAATCTTCAACTATGTGTATTCAAGTAACCTAGACAGCTACACAGTAGTAATCAAACCCAACCCGCACGCTGACCTCACTCCAAATCATTACAACAACTTGTCACATAAAGGCATATCATATGCAGTTATGTAAAACCAACTAAACAACTTTTACAACTGAACAATTCAACTCATTCAATAAAACTAACAACTGTACAACTGAAATTAACATGGCAATAATTACAACTGAAACTATCCTGGTTACCCGTTGTAACCAAACTTGTTACAACTGGGTTGAACCGAGGACTACAGTAACCACTCACCAATTATCGTCCGGTCACCAAACTCAGTGGTCTAATGTTACTGAGTGGTCGCCCGCTTATCTGAGAACACAACAATAACAAGTTAGTTTCTTATTCCATATCATAATCCATATCATAAACCATAATACTAAACAATACATAATCATCATTCATGACTAACATCATATATACAATTCAACTATAAGCCCAATTCAATCTTTACATGCCATAATAGATAGAAGCTAAATCACAAATTCACTGAAACCTGGGGAATACGATCGTATTCCTATGAATACGATCGTATTCATCTGAATACGCCGTATTCATCTGAATACGCCGTATTCCCAAGCCAAAAACCACACCAGACCAATTTTTAACGAATACGCTTGGGAATACCCGAGTGAATCCGCCGGATTCCCGGGAATACGTCCGTATTCAAGGGAATACGACTGTATTCCCAGTGCAGACAGACCTGCACTTTTCTACTTCAAACACAGCTCGAACCAATAATCCAAAAATCACATAATCTGGTTACCATACACGAATTTACCCAGCAAATGACCACAAGTATCAACTATAAACATTATATAACAACAACAAACATCATCTACCTATGTTTCATCATCTAATTCACAAATCACCAAATATTCAAACCCTAACTATGAATTTGAAGAACACTAACAATTTCTAGTATATAATCGTCATTTATTAATGAATAATCAACAAGTAACTAACAGAACATGATTTCAATTCTTCAATTCAAACAAATCACCTATAATCATCATATACTCAATTAAGTTCTTAAGTTATCAAGAACACTTACAACTAATTGAAGAACAAAGAAGATGGTGATGATGATATCTTCTTTCAAGTAATATAATCCAAGCACACAAATTAATTGATTGATTTCTTTGATTTGTGATAAAGAACTTTGAGAGAGAGTGTGAGAGAGAGCTAGAGAGTTCCAGTGATGAAAGATTTGGTGAAATAAGAAAATGAGTCGGTCTCCACCGTCTCCATCTTATTATTATGTTTAAATTATACCCCTTCCTAATCTATTGTCTGGAACCTGAAAATACCCGTGAGTCAAAATATTTTATTTTACCGTCAACTTTAACTTTTTAAAACAAGTAACATTTTACTTGTCACAATAAAAACTGAGGCTCTTTTACATGTTTATTTTCAAATAAACCAACCAATCTTAATAAAATACAATTTATTTTCAGGTCCAGAAACGGGATGTTACAAATCTTCCCCCCTTATAGGATTTCGTCCCCGAAATCCAACCACACCTAATTTAACTAAACATACTCAATTCTCCTATTAACATACAACTCTAATCACATTACTGTATGTTAAAAGAACAATAACATAAGATATACCTCTCGCGTCACTATCAAGTCCAAAAACATTCTCCGCTGTCATTTGAAAAGCCCTTCCTGTAGCCGGTGGAATCTTTCTCTTTTGCCCAACAGATGACGCAGAACCCGAAGCCACACTCCCAGCCAAACCCGAACCTTGCATTGTCTTCTCCGGACAGTTCAATGATCTATGTCCTTCTTTTTTACAATTCCAACAAACAAACTGTGGAAAAGTACAATCCCGCATACCATGACCATACACTCCACACTTAACACATCTCCTGGTCTCAGAAGTACACGGACCAGAATGCTTCGACTTACAATCTACACACCATGGATTACTTCCCACCGAATCATCATTATAAACTACTCTTCTATTCTGTCCTTTGTTTCCCGAAGAACTATTCTTAACCTGTGAAGAACTCCTTTCCTTGTTCATTTTACCAGAAGCTCTCATGTCACCATCTACAGATCGGGCTAAAGTAAAAGCCTGAGTAAGAGTACCTGCCAATCTTACACTAGTTCGATATTCCGGTGGTAAAGTTCCTACAAAGTGATTAATCCTCATCCTATCATCCGGGACCCATTGTTGAACAAAACGTAACTTCTCAGTAAATTGATTAATGAGGTCATCCATCGACATTTGTTCAGTTAACTTCAAATCCATAAACTCTTGTCTAATTCTAAGCATATCAAACTCTGAACAAAACTGTCTACAAACCTCATTATGGAAATCTGCCCAAGAAATTTTCGATCTCTGCTCTTTTGTCAATTGCTCAGTTATAGAATCCCACCAATTCATCGCCTGTCCCTTCAGTAATTGCACAGCATAACCAACCTTTAATTCTTCCTCGCACCGACATACTTCAAACTTTTTCTCTGTATCTCTCAACCAATTCAATGTTACTGAAGGATCATTGCCTCCTTCAAATTCTTTCGGACCACTAGCCTTAAATGTCTTAAACGAACACAACTTATTCTGTGGTGGTGGTGAAGGAAACTGATAAGTTTGCTGAGCTAACCTAGCTTGTTGTTCCAAGTACAACTGTTCTATCTTTTTAAGTCTTATCACTTCATCCTCTAGTTGCAACAAGTAATCCTCTTGACTAATTTCCTCTTGATGAACATTAGAAGTACCACCCTGATTACCCTCATTGTTTCGTGGAGGTGGAAGCTCAGTTCTAGTAACATCATTGGGAATCGGGTTCTCGTTATCTGCCATACCTGTACTCACAACCAAAACACAACTTGCAACTTGTTAATCGTTAGCATTCACTATACTAACTAATCCCCAAATCCCAAAGCTAATCCCACTTACCGAAATGTTTGACTAACACTGACTAGATTTGGGATTGAACATTTACAAATGCCCAATTCGCCCAAACCTATGCTCTGATACCAACTTGTTAGACCCCAACTTTTACATACAAACATACTTTATATTATACACCAAAGCGTGGTCCCAAAACATATGCTTACAATATTTACAAAACCTGCTAATTAAAACTTTTACAAACTTCTATTGTTACAAACCATTCTACTATATCCAGGTGATATAAAACTTTTCAAAACATTAACAAAAGTCAGAGTTGCGCCAGATTAGTCAAACACCCAGTCAACTGCTACTATCCAAGCTACATCAACAACTAACCAAAATCTGCAAAACATTCAACAACGAGGGGATTAGCCTTTGCTAAGTGAATGGAACCGTAACCGAGGGTTCAATCCATTCATAACAAATCTTACAACTTATAACAACAACTAGTTAAACACATAAGCACATAACTACGTGAGGATCGGCGGTTCCTGATAATACAACTTATATAAACAACAATACCAGAAACCACGACCACTGGGCGCCATGCCATTCCCAATGATCTACCGATAGCCTAATTACTACTTTCACTGAATAGGTTAATCTTCAACTATGTGTATTCAAGTAACCTAGACAGCTACACAGTAGTAATCAAACCCAACCCGCACGCTGACCTCACTCCAAATCATTACAACAACTTGTCACATAAAGGCATATCATATGCAGTTATGTAAAACCAACTAAACAACTTTTACAACTGAACAATTCAACTCATTCAATAAAACTAACAACTGTACAACTGAAATTAACATGGCAATAATTACAACTGAAACTATCCTGGTTACCCGTTGTAACCAAACTTGTTACAACTGGGTTGAACCGAGGACTACAGTAACCACTCACCAATTATCGTCCGGTCACCAAACTCAGTGGTCTAATGTTACTGAGTGGTCACCCGCTTATCTGAGAACACAACAATAACAAGTTAGTTTCTTATTCCATATCATAATCCATATCATAAACCATAATACTAAACAATACATAATCATCATTCATGACTAACATCATATATACAATTCAACTATAAGCCCAATTCAATCTTTACATGCCATAATAGATAGAAGCTAAATCACAAATTCACTGAAACCTGGGGAATACGATCGTATTCCTATGAATACGATCGTATTCATCTGAATACGCCGTATTCATCTGAATACGCCGTATTCCCAAGCCAAAAACCACACCAGACCAATTTTTAACGAATACGCTTGGGAATACCCGAGTGAATCCGCCGGATTCCCGGGAATACGTCCGTATTCAAGGGAATACGACCGTATTCCCAGTGCAGACAGACCTGCACTTTTCTACTTCAAACACAGCTCGAACCAATAATCCAAAAATCACATAATCTGGTTACCATACACGAATTTACCCAGCAAATGACCACAAGTATCAACTATAAACATTATATAACAACAACAAACATCATCTACCTATGTTTCATCATCTAATTCACAAATCACCAAATATTCAAACCCTAACTATGAATTTGAAGAACACTAACAATTTCTAGTATATAATCGTCATTTATTAATGAATAATCAACAAGTAACTAACAGAACATGATTTCAATTCTTCAATTCAAACAAATCACCTATAATCATCATATACTCAATTAAGTTCTTAAGTTATCAAGAACACTTACAACTAATTGAAGAACAAAGAAGATGGTGATGATGATATCTTCTTTCAAGTAATATAATCCAAGCACACAAATTAATTGATTGATTTCTTTGATTTGTGATAAAGAACTTTGAGAGAGAGTGTGAGAGAGAGCTAGAGAGTTCCAGTGATGAAAGATTTGGTGAAATAAGAAAATGAGTCGGTCTCCACCGCCTCCATCTTATTATTATGTTTAAATTATACCCCTTCCTAATCTATTGTCTGGAACCTGAAAATACCCGTGAGTCAAAATATTTTATTTTACCGTCAACTTTAACTTTTTAAAACAAGTAACATTTTACTTGTCACAATAAAAACTGAGGCTCTTTTACATGTTTATTTTCAAATAAACCAACCAATCTTAATAAAATACAATTTATTTTCAGGTCCAGAAACGGGATGTTACACGTGATACATGCTAAAACTGGTCAGCGAAACGCTGGTGAGCTCACAGGTTTGTATGTCAAAACATATTGTATGAACCGCAAGATTTAATTGAATTTAAATTGCAATTAAGCAAAATAAAAGAAAATATACAGTCATGAGCACATAGTCTGAGCTTAACTTGAGGGTCGGGTCCACATTTAAGGAATTCCGATCGAGGTGTCTCCTACGAGTGCCTAATCCACACTCGTCTACACAAATGCTAATGCGTCCATTTGACCAGTTAGTGCTTGCTAACCCGGACGAGGATTGTCAATCCTATATGGTACCATACACTAACATTCACGCTACTACGTATTACCAAACTATGTTGTGGAGGACTTTAAATTGATTAGTGAAAACAACTCATGCAGGATTTGATTTTGATTGTACTTGCGTTCAAATGTAAATAAAACAAGCAGTATATCACACCCCTGAGTGAAAACAGTAAAAGAGGGGTCATGAGACTCACCTGAGTCTTGAGTGTTTATCTAAATAAACTTGAGTTGATTAGCCGAGTATTGATGTCCGAAGACTTGTAACCTGGGGTGTCTATGACACGCGGTGGTTATAATGTGAGTAGGTATCATAAAAGACTACCTTTTGTAGTTGTTCGTCCAACTAGAATGTCCAAATGACTACGATTTGGTTGATTAACTTGTCCAAATGACTACGATTTGGTTGATTAACTTGAGTTTCGAAAACGTGTACGGCCCGTTGGTTATACTTAAAAAGTATATTCCGTGTGTTTTAGAATTTCGTATCGCATAAGTAGTTGAGGTTATACAAGTTTGACACTTAGTATAAAAAAAATGAGTTGTATTTACAACTTTAGGTGACGGGGGTCCGGAAGCAGCGCCCCTGGTTAGCGGGGTTCCAGGGGTGGCAACCCCTGGCGGGGTCCAAGGGGCAGAGCCCCTGGCTGGGGTCGAGCTGCCAGGTCAACTTGGAAAATTTTTATTTCTACTACATTGCTTTAGTGAAAACGCCTCAAAATTTGGATTCAGGTGTCGTTAAGTGGTAAAATTTCGAGTCGTGACACTTAGTAAAATCTGTGTTTTCAAGGTTCTGATTTGTGCGACATAGGTTGTTGTGTCGCAGGTCATGACTGCGACATAGGTCTTTGTGTCACATTTGCAACATCCGCAATTTAATGCGACGTTAGGTGTTGTGTCGCTATATGCGACGTTGTTCGTTCTTGCGACGTAGGGGTATGTGTCGCTATGTGCGACGTTAGCAATTTAATGCGACATTGAGGCTGATGTCGCACCATGTGACATCGTGATTTGTTTTGCGACATAGAGGCTGATGTCGCAATTAGCCTGGGCCAAAATGCGACATAAGGGTCTGATCGGGTTCCGGTGGCCGGAAACACGGCCGGACGACTTTGGTTTGGTCCGAAACTTTTACCCAACCCTTATTTGAACATTATAAGCTTAGATAAACAACATTTATGACAAATAAGCAAAATCTAAGAGTTTTCGAGAATTGTCGAAACTTACGAATCGTCGCGAGAAAAATTCAAAAAGATAGATGTGTAACTCGTGACTCCGTGATTATTTTTCTCCAAATGAGCAAGATGATTCGAGGTGTTTTGATGGTGTTATCCGGTGGTTGAAGGTGGTGTTTTGGTGTGGTGGTGGTGTAGAGAAAAGAAAATAGAGAGAGAATTGGTGTGTGTTTTTGGGTGAAGAATGAGACAAATGGGTGAGGGGGTGGTGTCCCTCATCCTTGGCCAGTTTATGGTGAGGTCCACCATGTGTGGACTTCACCAACTTTTGTTTCCCTGCGTTTGCGCTCCGTGCGGTGTTCGTTTTCCCGATCGTTTAAACGTTATATAATTATTTTATATGTTTAATTTACGCGTTTCAAAATATGATTGAAATTTAATATTTTCAAATTGAAGTATTAATCCTTAATACTTTAGAAACATTTATAAAAATGTTTTGAGAATGTGTTGTGATTATTTGACGCATCTATGTCGAGTTTAAAGTTTGTGAAACGTTTTAAATTAAACTTTTTCGTTATTGATTGAATTCCCCAATATTTCCAATGAATCTTTTCTAGAATCTGATATATTTTATTACTTAAAATATATTTGTCTGTTTTTCGATTGTCGGGCGCATACTGCGCCTTTTGATCACATTCAAGTGATTTGTACGATACGATATACTTTTGAAATATTATCAACGTAATATTTTGGATAAAATAGTGTTATCAAATAATGTTATATTATTTAATAATTTTGTTCATCAACGTCCGTATTAATTGAACCGAATTCCATTCGATTTAAAAGTGCACAATTTAGCCAAATCGCGTAGTTGTATATATTCAACAATATATATTAATTGATACATCAATTAGCCTAACACAGAACTAATTACATGTATTATGAATGATTAGGCACTAATCACTAGTCTTAATTTGGCGGGTGTCACACTCATTATTTGCAGTGAACTCGGTTCTAGATCACAAAGCATCAAATACTCCAACACAGTATCTCACCATGTTTCTTTTCATAAAGCTAGATTAGACAAGTAGCCTGCTCATTAGACGAACATAAATCATCATAAGCAACATCGCATGAACATTGTTCAATCTCCTACCGTTGAAACCCACAATGCAATTGGTAAATTTGTTCAGAAAGACTTGTATCCGCATTTTCCAGAGCACCATAAATGTTCAGAAAGAGTCGAAAATCGGGAATTAATCATGTTTGTATGCTTGCAATCTGTGCGTGGATATATGTAGTTTAACCATTAATTTCTCATAGCTTGAATAGCTATATTGTATGATTCCTTATGCAAGTGTTGAAGGTTCTAATTATGCAGAGCTATCTTTAATGCCTACATGGTAGAGAATTAATTAAAGTAGAGTCCAAGAGCCGCCAACTGAAATATATGAAACGAAGCATGAAGACCAGATGCTGGTTAGTTGGGTTCAGACTTTAATGCGGCTACCACACTCGGGGACAGAAGAAGCGGGAGACTATGGTGTGGTGTGTCGTTGACTAAATAAGAGGTTGAGACAGATGTTTTTGTGTAGGTAATCAAATTACTGAAGTATATGTTAAAATGGTTTTTTCCCGTACAACTTATCAAGATCCAAGCTTTTCTGTTTATATTAGACTCAGTCGCTTGATTATGGTCATTGAAGGTCGGTCCAGGTGTTTAACCTCATCTGACATCATGTTATATGTCAATGCATTTGATTTGGATTGTGGTTGATGGAGGCAAATATATTGATTGAAGTTTTGGTTTTTTATTATATATATTTAGAGGGGAGGAAAATCATTATATTGTACTTTACAAGATTCAAGCTTGCATTAAACAATTAGAAAAAAAAACTTTACAAGATTCAAGCTTTTCTATGTACTTCGTATTCACGTTCTTCAACGGAAGGTAAATTTTAATGTTTGATGTATTTTCTGTTTTATTGTACCAATATTTAGGGAGTATCTTCCAATGAGAGGAAGCAACAAAATGGTTGTGGAAACACTGAAATTGGCCTATGGAGAAAATTCTGATTTGATAAAGGAATTGCAGCAATACAAGCGCTTTCTAGCACTGATGGATGTCGAATTTTTGCAGATTTCCAAAAATGATTTTCCCCTGATTCTCAGATATATATTCCAATCCCAACCTGGTCCAAGTAAGTACATCCATAAAATTTGGTTATAATTTTGACTTTGGACCAGCTATTTATTGGTTTTGATTGAATTTTGTTGGCTCATGATGTGAAACCTCAGTCACCATAACATTTGGAGAGATACTAATGTACCACAAAGGACATTCCATGATTACCATCCAGAATCAAAAGGTCTTGATTTCGCCTCACTGATGGATGATGTTAAGGTATCATGAATATCTAATATATGAATTTTTAGGAAAACAGTTCTTTGATTATTTGTTTATTTTGAATTGTTTTCTTGAATGTTGTTGAGAATGCTCCAAAAGGCTTATTCTTTTTTATGCATGCTTGCATTATCCCACAATAGAACAATGGAAATAAATTTCTTACCAGTTTAAGGTTGTGACACCTAGCCTTATTTTAAATATGTATAGAGTTGTTTTAAGTTACCAATTAATGATACTATTTTTAGGTCAAAGGCCATTTTTTTTCTTTGGCATGGCCTATCAAGGTTCTGCGAGTGGTGATCCAGAGAGGGATGCAAAATCCATTAGAATTTTTCTCGAAGATGGTCATTTAATTGGATGTTCGCAATCATATGCAAAAAGTATGGGTCTTTATGGCCAGAGAGTCGGATGCCTAAGCTGATTCTTTATTGCCCATTTGTTGAAATGGCCAGTGTGATTTGATTCTTATGAATACTCCATATAAAATGCTAGAAACTATATATTATAACTTGTCACATACTTAAGTTGTTATCCGTCACATACTTAAGTTGTTATCCATCTCTGATTGTGTAATAAGAGGGCTAATTAATTTTTGTAAACTTTCCTATGTAGTTTGGTTTGTGAAGATAAAAAACAAGATGTGGTTGTGAAAAGTCAATTGCAACAACTTGCAAGACCTATATACTGTAATCCACCTGTTCATGGTGTACTTATTGTTTCGACTATCCTTAGTGATCCCAATCTTAAGCAATTGTGGCTCAAGGAATTCAAGGTATAGTATCTTATTTAATTGGAAGTCTAACATACTCGTGATTATCCTCAAATTTTGTTCAATTTGAATATAAAATTCTTTATTAATCTTTTAATTTTACTATATTAGTTAGTGGTTGTAGATAGAAATGGAAAGGGCGCGAGAGTTTGTCAATTCTCACAGGATATGTAAGTCCCATGAATATCCCTAAAGATGAGAAAACGTCCAATGGTCACCATTTTATACTTGAGAATTTAGATGTTTACTTAACAAATCAAGTCACTTACTTTGTGTAATATTTCTTATCAAATTTTGCTGCAATTATTTTTTGTCTATTCTAACATACATTGGAATCGTTCACAGCTGTCATAGTCATTTGGGTTCCTTTTCTAACTCTTCAGATCATTGGATAGTCGCCACAATACAGGTAATAAGTGGAAGTAAAACCATGATATTCACTAGAGTCTATATGGGAGGTTAGGCCAAAATAGTTCTTTTTAGGTAACGTGGATTGTCCTGCAAACAATTTATGCGTATCCATTATCTACAAAAAGCAATAGCAATCGAATAATTCTATATCTTCATAAGTTATATGCATTAAACAACCCATTTGAACCGTATATGACCCATCTGAGATGAAACACAACCAAATATGAATTGATCGCCTGCTCTAATATTCTCAATATGTATCACCAGGTGCTACTAAATAACTTGGCACGATTAATAAGTCTATTTGTGTCTCATGCAGTTCCCAGTAGCACTGGCAGTGTTCGGTTATGAATGTGTTAAGCTGTACAAGGAATACAAGATTTGAAAAAACATGGGTAGTATGTGAGGCTGCTATTGACTGGACCGCACCCCACTGTACATTGTGTGTTTTTTTGTGGGATGTTAGGAGGCACCATTTGTGGTCTCTTGGGGTCAGGTGGTGGGTTCATTCTTGAACTCCTCTTACTCAAATATATCAATGTTATGCCACAGGTAAACAAATTTTACTTTTATTTCTTATATTATATTTCTTAAGAGTATATGCCATGGGTAAACTATCATACAATTTAAATAATAGTCAACTAAATTTATATGATACAATGGTACTATGTGGACATAGTGTTTGAGGATGTGTATTGTTTGTTCCGCAAAGTAGGCTATGCATGAGTTTTATTGATTATACACTCAAATTATGCATATTAGACTAGTTATATTGAGTTGTAATATATTAGTTCTACAAGGTACCTATGTGTAAACCCGTAACTATATAAATACATTGATGTTGTAACCCTATTACAATAATAATAATATACGACACACATCATCTGGTTTATTTTGGTATCAGAGCCGTACACAAGGCTAAACCCTAGCTGTTAACAATAGCAGCAGAAACCCTACTGAAGGTGCGTCTGGACTGCACCATTGCCACCAACAGGTTCGTAATCAATAAAAGAACAAACCCTAGTCACCAATTTTTCGTTCACTGCTGTTCGCTGCTGCCAGCAACCGCCACCTGTACTTGCCAGAATCCTAATATTAGGCCTGTCAAATCCTAATCTATCATGGCTTTAATTGCCGCCTTCACCACAGCTGAGAAAACATCCCATAATTCCCACAAGTTTGCATTCACTCTAACTCCTACCAATTATGGATATTGGAAGACCATGATTCAACCTTTTCTTGTCACAAACAACATGTTTGGATATGTGGACGGAACAATCCCTTGTCCTTCAAAGCTTCTGAAACAAACAGACCCCACCGCTGCTCCTAAAGATGATCCTAATTACAGGATTTGGATTTCGAATGATGCACACGTTCGTATGTTGATTATCTCTACCATCTCTGAAGCCTCCTTTAGACATGTTCAAGGAGAAACTTCTCGGGATGTTTGGCTTGCACTTGAACAAGCCTATGCACCTCATACAACATCTAGAAAATACACCTTGAAAACACAACTTCTCAAGATTGAGATGCACGGTGATGAAACTCCAGATGCTTATCTTAACCGTGTACAACAGGCTGCTGATGCTCTAGCAGCCATTGGCGAACCTTTTAAAGATGAAGACATTGCTATGCTTGCAGTTTCCGGTCTTCGTGAGGAGTATAATGGCCTTAAAGCTACCATCAGTGCACGTCAATTACCAACTACATTCAGTGAACTTCATGGCCTTCTCAGTGATCACGACTATATGCTTGGGAAAACGCGTGCACCTGCCCCGTCCATTGCTCGGGCTTTTAACACTACTACTACTACTCTAATTTCTTCTCATCGCTTGGTATTATTCATCGACGATCTTGTCCTCATACAAGTGAGCAAAATGGCTTTGTCGAACGTCGCAATCGACATGTCGTTGAAACTGGTCTCACTCTTCTTGCTCAAGGCAATGTTCCACAACGTTTTTGGCACTATGCGTTTGATACAGCCGTATACCTTATCAATCGCATGCCATCTCGCACATCGACTAACAAGTCACCTTTTGCACATCTTTTCAAAAGGTCTCCTGATTACTCATTTCTTCGGGTCTTTGGGTGCCAATGCTTTCCTCATCTTCGTCCCTATAACCGTCATAAGATGGATTCTCGATCCATCCCGTGTGTTTTTCTTGGGTACAGTCCTGTTCACCATGGCTATCGTTGTCTTGACCTCTCGACTGACCGCCTTTACATAGCCCGTCATGTCCGTTTCAATGAGGACAATTTTCCTTTTGTCAACCCCAAACAACCGATTTCCATGCCATCTACGTCGTGTCCATATACCTCATCAGCGTCACCTTATGTGGCAACCGATACAACACCTCCTGATATCCCATCCCCGACAATGACGGAACCTCCTAGTCCCACCACTCAATCTTTACCCTAGTCTGATACGTTTGTATCTCCATCATATCCAACATCTCCATCCTCACCTTTATCTTCTGACTCAGCTATGCCTATTAACACGGTTTCACCATAACCTACACCGACTTCAACCCAAACTCCACCACCACCTCCTCCTCCTCCTCCTCCTCCACCTACTCGTCAACGTCCTCCTAATCTTCGTTCGAACCCGAAACAACGGGTTCCCTACAATCCTTCAGCGAATCACGTCACCACATCTCCTGATCCAATGAGTGAACCCTCTTCGTTTGCCATTGCCAACAAATACCCCGAATGGCGCCAAGCCATGGCCGAAGAGTATTCCGCTCTTGTTAAAAATGGTACGTGGTCTCTGGTTCCTCGTGTTCCTAACACTAATGTTGTTGATTGTAAGTGGGTTTACAGGTTAAAACGGGATAAAAATGGTGCTATTGCTCGTTACAAAGCGAGATTTGTGGCCAAAGGATTTCGTCAACAACTGGGAGTTGATTTTCATGAAACATTCAGCCCAGTTGTAAAGTCGACAACCATAAGAGTTGTTTTGTCTCTTGCAGTAACTCAAAAATGGCAACTCAGGCAATTAGATGTTCAGAATGCATTTCTTCATGGAAATTTGAAAGAGACGGTCTATATGAAACAACCTCCTGGTTTTGTTGATCCACAACGCCCTGATCATGTTTGTCTATGGCATAAGTTTATTTACGGTCTCAAACAAGCACCACGAGCATGGTTTCAACGTCTCTCAAAGGCTCTTGTTACGCTTGGCTTCACAGGTTCTAAGACAGATCCTTCCCTTTTCATTTACTCACACGAAGGCATCATCTTGTACATTCTCGTATATGTCGATGATATTATTGTTACCGGAAACAACAGTGCTGTTATTGACCAGATTGTTACAAAGCTCGGATTAGCTTTTGCTCTTAAGGACCTAGGTTCTCTTAATTACTTCTTGGGTATTGAAATTGTTCCTCATGGCTCCAACATTATACTCTCTCAGAAAAAGTATATTTTGGAACTTCTTCAACGGGCTGGTCTCTCGGACTCGAAACCCATGCCTTCTTTCATGGCTACATCTAGTCCACTCTTTCTAGCCGATAGTGATGCTTTTTCTGATCCGGTTAAATATAGACAGGTTGTTGGTGCTCTTCAATACGTTACTTTATCTCGACCAGATATCACATTTGCGGTCAACAAAGTATGTCAGTTTATGCATGCTCCCACAAACAATCATTGGATTGTTGTTAAGAGGATCTTACGCTACCTTCGGGGCACAGTAGACTATGGTATGCTTATTCGACAAGCCTCTGGCTCAACACTTCAGGCTTTCACCGACACTTATTGGATGAGTGGTTCTACAGGTTCCACATCATCTCTTAAAGCATTTTCGGATGCTGATTGGGCTGGTTGTCCAGATGATCGTCGGTCCACGGGGGGATTTGCTATCTATCTAGGTAACAACCTTATCTCATGGACCGCTCGCAAGCAACGTACAGTTTCTCGTTCTTCCACAGAATCTGAATACAAAGCTTTAGCTGATACAGTAGCCGAACTTACTTGGCTTCAAGCTCTTCTTCGCGAACTTGGTGTCCATTCACCTTCAGCTCCTATCTTATGGTGTGACAATCTTGGTGCAACCTATCTCTCAGCTAATCCTGTTTTCCATGCTCGTACAAAGCACGTGGAAGTTGATTTTCATTTTGTTAGAGAAAAGGTTGCCCAAGGAGATCTTCGAGTACAGTTTATATCGACGAATGATCAAGTAGCTGATATCTTCACAAAGCCGTTATCAACTCCTAGATTTCTGTTTTTACGATCCAAGCTCCAGGTCGTTCCGCGTCCTTAGCTTGCGGGGGCGTATTAGACTAGTTATATTGAGTTGTAATATATTAGTTCTACAGGGTACCTATGTGTAAACCCGTAACTATATAAATACATTGTTGCTGTAACCCTATTACAATAATAATAATATACGACACACATCATCTGGTTTATTTATGCATGATATATTGTTCCACAATACCACATGAAACTATGTCTCAAAGTATGTCATGTGTCTTTTGTACGATGACTACTTATTTGGTTTTTCTATTGGGAAAAGTAGCTATTAACAAATGGTAGTCATCACATAAGTTAACAGATTATTGTTTTGGTTACCGGCCATTGTTTGGAAATAAGATTATCAATATTGTTTTATTTTAAATATATGATATTATGGATGTTGCTTCATTATATGCAGGAGTGTTGCGTAGTTGCTTCCTGGTTTGGACATATAAGGTAGTATTGCTGGCACAATAGTATTTCTGAGTCAATTTCCTTCTTTGGTTGGTATGAGATTTGTTCTTTTTTTGAAAGTGAGATGGCTAGATATAGTCTAAAACATCATCTTAATAGGTGTATCTTTAGAGCATGTTACATTATGAAGGGGTGCAGGATGTTGATGATGCCTATATTTGAGTCGCGCTACTTGTCATCATTTGGCCAACACGCGGTCTAAAATGGTAATTGGATTCAAAAATTATATAAGGTCTAATCTATTAAAAATCCAATTGGGTCATCCTGTCTTGTGTAGTTCTTGGTTGGGTCATGATGGGTATTCAATGTGGGTTGGGGCAGGTTTATTTCAGAGTGATCTTGCTGCTAGAATAGGTGTTGGAAACTGTTGGATCAATTTGGATGTGCAGAAGGGCCCAAAACGTACTTGGAAAGGAAGCCGACTAATTATTCTGCATGTATGTTGACTCTGATGGCAATTGACTTGTGATCAATCGAGATTTACAAAGGAATTATGGAAGTTGACTTGTAATAAAAGTCAAACTGTGCTCTGTGAGCATTAAAGTGGTTTTGGATTCAAAATTGATTGGAGAGGTTGATCTGAAAAGGAATTATAGAGATTTTGACAGAATTGCACAATGGAAATGAAGTATAAAAGTTTTGGTTAATGAAGTTTTGAATAGTAATAGTATAATTAGTTTGAGTATCAGTATTTTGTTATTTCCTTTTTCCAAGTTTTGATCGCATTCAAAGTAGTATGTACACAAACTTTTACTTTATTAATATATTTTTCCGTGGTTTAAGGCATAGGGAAACTACTACTTAGGATATTATTGTTTATTTTATTTAAGTATATGGTATTTATATACTCCGTAGCAGTCAAGTCCGTTAGCTGGGCAACGCCCGGGTTAAAGACTAGTTTCATAAATTCTTTGCACGTCCAGAATATAAGTGTATATAAATTTCAAATTTGTGCAGGACCAGTTTACAAAAAAAATTATGAAAAACCATGACTGATAAGTGTTTGTATCCTTTATCAATATTATTAGCTTTCTATGAACTTTGCAATTTACAGGGATCATGTTTTATTCGTTCATGAATCGTGATCAGAGTTGACATGCATGTTGTCTTGTTGACATTAAAAGAGTTTCGTCTCTTGATGTTCGCTTTGCATTACATACAGTATTTCTTACACGTGTGGCTTAGCGACACCAGATTTTTGTACCTTAGTGAATTCACAATATGTTAGTAATATTTTCTATGTATAATACATATCTAAACAATAATTTCAAAAAAAAACTAGTTTGCTTAACTTGTTCCAATTCATTATAATAAAAGTTTCAACTTTCAACCTCTAATACCAAACTTTAGTTAAAGTTTTCCATGAAGAAAATAAATATAACAAGCAATGTCAGTAAGCCACATATATTAGATGGAAACATTATCATTGACAGTGAGCTACAATATTGTAACGAGCTTCAAAAAACATACAATCTTTACAAGAACACACCTTTTTATGTTTTTATCTGAGTAGCAATTACAACCGAATAAATATGCAAATGCAAGATTAACACACTCTAAAACAGTACGTGAATACTGAAATACAACGTTTATTAATGATCATCTTGTTTGCCATCATGAAAGCTAATGAATGAAAACTGAAAATTTATCAGATCTTACTGGCAAACTCAAGACCCTCTGTTGCAAGCACCTCCAAGCTAGAGGCTGGTGGTTGGGCTTTAGCAACTTTGGCTATAGCTTGGTTCTCTTCAGGGGCACCACCTTCTAGAAACGCACCCACAACTTTGCCATCCTTGATCCAGTATGACCCAAACTTGGGTTTTGCTGATGATGGATCATGGTCCCCAAAGATAACAGCATCACCAACATTGTCACCATAAAACTGCCATGATAGATCAAATGAACGGGAATAGAAAAATGGAAGGTATTCATAAGCTTCAATATCCTTTCCTTGCTCACTAGCAAAAATGGCCTGCATAAGTAGGAATAGGAGCATTTTAGATAAATTCTTTTTTGTTTGTAATGTGAAGGCAAAAGGATGAAGTTGTTCGGTTTTCATTCATTACCTTGACGGCTTGTTCTGCAGACTTGCGAGAATGGTCAACATGTTCGACTCTTCTAATGTCACCGTATATTTTCATTGGAAAAGTAGCAACATCACCAACAGCATATACATCAGGAACGCTAGTCTTGAAAAATGCATCTGTCTGCAATTGAGAAGGAAAAAAGGCCAAGTGAAGTTAGTTAGTTATGGGCATGCCATATTTAATAATAACGACTGCCGGATTGACAAATTTTCCTAGTCTTATACAGTCCTAACAATATTAATTCAAAATGAACCCTTTTATCTAGCAACGCGCTGACTCGGGTTATACTTGATCTCTAAAGTGTCATTATTTAATAATTCAGTCATTTATATTACTCAAGAAAAAGAAGTACAAACAATGTTGCGGGTCAACCCAACAAGATCCGACCCGTATTGAAAGTTTACTCGTTCATCTCCAAACCCGTTTCAACAAGTTACCCAACCTGCCCACTTTGCCACATGTACTTGTTATTTGCCAAATCACCTCTCCTCCTAGCATACCATACATGAACCCAAACTAGAAAAACAACAAGGATGTAAATGAAAATAAAGGGGAATTGTTGACAACATTAAACACAAACCTTGATTCCACCTTTGTCCTCTTCAACCTGTCCCTTGAATAGATTCGTAAGGGGCCTTGCGCCAACACCAACTACAACGATATCTGCTTCAAGCACCCTTCCATCCTTTAGTAATACTTCTTTTACCTGACAATTAGCAGGCGGAGTGTTTAAAAAAAGTAGATAAAGTCACAAGCTACTTAGATTTTTACTTGCATGAATACAAACCTCTCCATCATCATTCTTGGTAAACCCAGAAGCAACTGTACCCTTAATGATACTGACTCCCTTTTTCTCATAGTAACTCTCATAGAAAGCAGCGATATCAGCAGTGAATAGACGAGGCACTGTTATAACATGACACAGATAAGCATATGATTGTTGCAGTAATGAGCTAAGAGACTAATATTAAACAGGTTAGCTATACGCTTTGAAAGTTTCCATTAGTGTATGCATAGAACCTCCTAAATCCTACTATTTGAAAAAAATGTACTGATACAGTATTTGTGATCATATATCAACATATTGATTATTTATATTGAATTAAATAAAAATTAAAAAAGAAGTGGGCAAAAACAGTTTGCAGGTCAAGTGGTCAACCCAACTTACTTTCAGCGCATATTAAATATCACGTCTTTACCCGTTACCCAATCCAGCTGACCCACCCAAACTAAGATGCCAAATAAGAGAATTTATTGATATAGAGCTGTCTGCACTTACTGCACCATGGTTCTGGGTAAACCATTTTAACATCAAAGTTGTTAATTTTTAATACTGCACTAAGCTCAAGACCAATGTATCCTCCACCAACAACAACGGCAGTTCCATTTTTCTTTGCTTTAATAGCTTCTACAAGTTGATCAGCATCATCAATCTCTCTCAAGTAAAGAATGTTTTTGGCATCAGCACCTTCCACTTTAAAGTCTGTCAATTTGAGAACCTGAAAGAACAGTTATAGATGTAAAGGAGATGAAGAGATGTGGTGTACTTTTTATAGTATTTCAAAGATTAAAAAGCTTACTGTGGAGCCAGTGGCGATGATTAAGATATTATATTTAAAGGTGTCACCAGCTGCACTAGTAAGAGTTTTTGAAGCAAGATCTGCTTTCACTATCTCTGTGTTAAGGATCAAGTCAATCCCTGTAGAAGCATCACATGGTTTTAGAAGGACAGTTTTAATAATTCATTGTGTGGTTCGATACAAAATAAAGAGGGATCATTCTAAAACATGAGCAGACATATTGGATGTGCCTTTTGAATAATCAGAATTACATAATCAACTGTAACCGAACCTGCTGCAGGGGATAATGTTTAGATGTGCTTAGTTGTTTGAAGTTATCATAATCATATAATGTGTTGTTCAACTGTGTAAAAAACTCTGACTATTTGAGTTACTAATAATAGGATGACCAACTTTAATTAGATATTGGTAAAGATATAGCTTTAACAATTATAACAGTTTATTTATTATCAAATAATAAATCTTTATTAAATTATCCCATTCAAATTTAAACTTTAGAGAAGAATATATCATTGTGATTCCAACAAATATTATTTCCTCATCTTAGCAATCAGAAATGTTGGTAAAATGTCTCCAGAATAAGGCAGAAGGGGGGTAAATAAGTACTTTCAGTTTTCTTGCAGATGGTAAAAAACAGGTATATATTCCATCTTATATCGCACATCCAAATTGATATCAGACTTGTAAAAGTACGGAATTACATCTAGCCATTATACCTTTCTCTGTGTACCACTCTGGTAGTAGTCTCTCTCCACCACTTCCAACACAAACATGAAATCCTGGGAGTCTGGCAGCTCCTGAAATATAATAATAGATCAAGGAAAATTTTGGTTGTCACTATAACATTGAAAATTTTGGTAAAGAGCAAATTTCCAGTCCAAAATACATCAATACGGTGAACTTGCCAGTAGTTGGCACCTACAGGCTGATAGGGAAAATATGGTTTCCAGTAGTTGAAGATTGTTACCAAAAGCTAAGGGGTCCAATTATTTTTCTCCAAATAGTTGTTGAGGAAAAAATTAGATAACTACTACAGATTGACTTACCTTCAGGAAACAAATAAGCCTTGCTTAGTGCAGGGCGTTCATATGGAGCCACCTAAAAGATCCAAAGGGATGAAGATTAGCATAACCATATAATTACTTCTACACATAAAACTCTCAATATGAAAGTTTAAATTAGTACAAAGATAACAAGTAGTAATAGATTAGAAATTAAAGCCACATGACAAGGTCATTCTGACTGCTGAGAGAAATCCTAGTATCTTGAGATGGCTAGTTGATGTTAAATGCAATGTAACAAAATACATATGGCAAATGGAACTTTGTGAAAGTCTACTACCTATTGTGATATTAACCAACATGAGAACTTTGTTATGAATTAAAGTTGAGAAGATTTACAACTAAAATAAATAGATGCGACCACAGCATTCTTTATGAGAGATGGGAGCGAAATTATATATAAAAGCACAACCAGACTGATGTAAGTTTAGGAAAAGGCCACTTGGTCTGCAAATAAGTTAAGAGCTTGTAGAAAAAATTTACCCCTGTAGGGGCTCCCCACAAAAGCAACATGGACTAATGTTGTTATTATATCTTAACAACTCCAGTATAATCTGCTAATTGGAGGACCATAACATTATAAAGATGGTAAGTAGACTTAACAACTAATATGGTAAGAAAGGAACTACTCCTTTCTCATGGCATCTCCAAATCATATGGGCAATCATCAAAACAATTAAGAAGCGGGAGTTCATGAAACATAGTTCACATGCTTTTGCAATACGAAGTGGGATTTGGGAGCAAGTACACGTTTAAACAGGCCCAAAGTAACAAGTCGGTTTTTATACAATATTAATTTTATGGTGTAGTGTTTTTCAGGAATCGCTATGGATCAATGCTTACAATTATCCAACTAAATTTCTTGAACAGCTCATTTCCAGCAATAGTATTTATTTGGGTGTGATTATCAATCCTAAGATGTGTGATAAGAGTATTTTCACTAATTCTCGTTAAGCTGACGAACCATTGTAGCTACTTAATTATAAAGGAAACAACACTTTTTTACCTTTCATACCTTTAGTTCATACTGTATATGATACAGATTGCATGGACATCCATAACTAATAAAGTGAGTGAGAGGGAAAGCATAATAAGAATTAAAATAAAAAGGCTAGATGAAGAAAAAGACTGAACAAGGATTGTATTCAGTATTTAACAATTAAGCAAATATTCATAATTAAAGAGTATTCTACCAGTCTAAATTTTAAAAACAGCATATAAAGAGGCATCTAAAACAGCATATAAAGAGGCAACTATTGATGACCGTACCGCCTCCTTAGAAATAATTGCAAGCTCGCCTGGCTGGACTCCTTGCTTTGCAAACTCCCTGGCAGCATAACCCTGAATGTTCAATAGCATACACAAGTATTACAAAAGAGTGAATATATATAAAACAGAAGTAAAATGCTATGCCATAGGTAAAGTTTAAATTCCGATACTAGAGGCTCCACCATTTTAACTATATACACATAATAACATAGGATACAAAAGACATTTTTCCAGTTTTCATTTCAGTTCCCACCCAAACTTAGTACTTTCAGACAGTAAAAATGAATATGCTCTAAGATAGCTAGCAGCATTGTTTTTTCTCTCCTTTTCTCTTTTGGTTGGAAACATGAGCATGTAATTCTTTTAAGCAAATTTAAAGTTGAAAAACAAGCTCTTAGCCTAAGCTATAAGCCAGAATATAAAACTAAAGGTATCCTCACTAAACTGATCGAACTTGTATTATACTAGTAATTAGAGAACTCCATAACTACCAGAAAATAACCGATTAATATAACTACTGTAATTTTTATAAACAACGAATACCGAATAATCCTTGTTGATCTATATAAGTAGATATTGAACAAAACTCACATACATCTAGTGTTTAAAATATAGCTCAACGAGCCCTGAGTTAGATAAACTCACATACATCTAGTGTTTAAAATATAGCTCAACGAGCCCTGAGTTAGATAATTTAGCAAGACGAATAAATTTATCTGACAGTAATCTGTAATCATTCTTACTTGTTACATATAGATAGTTTTAGCATAATTCTCATAATCTTTTTAAAAATTCTATTTTCCCAACACTAAATTCATAATCAATTAGTAAAATTGTACAACAGTAATCAATTTTCAGATCTTAAATCGGTAGATTCAATAACCAGCTTCTACATCAGTGATCGAAAGTCATATTACTATGTAAACAAGAGCCGTAATCATATAATTGAGCAGATACGTACATATATCTATATTTTATATAATATTTTATTTTTTATTTTTATCGCCGGTATATTCTTGCATATATCTATATAATATAATATAAAATTAGTGAAATTTGATCGCCGGAATATACTTACAGCTGAAACACCACCGCCGATGATGACGTATTTAAAGGACTTTTCAGCCATTGATGATCTGATTTGATTGATTCTAGGTTTTACGATCGAGTGACGAACGGAATGAAATGTGAATGTATATAGACAGGTATTCGTTATTAGTAGGGTGGGAGTGATTACGGAAATTGTGATTGGGCGGATCGGGTTTTTTTATATATAGGGGCAAAAACTAGCAGAGATAGAAAAGTCAAATAGGAAGTCTACACGTGGCAGTTGATCAACCGTGTCATTTTTATTGACGGTTGGATTTCCACGACTACAATTTCATTTCTTAATGTCTTTCCTTATTTAGTAATCGGTAATTTGTAATTACAACGTCAAAAACAATAAAATCAAAGTGTTTAAGTGAAGAATAATAAATTCTTATTTATCAATTAGTATAATTATCGTACTTTTTTGGACGAATAAATTGGAACCGATGAAGTATCTGTTATCTAAACTCTAAACCATTTTAGCTAGAGAACTCCAAAATGTTTATATGGGTCCGTTCACCGTATCTTCAAGTTTTCCTATATTACATTCTCGGGTAATAATTAGAAAACATTAAATAAAATAAAAACTTCTCATAATCTGTTTTCACTGTATATACGTGAATCATGTAAATCAATATTGTTCTTCGAAGTTTGAAAGAGAGAATCTCAACCAAACTTATATAGTTGTATTTGTGAGTTTTCGCATTCTTATAGTTGCATACCTCTTTTCTAATTATTGATCGTTGGTGAACTATTGATAAAAAAAATGAAAAGCATAGGGTGCGTTTAGTTGTAGAAAAAAATAGAGTTTTCCAGAAAATTTTTTCAAGAAAAGTGGAAAAGTGGAAAACGCGTTCAAAATGAAGTTTTTTGAGAAAATTTTCCAAGAAAATGGAAAATCCACTTTTCCAAAATATAACTTGGAGGTGGAAAACAACTCCCTCCAACTTTTCCAAATTTTCCTTTATAAACTTCCCCCCTCTTTTCCAAACTAGTATTTTACCCGGGCGCTGCCCAGTTAACGCAACAATTTATTTGTAAAATTATATATATGTCTTTATTGCCGTATAATACAGTTCATATGTTCTCATAAAGAACACTAAAACAATAGCAAACACATGTACAATGTAAATTATATATAAATTGTTGTACATTGTAATACATGAACAACACAACTAATCACATGAAGGGAAGCAACACCAAACACAATTGAAAAGCCTTCAGTTAATGTATATCCATTTTGAGGTATGTAAAGTGAACTGAAAATCAACCGTTTAGACTACTCCCTATCGTTGTGTCTTTCATCAGTCCATTCCAAGACGTCAAGTCTCAATAGCCACCGATATCTTCTTCCTCGTCCAGCCAAGTCCTTGTGCGGACACTTCATCTTACTTTTTCATTTTTGGTATAAAATAAAAGTATTATTAATACCCGCAGGTCTCAATTGAGGAGTTACGAGTATATTATGAGGGGAATGAAATTGCGGTTTTATGTCTTAGTTACGTCCCGGTGATGTGGCATAAATGTGCCACAAGACTTGTGTCCTTCAAGACTTAATAATAAATGTCCTTACAATCCCATGTTAACACATTTTACATGAAAAGAACTAACCTTAAAACCAAAACATCGCCAATCACAATCCGTCTTGGCCAAAACTCACCATTAACGCGCTTCAAAGTAAATGTCCAATACCAAAGACCGCGATTCTCAATATCGCAACAGGCTCATTGGTGCAGAAGGACCACTATGTTTTCAAAATTGATACAAAAAAGCTAATAAAGTTTCATATTAAGAATAACTATACTCCAAATACAAATTGCAAACCATACACAACAGATGTAATGAACCACATGGAGACAATATGTAGCAAAAGGTTGGAAATCAAGTGCGACAAAAATTTCTGTATACACTAATTATATCTCAAAATGTACGAAAAACTGGGTGATACTCCGTTTCTTCTTAGGTTGTGTGTAAGTAAAGTTCGTAGTTCACGGGTGAGGTAGGTGGGCAGTTATATCGGTGGAGCTAAGACACCTTCGAGAGATATAGCTGTAGCTCTTGATGGCACAGGCATCTGAGGCTGCATTAATCGAGGATACACGACATAAGGAATTGTTCTATTTCCAAACTTTACCTTCAAGAAGCGTAGATATTGGATAGGCATAACTTCATCGCACTTCTGTATTATCGAATTGGTTAACCACCGAAAGGGCAGTTGAAAGTATAATGTAATTAAGTGCAATACATTAATCATCAAGGCTCGATATAATATAAATAATTTTCATAAGAAGAATGTAAATCCCATCAAATCCTAAATAGATGCAAGTCCAGCAGTCTTACCCGAAACAACTTGCCCCATCCGCCATCAGTTATAGTAGCAACA
This sequence comes from Helichrysum umbraculigerum, assembly GCA_949592205.1. Classification (NCBI taxonomy): domain Eukaryota; kingdom Viridiplantae; phylum Streptophyta; class Magnoliopsida; order Asterales; family Asteraceae; genus Helichrysum; species Helichrysum umbraculigerum. The sequence continues at coordinate 198,604,682 of CATIUR010000001.1, read as the reverse complement.
AAATACCATTGGTCGAAGCAATAACCAATAAATATCAAACGATAACATGTAGCAACTAATGAGCAGATATAGCATAATACTTTTAATCAATGGGGTGATACAAGTTTTATGTTTCTTTGTGGACATACATGTTTTCTTACCTAAAGCAATTCAAAATCAACAAAAAAGACAGTCACATACATAAATAAGTTTTAATAACACGATTTCTAAGTATATAAACTCTAAGCCGATATCTGATATGAAAATACAATCCAAAGTCCAACATGAAACATCCTAAATATGCATACGAACACACACAAGTACGAAAAAACATATCCTTAGAAGACAATTAAATGAGCAGGGTGGCAATCAATTAGAGTGCGTGTGAGGTTGGATGCAGAAAATGTCAACAAATGTGCGTCAGTCTGTATTTTAGATGGTTGTGATGCAGTAGTGGGTATATGTGTGATTTTAATCACTTAAAATCAAGGGTTTAAGGCTTTTACTCAAATGTTAAGAGACTTAAGATATATATATTTATAATATACGATATCACAAGAAACACAGAAGAAATTGTCAAGGCCTGAATGTTAGGAACAAAACATAGGACCTGATCAGTAACTCTAAATCCATTAATACTCTGAACTTTCAGATACAAACCTTGCAGTATCGAGTCTTGGGAAAAATGAAAATCCTGCGATATAGAGCTCATTAGCAATCAATATGTTCACATTTGGAGTTAATACAAGTTGGCTTTCAGTTATAGAAAAGATCCAAGATACAATCCAATGCAGTTTAAGCAAGTTAGTTCAAGTAAAAATGTAGGAGTTTTACAAAATTAAAGAAAATAATAAAAAAATAATGAAAGTACATTTAGGTTGATTGTCATGGAAGGAACATGAGCATCAGAAGTAATTCAGTTCCACATGTATGCGTAAGTGCATTCTTTAAAAGCTCACCGATGATATCTTAATATGGACAAACTATATAACTGTGCATTGACTGAACATACGAGACAAGATTACAAAATGGGAAGAGAACAACAAATGTTAGAACAAACCTGATCATGATAGAGGTAAGATTACACAACTCCTCCAACCCTCCCATTATGTCACTTGCTTTACAAGGATAAATTTTTGCCACTTAGAAGAGAATGCAAATATTCTCAAGATTTTCTGCAATATTAGTAACCATAATGGTCCGTGTCAGCAAATCATCAATAAGTTCATTAAGCTTCTGGCATTTGAGTAACTGACAGCAAATTCATGCTAACCAGGAATAAAAACAAAAAACAATTCCTTGTAAGTGAGCCTACAATAAGATCCAACACTATGCTTCACTTAAGTTGATTTGAAACAGAATAAATAGGACTACAATACCATCTCAACATAATATCGAACCATTTTCTCAATCCCTTCAAACTGGCCTTGAAAAACAACTCACCCGTTGTATCAGATGAAGCTTAAAGCATTTAAAATAGCGGTTGGTGGACCCTCCCGAAACTGCTCAAGATTTTCTGCAATATTAGTAACCATAATGGTCCATGTCAGCAAATCATCAATAAGTTCATTAAGCTTCTGGCCTTTGAGTAACTGACAGCAAATTCATGCTAACCAGGAATAAAAACAAAAAACAATTCCTTGTAAGTGAGCCTACAATAAGATCCAACACTATGCTTCACTTAAGTTGATTTGAAACAGAATAAATAGGACTACAATACCATCTCAACATAATATCGAACCATTTTCTCAATCCCTTCAAACTGGCCTTGAAAAACAACTCACCCGTTGTATTAGATGAAGCTTAAAGCATTTGAAATATTAAAGATAATATTGACAAAAGTACCAATCATATATTAGCTAATATACTATACAGGTAAATCAATTAAAGCAGGTAGATCACGGTTATACAAGTGTACCATAGGAGTTGATCATGGAAAGTGCAACTTGGATCCCGAAAAGAAACACATGACTGGGGTCGTACTCTGAATTGCATATCTACAGAATTAGAAAGAAAGATCACGACTTTATTAACCCCATAATCAAAAAGCTAATAGTGTAAATACACAATAATAACAATAATAATCACGATCCAGAATCGGTTGCCATCATGAAATAGTGAACACCCGGGCAACATCATTTTTCAGTGACAACATAGATACAATCAGAAAGATAATAACAGATAAATTCACCCAAACTGAAAACAAATTGGATAAAGATGAGATTATAGCCACAACGGCCCCACCTTCGATTGTTGCAACACATTTTTCAGGATCAGCATATCCAATTTGCTATATGAACCAATGCTTGAGATATTACAGCAACCATCGTCGTATACCTTCAATTATTCAATAATACTAAATAATTAGGTAAACATCTAGCTAGTCTTAACTTTAAAATCTCATTAGCTTAAGATGTAGAAAACGGATACGATTACTCACAATTCGGTAAAATTAGATAAAAAGAGCAAGTTTATGATCCAAATTCCTAGTAGCAATTTAATATAATAAGGGTACAAGCAAAAGGAACTCCTATAACCTGATATTCATGGATATGAGCATTTTTAATAATCCTCCCTCCCAAGTTCAATTGTATATAATGGTGAAGATCCACTACAAAGAATCAACAGATAGAAAGCAAGTTAGATGCCTAATTTTTTCAGAAAATGAACATGAATAAGAAAGGCTTTAATAGATAGACTACTACCCTTACACCGGATTGATGAAGTAAATTTAAGGAAATGTGATGTAGGCACTTTAAAACTCATCAAGAGGTTGAAAGAGATTTACCCAGGGCTCTTTGGTCAGCTGCTCACCATTTATTTAAACTTGAAAAACATCAATGTATTAAAGTTGAGTTGGCAAAAAATCCTGAATTGTTGGACAAAAAATAAAATCATAAAGTAAACTTTATATTTAACAATAGAACTTGTAGATTCAATGTATGACAGTTTGAGACACTGCCAATTAGGAAACGAACCACAAGCCAAAAACAACCTAAAAATCAAACCACAACATTATAGATTTATGTAACAACTTGCAAAGAAAAGTCAAAAGCATATAACATCAAACAAATAATGTTATTATTAAAATAGAAAAATAGCAAACCTTATAAACAGTTATTATATACAATCTCACAAATCAATTGAATAACAAAATGACGTGAAATTGAAATTGTAAGTTCTATATGCATAAAGATACAATCACCTTATCGCAATCGGATGGTTTCAGCATCTACAATCCCTAAAATCAAATTTTCGCAATAGAATTTCGCCATAATACAGTTTTCAATCATGCTGATGAATTTGTGGTGATTTAGGGTTGGAACATTTTGTGGGGTTTTTTGAGTTTGAGAGATGCTGGAGGGAATTCATATCGCCAAAACTTGAAAGAGAAAAGGGTGAAATAGAATTAAGCAATTAACAGGAAACGGGATGAGTTCATGTAATATCGCAGGATGAAGAACGTGGGCCAAGCGGTTGGTGGACCCTCCCGAAACTGCTCAAGATCAACCGTCTGGAAAAAAAACCGAAATCTCCTTTATCGGAGGGATGAGATTCAAAGTCAACTTGATCCAAGGGAGGAGATTCAAAGTCAATGTAACTCCCTGGCAACCATATATAAGGAAAATTTTCCAAGATATTACTAGTTTTCCAAAATGCACTTTTCCAACATTTTGAACGCGTTTTCTAAATTTTCAACACTTTTCTAGAAAACTATTTTCTTTGAAAAATTGGAAATGGAAAATTGTGGAAAATTTTCCACAACTAAACACATTAAATTTTTAATGAGTGGAGTTGGTAGTGGTCGTAGCTAGTTGGTAGCAATTTAAGATTAAGAATTATGATTAAGATTACGATTATAAATAAATGAAATTATGTAGGGTATTGAGCATATTGACAGTAACACCCTCAACCATAATTATTTATTCTAACAATTGTGATCAGGAAAAAGAATAAGTATTTTCAAGACTTACGGATTCACGGGTCGTCATATAAAAATTCCAAACACGTATCACATTGTTTATACAAAAGATATAGATAAAAAAGGAGGATTATATTTTAAAACTACGCATGTAAACTGAAATTTGAATCGAAGACCTTTTGTAAAGATATCAAAACATCAACCGGTAGGGGAGCAGTTAATTATAGAAAATTGTCTCCATTTTTCTTTTTCATTTTTCTAGAGTTTTTGTGTCCCTTGAAGTCAAAGAAGATTTAGAAAAAACGTTCAAATGTATGAGATGGAGTTTTCATTTTCCAATATATGAAATGTATGCAACTATAAATCATAGGTTTTTTTTCATAGAAACTTTTACGAAAAATCACAACTTGAAAACATTTTTAATTTTTTTGATTTTCTAAGATAATTTTTTTAAAAAATAGAGAAGTTTTCCGAACCTATAGGCAACATAGAGCATCTCCGAATGGTTTTCACAATCCACGAATTGTTGTTTTTATACTTTCATTTCCTACTAAAGCCATTGAAAAGGGTATATTATATGTGGTGTGAACAACTTCCAAAGTTAAGATGCCATCGGAGATGAAGTTTCTAGAAGTCACAAAAGATTCATATGAGTCGACTGTCGACGTATACGTTTAAATTTATTTATTTTCCATTCAGCCAAAACATATACAAGTCAAAACATCCATCCAACATGATCTCAACACACATCTTTTTAGAAAAACGCAGAATATATTATATATATATCACACATAAGTTACAATGATAGACAACATTTATACACACAATTTATCAAATATTTGGACCCAAAACGGCTCTGAACCAAATCTAATTTCCACCAAGCCATCCATCACTACTTACTGAACATTTATAAACTATTAAGTATTAACCGTGTACATTTTGTAACTTGATCACCTTGTAGATTGACAGAAGCATATCAGCTCTTCATGACCCTCTCTCGTTTAATCATCTTCATATCTGTTCCGCCCATATGCACCCACAATTAATTCCTATTCTTCACTATTTCTACTCTGTTGCAGCATGAAACAGGATCAATCATCCATTGTTGCCATGATATTGACCCATTATTTCTCGTTCTTCTAACTACCCATTCGAAAGTGCGAACTTGAATTTCTTGAAATAACACAGGAATACTCATAAAGTTAGGGCCAAATATCCTCGTGCTCATGTTTTTCCATATCTTCTCATACATTCTTACCAAATTTTGTTGTCAAATTAGTTCCCACAAAATCCAATAATTCCATACCTAAGATAACCTGTACACTTCTGTATCCCACCACTTAAAAATTCTTTCCCATACTTTAGTGGCATCGTAACAAAGAACCAAACAGTTGTCTATAGTTTCAATAGCGTCATCACAACATGGGCATAATAACGAGTGAAGATCAATACCTCTCTTTTCGAGTTCCACCCTAACTAGGATTCTTCCTTTAATTACCCGCCACACAAAAATATTTATCTTTAACGGGACCATTTTATTACGCCTCGTTCCTTGGTGACCACTGTTTATTTGAAGCACCGTATCATCAATCTTTGAAGAAAGCACTTTAACCGCAAATTCACCACCATCATCCAGTGACCACCACTACTTGTCCCTAGGATCTCACAAAGGAATAAAAGCTTTAGATAATGGTTTAATCTTTCAACTGTCAATTTTTTACGTTTTAACCAATCAAATTGTTTCCTGATGATTAAACCCTTCAAATTTGTGTTGACTTATTGGTTTTACCATTCAAATGGTGAAACCACTAAATTTTTGAAAGTTTGATGGTTAAACTAGATATAAATAGAAAGGTAAAATTATTATAAAAGATAAATTTAAGGGATTAAACAATCAAACTTTTGAAGTATAAAGAGCATATATTCCCGTAAAGGGTTAAACCACAAAAGTTCTGGAACGTAAAGGATTAAATCGTTATAAAAAAATTTAAAATGTTAAAACGAAAAATAAAGTGAAACTTTAAAAGTTAAATCATTATTAACCCCAAATAAGATGAGTTTTCATTTGTTTGTAGTAGGTTTTTAAAATACACATGTTTCAATACAATGTAATGTATCATCAATAGTAATACTAAAAACAAACTACTCCGTATATCATAATTTAAATCTCGTTATTACCCTTGACTTCAAATTATCTATCTTTCCTCGAAATTTATCTATTTTTTTTTTGAGAAATTCAATCAATTATTTAATTATTGGAAACTAAATTAACATAGCTGAAAAAGTAATCCGTAAATTATAGGGTGATAGATTCGTACACCACCAAAAATTATCCATATTACAGTGTTATACTGTACAATACTATAAAGCATGTTTAATGGTGTATGGAGAATTTTAGTAGTATACCGTAGGTTATATATCCTTTTGTGACAAATTTTATAAATGAAATGTATGTAGAAAAAAGCCAAAAAGGTATTTACATGTTAGAAAAAGAGCCAAATGGCAACTCAATGAATACGAGACGTGGAAAAAGTCTATCAGCAAATGTGAAAGGAATATTTGCATGACCGGATCTTTTCATTTATTTGATTTGAATTAATGAACATGTCCAAGCAAAAAGCGATACGAATTGGTACCAACTAACGACACTTGTATAATATCTATACATTAACTAATCTTTTTCATTACTTTTTATGTAAAATTTTAATTGATGTTTACATTTTATTTTACGATAGACAAGTTTCTCCATTTCAAAATTTAGCTATTTTGAGTGATTTGGAAGATGATTTTAGCGTTCAACAGATGATAAGTACTACATAAAAATGATTATTATCATATTTGTAAAAGTGGATAAATGCAACTGTGAGTTAATAATGTGAGATAGTTAGGAGCATGTGTCTACTTCATAGGAAATAATATGGAGTGGTAATAGCATTATTTTGTTGTATCCCAAAGGCTCTTCGTGTTTTTATGTAGTTTTGAATGTAACCTTTGATTTAGGTTCTTTAATTTCTTTATGTATCATTTCATGTATCTTTATCGATCTTCAATTTTGTTGAGGATTGACTTTTATATATATACATTTACTCTATCTTTGCCAAAAAAAAAAAATAAATAAATAAATAAATGCTCTTCGTAAAAATAGATGTAAGGAGTTGTTGTAATCTTCGATATTTTGAGGTTTAATAAAATACGTTGTTGTTTCTAAAAAAAATATATATCATATTTGTAAAAAAAGCTAACAGTGGCTGTTGTCATTCTTTAGTCTGCATTTTCTAAAAAAAAATGCCTTATATAATACCCAATGTCTTAAATAGTTAAATACATGTAAACTTTTGCACGATTTTTATTTTAACTGACTTTTAAAAAGAATAGTGATAGTGATAGTGATTAATTATTAATACATCAAAAGTTATGATGTTATCATCGAACATTCAAGAATTTAACTAATGCATATTGATATATGGCACTAATGGGATAGCTTTGTTGCATTTTTTAAAGAGTTGTTGTATTAATCGTCTTATTATAAATAGAAGAAAAGAAAAGGAAATAAAAATGAACTGGACTTTTTTTTTTGGAACAGTAGATTGGGTTGGGCCGAATGTCAGCCGAAAGCCCAATAAATACTACTCGTACTTTTTACTTTTTTAGTGGGACTGTCACGATGGAATCCATGTTGTTAAATCGCTTTTAGTTTATTGGGCTTAAAACACATAACAAATTCATGATAGGGTGGGGTTCAAATGAGAATATGATTTGTGTAAGAATGAGGGAACCAATGATATTGTGACACGTGTACCAAGAGAATGCTCCACATGTACAAAACTCATTTACCCCCAACATCAATTATCTCACAAACGACAAATCAAATAATTATGAAAATTGCACCATTAAATTCAGCGTTTTATCCTCTTCGATTTGCCGTCCCTCAAAGCATACTTTTGACGAGTTTTGTTTTTTTTTCATTTTTTGGTGGGTTTTACAAATTGGTAATACATGTGTTAGTGTTGCGTTTAGGGTTTAGGGGTTAGGGTTTAGGGTTTGAGGTTTAGGGTTTCTCCCCCGAAACCCCAAACCTCAAACCCTAACCCCTAAACCACAAACCCTAAACGCTTTACAAAACTCTAAACCCTAAACCTTAAACCCTACTAAACCCTAAACCCTACTAAACCTTAAACCCTAACTCTAACCCTAAACTCTAACCTTAACCACAAATTAAATGTATAACCAATCACTAGCACATGTGTTACTAATTTGTAAAACCCACCAAAAAATGAAAGAAAAAAAAAGTTGTTGAAAGTATCCCTTGAGGGACGGCAAATCGAAGAGGAGAAAACACTGAATTATATGGTGCAATTTTCATGATTTTTCGACTTACCGTTTGTGAGATATTTAAATTTTAAAAATGTGGAGGAGAGAGAATAAAGTGACACATGGCAGAAATCTGTTGGTTCCCTAATTCTCACTCAAAGTTGGTGTACTCATTTGAACTTTACTCATTCATGATAATCTTATTCTATATTTCAAGTTTTTCATTATCGATTTACTTTTATCTAAGAAATGTTGTGATTTAGTAAAAAAAAAAAACTACTCGTGGTTGTAAAATTTAGTGTAGCACTAACATAGAAAGTTGTTTACATCAATGGATGGTGTTCTTCGACTCATTGTTAATTTAGACGGTGAGAATGTTATTGACGGTGAACCAATATTGGACCCTAATAAACTTGCTATACATATTAGCTTCAATGTTCAAAAAATGCATAATCCATTCCAATATTGGCAGATGCAAATAAGCAGGGTTGGAGATAGGGCGGGGGTAGTAAGACAGGGGCGATTTTAGGGTGGGGGCAGGTGGACATCCGCCCCCACTAAGTTTTTACGAGTCGAGAAAAATTTCGTAGGTTTTGGTATATTCTACATATTTCCCCCATAACTAATTCAATTTTTCCTTATTGCATCCTTTTATCCTTTTTTATACCCCTAACTTGTTGCATCAACTTTATTTTTTTATATCCTTTCTAATTTTGTCCATGTAATTAAGAATTTGATTGATGGTGAACTAAATTCACTTTGATTCAACTAACATAGTTTCGGTTAAAAAAAAAAAATTTGAGTCGATGACCCATACTCGATGTACACTATAAACTTTTGCCCCCATTCAATTTTTTTTTCTGGAACCGCCCCTGAGTGTAGATAGTCGTTCCATTAATAAAATTATATAAGGTAAATTATTTGTATTACTAGGAGTTATTTTCATATTCACCACATTAAAAATAAAATAAAAAATTATATATATTTCAAGGTAGTTTTTATATTTGTCCCCTTAGAGCATAAGGTGTGGTGTCGGTGTTCTGGGCCAGTGTTCCGGAGAATATTGAAAGTGAGGATTTTGTGGTGTGATAAAATTGAATTCTCAGTGTTCTGGACAGTGTTCTGAAGTTTTTTATTATTTGTTTTATTTGATTTTTTAATAAAGATAATTGTATTAATTAGTATATTTTCATAAAACATGATGTCCAATGCGTATAAGATTCTAAAAAATAGTAAGTGATCAATTGAAATAAATATTTACGTTGTTTGACATTTCCCATAGTTAATTTACAAGTACACATATTAAATAAAATTTTTTTGATAAACTAAAAAATAGAAGGGTAAAAAGTGTATACTAATTAATGTAGAGGGTTTAATATAAAAAATAAAAGAAAACAAAAGGTCTAAAATTATATGGGTCGTCCTGTAGGTTACCACCTTCCAATATCCTCCATTGAAGGAGGCGCTTGAACTTAATTTTCTCATCAGGACTCCAATAACTATTAGATAAATATACAAAACAACTTCAATATATGTATGTATGAACCTGCAGCAAACAGAAAATGAAGCAAAAAACAATAAAAAAACAGAAAACGATGAACACGTTCGACGTCCGGAAACAAACGTTGGAGGCCGAACATTGTCGAGAACGCGGGCGAGAACGCCGGTCCGGTCTGGCAGAACGCCGGCGCACGGCGTTCTCGCCCCTGAACGCTGGTGCCAAGTCATCGCTTACCGTATGCTCTTATAAAATATTTATCTTAAGTTCGCCTCTCAAAGCTCGCTCCACGGAATAAAAAATCCATCGCAAAGTAACATAAGAGTACGTAATATTGAAGAAAGTACAATGAAACATGTTACAGAATTACAACGAGATTTATTTAATAAAATATAACATGTTCATCAAATGTGATGTAACAATATATTTCCACCCACAAATTTGATAGATCCACACCAACTATGTGCAATACAGAGTTATACTGTACAAATAAATAATGCTGAATGATGGTAGATCTATCAAAAATGATGTTGGATTTATCATCACCCCACTTTTAAAGTTCCACCTTCAAATCATTTTAATAAATTTGAACTTTTACATGTGTTAGTTACGGAGTATATAATTAATTAACAAATCCACTAATGCGGAGTAATACTTTTATTACTGATCCAATAGTATTAAACATGGAGTTTTATTCATCTATAATAATAATAATAATATATAAAGCATTTTAGTATTTTAATTTTGGAAACTTCTTAAAATCAAGACTCAACATTTCCATATTTATTTACTTAATTTTCATTTTAAAATATAACCTCATTATTTTCACATATTTTTCACGTTTCACCAATTATATTTCAAATCTCGAGTTCTACAATATCAACTCACAATCACGGGTAATCCCCAATGAATAACAAAGACAATATATGACTATCGATGAGTCACTGACTCGCTCTTTACAATAAAATTAGTAAATTCCGCAGCATAGCGCGGGTATTATGCTAGTTTTTTAATATTTATCTAGACTAGACTGGACTAGACTAGAATTGTAATTTGCAAGTTGTGTTGATATTAATAGAAATGACCAATCTACATCGCTTCTCTTATATATAGTCGTGAACAAAAAACCCGAACCCGGAACCGAACCCGAAAAAAATCCGAAATCGGTTTTTAGAAAAACCGGTTTTTTTGAACCTGGATCGGGTTTTGGGAGAACCCGGGTTGGGTATTTAGAATTCAAAACCGGGTTGAAACCGGGGTAGGATTGAAAAACCGGTCAAGAACCCAGAAAAAACCCGAAAATCAGTCAAAAACCCGGTTCGGGTTGGGTCAAAAATCGGTTTTCACTCGTTGACCAAAACCCTGTTCGGGTCGGGTTCGGTTAAAAACCGATTTTGTTCACCACTACTTATATATAAAATTAGGTGAATTAATAAAATCGTAAAAATTGATAATTATACAGTTAGTGTTAGCAAGTTTAGAGCTATTATTATGCCTGTAAGCGAATCGAATGTTCAGCGAACAATTCGCGAATCATTTGGCGGGAAGTTTGTTTATGTTCGTTCGTTTCGTTATATGAACGAACATGAACAAAATGTTACGTTCGTTTAATTATATGAACGAACATGAACATATGTCTCGTTCGTTTATTAGCGTTAAGTTAGTAAACGTTCGATAATTTGTTCGTGAACGCTTGATAACACGTTCGATTGTTAACTAATAGTATAATTAAATTAATACATATATGTACATCTTATTTTAATCTCATCTAAATTCTAAATATAATAGTTTTAAACATTTAGCCATATTTCCCTTTCATATTTTCCCTACACTCTCACACATCTTCATGTAGATGCATATGTGTGTGTGTGTGTTCGTTGGAGCTCGTTTAAGGTATTAACGAAAAAATGCATTAAATTATATATATGTTCGTGAACGTTCGTTTATGTTCGTGAACAAACAAATTTTCTTAGTGAACGAACATGAACAACAAAATATGTTCGCCTATCCGTTCGTGTTCGTTCGTTTGTTCGATAAAACCTTAATGAATAAACAAAAACATGCTCCGTTCATGCTCGTTCGGTTCGTTTACAGCCCTAGCTATAATCTAATATGTACGTTACAAGACTAGAGGTTAAAAAGGAATTTCTTTAAAAAAAAAATCTAAAATATATATAATTTACTTTTATACAGTCTGTTTTTCAAGGGAACTCGAAATATCGTAAATTCGTAAGTAAGAGAAGACTATCGTCAAAAATCCCAAATCATTGATATAAGATTAGTGATGAATTTAAAACGTGATATTTTGTACAAAGGCTATAAGTTGTGCCAAACGGGCCACCGTAAAAGGATCGGGTATTGAGACATGATGTGAAGCAACGTGAAGGGTACAAAGCAGATGTAGATGGTGGACCATCTACTATTCTACCCCATTTGTCCTCATCAATTCTCATACCCATCTCTTTCTAAATAATTATAATGTTAACATTTTTTTTTTATATATATTTTTTTGACGAAAATAGAGTATATATATATATATAAAAGATCAATCCTCAACAAAATTGAAGATTGATAAAGATACATAATGGATACAAAAGGAGATACCCTAACTCTAGAGATTACATAAGAAAACTGCATATAAGATGACGGAGAGAGATGAAATTGAGGTGACGAATCGAATGACCGAAATGAAAACTACTTCTAGAAAATGCTGCATGAAAACCGTGAAATGGGGAAACTTCTTGATATTGATCAGCAATGGCAATCGACCAAAATCATTCCTTAGTAGGTGTGTTGCCATATAGTGTCATATCTTGCATAGACTCCTCGAACGTTATATTATTTTTAGATTCCTTCGCATTTTCCCCGATTGAAATTCCAATTGATTTTCCAATGTTTCTAAGATTACGAAAGCTCATGATTCTGGTATCTTCAAAATTAGATTGTTCTTCGCAAGAAACATCGTTGAGATTCAAGCCTTCATCAATATCGGAAAACTTTTGCTTGCTTTTCTTCCTCTTCATCTTTTTTATTTTTGAGTTATTAGACAAATGCACTCTATTGTTATTAAAGGGAAAATCATCGTTACTATTAATGATAGTATTTTTGCATTGTGTTGTTGACCAATTAATGAGCTTGAAATTTTATATTTATAGCCCTCAGCTTTTTATATATACATAATTAACCTTTAATTTAAAACTAACAGCATGAATAATCCGTGAAGTTTGCTGCACGGATTCTTTCCCCTTAAATAAATCATCAATAATAGTACTCGTAGTACTTGAATAATAGTAAGAAGCTTTTAAAACCACTCCTAACAGCACCTACTATTCGTGCAGTTAACTTCACGTAACGTATTCCAATAAAATATTCAATAAGTTTTCATATTTTGTATGACATGCGCATTGCAACTTGTTAATCAGTCAAAAAAAAAAAAATTATGTTTACGAATAAGTAGCGTTTAAGTGACAGTCATATCTTAGTTATGTAAGTATGTGTGGTGATTGAGTTGCCCGTGACCACATTATTTCTGGAATTGTTAACAAGGGAAGTTTATATTTTACGAGGTATAGTAGGCGATCTCCTATTATTGTCATACTCCTTCAGTCCCAAAATTATTGTCCATCAACAAAAACACACAGTTTAATAAAAGTGGGACCATAACACATTTCAACCAAGCAAATAGAATCTTAACCCACTAAACTCTCTTCCTATTGGTCGAAATGAGAAGTGGACAATTATTTTGGGACATCCAAAAAGGGAAAGGTGGACTATAATTTTGGGACGGAAGGAGTATTACTATAAGATCATTAACAAATAGGAGTAATATAAGCTAACTCATTAGAGTTAGCAAAGGTAATTTGTCATGTTGAACCATGAGACTTTATTGATTAGCAAAGGGATTCGTTAATCGTTAGTAAGATCTAAAAAGATTGCTAAATATAGTTTTTGTTGGCCTGACAGAACATAAATCGGATTTTTTAAACTTACTATCAGTGATAAATATTAAATAAATAAGTAAAAATTGTTTAAATACCCTCTAATGATTAATGAAAGAAAAACAATTAAATATTATCATAGGATTCTACACAATGTAAGGATGCCACCAAATATATTAATCAAAAACATACTGCGGTTTAACTGTCTCCTTCCACATGTTATGTTCAATACGACACCGATTCAAATCTTATTTTTATAATAATTATTTCGTAACTAAAAACGATGAAACATATCCACCTACAAACGAACGTGACCTTTTAAGAAGTTTATATTTTTTTTAAACAAGTTTTAACCAATAGATTTTTATCATAAATCATGCGATACATGAATGCAATTAGTTGTACGAAATAAAATAAAAAAAAACATGTAGTACAAGAAAATATAATTATTACTCTTAACCTTTTCACATAATAACATTTTAATAATCCCTAGCTGATAAATTAAAGATTCATTTTACTTTTATAATTTTAATTTCAAATATGAATAATATTGATCAAATTTCACTATCTATATTTGATATTGAACTCAATTAATTTTAAAAAATTCAAAATGAAAACATAAACAACTGAATTAAGACGGTGGGAGTATTAGACCACTCTCAATTGTTGCTTCTTTACTTGCTTCTTCAGTTTTGTCAGCTCATCGTCACGTCGCACATCCAAAACTGATGAAAGAGTAATTAAACACTCTCAAAAATTCATTCATCACTTCAGTTTTTAGACCTCAAATTTACCAATATACATACATTTACATACAATAAACAAATAATAACAATACATTAAATATAAGCTGGGTCCCACCTCCAATCTCTCTATCTTGAAATTACAAAGAAGAAAAACCGACGAAGCCGTAATCGGTTCACCGGCTGCCCAAACGCACAAACCATTGGCAATGGTCTTAGATAAAGTGCTTGTTACTTCAAACAAAAGGATACCAATATTGGTTACATATTCTTACAATTTTCGATACCTTAAATAAATACGAATATACAATGACAGAAGTCTTAGTCAACCCCCATTTTCAATTTTAAAAATAGATACTCCAACAAAATTGTTTCATTCAAATTATTAGTTTACCGAACTTATTACCATTAATTAATTTCGTTTCTTGATCTGCAATTAAAAAAATGACGAACCTTCAGATTGAAGATCCAGGTAGAGTGAACCAAATAAATGAACTAATTATAACATGTCGCAATCACATTAAGACATAATTACGTATCTACCTAATCCGACTATTACTCCATGTGTTCTTAAGCATATATATGTAGTGTAATGTATAAGTTATTAATAATAAACATATAAATTATTAGTTTACCAAATTATTTTCTATTAATTTATTTTTAACTATAAAAATATTCACCCTGGTAGTATTGGCGATTGTTGTTGTTATGTAAAATCCTATAGTTTTGTGAGTGTAAAAAAAACTAAAATTGT
This sequence comes from Helichrysum umbraculigerum, assembly GCA_949592205.1. NCBI lineage: Eukaryota > Viridiplantae > Streptophyta > Magnoliopsida > Asterales > Asteraceae > Helichrysum > Helichrysum umbraculigerum. The sequence continues at coordinate 198,589,537 of CATIUR010000001.1, read as the reverse complement.
TAAATATGAGGAATTATAGTAATTATTCTATACATTATTCAATCACTTTTTCTTACCTTCTGTACTATTTGTAGTATGATGAGTAATATTTGTGGTATGGAAAGATGGTGACTTCCTATATTAAGCAAAAAAACCACACTCTCGTCATTTTCAAATACACAATCAAGTCGTCATAGTTGACCAATAATGACCCGCTTTTTCTTTTTCATTTTTCCTGCTATCACATTATCACTTTATCAGTATTATTAAATCACATTTATTTTTATTATTTATATATATACGAGCACACCTCTAAATATATAATAATATCAATGAGTTTATTTTATAATTTTAATTTTAATAATCGTATATGGATTTCGTGTAAACATGGCTATGAGGGGCTCTGCCCCGTTAACAATCGTATATGGATCGCAATTAGGGGCTCTGCCCCGTTAACCCCGTAGGACCTCACAAGGAGAGCGGCCCCTTAGACCCCCCCAGCCCACGATTATAGTCGAGTCCGATATTTAATAATTTAGCCGGGTATATACTCAGCATCATTTACCCTATCTACACCAATCAGTCAATGCACTATAATATATAACATTATTGTATTAAAGAACCATAATCAAATGATCAGAAGAGGTTTTTATCAATGACGACTCATCGAATATATAAATTTGATACTAATTTCATGTAAATACATAATTTTATGCATCTATTCAAAGTGTATAATTTTACGTAAATAAAGTTTCAAATAGTTGAAGGTTTTTTTTCTTATAAGTTGTCACATTTCCATTTCTCCCTTTTATTATACTTAAATTAATACTCCATATATATATATATATATATATATATATATATATATATATATATATATATATATATATATATATTTAATGGATGGTGATAAATTCACCATAAAAAATTATATATCCACTCAAAATATGCATTAACAGGTTGTACTGTACAATCTTTTAATTGCATATTTTTGATAAATCTACTACTCCGTATTTTTTTACGGTGGATATATCATTATATTGCCTACTTTTATAATATATGTGAGGACTTTGAGACCCTTCGAAACAGTCTCAAACGAATACAAAGGGGGCAAAGCGGTTTGTAGTAGTACAATCATGTAAGAACAATCTTATCTTTGCAAGTACTCCGTATAAAATAAGGGTAATGATTCGTACACCGCATGTTTTTAGCCGTACACCACCAAATGTGCTTTACAGTATTGTACAGTACAACACCTTAAAGCACATTTAGTGGTGTACGGTTAAAAACAGACGGTGTACAAATCACCTCCCATAAAATAATAAAAAGGCATTCATTAACTAAATACTTTATATTATTTTTAACCAAACTTGTAAAGAGAGCAAAGCAAAATGGAACTTAATTTATTCTCTAAAGTTTTTGCTTTTTTGACGTTTATAGCAAAAAAAAAAGCAAATCAATTATTATCTCACATTTGTGATAAGGCGAAAAAGACAGTCGTAAAAATTTTGTGTGTTTTGTTTAAAGTGGAAATTAAATATGAAATAAAATTGAGGCGAGATGATGAAAATTGTACTCGTAATATGTTTTTGAAATATAAGAAATCTAGTACTTACGAAGAAAATTGCAAGGGTAAATGTTCACGATTTAGGGCCTTTTTCATAAGAGCGTTATATGGGTAGTATTGTCATATAACTGACCATATAGAAAAGTCACTCGCTCCTGTAAAATTACTAGTATTTAAGAAATAACTTCGTGATAATTTTTACTTATTTATTTTCTTGCCTTTTTAGATCACTTTACAACATGATCTTCGAACCTAGTTGAACTAGTAATATGGTATCATGATTAGAATTAGATTCATGCATCGACAAAAATTGAATATCACTTGGTTTGAATGTGTTTCGAATCGAATTCTAACCCAAAAACTTAATGTGTATTAGCTACACAAACTTTACTCTAGAAAAATTAGGAGTGTTGTGAAACTAAAAAACAATAGAAAACGTGTTAATATGCAAAATATATTGTTTTAAATAAATACACAAAGTAATTTTTGCTGTAATTAAAAGCTTTTGAGTGTTGAATATGTGTACAAACTAGTTTATTTCCATTTGAGATCCCAATGACCAATTTAAACCTTTTCAAGTGGGTGATGATATCTATAATACCCAATTTGATGTATACAATAAAACTGTGCTATGCTGTATTTATACTTTGTGCTGAAATACTTGTACAGTGTGATGTAAACATCAATTTGTGTGTTGTATATATCAACTCCCTTTCAAGTATGTGTATGAAATGATTACCATCTACAATCAAATTTATCAGATTATATAATTAATTATTAATTATTATGTATAAAATATATAAATTATCTCCTCATCCCCTAGTAGTAAATTAATTCATGTTGAGTCAAACTGATTATAAATTCAACTTCTTATCAATACCTCCTTGTCCCACAATTATACAGAACAACATTAAACCATTCATAATGAATCAAAGACAACATAAATGGAAAAATAATGTGTTCAAATACAATTATTACTTCCCTATTTATATAATTTTAATGTATGAAATAAATGAAATTAAATATTACTGTAATATATATGTTTTTATGGTGTAGTGTGTGATGTAGGGTTTGTACGTTCCGCCTTCATACCACCACACTCAAACATATCTCCTAATCCTAATTAATCAATTATTTTAATAAATTATTTTAATATTTATAATTAAATATAATATTATTATATTCACACCTCTTTCTTTTTCTATATCTCTCTCTATCTTCAAGATACTCCTCTGCTTAGGGTTTCTACTTTCACAAACTCCCATTTCTCAAATTTTTCAAAAAATCTAAACTTTTTAACTTAATATCTCCAGATCTCATAAAATCTACATTCAATTGTTCATGTAACATCTTATTCACCACCTTTTTTCAGAGTTGAAGCTTTCTGCTTCCAGACTGCTTAGGTTTGTTTCCCCTTCTTAATTTCACTATTTTAGTTGGTCTGTTAAACAATTTGAGGTGTTTGTTAATTTCTTATGTGGCTGCTGTGTGTTATATTGTAATATCTACAATCAGGGTCAGTAGATCTCTTGCTGTCAACCACAACTAGTTTAATTCTTTTTAATTATCTAGGAAAATTTTTATTGATTATGACATTAGTATTTTTTATTATTATTTGTCTTAATTTTCTGCCTTGCATTAGAAAGTTCACATCTTTATGATTGATTATGACATAAGGTTTTTTTTTATTCTTATAGTTAATATGAGCAGTGGGAAAGATCAATTTAGTTTATGTTTACATACATGGTAATCATAAGTAGTGTTTTTTTTCCTCTCATCTGTAAATTCATAATGTTATGCATCTATATCTGTTTGTTGATTTGATGATATACAAATATACAATAAAGAACTCTGTAGAATGGAAAAAAGAGGTTTTTAGTTTTTTATATCATCAAATAAAATATTTTGTGCATTTTTGTAACTGATTCTTGGTTCTCAGTTGCACTAGCATTTTTTACATTTTTAATATAATGATGCAAGGGATCCTCATGGAAGAGGAAGTAACAGGGCTGACTAAGTTTTATATTTGTTACATTTGCAGGATTTGGTGGCGTAAATAACTTGATGATAACATTAAATCTGGGTGCTAGTTGTAGCCCATGACACATGGATGAATAATCTATTTTGCTTCGTAATTCTATAAATCCATGTATTTAAAACGTTATCCATACGAAAGGATTGATAATTCCTTCTGAAGGGTTCCGGTTCTACGCTTGCTTACTAGATGGGTTCACATGGTACTTGTGAGATTGTCGAGTTAGAGGATGAGCCCAAATCAAGTTCCAAGAAAAATCGTCAAGATATGGTGAATGATAAAGGGAAAAAACCTCTAGGAAGTAAATCGATCGAAGACGATATTAACAAGTTGTTTGAGGCGATAAATGTAAGAACTTCGTTCCACGGTTTGACCCTTTCTGATGAAACATTTGGCACCACACCCAGAAGGAATCCATCGAAGAAACCGATGAGGATGAGTACATCATCTTCATCCGGAATCAGAAACTCGGAGCACGTGTCGTTGAAGCAGGCGTTGAGGGGACTTTGCATTTCGCAGGCATCAGAACTGGCTGCCATGAAACGGTTGTCAAAGCCTCCAGGGTCTCCTGCTCTCTCTGACTCTGGAAAACCACCGGTCGCGTACAGATCCGTTAAAGCAAATGAAACTAGTACTTCAGTATCTGAAATTGAAGAGCTCAAAGTTGTCGTTCCTGAAGCAAGCACGTCGACTTCATCAAGGATGACTTCTCTGTATTTGCAAGAGCCCAAGATGAAGTCATATAATAATAGTCCACAGTCTACGAAAAAAGTGGGGCCTGCGGTTCGGTTGAATCGGATTTTACAAGAACCAGAAAGTGGGAATGATTCGTCAATGATCGAGAAGAGTGTCATTTCTGTGAGTTCGGGATCTTGTAGTAATGCTGCTGATGAGTCATCAAAGTCGGTTATAATTGGTTTTCAAGATAAGCCAATTAAGGCAGTAAATAAACCAATGATGAAGTTAAGGCGAAAAGGGAAGCTGCAAAACGTGCTTTCATCTAGTTCTGTTAGCAGCAGTAAGTTGGGAAAGTCAACACGAGGTTCTCAAAGAGCGGTGGTGAAGACAATAATCAGGAACAAATCTGCAGTGAAGAAGAAATCAAGGCTGGATTCACCTTCTGCTACCGTGGAGAATATTACTTTAGTATGCCAAAGATGTCATTGTGCTTTAGACAATGAACAAAAGGAAACGAACCCGCTTCCTTGTACAAGTACGGGTACTGAGGTCGATTTTCTCAAGAGGAACAATGGTTGTGGTACAAAAGGGCCCATTGTATATAGTAACACGATCTCAAAAAGCGGAGATAAATCGGAGTTCACCCAAAGTTCAAATAGCAGCATCGGTGAATATAGTAGTAGCACTAGCATTAGTGAAGATAGCAATATGAGCAGGTGTAGCATTGGTAATAGACCTCATATGTCAATGGACATGAGGTGGCAGGCAATTCAAAATGTGATGAAACGGAACGGGTTTTTGGGATTGAGACATTTTAGTCTCTTGAAGAAGCTGGGATGTGGTGACATTGGGACAGTGTATCTCGCTGAATTAGTGGGTACAGATTGTCTGTATGCCATTAAAGTGATGGATAATGAGTTTTTGGAGAGAAGGAAAAAGATGCCTAGAGCGCATACTGAAAGAGAGATTTTGAGAAGTCTTGATCATCCTTTTCTCCCGACTCTTTATGCTCATTTTGTATCGGAGAACTTGTCATGTCTAGTTATGGAGTACTGCCCAGGTGGTGATCTGCATGTACTTCGACAGAAGCAACCTGGCAGATATTATCACGAACAAGCAGCAAGGTAAGGCCGAACTCATGCATTAGTTAGTTCCGTTTTTGTTATTTCTCTATGCATATTGAGTTTCCTTTATCTAATATTTTCGACCCTGTTGGTGTGAAACTGATGTGTATTTTAGAGTAGAAGTTTTGACCCATTTATTTGTAAATATGTAGGGTTATGTCTGTTTTTTCAATTGCTCAAACGCTTAAAATAGAAAATCTTAGCCCAACGGGAAATGGTTCAAATGGACTGAACTGGTTGGAAGTGATCCAAAGGGAATTTAATTTAATGCATAAACCTCCTAAATCGTTTAGTCAGAAAATGAAAATCATTATTGAAATATTATAATTTTTTGCAATCATTTGTAGCATGGTACTTATTTATTGGAAGTTAAAAAAATTAGAAGATAATGTGCTTTATCCTTCCTGAAACCACAAACTACTCGTAATGTATAATGAAGTAGGCAATTTGTAGGATTTGGAGTAATGGACTCATTTTTATCTTTAAATTTCACAGAAAATGGGGATTTGGGAAGTTGAGAAGTAACTTGATCAGAAATTGCATTAACATTAATGAACAGTTGCTTCAAAAGATTATAACTTATACTCGATGTGATTTACAGATTCTATGTTGCCGAAGTCCTTCTTGCCTTGGAATACTTGCATATGCTTGGAATTATATACCGGGACCTAAAACCAGAGAACATTCTAGTACGGCAGGACGGTCACATAATGCTCACAGACTTTGATCTTTCTCTTCGTTGTTCTGTGAACCCCACTCTCCTGCAATCACCTTCCTCAGGCATAATGGAGCCTCCAAGAATGTCTGGCCCGTGTGCTGGTTCCAACTGCATAGATCCGTTTTGCATTAAACCCACATGTCAAGTCTCATGCTTCACCCCTCGAATACACAGAACCAGAAAAACGAAACTCGACCCTGCAACACTACACAGATCATTACCACAGCTTGTAGCTGAGCCGACAGAAGCCCGATCCAACTCATTTGTGGGGACCCACGAGTATCTTGCTCCTGAAATCATCAAAGGAGATGGTCATGGAAGTGCTGTTGATTGGTGGACATTTGGGATCTTTCTTTACGAGCTTTTGTATGGTAAGACGCCCTTCAAAGGTTCAGGGAACGATGAGACATTAGCCAATGTGGTTCTACAAAGCCTTAAATTTCCTGAGACACCCATTGTTAGTTTCCAAGCGCGAGATCTTATCAAAGGATTGTTAGTAAAGGAGCCTGAATACCGATTGGGGTCGCAAAGAGGGGCTGCTGAGATTAAACAACACCCTTTCTTTGATGGGTTGAACTGGGCTCTGATACGCTGTGCTACACCACCAGAAGTACCTGAAGATTATGATATTGGAGTCGATAAATCTGCATCAATTGAGAAAGCAAAGAAGTATTTGGATTACAACGGGCCTGCTGGAGGGCACTTGGAATTCGAGCTTTTTTAGGTTAAAGTAATCATCTTTGTAGGTGGTGTTGACTAAATGTCTTCTTTGTTGTAGTTTCCACTACATAATGTAAATGTGGTTGAGGAGGGACAGTTACGAACTAGCGAAATATTATCCAGAAGCAATGATATACACTAGAATAATTGCTTTCTCACTTAGGATCCACTGCAATTGCATTGTATGGACATGTAAATTTTGTACCTACGAAGTGCATACAACCCTTTCTGCACCAAAAGAAGTAAAAACAATCTGGCTATGGTTGGGCATACTTTAACCAGGGGTTTTAGTGCTTACAGATTTGTACCTATTCACTTTTCTTTGCTGGAAGACGTTACACAACTTTTTAACAATAATTTTTTATTACAAAACTCTATAAAGTTCAATTTCAATATCCCAAAAACAATGACAAATCTTACTTCCAATACAGATACAGATAAATGATACATCATATACAAAATAGATGAAGATAAATAAATAATCCAAAAATAAAAATACAGAGTAGCAGCACAAAAAGACCATGCAAGAAGCATTCTAAATTAAAAGTAGGATGCTCATAGAGAAATAAAAAACTGCTTCACCTTTAATCTCTATCTGTGTCGACCAGAATATATTTGAAGCCATTAAAAGTTGTAACAAAGATGTTTTGCTTCATTGTGGCATTCAATATTAACAAACATATTGATGTCAATTTTGTAATAAGTAAAGAATGCAACACAATCAGTTTAGCTTTAGCTCTCAAAGTGTCATGATCATTTTCATTTCATGTTTTACCGATGTCTAAGTACAAGTCAAGTATGAAGTACCACCCATCATTCTTCTTGTCCAATCATTACAATAACAACTGCATGTCTTAAAATTGTCCAGAAGGCTATAACATAACAGTAAATTAGTAATAACCAGTACCCGTCAAAGTATCATATCAAAAAAATATTGAACATTCAGCTCCATACTTGTGATGGATCTATGCTATGGACAAGAAGTATGTCACAAACTCGAACTTTGCTGAGCATGCAATTCGGCTGTGAGAGCGATTCTACCCTGAGTGCACAACTCAGAGAAAATATCACCACAATTTCTACCGAAATAAGAAAACAAAGAGTTCAAACAAAAAAACTAAGTCATAATCCTTGTTAGAAATTGAGATGAAGAGGGTAACCCTTTCATACAAAAACTCCGAAATATGTGCTACAAGCTGTGGACTTGATGGATGCTTCATCTGGAACCTACATGAGAAAATAAGAACCCATGGTAAAGAACTTCATCTTTTTGTTCGACAATTACTACAACTCCAAAACTGAAATTAAAAATGCAACTCTGTTCTTTCAGTTGACCCCATTAAGTATCGGGATACCTGCTCCTCAATGTGAATACGGATCTCACCCCTAAGGCCTAATCTGTGGTTTTTTACATAATATTTCTAGTTCAAACTTTTTCAATCCTGTAATTATAATTACCCAATTAATTGATAGTACTAATTGTTCTATAATAAATTTGCACTTGACAATGGTGGATGGAGGCAAGTAGGCAACCAATTTTATGAGATTATATGTTCCACATGTTACAGAAATTCAACAAGGTACTAGTAGCCTTAGAATGTTTGCGCCTAGTTACTGGAACTAAATCTCATATACAAAGACATATAATCACATAAATCATAGAGAATGTGCATGTCAAAAGCAACATATCAAATCACATGATTCAACAAAAGCGCCACTGAATTATTAGGATAAGGTCAGGATAAAGTTGGAATAAACCCAATCCACTCATGAAGCAAATACTCCATTCACATGTGCAGGTTCTACAAGAGCAAAGCAAAGTGTATACTCCTTTCCTTACATAAATAAAAGCATGGACATGAAGCAATTCGAGTGCACTCAAGGTCTGACTGATAACGTGAACACGAGACTCAACAACATTATTTGCACATATTCTGCAAGTGTTTATTAGTGTAAAAAAAAACCCCCACCAAATTATGCTATTTTAGGATGATTTGATTAATTTAGATATATAAAACACCTGAAAATCAAACAACCCTAAACAAGACCCTTAATCTCCAAAATCAAGCAAACAATGTGACACCGATATAATATTCTACAAAAAAGAGAACTAGCATACTAGCACCAACAAAACTGCTACATGAACAACTCATTACCCAAATGCATGTTATTTTATATTCTTGAGTGTGGTTGAGCACTTGAACCATTTTATTTTTCTTCAATGTGATAAGAAAGTCAAAACGACATGTGTTTGCAGATTAACTTCAAGCATATTACAGTAGTTTTTACTTTTTAGCGATCAGTTTCAAAGTTATCTTTTACAGACAAATAAGAGCTGCTACACAGATGCATTTAAGAAGCATTTTAGTAAGTGTAATAACTCATCCATTTGATCACACTAAACTCAAATGTTACTATTCTCAGTGGATGCAACCTTGTAACTTAAAGAATTGGCTGAAACAAAATAAATGCATACATTATCTGTTCATAAGAAAGTACACTCTTATTGATCAATTATAGTATGATTAGTGCCACTAATTATTCTATAATCATACTAATGCAGTGGTCTAAATATTGTTCTTAGATGCAGGATGAGGGGAAATAGCCAAAGCAGGAATCTGAAAGACTGAAAACAAGGTGGTACTTACAGTCGTTCCTAGATTTTTGCTTTGTAAAGGTGTGAGCGCAATTAGAGAATCACCAAATAAATGTAAATGTACCATCTATATATGTACAAATGTATCTCACCATTAGCCGATCCTTGAGTTTTTGGCTTTGTGTACCCAAGGGAGATTAGCTTTTCAACCAGCTTCTTTTCGGCATATGCCTAACACACCAATTAAGATGTAAGTTTGTTAATGAACAGAGAAAAGGTTCTCAGCTTATAAGAAGATACAGATTTGAGTTTTGTAGTGTGATGGCAATTTGTTTGTGATTGTCTGCCAGTGTGTGTGTGTGTGTGAGAGAGAGAGAGAGAGAGAAAACCTCGAGCATGGGGCTATCTTTTGGAATATTACATGCTAATGTTACAGGAAAACCAGTCTTCAGAACTTTGAGAAAGACTACAAGTCAGCACATGTACAAGGAGCAATGTATTCAAATGTTTCTTAAGAGTATACGGAATACCTATTCTACGAGCAATGCCGGATCCTGTATTATCAGAGGTTCCACCAAGTAGAGAAGTTACACTGACTATATTGTTCTGTAGCAATCATCCAAGACAGAATAAGTTATATTTTACAATCACCAAAAACTAAGAACGCGCTTTATTGTGTATGCAACAACTCGATGACAACATTTGAACAATTATACAGATTTCTACTATATTTATATTTAGTTATGGTTACAAATGTATGTCTTTCACATAGATGACACTGCAAATGTATATTAAAGCCCAACATGAACTACATAAGAAAGAAATTCATGAGTAAAACTTACGGGTCTTGTAGGTGTAGCAGCATATAAACTTCCAAATCTGGCAGTGTTACAACCAACCCATGCATATATCTACAACCAATACAACAACATTAGCAATTTAGCATTATCCGAAGTAATACAAAACAGTCATTTTGAAATTAACCCTAAAGTACATTTAGAAAATCAAACAAACCTCCCAACATTAGACAGCAATCAAGAGCGACAAAAATAAAAATTGATGCCTCGATATTTGTATTCTTAACTCAACATCAAGAAGCAATCAACCGATATCCAAAACACACTATACGTTCCAGTTATTTGCTTTTGTATTAATGTGGTAACGTTAACCTAACTGAGATAACACTTGAAAAATTCAAAGGCCATAGATAAATTTCCCTATATAAACTATGAAAAGGCAAAGGCATTTGTTTAGTCTTGTAAACTTGTAATTATATAATTGTTTTTAAGCACATACATACACTACTAGTACTACCTTCCATATGAAAATTACACATTTAAAAAACTAACATATATATATATATAAACTATTAAAATGAGAAAATCAAATGATATTAATAAACTTCAATGATATATAGCTGAATAATTAAATCACACCATAACAAATAATTAAATTCTTATGGGAACAAATAGAAAACTAGTGATAATAAACAAAATGCCAACCTGTTTGTGGAAACGAATGATTTGAAAATGGATGGAGATGTCGTTGAAAGAATCAGAGAAACACGTGATCTTAGCTGCTGCTTCTTCTTCTTCTGTAGAATCTTGAATCCCCAAATTCTGAACTGAATCAACAATAACACCGGTGTCCATTCTTGAATAGGTTAGCTACCTAGGGTTTGAGTTTCGCATAAGAAAAAATATATCCAAATTCAGAAAAATTAGACATGAGATCTCCATCACCATCACCATATGATAGATATAAATCAGTTGATCAACAACACAGCTGCTGTGAGGGGCGAAATCATACTCGTGGAGAAAAATAAAAATAAATATATTTACCTGCTGTCAGAGTTTCAGGGCGACGTCAAGAGGAAGTCTATTCGATCGGAAGGGAGCACGGAGCAGTATACGATAGTGAAATCATTCATAAATTTAAAACGTAACAAAGCGGCACGTTTACTTTCCTTCTTAATCCACTTTCCTCCTTAATATCAATACAGATAAATTGCTGTTTTTTTTCCACTTAATTCCTAATCCAGACAGATAAACTGTTGTTTCTTTTTCACTTAATTTGAAAGGAATGTCTGTTTCTGAAATAGGAGGAAAAATGAAGCCCTTACCAAAAAGAGACACTTAATGATAAATATACATTTTTTCAACATTTTTTCTCCAATAGAATTTGAACACGTCATTTTTTATTCAAACTTTATATCATTTAAGTTCATCATTTTGGTCAAAACAAAAATTACATATACATAAACAACACTTGTTATAAACAGACATATTTATCCAGACAGACATCACATGTAAACAGCACTTAATAGGAAAAAAAAAGTAAACAACCCCTGAATAATATAAACCAAAACCTATGGTGTGTTTGGAAAGGGCATGAGCATCATTTTTGATAATTCTATCCATTAACAGTTTATACTATACCCGTAATTCCATAAATAACGCATATGTTTGGTGGATTTATCAAAAAAAATATTAGAAATATTATTACCCGTTTGGAAAAGTAATTTAGCTTCAATTTTTAGTAAGCTTCGGTGTATAAGTGTTGTTTGACAACCTAAATAAAAATCTTCACAACTCCAACCCAAACTCTAGTCCGTTGTTATCAAATATACCCTAATCTAAATAATAGTTTTAGGCTTTTAGCCCACGCGTAACAATACCTTGTTGGTATCAAACTACTCCGTATCAATCTTGCAGATAATACTTAGATGGATGACAGATTTTAGCAACTATTTAGGGGTGTTTGGGATTTATTATTTACAAGTACTTATCTACTTAAAAAATAAGGACATGTGGATATGCTTATAAATAAGTGGTTTTTCCTTAATAAATAAGCAGATAAGCAGTTTTCAGAAGGGTGTTGGTATTTGCTTATCTGCTGTCAAAATAAGTAAATAAGCAGATAAGCGCTTGAATAAGCAATGCCAAACATTTCCTTAATCGCATCACATGTAAGGTCTAATTAACCAAGTAGCTTTTAGAGCTCTTTGAAGTTTTAATCTTTTAATTTTAAATAAATAGCTCTCATAAATTAAAAGTCTCGTTTAGATAAAAACTTTTAGTTTTTGAAATGGATTAAAAAGCTCTAGAAAATGAAACGCTAATCTAACAAGCCTTCAGAATTGAGAGGAACTTTTAAACTCCATAGTTAGTTGAATACCATTGTAAATCACACTTATCAACCAATATCCATATCCATAATAAAACCTATTTATTTCTTATATTCCATTCAAATCCCTTATGTCATTCTATCCTTACATTCATGTCGCAATATTCTAAGCGTATTCTTCATCGGCCGTGAACACGAGATATGTTAGGTTCATCAGTAATATCTTGGCCACACCAAACACAACGCGTTTTAAGACCACAAATGTGACACCCGGTTAAAAATGGTCAAAATTAGCGGCCAATTAAAACTTTAAACCTTTGTACTTAGTACAAGATAGTACGAAAGTGTTGGATATTATATATATGTATTTATATATATATATATATATAACACAATGATTATTTAATAATCACTTACAAACAAAACTGAAAGAACGCACAATCTCAAATACGGACGTTGGTGAAAAACATTTTTAAATAATGTATTATTAATGAGAATAATAATTATTTACTCGATTTCAAATTTAAACATATTTAGTACACGGAAACTATCCGTATGTTCTAAGTAAAGCAAAGATATAATTTTATATCTCACTTAAAACATTTTTATAAAACATTTCAATTAAAAATATATTCGATTATATTTATAGAAATTTATCATTTTAAAAGATTATACTACTTTACGATCGGGTACGCAAACACATAGCGAAAATACTATACTACTCAATTATTGGAGCTGGTTATACAACCAACTCCACTAATTCACAGATCACACACACGCTCACAATCCATTCTCTGCTCTCTTCTCTCGGCTCCCCTTTCTCTCTCGGTTTCAACTTCAAACAACAACAACAATCAACAAACTAACAACATCAACATAATCATCACCTTCATCTTCATCTTGATCATCATCATCATCGGTTCATCCTCATCATCATCCTCACGACTTCATTTTTAAAATCGTAAGAACATTTACTAAATTACTTTAGTTTTGTGATTATTATACTTATAATAGCTTATAATAACATTGTACATGCTAAACATTGGTTAAAACTTAGTTATAGCTCGTTTTGTGAATTTGATGTTCGAACAGACCTGGAAAACAGACCAGGATCCGGCGGATCATACTTAGGATCTGGCGGATCCATTTTGAACTTGCCAATCCGGCGGATCAGGCTTGTATCCGGCGGATTCCCATGCCCTGACCCAGATCTGGCGGATCACCCTTTGTATCTGGCGGATTCCCCACAAACTACACGGATCCGGCAGATTGAGTTTGGATCCGGCGGATCCTAGACAAACCAGGACACTTTTTCGTTTAGTAACAGTTTTATACCTTCACGGATATTTGTAAACAAAACGATACACAAACGTACAAGTTACTTAAACACAAACAAACTTAATTATATTTTTAGAATATAATTTCAATCCGTCACCAACGGGCCGTACACTTTTACAAACTACAAACTTAATTGTTTTCAAACGTATAAACAAACACTTGGACATAATTCAATCGAATGAACAATAATATGGATGGTATTTGTACGCCTCCATTTACTTACATGTAATCTCACATGTTTAGGACACTAGGGGATTACACTTGGTATACGTGCGCACATTAGGATTTGCTTGCTCTTCAGGTGAGTCTCACGGCCCCTTTTTACTGTCTTTACTTTGGGGGAGATGCATTGCTTGTTTTACTTATATACATATATGTATGTATGGTTATACCGACTTATTGACAGGCTTTACTATTTACAAACTTACTGACTACTACTACTATACTACTTTACAGACTTAATACACTACGAACTTATTACCTTACGTACTTTCTACTTTACAAACGTACTACTTTACCGATTTACTACTTGACGGACTTACTACATTACTACTTTACAAGGTTACCGACTTATACTTACTACATGACCAACTTATAAACTTACTGTTTTACTGAAATACTACTTTACAGACTTTACTGATTTGCTACTCTACAAACTTACTGTCTTACCAACTTATATACTTGCTGCATGACCGACTTACAGATTTACCATTTTACAACTATACCGACTTACAGACCTACAGACTTACAGACCTACAGACTTACAGACTTACTGAAATGCATGAGTTTCCGTTTAATCCAATGAAGGCCTCTGAATCATAGTTGTTAGTTATGAGATAAGCGCGAGTTTTAGTATATGGATCCACATGGGACTGACAATCCCCGTCCGGGGTGGTAGCGCCACCACAAACCGTACTCGTATAAACGGACGTTTTCTACTCGTTTCGTATGAGTGTTTTTGGATTAGCACTCACGGGGGAAAATTACAGACTTGTTAAGCTTCGACTATGATGGCTCATGGCAGAATACATTTACCCTACTAAAATTGTGAAATCCTTACTTACTGACTTACTACATTTGAGATTTCCTTACTTACTGGCTTGTACATTGTGAATTCATTACTACTGACTGATATTGCTCGTACAATTTTTACTTACTGATTGTGTACGAACTACTATTACTATTACTACAAACCTGTGAGATTCACCAACCTTTTGGTTGACGCTTTTAGTGATGCATTCTCAGGTACTCAGCAACAGTAGGAATGGCCCGCAGGATATGCTAAGCTAGTACGAGTCGCATGCATACACACTTATGAAGATTTTACTTGCATTATCTTTTGTACTTTGATTATGTATTTAAAATCTTCAGAATCATTTTGCGAACTCGCTAATGATGTATACTTTTGACTTAAAACCTTGTACTACTTATGTAATGTAATGTATTTTCTAAAACGTCGCATTTAGAGTCGCTTGCTATTAAACTTGTGCTTAATTATTGATTAGTCACGTCCCAAAACAATCGCTTCCGCAAAGCATAAAATTGGGGGTATGACAACAAACACTGCAGATCTTATGAGAAATCTGTAGTTAAACGTACTCGGGTGAGAGTAGTACAAGGATGGGTGACCTCCTGGAAAGTCCTCGCCATGCCTTAAAAAATAAAGTCATGAACCTGCGTGCAAAGCGAACAATATTGTAATTGTGGAAAAAATTACTTCTAGAATATTACTCGTACATAAGAAAGGTTTACAAAGTTATTTTAGTTCATTTTGATTTTGTAATATTTATCATTTGATAAATTTTAATATTTTGTAATGTTATTTATATATGGAAAACTTGCCTACTCGTATTTAAAGAATAACTTTGTTACTTAAATAATTAATATTTTTTATTTTTTATTATTATAATGTATATCATTAATTATATTTTTTTATGTCATTTTACACTTTTAATAATAGCTAAAACTACTCTACCAAACATTGTTATACACTTTTAATAACAACTAAAAGCAACTCTACCAAATATTGTTATACAAATACAATCTAGAGCTATCAGCTCCAAGGAATAGCTACAGCTAGGCCTCGTGTTCGTTTATTAAGGTTTTGACGAACAAACGAACGAATACGAACGGATAAGCGAACGGATTTTGTTGTTCATGTTCGTTCACTAAGAAAATTTGTTTGTTCACGAACACAAACGAACGTACACGGATAAACACATAATTTAATGCATTTCTTCGTTAATACCTTAAACGAACCTCAACAAACATAAACGAACGTGTATATACACATCTACACATATATATTATATAACGTGAAACTTTGCAACACATATTCAACATTACAAAACGATCACAATATGAAGATAAATTTCTTTGCTTGGTCCGATCGTAGGTAAGAGCAGCAGATCTAGAACTAGTGGAGGGAAAAAGTGGATGTGTGTTTGGAGTGGAGGGAAATATGAGAGGGAAATGTGAGGTAAAAATAGCTAGATGTTTAATAATATTAACTGAAAATATCTAAATATTTAATAATATTATATTTAGAATTTAGCCTAATCAAAATAAGATATAAAAATATGTATTAATTTAATTAAACTATTACATTTAACCGAACATTTTACAAATATGTTATCGAATGTTCACGAACGTAAATGAACGAACGAGACATGTGTTCATGTTCGTTCATATAATTAAACGAACATAAAAATTTGTTCATGTTCATTCATATAAAGAAACGAACGAACATAAATGAACTTTCTGTCGAACGGTTCGCAAATAGTTCGCCAAGCGTTCAGTTCGCTTATGGGCCTAGCTACAGCTGCAGCTTCCAAGCGAGCAGCCGTAGCCCGTAGATGTTAACTTGACAATTGACATTACTGGTTTCATATCCGGCCCAAGTCTCTATTAATGAACCTAACTTGGGCTTCATTTCTTCTTAAAAGTCCATGTGCAATATCTATACGAACACGAAGAATAGATATTAACAAGGGTAGTTAAAGCCCGCGCTTCGCTGCGGGTATTTAAAAAGTGTCATATTACTTCAAAGTGTAAAACCTAAAACATTTTATTATTGTATGTAATATTATCGTGTAACTCTAATCAAATCGCATATGTAATATAATATCATCTTTTAGATGTGATTTATTGTCATCAAGTTACCGACATAAAATATGTCGAATATAATGACTACGAAATAAGCTTTATATCATCATATAAAAAAATAGTTCAATACATTTTAGAATACAAAAAATTTAAACAGTAACTACTACAATTGATTAGAATAATTTGCGAAGGAACCAAAAGCTTCAAAAGTCATCGATTTGGGAATATAAGATTCATATGAAAAAGAGTCGTAAATAATATGTGAGTAAGAGTGTGTACATTCTTCCTTATTATTTTTAGATAAAGTTATTCATAAGTAACTATTTTTAATAGTGTATAAAATTAAATAATATAATTTTCTTTAATGTTTGAATAAAATATAAAATTATAAACCTAACAGATTGTATACAACTTTTAATATATGATTGAAAATGAAGTTGTATTAATAATTAATAATTAATAATTATGTTCATGTTATTTTTATAGTTATAATACAATATATAAATAATGATTAGTTGAAAGCACCAAATCTCAAAAAACAAAAAAAATGCAAAGAGTAGGTGTCGATCACTTGACCTATCGGTTAGAAAGTTCCACCAAAATCAGCTGAGCCACAAATACCTTTTGTTTTATTTTGCCACATCTTTAATATATAGCAATAAAATCTAATCCAAAATGACTATCACACCCCTTATGAACAGTAGAAAACGACATGTTATATAAAATAAAACGACAACTATGACCGGGGCTAATAGTATAGTTAGTAATTAACTACGCCTGTGTGGGCTTTTCCCTTGGGTCAGGCTAGCAAGGCCCGATCGCTGTTCTTGTGGGCGTCCTGAGTTCCTGCTTTCTGGACTAAGGTGCCAGGCCCAAAGTATGAATCTGCACATACAGTCATACATGTTGTTCGATCAATAGAAAATCTCTCTATTATATTATTTGAGAGCTTGATTAGGAAATCATTATTACTTAAGCTTTGCCAATTATTAACTAAGTAAAATAGTGATTAGCCAATTAATCCCAGCCTTCTTTATGTAATGACTATATTACCCCCAAATAAAGTAATTACCTACTTACTGCACAAAAAACACGGGATCCTAAAATTATATAGCCACGCCCTATTCTTCACAATCACCTTCAAAAAAGAATTTGAATTTCTAAAAATTCAAACCTTTTTATTTACAGATTGATTATCTGTTAAGAAAATTAACCATCCAATCTTATAAAACCTTAATCAAGCCATAACACTGATCCGTACAATCAAAGAAAATACCGGCCGGTGCTAACCATGGTGATGTTGAAAACGATGATGTGTCTTTTTCTTTGTGTTTTTTCATCAATTGTTCCTTTTCAGTTAAGCACTACGTCTCTGTCATCCTAATGCTTGATCTTCCTTATTTGATTGGTTCATTGTTTATGGATCCGTGTAGGTTTTTATGACCATATCTGATTTTGCAGTTAATGTGCCACATCTTGTGAGGTTTCTCATGAGCAGTTAATTCATGTTGAACTTCATAATACATGATGTTGATAATGAGATGCTCATAGCCAGGTAATTCCTCCCATGTATAGTGCATCTTCTTTCCTACATGCAGGAACTATTGAGAGGTGTTGCACACGTATATATTTTGTAACATAAAAACACACACACACAGATTGCTAGGATATTGATACATGCTTCTTATATGATCAACAAAAATTGGTGTGTGGTATTTGCAATTTTTCATAACCGATTAGTTTGTTAACACAGTATGTCATGTATATGCACAGGATCAGCTGCTCATATCTTAACTAACAATGGAGGATTTGTGTCTACACAGGTACATATCCATCTTTTGTAGACGTGGAAAACGGGTCAGGACATAGTCGGTTAAAAAGTAAAGTATTACATATGTTTCAGGTAGTGCTACCCACAAACACTCTTGTCTTTCTATGAATTTTATTAACCAACAATGTCTGCATTTCTTTCTTTTGAACTTATTAGATGTGTTCTTTATATTTAGCTTCTTTTCTCAATTAATTATGAATCTTTTCTTGGGATAACATATTATAAGCATAGCTTTAATTATTTCAAATGCTTCTGGGGACTAGGATGAAAGGATTTATAATTCGACGGTTAATAATTATGCTCAGTTGGGTGGCTTTAGGGGGTTTGATTTCACCGGTTGGTTCTACGAAGGGTGCTTGTGTGGTAAATTGGGCGGGTCAGCATGGTCAACATGTCAGCGGTTTGTGAAGACAGCTGGTTTCTGGTCATGACTGTTTGATGCTGAGTTTTGTTGCTTGGATTCTTGAGAGTTTCAAAGCGGTACTTTTATTTTTATATCTTTGCATCACCTGTTAAATATTTTATGTAATGTCATGGTGTCGGATTGGGGTGCAACTGATGTGTTTTATCAATGTTTAGTGTTACGGGTGGGAGTCAAGGCTGCTGTTTTTGTGGTGTATGAACACTGGTGGAAACGTTTAAGGTTCAAAGACTAATTTTGTGTATTGTCCATATTATTCTATGTTTTATATCCTTGTCATAAATTGGTACAGTTTGGGTAAGTAATTGGAATTTGTATGTGATTTAACCATGCTTTTTAAGATTTTGATGTTGTGAGTGGCTATTGTTTTATTAGTGCTTATTATCTTGATTCTACAAGATAATATTGTAAAAAAAGAGGGGCTGCACACAGGAGCCAAAGATTTAAGGTTTAACTACTCTTGGTCTGATTTTTTAGGTGTGGTGCATTCATGGTTGAAGTTGAAAATTAGTACACCCTTTATCTTCCCCGTGACTATGTTTTTAATTAAAGATTTAAGGTGACATGAATGTGATCTACTATCTTACTGCAAAGATAACCACATAGAGAAGTTTCGACATATAGTTAGGTATAGGTTGATTTGGGATTTTTTTTATATCTCTAACGGATAAAACAAACAAAATAGCTTCTAAGTAAACGGGTCAAAAGTTGCGCAAAGTGTACATAAAAACCTCCAACATCCTTGTGTTTGTAAATTTGGGTGCATTTTTGAGTATGATGCTAAACACCAAAAAGGTTATGGCATTAGTTTATATATTTGATAAAATAGATTTAGGAAGTTATATGTATAAAAATACACTTTGTCTCAACTGATTTTTTTGGAGTTGATAAAATGGATGGGTCATCGAATAGTTCATGAGATGCTAAATCTCGGGCTTCAAGTAGTAAGTTTTATTTAATTATATTCCATTTCTTTTCATCGAAGTTCTTAATTATTAATTTTTTTACATGACAGAAACTCACCGGTATCTTTCATGGTGCTATGAGTGGTACATCAATCTTATCTATGATCACAGGGGTGATATACAGAGCTTACTTGACTATAACCTGCTCTGACTACTGGCCCTCAATCTTTCATTCTTAACCATCTTAATGGTTGGTAGCCTTATAAGTACGACTTCCAAGTTAAATTCAATTTTTTTTGTAAAGTTCCACTGATTACACTAATTGAGCTTCTGATTTATAGTGGCTCTTCAATATCTGCATTAGCAAATGCCCTTTACAACTGCTACGAAAACAATTAGAAAATCATCTACTTTTGAAGACAGAGATTTGGGTTATGTTTCATTCTTAACGTTTCAAAAGAGATAAATAAAAAAGTTAGCTAAAAATGAAATGGGTATTGTTGAAGGTCCACTCTCAATATAGTGTTAACCCATTACCCAACTTGCTTGACCCGGCCATTTCATTCTTTCATTTTCTGTTTGGGCAAATTGATTTTAGATTATGTGGTTCGTTTCTTGAGTTCCGTTTACTCATTTCTAATCACCGTGGTTGTTTTATGCTTGTGTAAATTATGGTACTTAATAAATACACTCATTATGTGATTTGGAGTTCAGCTTTTTTAATATCTCACTTTTGAAAGTTAAAGCGTGCAGACTTTCATAGAATCCAAGAGAATGGGTGTGGTTTTGTAGTAAGGAATTTGCATAAAGATATGCATGACCAAAGCAATATTGGAAGGTTTTCCCTTTCTCTTATGGGTCTCATTTATGTTAGATCAGATTCATATGGTTTTTATTTTTGTTTAATAATTGTAAGAATCATTTATAGTTTTCTAGACATGCATTTATTAATGTAGGCTCAAAGCTGGAATACTGGCTGACCTTGGTGGAATCATGCAATATTGGTACTGATTGATTACATTTTGGATCTCAAAGAAGACCTTTCTGTTCTGCTAAAGTAGATTTGAAAGCAACAAACAATTTAAGATTATAGTTTACAGTTGATAGCTTGATGCAAATGATATTATGATAACTAGGGTGTTCAACAATACTGCAATAGTTACATTATTTCGATTTTAATTTCATTATTGAGTAAAATGTCTAATGCAGAGAATCGGTTGAAAGAGATGATCCCTTAACAGCTATTGTTGAGTGCATCTGAGGTGATCACCTCAGATTTGTGCTTCTGATTTCATGCTTGATAGTGCAATTTGTTGAGTGCAGATGGATATGTAGCTAAATGTTATTTATGTGGTAGAGGTGGCAAATGGGCGGGTTGGGCTGTGGATCAAAACAGCTAACAGTGCTGGTTGAATTGGGTTGGGATGACTTGAAACAGCTTTTGTTATATATATATATATATATATATATATATATATATATATATATATATATATATATATATATATATATATATATAGTTATTGATTTTTTCTATATAAAATAAATAGGGTGTTCAACAGTACTGCAATAGCTACGTTATTTCGATTATAATCTCATTATTTGAGTAAAATGATTTTGGATATTGTCTGCATATACTACACGTTGGAACTCTTGAACCAATGCCATCTTTCGGTTTAAGCTAATTTTAATTTTCGCGTTCAACCTGTTAGAGATTAAATATACCAAATATAACACAAATCAGCCCATGCATAAGTAGTTGGGATTGAGATTGCCATCCCTACCAAGGATTCTTGGTGGAGGGTACTTTGCTCTTACTTGACATGTACTATCATGTAACTTGAAAATGTATAGTTTGAAGCTCCATAACATTTAGCATTTAATAGTGCAGTATTGATGATTTTAAGATCTAATTTCATTTTCAGCCTCTGAAGTGGGGGTTGAAACAACAGTTTGGAATGAGCCCACCACGTGGTGGGTTCAGACCAGATGATCCAAACCAACAGATTGTTGCAGATGACATATTCGATGAATATGGAGGTAAACTTACTTATAAACAGAGTTGCTCTAGATTTATATCCTTATTCATCACAAAGTGCTTCCTGTGTTGCCTCAACTTCTACGGACATGAAAATATGATCAGTTGGTCAAAATTGACAAGGTACAGATCTTACATGCCTTAGCTATTGACCCATTTATGATATGAGTTCGTCTAGCCTCAACTTTATACCTCTTATTTTGTGTCGGGTCAATTCGAGCCCATCCATCGAAGTAACTTTTTGTAGTAATGGAATCTTATGGTTGTATATGGTTTTGTTCATCTGGGATTGGTGTTATGTAGATACGAGTTAAATAATTATCTATAGAGATATCACTTTGACCTAAATTATCATGAATTGATGTATCTAATATTTTTTTGTGAATTTTTGATGTGTTTTAGTTGATATATCAAAAGTCTTTGGTTTACCATTCCATTCTTACCACTTTAGATATGATCGGAAACAGTCAATGCTCCCCAAAAAATCGAAAGAGGAAATCTGTTACTGGTGTAGACAAAGAAAACATTCCCGTCCACAATAGCTATTGCAGTAACAAAGATTGTAATCGCAGCCCGCCTTCCGTTTGTAAGTTTCTTGGATTATCAAGCAACTGTGCTTCACTGAATGACTTGTATTTTGTATACTTATTGATGTCTAATATGAGATACGTAACATGTCATTAGCAGGTCTAACTAACTTCAAAGGAAGACATAATCATACACAACGAACACCCCTATCGTCTATCACTGATAACCGTAAATCAAATGTTATTCTAATCTTATTTTATATTGGTCACAATTACATACTCTACCTAAAGACTTCAATGTTATTCTAAACTTTTTGTTAATAAGATCGCAACATAATCACAGAAAAATTAACGTTTGTAAACTAATAAAATTTAGAAAAAAAGTTTAATGATCTCGCCCGTAAATTTGCGGGTTATGATCTAGTTAAATATAATGATGCTACAAAGCAAATAAAATATATCAGATGTTGTAGTATAAATTTTATAGGGTAAGGTTCAAATGAGACTAAAAATTTGTGTGAGAATAGAGGAACCAATGATATGGTGCCATGTGTACAAAGAGAATACAAAACCCATTTACCTCTTAAGTTAAATATCTCATAAACGACAAATCGAAAAATTATGAAAATTGCACCATTAGATTCAGCGTTTGATCCTCTTCGATTTGCCGTCCATTAAGGCATACTTTCGATGAGTTTTTTTTTCCATTATCTTTAGTGGGTTTCACATTACTAAAACGTGTGTTACAGTGTTGCGTTTAGGGTTTGTGGTTTAGGGGTTAGGGTTTAGGGTTTAGGGTTTAGGGTTGGGAGTTTGGGGTTTCGTCCCCAAACTCCCAACCCTAAACCCTAACCCCTAAAACCCAAACCCTAAACCCTAAACGCTTTATAAAACTCTAAACCCTAAATCATACTAAACCCTAAACCCTAAACCCTGCTAAACCCTAACACTAAACCCTGCTAAACCCTAACACTAAACCCTGCTAAACCATAACTCTAAACCCTAACCCTAAACCCTAAGTCAAATGTATAATCAATCACTAACACATGTGTTACTAATATGTAAAACCCACCAAAAAATGAAAAAAAAATGTTCGTCGGAAGTATGTCTTGATAAACGGCAAATCGAAGAGGATAAAACGCTGAAAAATATGGTGCAATTTTCATGATTTTTCGACTTGTCGTTTGTGAGATATTTAATTTTTAAAAACGTGGATGAGAGAGAAAATAATGACACATGGCATATTGTGGTTGGTTCTCCATTCTCACACAAAATAAATGATATCAATTGAATTCTTCTCAAATTTTATATTATAGATATAATATACGGAGTGTATAATTTTTAAAGCAATTAGAAGTACGTCTTCATCAAGTGAATTTAATAAGATGGTGATCAAATGGTCACGTATGTACTTGACCTAGAAGTCTAAATATAAAATTTAGTTTCTCATAATTATATCAATCAAGATAGAAGATGTTATTGTATCTAGGTTGAGTTATTTCGATTATATTTTAAAGTTGTAATTTTTGTCTAGTAGTTTAGCGTGTTATTTTTTATTTTAATAAAAACAAAAATAAAAATGAAGAATCAAGTAAATGTTAAATAACGAGTATGTTTTAACCCGTGCGTTGCGGCGGAATATGAAATGGTTATATTCTTAATAAAACATCATTAATTAGCTATATAAAAGTTATTAATATAATTCTTAACATGAACAAAATAGTTGATCTTGATAATAATATTTTCAGCTTTCATATGCATCAGAATGTCACCACCAAAATTATATTTTTTTGATCGAAAGTAGAGAGCTAGAATATATTTTTACCCTTTTTGTAACATGTTTTTGATTAGTAACTAAGGAATGATAACGATAATAATAGTACGTGAGGAATGCAATTGATTTTTCCAAAATTTATTGGAACCAATATAGCAGCAATAAACATCAATTCATATTCCAAAACATCGATCATATTATAACCAAAAAACACCAAACAACAAAACATCACCTAATAATCCTAAACATCATATCATATGATAACACCAAAGCACCACGCAACAAACATTCGATCGCTAATATTTTAAAACATCAAAACATCACATTATAATAGCCAAAAGAACACCAAGCAATTACAAACTGTCAGTTAATATTTCAATACATCACATTAGATGGAGCTAGAAAATTTATATAGGGGGGCAAATTTTTATTTTTTTTTTTCGTTTCCATCATTTTAAGGGGTCAAAATTTCTTAAGCATTACTAAATACCGTAGAAAAAATTTATTTTTTTCGGTTGCTATAGATTTAAGGGTACAGATCAGAGGCGAACACCACTTAATGAGAGAGGAAAAGGCAGCCAATCATAGGTTGCCACCTAAATATTTTAATATTCTCATTAAGGGTAGTTTGGTCATTATACTTCTTTCTTTTAATTATCCCTTTCATTACACTCCACCACATTCTTCCTCCGCTGACCTTACCTGCCAGCAACAAGTCGACCACCAACCGCCGCCCTCTGTCACTACCGACCTTCGTTGACAGTCGCCGGAAAATTACCGTTGTTTTTTCCTCATTTGTTTACTCTCATCGGCGTTCAATATAATGTCAGTGTCACAGCGTACTATTGTTGATGTCAATCACACTTTACAAATATTAATAAATCTCAATTTTCAATAATTAAAAGAGTAAGTTACCGTGTTTTGACTTTTAAGTGAGTCAAACTGAAGGGAAGTTGCCTGAAGATGTAATTGATACTAATATAGTGTTAGTTGGTTCACACTGTCAAGCTTTTATAATATTACAAAAGTTGAGTTGTACTAGTTCATACTGTTTGAGAGCTGGCTTTTAATTTTTGACGGGTCCTATAGTGTGAAAGAGACTTGACCTTCTTTCTAGAAAATAAAGTTGTCAGGAGATTCCTTTACTTGAACTTGGGAAAACAACTTAAATTTTTACGGAGTATAATTTAATACTTGACGTCACATTTAAGTAAATTATTGTTTATACGCATTATACACTTTTGAACACACTACATATGAAAACAAAGTTTTTAACCTAACTGAAAAACTGCTCGAAAATTGTTCAAAAATTGTCAAAAAAAAAATTCAATCAAAAAACTTCTAATATTAAAGATTCTGTCAAAAATACTAAAAAATATAAGATGCGGTAAAAATATACAAGATACAATAAAATAAGTATAAGTAGTTTTTTTATTTAAACACATAAAATACCAAAACAACATAAGATCCAGTACCAATATACAAGATGCAGTAAACTTGTAATATTAATTTTTTAGATTCAAGAATAAAACCAATATTTTACATAAGATGCAGTAAAATAAGTATAAGTAGTTTTTTTTTATTTTAACACATAAAAAGTTAAAAACAACATAAGATGCAGTAAACATGTAATATTAATTTTTTAGATTTAAGAATAAAATCAAGATTTACATAAGATGCAGTAAATAAATATAAGTAGTTTTTTTATTTCAACACATAAAAAGATAAAAACAACATAAGATGCAGTAAAAAACTACTTATATACATTAAATAAGTACTACTACAAAGATACACTAATTGAACGTAAGATGCAGTAGAAAATGCAGGATGCAATCGATTTTTTCAGATCTAAAAAGCAGATCTTATCTTAGTAACACAAGATGCAGTAGAAAAATGTCGGATGCAGTCGATTTTTTTTCAGATCTAAAAACACACTACATCATGGGTTTAAACATACAACATCATGAGCCTTAATGCACTGCAATTTTGGTTAAACATGTTGCATAAGGGGGTTTAACACTGCATCATTGGTTTAAAAACTGTAACATCCCCAAATCGGGCCTAGGAGGAACATGTATTTCTTTATATTAAATTGTGATATTTAATTGTATTTGTGTTTGATTATGAAATTTATAGGTAAATAAGCCTCAGGAAATATTGTGACTAATGAAATGTTAATTGTTTTAAATAAATTTAGGTGACGGTAAAATAAAATAGTTTTATCGCAACTGAAATCGAGGTTCCAGACAATAGGTTAAAAAGGGGTATAATATTACACTGTGTGTAAGTGAGGCGGTTTAATTTAAACAAAAGGGGCCGACTTAAGTTTGTTCTCCAAACTTCTTTGGTGTTCTTCAAAACTCTCTCAAACAAAAACCCCAAAACAATTGCTAGTGATCATTATACAAGAAATATTCAAGATATAAGTTGGAAATCATAAGCTCTTCATCACCACCATAATCATCTTCTTGTTCTTATTTGGTAAGTTAAACTTTTGTTTAACCTAAATGATGAAATTGTTGAATGATAGGAATTGAAGCTTAAATAATAGAATTGATAGTTGTTTGAGGGTGTAATAGCTAGGTGAATGTTTTATGAACTGATTTGATAATGATTTCATGATGAAATTTGTTAGATTCTTGAGTTTTAGGTTTGAAAGTGGAATTGATAGGTTATGGGTGATTGATTGAATTTGTGATGATTTGAAGCTTGAATCATTGTTATAAGTTGTTAGTAGAAGTTATTATGGTCAAAAACTGGTAAAAATTCGTGTTTTGAACTCAGTTGGGTTGATTTGTGATTTTTGGTTCGTAGCTGTAAGTTGTGCAGGAACTGAAATGTGCAGGTCTTGAAGAACCTGGGAATACGGTCGGATTCCCATGAATCCGGACGGATTCAAGGGAATACGGCGTATTCCCGGGGTGTATTCCCAACCGGATTCCTTAAATTGAGTTCTGGTCGAAATTGAAGCAGAAATGACTGGGGAATACGGACGTATTCACGGGAATACGGCCGGATTCGTCTGAATACGGCCGGATTCCAAGGAATACGGCCGGATTCCCTTGGCTGGATAGTGATTTTTTAACTTGAGCTTATAATGTGATATTTGCTTGCATAATATGTTTATATGACTTAATACTTGTTTGATTGTTGATATTAAGTTATGTAAATATACTATGAGGATTGACTTGAAATTCTTTTGTATTTCAGATCCGACTACTACTCAATAAAATTAGATCTTTGAGTGGAGCTTGAAACAAGACAGGTGAGTGACTGGTTCTCACAGTTTAAATTGGTGTTAACAATTTAGTTACATCAATTTTAAGTAGATTGATATTATTGAATTATTGATAAGTTGATTGTGGCTAAATGATTGATTGCTAGTGACTCATTCCATGATAGGTTGGAATGATAGAGGTCAATTTCGATTGGGTTTAGTTGCTATAGGTTAATCTTTATGGTATTGATGAACATTCGTTGTGAATTCGTTCATATTGATTAAAGATAGCATTGAACTATCGGTAAAATCTCTGTATTGGCCTGCAGTGGATTATAAGTGTTCTTGGTGGGCCATCCGCGGGCTGAGGGTACCACAAGAACCACCGATCCTCTAATTTGATTGTTAATATTAGTTGATTGTTGTGAGTTGATTGTTTATGCTAAGTTAGATTGTTGGAATCGTTATTCACTTAGCTTCGTGCTAATCCCCCACCTCACTTTTGCAGGTTAAGTTTGCTTATGCTCGGTTGAGAGGTTTTGTGTGAAATGTTTGACAAGCTGGCAACTCTTGATTACTTTTGTTTTGGCGTAAACGTTTGTATAAATAACACCACTAGATTTTGGGTTTGTAATGAAATAACTTAATGATAGTTTTGTGTAATAACTAACTTTCGATATTATCTTATATGTAAATGTTGTTGAATGGGATAACGCTTCCAGGTTGTTTAAAAAAAAAATGTCTTGAAAATATGGGGTGTTATAAGTTGGTATCAGAGCGTAAGTTTATGGGAATGAACATTCTAGGTGTTCATACCTAAACTTATTTCCGTTGGTCAAACATTTCATGTTATGGGGATTAGTTAGGAAAGGAAATTTGATTAGTTTGCTAGTACTAATGATTAACGAATTTTGAGATATGATGTGATTTCAGAAATGACGGATAATGAGTAACCTGTCCATACTCTAAATGAAGCCTCTCAGATCAATGCACCACCAGAAAGTCAGGAGCACAATGGAATGTCTAATCCAAGAGGGGTGGAAACAGAAACTGACCAAGAGTACATTATGAGATTAGAGAATCGGGTGTTGGAATTACCGAATGAACGGGCTGGGCCTTCTCGACAGCCTATTCATACTCAGCCGCCTGTTATAACTACTGCTCCTCCTGTTGTATCTTCTGAGCGGATTCCAGTATCTATACCTTTTGTTTCTCAGCAGCAGCAACAAGGTTATAGTTATCAAGCTACTGTACCTTTTCCTTCTTCCGGTTTTCCTAGTTATCAGATACATGCGATTCCTCCATTTCAGCAGTTAAAAGTGGGTTGTTCACTTAAGACTTTTATGTCCACCAATCCTTCTTCATTCTCTGGAAGTACTAATCCTACTGACACTTTGGATTGGTTACGTGATGTGGAGCGAAAATTGGAAGTTTGTCATTGTGAAGAGAAAGATAAAGTACCATATGCGGTTCAGCTGTTAAAGGGTCAAGCAATGTCATGGTGGGATGCTGTAACTGCTCCATTGACATCGGAACAAATCAAAATGATTAGATGGTCAGACTTTCATGCCGAAGTTTGTAAGCAATTCTGTTCAGAGTACAACTTATCACGTATTAGACAAGAGTTTCTCGATTTACAGAAGACGGATCAAATGTCGATTGAAGAGCTTATCAAGCAATTTTCTGATAAATTACGATTTGTAAGACAGTGGGTTCCGACTGATAGAACTCAGATTGAGCATTTTGTGAAAACTTTGCCTCCAGATTATCGTACTTCAGTGAGATTAGCTGGTTCTCTTTCACAAGCATACGATTATGCTCGTTCGGTAGATGGTGATATTCAAGCAAAAAGGGTCATGAATAAGGAAAGGTATTCACAGAAACAGAGAGGAGATTCATCTAGTAAACAAAAGGGGCAAGGTGGTCAGCAGAACCGAAGGTTTAATCCAATGGATAGTAATTATTGTAACAAATGTAGGGCTAGACATCATGGTCCTTGTACTCCCCAAACTTCGAGATGTGTTAAGTGTGGAACTTTTGGACATGCTGTCAAGGATTGTACGTTTCCTAATAGCGTGTGTTGGAATTGTCAAAAAGAGGGGCATCGAGCTGGAGATTGTACAGAGGCTAAGAGACAGAGTATGGGTATGGCTAAGGGTTCCTCATCCTCCGGTCAAAAGAGGAAAGTACCACCAGTAGCTGCTAGTCGAGCTTTTCAAATGACAGTGGATGAAGCTGTCATTACTGAAGACGTTATAACGGGTACATTTCTCATAAATTCTGTACCAGCTCGTGTATTATTTGATTCTGGTGCAAATTGCTCGTTTATATCTGTGAAATTTTGTGACAAACTGAAATTGATTCCCTCTTTGATTGTGAAACCGTTAGAAGTTGAAATTGCTAATGGTAAGGTAGTTCCTGTTACCACATCGGTAACTGGAGCAAGTATATTAATAGAGGGTCATAACTTTCTGATTTCATTCCTGTTAATGCCAATTCCAAGTTTCGATGCGGTTATTGGTATGGATTGGTTGAGCTTAAATAAGGCTAATATTGATTGTCATAGAAAGATTATAAAAATTCCCGTCTCTGATGAGTCTCACGTCGTGGCTCGAGGGGAACGGGAAAGAGGTAACATTCCGTTGATTTCTGTGATGAAGGCTAAAAAATCTTTAGTCAAGGGCTGTGATTCTTATTTGTGTTATGTGGTTGATAATAAATTAGAGAAGAAATCCATTTCCGATATCCGGGTGGTTTCTGAATACCCGGAGGTGTTCCCTGATGAATTGCCTGGTTTGCCCCCTGTAAGAGAAGTAGAATATCAGATTGATTTGATTCCTGGTTCGACTCCAGTAGCTAAGTCTCCTTATAGATTAGCTCCAGCTGAAATTCGGGAAATGATGAGTCAGATTCAGGAATTGTTAGATAAAGGGTTTATAAGGCCGAGTTCTTCCCCGTGGGGTGCTCCGGTATTGTTTGTGAAAAAGAAAGATGGTACTTTACGTATGTGTATCGATTATAGGGAACTTAATAAGAGAACAGTGAAGAATAAATACCCTTTGCCCAGAATTGATGAACTCTTTGACCAGTTGCAAGGATCATCTTATTTTTCTAAGATTGATTTGAGATCCGGTTATCACCAGGTGCGAGTACGTGAGGAAGATGTTCCTAAAACTGCTTTTCGCACCAGGTACGGACATTATGAGTTTTTAGTCATGCCTTTTGGATTGACTAATGCCCCTGCTATTTTTATGGATTTAATGAATCGAATATGTCGACCTTTTCTAGACAAGTTTGTGATTGTGTTTATCGACGATATATTGATTTATTCTAAGTCTGAGTCCGAACATGAACATCATTTGAGGTTGATTCTGGAAATTCTGAAAAGAGAACACCTTTATGCTAAATTTTCTAAATGTGAATTCTGGCTTCGAGAGGTGCAATTTCTTGGTCATATCATTTGTAATGATGGAGTTAAAGTAGATCCTTCTAAGGTAGAAGCTGTTATGAATTGGAATGCTCCTAAATCCACTTCAGAGATTAAAAGTTTCCTTGGTTTAGCTGGGTACTATCGGAAATTTATTCAAGATTTTTCTAAGATTGCTGGTCCGTTGACTCGATTGACTAGGAAAGATATTAAGTTTCAGTGGGGTGATCAACAAGAATCTTCTTTTCAGACTCTTAAGCAGTTGTTGTGTCAAGCTCCAGTGTTAGCACTTCCTGATGGTTCCGATGGTTTTGTGGTTTATTGTGATGCTTCGCATGCTGGGTTGGGTGCAGTTTTAATGCAACATGATCGTGTTATTGCGTATGCTTCTCGTCAGCTCAAAACTCATGAAAGAAATTATCCTACGCATGATTTGGAACTTGCAGCTGTGGTATTTGCCTTAAAGATCTGGAGACATTATTTATACGGTACCAAATGCATTGTATGTACAGATCATAAAAGTCTCCAGTATATGTTTTCCCAGAAAGAGCTTAATATGAGACAGCGCCGTTGGTTAGAATTGATTAAGGATTATGATTGTGAAATCCGATATCATCCAGGTAAAGCTAATGTAGTAGCCGATGCTTTAAGTCGAAAGGTATCCTCTAATCGAGTCTACTTTATGCGCTTGGAAATATCTTCTGATTTGATTTCT
Organism: Helichrysum umbraculigerum; assembly: GCA_949592205.1. Lineage (NCBI taxonomy): Eukaryota > Viridiplantae > Streptophyta > Magnoliopsida > Asterales > Asteraceae > Helichrysum > Helichrysum umbraculigerum. Next base: position 198,557,696 of record CATIUR010000001.1, on the reverse strand, counting down.
CAGTTGAGAGTGGCACAGTTAGAAGCGTTGTTAGATCAGAATTTAAAATCTGAAATTTTGTTGAAAAGAAAAGATTTATTGGTTGATGATTCTCGGGGGTTGAAAACTTTTCAGTCTCGAGTTTGGGTTCCATTGATTGGGGGACTTCGGGATTTAATATTGACTGAGGCACACAAATCGAGGTTGTCAGTACATCCAGGGAGTACGAAAATGTATAATGATTTGAAACCGTTATATTGGTGGCCAACGATGAAAACTGATGTTGCTAGAATGGTTGAAACTTGCCATATATGTTCCCAAGTAAAAGCAGAACATCAGAAACCTTATGGTTCGTTAAAACAGTTGGATATCCCTGAGTGGAAGTGGGAACATATCACTATGGATTTTGTTACTAAATTGCCTCGTACACAGAAAGGGAATGATATGATTTGGGTCATTGTCGATCGTTTAACTAAAAGTGCTCATTTTCTTGCCACCAACGAGACTGCTTCTTTGACGCGGTTATCTCTTTTGTATATTAATGAGATTGTAATAAGACATGGTATTCCTTTATCTATTGTGTCCGATCGAGATTCTCGGTTTGTTTCTGGTTTTTGGCAGAGTTTGCAGCGTGAGTTGGGTACCAGAATTAATCTCAGTACAGCTTATCATCCTCAAACGGATGGGCAGTCAGAACGTACTATTCAGACTTTAGAGGATATGTTAAGAGCTTGTGTACTTGAGTATGGCGGTTCTTGGGATTCACACTTACCTTTGATAGAGTTTGCGTATAACAATTCTTATCATTCTAGTATTGGTATGCCACCGTACGAAATGTTGTATGGTCGTCGTTGTCGAACTCCTACCTGTTGGTTAGAAGCGGGAGAAAAGCAATTTGCGGGTCCCGATATAGTCCAGATTACAGCTGATAAAGTTAAAGTTGCACGTGAGAAATTGAAAGCAGCTAGGGATAGGCAGAAACAGTACGCTGATCCACGTAGACGACCCGTTGTGTTTGTTGAAGGTGAACTTGTATATTTGAAAGTCTCTCCGTGGAAGGGTGTTATTAGATTTGGTAAGCGTGGAAAGTTAGCTCCTCGTTATATTGGTCCATTTAAAGTTCGACAAGTAATTAATGACCAATCGGTTTCTTTGGAACTTCCTCCTGAATTAGCTGGTATTCATGATACATTTAATGTCTGTTATTTAAGAAAGTGTAATGTGGAGGATCAATCCCAAATCCTTCCTTTACAAGATCTTAGAGTTGACCCAAGTAAGAAATTGGTGGAAGAACCTGTTGAACTTTTAGATAGAAAAGTGACCAAGCTTCGTAGAAAGGAAATCCCGATGGTGTTAGTTAAATGGAAGCATAGCTTGGGTGCCGATTTAACATGGGAAACCGAGGAGAGTATGAAAACTAGATATCCTAGTTTGTTTATGTCTAGTGAGATTTCGGGGACGAAATCTTCTTAAGGAGGGAAGATTTGTAACATCCCCAAATCGGGCCTAGGAGGAACAGGTATTTCATTATATTAAATTGTGATATTTAATTGTATTTGTGTTTGATTATGAAATTTATAGGTAAATAAGCCTCAGGAAATATTGTGACTAATGAAATGTTAATTGTTTTAAATAAATTTAGGTGACGGTAAAATAAAATAGTTTTATCGCAACTGAAATCGAGGTTCCAGACAATAGGTCAAAAAGGGGTATAATATTACACTGTGTGTAAGTGAGGCGGTTTAATTTAAACCAAAGGGGCCGACTTAAGTTTGTTCTCCAAACTTCTTTGGTGTTCTTCAAAACTCTCTCAAACAAAAACCCCAAAACAATTGCTAGTGATCATTATACAAGAAATATTCAAGATATAAGTTGGAAATCATAAGCTCTTCATCACCACCATAATCATCTTCTTGTTCTTATTTGGTAAGTTAAACTTTTGTTTAACCTAAATGATGAAATTGTTGAATGATAGGAATTGAAGCTTAAATAATAGAATTGATAGTTGTTTGAAGGTGTAATAGCTAGGTGAATGTTTTATGAACTGATTTGATAATGATTTCATGATGAAATTTGTTAGATTCTTGAGTTTTAGGTTTGAAAGTGGAATTGATAGGTTATGGGTGATTGATTGAATTTGTGATGATTTGAAGCTTGAATCATTGTTATAAGTTGTTAGTAGAAGTTATTATGGTCAAAAACAGGTAAAAATTCGTGTTTTGAACTCAGTTGGGTTGATTTGTGATTTTTGGTTCGTAGCTGTAAGTTGTGCAGGAACTGAAATGTGCAGGTCTTGAAGAACCTGGGAATACGGTCGGATTCCCATGAATCCGGACGGATTCAAGGGAATACGGCGTATTCCCGGGGTGTATTCCCAACCGGATTCCTTAAATTGAGTTCTGGTCGAAATTGAAGCAGAAATGACTGGGGAATACGGACGTATTCACGGGAATACGGCCGGATTCGTCTGAATACGGCCGGATTCCAAGGAATACGGCCGGATTCCCTTGGCTGGATAGTGATTTTTTAACTTGAGCTTATAATGTGATATTTGCTTGCATAATATGTTTATATGACTTAATTCTTGTTTGATTGTTGATATTAAGTTATGTAAATATACTATGAGGATTGACTTGAAATTCTTTTGTATTTCAGATCCGACTACGACTCAATAAAATTAGATCTTTGAGTGGAGCTTGAAACAAGACAGGTGAGTGACTGGTTCTCACAGTTTAAATTGGTGTTAACAATTTAGTTACATCAATTTTAAGTAGATTGATATTATTGAATTATTGATAAGTTGATTGTGGCTAAATGATTGATTGCTAGTGACTCATTCCATGATAGGTTGGAATGATAGAGGTCAATTTCGATTGGGTTTAGTTGCTATAGGTTAATCTTTATGGTATTGATGAACATTCGTTGTGAATTCGTTCATATTGATTAAAGATAGCATTGAACTATCGGTAAAATCTCTGTATTGGCCTGCAGTGGATTATAAGTGTTCTTGGTGGGCCATCCGCGGGCTGAGGGTACCACAAGAACCACCGATCCTCTAATTTGATTGTTAATATTAGTTGATTGTTGTGAGTTGATTGTTTATGCTAAGTTAGATTGTTGGAATCGTTATTCACTTAGCTTCGTGCTAATCCCCCACCTCACTTTTGCAGGTTAAGTTTGCTTATGCTCGGTTGAGAGGTTTTGTGTGAAATGTTTGACAAGCTGGCAACTCTTGATTACTTTTGTTTTGGCGTAAACGTTTGTATAAATAACACCACTAGATTTTGGGTTTGTAATGAAATAACTTAATGATAGTTTTGTGTAATAACTAACTTTCGATATTATCTTATATGTAAATGTTGTTGAATGGGATAACGCTTCCAGGTTGTTTAAAAAAAAAATGTCTTGAAAATATGGGGTGTTATAAAAACGTTGCATCATGGTTACATATAAAAAGGCTACATTATGTGATGAAACACACTACATTATCGTTGAATTTAAAACACTGCATCATGGTTGATAGAACAGTGCATTATCGTTTAATGCATCATAGTCAATAAAAACACTCCATTATACGGAGTAGTTGTTAAAAATTTTTTTAAACAAAAAAACAAACAAACAAACAAACGGATATGACTATGTTGTCATTCCTAACTTCAGTGTTTTAATGTTATTCAAATAGTAAATGCAATAATATAATATGAAAACTGAAGGTGTAACATTTTATTTCTATTTATATATGTTAGAAAGGTAGAAATATGTGTGCAAGTCTTAAAAAAAGCCCAAATTATTGTGGTAATAGAGGTAGACTGTATTTCTGTTTTATGTGTTTGAATTACATCAAATTAAAAAAAGAAAGGTAAAATAAAGAAATATACCCATGTGACAGTGGGGTCCCATTCACACGTAGAGCTTAGTTTATCCATGGATAGTCAATTCAAACGCAAAACTCTTTTCTTTGAGCAAGTTATATTTACAAAAACCAGCTACGATGAGTATTTTCTCGAAATTATTGCACCGGAGGTTTCAAGCTTTAAACAATTATCGACGTTGTCTTTCGAGCTCTATTCAAAAGTATTTGTCTAGAAATTTAGAGTTTTATTTGTGTATTTGTTTTTGACAAATCTGAATTGTTAATCGATCTTATAAATTTCGTGATGGACTTGGTGTTTAAGATTACCTATAATGGTTGTAATTTGCATTTTGCAGATCTTTAACTTGTTTTGTTATCGATTTGATTTGCTTGCGTTTTGTGTAAGATTGCGATTATCGGTTTGCGATTTTAAAAAGGTGGTTGAAGTCTCTCCGAAGATAGTGGATGAAGAAGACTATCTCGCCGGAGATGATGGTTAAAGGCGGCGGGCCGGATGAGGAGAGTCAGAAAGGAAAGTAGCTGGAGTGAGAAAAGAGGAAGGAGTCTGGAATTTGAGGGGGGATATTTACCAAATTGCCCTTTTTGTTTCTTTTCCTTTATTTTTTATCTCAGTATTTTTTTGATCCATTGATTTGTCATCCTAACTTGATCTGACGGTTGATATTTTAAGTTCCCCTCATTCCCCTCCAAACCTCCGTTCCCCTCTGATCCGGAAACTAGATTTAATAGGAGACAGTCGTAGCTCCGCCATTAATAACCAAAAGAATACCAAACAACAACCAAACTACAAATAAGAAGAAAATTAAATAAACACCAACATTTGATAATAGCAACAAGCAACAAAATTTGAACCTTCACGATCTTCACCGACTTAACTTATATGAGTTGAGAGAGTCAACTTAAATGTGTGTTTGTCAACGTAATTTGTTGAAGCTTACTAAGCTTACATTTTTTCTTTTTTACTTTTATAAGTTCAAGTTAGAAGTTTTGTTTGTTAAATCAAAAATATAAAAGCTTATATGAAAATAGCTAAGCTAGGTTCTTAAAAAAGGAGCTATTTTAATTAGCTTCTAAAAAAGGTATAACTTGTAAAAATCAAAAAGGATAAGGTGTCGGTGAATGCATCCAACTTGTATCAGATGTCTATTGTGTGTAATCAACTCACGTTTGTTATTTTTAATGTATCCAACTTTTCAAAAAATGTTTTTCAATGTTTTTGTCGATGCCTCATCCGTTTAAGGTGTCACGTGCCATCTGCAGAGGTTGACACATCATACAAAAGTTTTACTTAATACTAGTAAGTTAAAACACACTTTTTGAAAAGTTCAGATGTATTAAAAATAGTAAACGTAAGTTGGGTAAATACAATAGAGATTTGATACAAATTGGATACATACTAATCCCAAATTAAAATGTTTTTTTTTTTTATCTATTTGAGTTTTTTTTTCTTTCTTCATGTTAGTTCATATTTCAAATCATAACTTAAGTTACTTTATATAAGTTTAAACTTACAATCCCAAATATAAACTCCAAAGTCCAACCCCAACGACCACCTTACTTTACCAAACATACCATAAATGTTCATTTATAAAACGCTTAATAAGCCTATTAAACCTAGAAGTTTAAGCTAAATCACATTATATGACCCCAACTAGATACGTGCACATTATTGATTCGGTATTGGATGTCGACGAGAAGAGTACTATTTTAAAAGATATAAAACTATTATATATAATTTAGTTTATAGAAGCTATTTGCTAGCTAGTTTGGAAAATATATGAAAGAATCAAAACTAAAATAATAAAACAAAAAAAAATAAAATGAAAAATTATTTAAATGAACAAAAAAGTTAAGGGTGGGCCGGCCAATTCTTCCGTGCGAGTGTCATCGAAGCAGCTTTTCATGCAGTTTGAACGTGTTTAAACAGTAATGCTCACTCCCGTGTTCAATAAGGATTTGCAGAAACCAAAGTTATATATTGTAACAACCCTAAAATTTGAGCCAATTTAAAATTTCCCTAATTACGTGTTTACTACTTGTATTTAATATGAAATAGGATTAAATACGTTACTTACTTATATATATATAGGTGCTATATATATACACGTATACGATTCGTTCAAATCGTATAAAACTACAACTGTGCAAACATACGGACGTTGGTAAAACAATTATTAAATAATGTGAAATTATTTAATTACTTCTTTATATTATTTAAATAATGTGAAACTACAACTTTACTACTACTTTATATTATGTTTATAATATAACGAAAACGTACGTTTTAATCAAAACGTTACCGAATTCTCCGAAAACTCGACCAACCGACAAAACAAAACGAAGTTATGTTTTATAACTTAAAAACTAGTATTTTGATAAAATACTTCAACTAAATTATCGAATAATATTTCGTATTTTAAAACATATAATTAAACGCGTATAAAATTATTTTAACGTTTAAACGACCGGGAAAACGAACACCACACGGGGCGCGAACACGAAGATACGAAAAATGGTGAGATCCACACTTGGTGGACCCCACCAAACCGGCCAAGGTCAAGGGGACAACCCCCTCACCCTCCTTTCTCACTTACACACACAACCACACTCCATCACCTCTCTCTCTAAACTCTCTCAACTCTCTCTCTCCCTCCATCTCTACGGCTCTCTCTCTCTCTAACAAAAACACCACAAAAACTCCTTAAAACACCTAGCTCGTTTGGAGGAAGTTGATAACCGCAACGAGGGCTACACACCTATCTTTTCGGTTTCTCGATCCGACGACTTTGTAAGTTTTCCGGCGACTCTCGAACTTTTCCGATTTCAATTATTTTGCTAGATTATTGTTCCTCTAGTTTAGTAATGTCCAAATATATAATTAAAACTCGTTTTTGAAAACATTATCGAAAATGTCGGTTTTGGTCACTTTTAAGAAAACGGCACCTCGAACACTAAAAACGTCAACTAATAATTTTTATGAACTCATTATAACATCCTAGAACTTGTGTAAAAGTTTCGGGTCAAACCGAGGTCGTTTGACCCAAAAACCGAGCCCAAAAACGTAAACAGCCCTTGTGTTGCATCAGACCAAAAATCTATGAGACACAAGGCTTGTGTCGCATAGAAGCATAAGACACAAGCGTTGTGTCGCATAATCCATAAGACACAAACGTTGTGTCGCATAAACCATAAGACACAAGGATTGTGTCGCATAAACCGTAAGACACAAGGATTGTGTCGCATAAACCATAAGACACAAGGACTATGTCGCATTAAGTTGCGTATTATAAGACACAAGCCTTGTGTTGCGGAACACAAGCGTTGTGTCGCATAAACCATAAGACACAAGTATTGTGTCGCATATTGTGTCGCAGAATGAGACACAAGCCTTGTGTTGCGGAACACAAGCCTTGTGTTGCGGAACACAGCACTGTGTCGCATAAACCCAAAAACAGAAGCCACAAACATTCTAAGTGTTTAAAAATCACTTTTCAACAACCAAATCAAATACGATACGATTATACATGAAAATACTATACTTTTGGAAGTATACACAAATACTCGAATACGTACAAGATTATACTTAAATGAACGTGAGATTTCACTCACACACATAAAAACCCAAAAACAGAAGCCAAAAACATTCTAAGTGTTTAAAAATCACTTTTCAACAACCAAATCAAATACGATACGATTATACATGAAAATACTATACTTTTGGAAGTATACACAAATACTCGAATACGTACAAGATTATACTTAAATGAACGTGAGATTTCACTCACACACACGAGACTGCACTCGAAAATACTTAGGAGATTACACTCCAACGAACTTAAACTTGTACAACTACACGGGATTGCAACCGATGCGAACTTATGAGTTCACTCCAAATACTTACGTGTGGGATTACACGCTAACTGATACGAACTTACACTCGAACACATACGAGATTTCACCCGTACACTTGGGGATTACACCCACTCGGATTTACATTACTTGAACGTTACACGTTACAATACAAACGTACTTGACAACTATACGATTACAACAACTGCATAATAATAATAGATGAGATTATTATTACATTCCGATACCAACGGGCCGTACAACTTTTCTACAAACTACAATTTACAAACAATTACAAACATACAAACAACTTATGGACATTAACTAGTTTGGGAACAGCTAGCATGGATACTTTACAAGTATTCCATTTACTTACTGAACCTTATGCGTATTAGGATGCTAAGGTTTGCTAGTTCGGATACTACTTTGCTCGCTTACTGCATTGTCTGCTAGACTCAGGTGAGTTTCACAGCCCATCTTTTTACTATTTTTACTGTTTTGGGGGAGATGCATTACTTGTTTTCATAAAAACTAACAGTGGCCGAGTTATCGCATGATTAGCATGGCCTGCAATCATGGTGGCTCATGGCCGAGTTATCGCATGATTAGCATGACCTGCAATCATGGTGGCTCATGGCTGTTTTTCTTACTCGTTTCATATGAATGTTTTTGGATTAACATTCACGGGGGTACTATATTTACTGTACGTTAAGCTTCAACTATGGTGGCTCATGGCAAGGGTATCAAACGATTAGCATGACCTGCAATCAAAACTTAAGTGAACGATTAGCATGACCTGTGATCGTTACTTACTGGGTGGCTGATGATTCACAAATACTACTTGTGTGTTCAAACTATTTACTTACTTACAAACCTGTGAGATTCACCAACCTTTTGGTTGACCGTTTTAGTAATGCTCCTCAGGTACACAGCATCAGTAGGGATGCCCAACAGGATATGCTTATTAGCTCGAGTCGCATGCATTTACAAGCTTGGAGATTTTTATACATTACTTTTGTACTAGTTGTTATGTATTAGAATCTCTAGGAATTTACTCGAAACTCGAGCTTGTATTTTGAACTACTTATGTATTAATGTAATAACTTTTTGAACGTCTCATTTAGAGTCGTTCACTGTATCCTTTGTGCTTGTGATTATTGATTAGTAACACCCAAAAACATCGCTTCTGCAAACTGTTAAATTTGAGGGTGTTACAGATTGGTATCAGAGCCTAAGGTTATAGTGAACTAGGTTGCATTTAGTGGCCTAGACTATGACCAGTATTCCTCATTAGGTATAACTGGTTCAGGGATTTCATCATACAAGTTTAATTTAACATAGCCTGATCAACTATGTACAATTAAATGAAGATGATGTGAGTTCTGAAAGGGGTTATGTTGAACAGGAATGCACTAGCTGACTCTGACCTCGAGAGAACCGTGACTTTTACTTGATTGTGCTAGACACACACTAGGCGGTTATGTGTTATATATATATATATATATATATATATATATATATATATATATATATATATATATATATACACACATAGGCCTCTTTCCCCGATACGATACTCTCTCTCGACTACTGCGAAATTCATTTTTCAACTTACATCAAACGAACGACAACTCGATTCTCGTCGTTCCATCCTTACTCAACTTTTATGGATTCACAAATACCGACATACTTCCGAAGGCCTCGACTACATACTGCTCTCTAGGCTATTATATACTGAAGGTATAGGGATAGGCCTTGTCCGATGATATTTTGTTTACCACCCACACCATTATAACTGACAAACATAGCTACTCCAACATCTTTCAATATGAAGATCGGGACTTTGTTTTCATTCGCTACTCCTACCTAATTCTACGTTTATAACATTCTACAACGTACACCACTGTACCGTTAGGTGTATCCTAGGAAAAACATTTCCAACAAATTTCAACATGCTTTTACCCTGGAACTTTTCATAACTTCTGTTTTTGAACAGTTTTTGTTAAACAAAAATTCCAAAACTTTGTCGCTGACCATAATTTCAACCGAACCATTTTCAACTCGAGTTTTCATCAGACTTCAAATTTTGCAACTGACTTTCATCGTCAAAATTTTATAACAAAGGTATTTCTATCGAACATGTTACAAAATTACTTACAAATGTTTTATAAAATTTTCAAAATTTCAAAACCGTATAAACTTACTTATTATAACACCCGTCTCGAAATACAAGGACATTTTTTTTTAAAACATATCGGAAGCGCATGATTAATAGAAATCAGTAGATTGCATACATACATTTCAAATAGTAATCTACTTACATACAAACCTTTAAAACTAGATTATCCTAATCATTACACACATTAAGTTTAGGTGTTATAGAAATCCCAATGTGTTGTTAAATCATTAACGTATTATCCATTTCAGAGTGAGCCTGTCAAACATTCCATTCCATATGTACTTCTTGCCCACCCACATACAGAAGTAAACCTGCAAGAAGTAATGAGGGGTTAGCACGAAGCTAAGTGAATAGATCCCAAGCTATCAATCTAACTCAGCTTAACACATGCCTATAACCAAGCAATGCACAAGCAACATAGAAGGATCGGTGGTCCTTGAGGTACCCTCATGCCGCGGATGGTTCCCCAAGTAACACTTAAAACCAACTGACGGCCAAATCAGAGGTTAAACCAATAGTTTGGTACTATTACTACACACGACGCAATTTCAGTGTCCAACACATGTACAAGGCACTTGCGAAGTCCTAGTAATAGTATCCAAACCCAACACATTAGTTGACCCCCACCAAATCAAATAGTCCACAACTATCATAGCACAATGGACGCCAATAATCAATCAAGGGTTAGCCATCATGGCAATTTAATATTAAAGCAATCATTGCAATAAACCAGGTTTACCCGTTGTAACCATGTTGTTACAACTAACTTAGACTGAAAGTCCAAGATCCACTCACCGACAATCATAGTCGTCCACTCAGTAGTCTAATGTCACTGAGTCTTCTCCACATCTGAGAATACAATAACACAACACAAGTTAGTCATTTGGCACTTGTCTCAATATTGATATAATATCATACTATTGTAATTACATCAAACAACTTATCACTAACTTGTATTAATTCAACATTCATCATTTCAAGATCATGAATAATCTTATTAACATCAAAATTCCGTAATCATTAAGATCACATCATCATGTTAAGCTACTTTAATTATCAGAAATCAACTTTACAACTATTATGCTCACCCAATCACCTTCATCCATCATAATCATTGTTAACCAATATAATAAAACCATTAACAAGATTAATAACCTTCAACATCAATTATTCATCAAAACATCAATATTTGATCCTATGAATACTTAACCAACTAATTTCACACCATCCTCTTTAATAATCAATTAAGTGTTCTTATTAGTAAATCATACTACTTTCTCCATATAACCCATCAAACTCATCATGATCATCATACTTCTCATAAACACTTAATCAATTCACAACTCCTAGCATAATCAATGTAATTCATCATCTTTAATCAACACTTATAAATCATACATCATAATTCTAAGCATAGAAGCTCCAATTCTTGAATTATCAACTAAACACATAAACTTTATTAGTGATCATATATCGTTTTCTTCATTTCAAGGTTAGGCTTAGATTTTAATCATCATTTAAACATCAACTAACAATTTTATCATCATTCCAAGCTTCTATTTCATGAACATCCTACCAATTAATCAACTACTCAAAACCCCCAATTTCTAGGGTTATCTCAAACACGAAATTAACACATATAACATGATTAAGATGATGCTAGAATGATTATTACATGTTATTGAAGCTTAATTAACATCAATTCACACTTTTGAAACCCTAAATTCGGATTTTGCTCAAGAACACCAAAACCCCAATTTCTAGGGTTTATAAAATCAAGAACACATGATCATACCTTGTTTGTGATGATTAAGGAAGCTTGAATTCGTGTTTAGAAGCTCCAATTTGATGATTTCTTCAAGATTTTGTGGATTGATTGTGTTAAATGTGTGTGTGTGTGTATACGTACGTATGTATGTATGTGTGGAGGGAAATAAAAACCGACCCATCCACATAATATACCATATAAGTGTTAGTTTTCATTCCCCGTATTTATTATTGTCTGGAACTTAAAAACCATTTGCGGGGAAATACAATTTTATTTTACCGTCAACTAAATAAATTTAAAACAGTTAATAATTTACTATTCACAAAAAGTCATATAACTGTTTGACCTATTATTTTCAATTATCACAATACATATAACAAATTTAAATCGCATTTAAATTTACAGGAAATACCTATTACTCATAGGCCCAATTTGAGGATGTTACACTTATAGTACACAACTTTAAACAAATTTCAAACTCTAAATAGTCAATAAAATTACACAGTATACAATGACCACCTTGCTTTATAAGAACAAAACCTATCGAGACCTGAATGCGAACTAGGGTATGTTCATTCTTAGACAAACTGACTTACTTCGATTTATTTCTTAAAATTTCTCGTCAAATAACTTTTATCTGATTGTCTCCTATTTCATGTATACACTCTTAGATCCTATGTACCCAATAGGATTAGAGAACGACTGACTACTTGAAATCCCGACAGCGTAACTTACAATGCACTTTAAATACAACAACCAAATTTCCTTCCCAATTATCTCACACTGGTTGAGACCGGGAACTCACCTACTATTCGTTATTTTAAACAAGTCATCTAATAGAATTTCACTTACTTGAGAAAATTCTTAAATAGAACAATTGTTTCGTAGGAAATGACAACTCACTCCGTCAACAACCCTACATTGGAAGATGAACTACTCAGTGAGGAACCAACGATGTTTCCTTACCTCCTCGAACTCGAGAGTAATACAGAACATTCCGCTGAATCAGCAACAACACTTACCTCTCCTACTGCTCTAACTGTTGCCAAAATACCCATCACTGTGGACCATAATACATAATTGGTCAAACACCTCAGTGATACTCTTGATTCGCTGCGAAAGCAACTAACCGAAGCACGGGAAGACATAGATGATCTACGACGAATTGCCTTCCAGAATAACGTACGCATGCGTGAGTACGAACTACGTTTGGTAGCCTTAGAAAAACTTGCTTCACCAACAACTCCACATGGTGCTCCCACTGAAGAGGATACCGACACTGACTGTACACCGCCTCCAGCAAAAAGGGTGAAAATCTCTCCGACCAACCCTTCAGGAAACTACAAGGGAAAGAAACCGTTCTGTTCCCAATGCACCCGGCATCATGAAGGACCGTGTACCATACCCATCGGTCGATGCAAATCCTACCCTAAAAGTACGAACTCTCTTAAAGCGAAGCTGTGCTTCAACTGCGGAAATGCCGGCCATTTCAAGGCCCAATGCCCACTACCACCAGGCAACAAAACTAAGGGTACGTTACTACCTGACAACTACCTTACTACGAACACTGTAGAACCTACCCTACTACTGTAGGCTACTAGTACACATTGTAGCTACCTGACAAATATCGAACTACCGACTACTACTTCAAATAAATTTCGGGACGAAATTCTCCTAACAAGGGGAGAATGTAACAACCCCAAAATTTGGGCCAATTTAAAATTTCCCTAATTACGTGTTTACTACTTGTATTTAATATGAAATAGGATTAAATACGTTACTTACTTATATATATATAGGTGCTATATATATACACGTATACGATTCGTTCAAATCGTATAAAACTACAACTGTGCAAACATACGGACGTTGGTAAAACAATTATTAAATAATGTGAAATTATTTAATTACTTCAACTACTACTTTATATTATGTTTATAATATAACGAAAACGTACGTTTTAATCAAAACGTTACCGAACTCTCCGAAAACTCGACCAACCGACAAAACAAAACAAAGTTATGTTTTATAACTTAAAAACTAGTATTTTGATAAAATACTTCAACTAAATTATCGAATAATATTTCGTATTTTAAAACATATAATTAAACGCGTATAAATTTATTTTAACGTTTAAACGACCGGGGAAACGAACACCACACGGGGCGCGAACACGAAGATACGAAAAATGGTGAGATCCACACTTGGTGGACCCCACCAAACCGGCCAAGGTCAAGGGGACAACCCCCTCACCCTCCTTTCTCACTTACACACACAACCACACTCCATCACCTCTCTCTCTAAACTCTCTCAACTCTCTCTCTCCCTCCATCTCTACGGCTCTCTCTCTCTCTAACAAAAACACCACAAAAACTCCTTAAAACACCTAGCTCGTTTGGAGGAAGTTGATCACCGCAACGAGGGCTACACACCTATCTTTTCGGTTTCTCGATCCGACGACTTTGTAAGTTTTCCGGCGACTCTCAAACTTTTCCGATTTCAATTATTTTGCTAGATTATTGTTCCTCTAGTTTAGTAATGTCCAAATATATAATTAAAACTCGTTTTTTAAAACATTATCGAAAATGTCGATTTTGGTCACTTTTAAGAAAACGACACCTCGAACACTAAAAACGTCAACTAATAATTTTTAGGGTTAAGTGTTTGTAAATGTATACAACTATGCGTTGACTTCTTTAGTGTATACAAAACTAAATTGACCACCATTGTATATACATAACTATTAAGATTGTCCATTGTATGTATGATACAGGCTGCACCAGGTTAAAAGCTTACGTGTTACCGGTTATTGATGTAGCGTAAAAAGTCACGTTTTTGCCTACATTATTGACCCCATATTTAGGCCTTTTATAACAAAATCATTCTTAAAACATCATTATTTATCATATTTTGTTATAAAGGTGAAAACTTGACGGACTTTCCAAAACTATACGAAAAGGGCTGAAAATACACTAAAACAGGCACCAAATTGAGCCTAACCCTAAATCTACTGTAAACTCCATACCAAGACCTCACATTTATCTTATTTTGTAGCTATGGAGATTACGAGAACGTGGATATAAGGATTGCTCAAAACGGATCAAGGACGAAAAAGTTATGCAAGTTACAGCCCAGCCGAAAGCCACAAAACGTATTCTGGACACGCCCGGGCCCCACACATCCAATTTCTATCAAATTGGCATCATTAGAAGCGTAACGGAATTACGAAGCCGTAGGCAAAAGAATCAAGTCAAACGGACGCAAAACGAAGAAGATACGGCCTTCTGAAGATGCGAGAAAAGTCAGAAAAATCACACGGCCTAGCACACGGCCACCCCAGGGCCGTACACGGCCTATACAGGGCCGTACACGGCCTGTACAGAGCCGTACACGGCCTGTATAGGGCCGTACATGGCCTCTTTTGGTCACACACGGTCTCCGTCTTGCTTCGTTTGCTTGTACATGTGCTTGTGTGCTTGTACTCTTGGATCCATGGCTTGCCTATAAATAGTGACCTCTCCATCCTCATTTCACACACCAATTCTTTCATAGAATTTTCACTTTCTCTCTCACACACTCTCTCTCTCTCTCTCTACTTTCTCTCTCTAGCACTACTCTTAGGAGTTAGAGGAGAAATAGAAAGAGTAGCCAGTTAGCGTAGCGGTAGTTGTAGCGTCTGTACGGAGTCACTCCGAGACTTTGGTCACGAAGATTTGTCTGTAATAAATATTCAGGTTATATTTATATCTCTTTTCTTTATTTCGTAAATATGATTTGCTTATATTATGTTTGCGTTGTATTGATTGCTAGAGATGCCATGCTAGGCTAGACAAATCTGTGTTTGCTATGATTATGGTTATGCTTAAGTAGTTATGATTTAAAATGCAATTGGGATGACCACATTATGAAACAACGGAGGTAACGTTATACGGCTTTCATTTGTATAGCGCCGGAACCATCACGAATGTGTGTAGTACAGAACGTGGAAGCTATGAAAGTCGTGGGCACAATCCGTTGTGGAAATAATG
The DNA here is from genome assembly GCA_949592205.1 of Helichrysum umbraculigerum. Classification (NCBI taxonomy): domain Eukaryota; kingdom Viridiplantae; phylum Streptophyta; class Magnoliopsida; order Asterales; family Asteraceae; genus Helichrysum; species Helichrysum umbraculigerum. Next base: position 198,542,019 of record CATIUR010000001.1, on the reverse strand, counting down.
ATTCCCAATTGTAACATGTTGTTGCTCTGTCTGTGTGAATATTAAACTGTATCTAAATTTATGAATTGAATCTCAATTGTTTACCTATCCAACTTATGCTGTGGTTAGAAACTTCCTGCTAAAACCTGGCCAGTTATTAGTGGTACGTAATCTACCTATTCTATGTATGATGAAGCATTTGAACTCGACATGGCTGTATTCTCTAGATTGAAACCACATCATAAGAGATACGGAGCATAGGATTAGAGATAGGTTAGATTCAAGTTCATATATTGAATATCTTTGAGAGACCTTTCGGGATATTTATGATCCAATTATCTGGTTATGTGATACAGTATGAAATAGGAATAGTTATCTGTGTGCCTTCCTATTGCATGTTCTTGTTTGATTGTTGCCTTAGGAATGCTGCATGCTAGAACTGAACCTCCGATTACTATATGTAACTGCATGATTAAGGTTTTCAGATATAAGTTGATGTTTATACAGTAGAGTGATGTGCATGTAATAGTTAAGGTGATTTATATGATTAATAATGAACAATTCAATTGACCGTTAGACAAGTTAATCCAACCTGTTCCGTAGGGTAACTCCTGTTCACATTATTGTTTGTTCAACAATTCGTGCCATGATACCGACACACATTTGTCAGAGATTGGGGAATAGGATTAGAGAATAACCGTTGATTGAATTGATCAATACATTTGGGAGAACCTCTGGTGTATCTGACACTATATAATTGCTATCCATGTGACATATTATTTATCTGATTGTAGAGACCTTTACGTTAGATATTTGATAGGATCGTAATTATACATCATTAATAATATAGGGTATCCAATGAGCAAACTGGTAATTTGAATCAATGCTAAGGAAAAACCATAAAACGGCACAGTACTTCGTATAACGTTTAAATACGCGGGATAAGCTAAGGAACTGCCGTAGGTATAATACTTCGTGTTAATTTAAGTTCCGGTTACTCAACGGATTAATCATCATAACTAGTGGCTTTAACACCCATAACTACTATCCAAAGCATATACCGGCGTCATAGTAAACACTCTCGTATCCACTGTTCTCCGAGCCTCCGTACAAACATCTTTTCCTTTTCTGCATTTATTTTCCGTAGATTAGTTATAAAACCAAATCAAACCAACTCTTATTTTAAAACCTAGCTAGATTACAAAAGATAATTAGAACGCCTAAGATCCCATGCCCGTTGTAGTGTAAGAACGACACCTGAGTCAACATACCGCTTACTACCCTAGTAACCTAATTAGGGCTGAAAGTAGTATTAGCTTAGGATATCCCCAGCTCTATAAATTTAAAACAACCCACCGTTGCAGCTATTACGTAACGACCGTTTTGGCACGCAACAGGTTTTTTTGGCGCCGCTGCCGGGTACTACAACGACCGATTTTAGGTTTTTAGTTATCTTAGTTATTTAGCGATCCTTTCGGAAGATCAATATCATCCGTAAGTTACTTTTCCTGTCTTTAGGTTAGATTTCCCTTTTCGTTCTTAGAATAGTTTAAACCCATCCTTTCCAAAACTCTACTTTCTACCAACAAGTTATGACGAATCGTATCACTCTCGCCTCATCAATCAAGCCACTGCTAGAGGAACGAGGAGGACCAATCGTATCATCTGCTGACGAAAACCTTGAAATTAAGCCACACTTCATCAAAATGATTAAATCTCAGTGTCAATTTCATGGTCTCTCGGTTGAAAATCCAAACTCTCATCTTAACAAATTCATCAACCTTACCGACTCCTTCGAACAAACGGGATCCAGTAATGAAGTTACCCGACTTCACCTGTTTCCCTATTCTTTAGCTTCTCGAGCACAGGCATGGTTTTATGAACTCGAACCTAATTCGATTCATACATGGGAGGAGATGGCTACCAAATTCATGGCTAAATATTTCCCTCCATCCCTACAAACCAAGCTTAAGAATGAAATCACTAACTTTCTCCAAAAGAATAATGAATCATTAAGCTCTGCTTGGGAACGCTTTAAGAATTTGCTCGGAAGATGTCCAAATCATCAGTTTGCTGAAACGAATCTGGTCTGCACATTCTACAATAGTTTGAATCCTCATCACCAACAAACCCTCGATGCTGCTTCATCCGGAAATTTCATGCTACATACTTCAGACGAAGCGTGGAAGTTGATTGAGACGATGACGATGCATCAACATGACTTGGAGCAAGATGAATCAACTTCGGAGGAAAGGAGTACTTCTAATGCCTTGGACACTTTGAAAGCTCAAATTGAATCAATCACTAAAGTTGTCAAGGACATGCAAGAACCTTCTAAACCCAAACACGAGAAGAAACCTCAAAAGCTATTCTCACGCCAAAGGTTCAAAGAAGATATTCTTGCCACTACTGGTGAAACCTCTAATCAAGCTCATCATTCAACATCTTTCATTCAGAGGCCAACCAGTAGACCTTCTTCTCAATCGTTAGTTCTTTCTTCACCCTCTACTTCATCTCATTTGACTTCTCGTCTAAACACCGAAATTTTCAATAACTTCATGGTTAATCAAAATAATATTAATAAACAAATTGTTGATTTTCAAAACCAAATTGATAGTTTGCTTAGGATTTCAAACGATTTAGTTAAAAACATGGAGGATAATGTAAAAAGGTTGTTTTTAAAAGTTGATGAGAAGCAAAGAGAAGAAGCGATTAGCAAAGCTATTCATCATTCATCTTATGATTATGATGATATCCTTGTTGTCACTAGAGGAGGAAAATAGACTAAGAATGAGAAATCAATAGATATTCCAACAAACGAACCTTCTATTTCTTCACCTCTCACTGACTCAGTACCAGTTAAGACACCTGTCACTTCTCCTGAGCCAGCACCTTCTATTGCCCCAGAAGTTATTCCTACACGTATACCTTTCCCAGGTAGGCTTAAGAAAGAGAAACAAGAAGCTCAGTTTGGAAAATATCTAGAAATGTTTAAAAGCTTACACTTAAATGTCAAACTTTTAGATGCTTTAGTCGAGATGCCTAGTTGTGCCAAATTCTTTAAAGAACTCTTGTCAAATAAAGAAAAACTTAGACAAATAGTTAACTTGCCTTTAGATGCAGAGTGCTCTTTGATCATGCAACAAGGACTACCCCCAAAGCTAGGAGATACTGGCCGTTTCACTATACCTTGTTATCTACAGGATGTTCAAATAAGTAACGCCTTAGCCGACTTAGGAGCTAGTGTAAACCTTATGCCGTATTCCCTCTATAGGAAATTAGGATTAAGCGAACTTTTACCAACTCGTATGACCATCCAATTAGCCGATAGATCAGTTAAACTCCCTCGTGGAATTGCTGAAGATATTATGGTACGTGTTGATAAATTCGTCTTTCCTGTGGATTTTGTTGTCATGGATATTGAGGAAGACACCGAAGTTCCACTCATCCTTGGCAGACCTTTCTTAAACACTGCCAAGGCCGTCATTGACGTAAATGAAAAATCTTTAAAACTTCGAGTTGGAACTGAGGAGGTCACCTTCAATGTTGACAAGCTAATGAAACAACCTATGGGAGAAGACATTGGTCTTGTAGATTTTACGCAGGAAGTAATTGAAGAACACCTGGAAGAGATCCTCGCAGTAAGCAGCAATAACTCTCTTCCAAACACGGTCATCACTACCAGAAGACTTTGCCAAGAAGATGGAGGTCTATGCTCAGCTATCTCGGATCCACCAACTACATCTAAGGAAGTGCTATTTCCTTTAAAGAAATCCAGCAATCAGCTTAACAGTTCTATCACAGCTGCTCCGCTTGGATCTGGCACACCTGTCACTCTCTTAAGAAGGAACCCTACTCCTGAAGTACCTGATTCATCTCTCACAAAAGACCAAATTCTGAAGACTCTCGAAGAGATGGAGTCAATGCTTAAACCACCTTATCTACAATCTGAAAGATCAAATCCAGAGATCACATTCAGCACATCTTCTTCTGCTCAATTCCAGAGATTTGCATTCACGGAAAACAACGATACCATAATCACTGAAGACAATGCAATCTCTCACTCTTCAAAAGCAAAATACGAGCTAAGAAAAGATGAGCTCTCCGATAAACCAGAATGGGTTGAAATAGCATCAGCCGACAGTCCAGAGATCCCCGCATAAGATTCAGAATTTCAAATGAAGTGTTGGGACATAGAGTGTGACAACAGATCTAGCTTGAAATAGGACTAGTGTAATTATTATTGTGTTTGTATATTGGTTTGGATTTGTAAAAGAATATTTGTTTTGTTAGTAATATTCGTTAAACATATTATTTTGTTAAAGTTAGACGAATAATTAAATACGAAATAAATATATACGTTTGATGCGAGTCGAGTTCTCAAGTCGCTGCGAGTTGAGCAGCGAGATGAGAACTGAACTCGTGGACACAGATAGGCATAACGAGCCGAAGCATAATGGGCTTGGGCTTGCAGAACGAGTCGAGTCAACTCGCAGGCCCAGCGGCAGCGAGTTGAGACGACATATTTAATGTTTTTCAATCGTGAAAAACATAACACTTTAACACTTTTGATACTTTTACATTCTGCGATTCCAGCAAACCAGAGAAAACATAACCTACGACTAGGTTTTGACGATTTATCGTTTAAAGCTAAGTCTTACAAAATGCAATACGAACATATTCGTTGTTAGTAAGATAACACCGTATTGAGGGATTCCGCACCTTAATACTATAGATAACGAAGTTATCGATCCTAAAACTAGGGGACTTACATTTGGTATCAAAGCTTTCGGGCTAAATACGAGTGTGTTCATAAGTTTTAGTGTTATTGCGTTTTTGATTCGGGTCGTTTTTACGTGCATTCTTGCAATACTAACGATCAAAATCATTCTCTGGACATTTTAGGGTTTGTTTACAGCCGAAATTTTAAGTTTCAGTCGTAAAAATACCTTAAAAATTCGTTTTCTGGTTTAACAGCCGTTTCGCGAGTCGAGATTAGGGTTCCAGCGTCGCCTGCGAACCGAGTTGAACTAGCGAGTCGAACTGAGGCTTGCGAGTCGAACCAAGATCCCTCGCGAATCGACATCACTTGCGAATCGACATCTTTTAGCAATCCGAACTGAGGCTTGTGAATCGACGAATTCTGCGAGTCGAGCTGAGATTGCGAGTTGAGCTGAGTCTTGCGAGTCGAGTTTTCTGAATTCGCTGAAACAGTTTAATTTTACGTTTTAAGATGTCTGACTTAAGTAGAATGATCGAAATGGACCACGAGGTGGGAAAGTCAAACGTTCCACCTAAGTTGTTAAGAATCGAGGATTACTACAATTGGAAGGACAGATTTGAATCTTACTGTAGATTCCATGACCTGTCAATCTGGATGTGTATCAAGAGTGGATACACCCCACCTACTCAAACTGTTCAAAATGCTACTGTGGTTCTTACCTATGCGAACATGAGTGATCAAGAGAAGGAAGCTTACAGAAATGAAAATAAATCACATTCTTGCATAAAGATGTGTCTTCCTAAAGAGATTGCTCATCAACTGAAATCTTTTCATACTGCTAGAACGCTCTGGGAAGCTCTAGAGAAAAGAGGTGAAGGAAGTCCACAGGTGAGAGCTGGCAAGAGGAGTCTTCTTAAAAAGCAGTTTACTATGTTTAAAGCTTTAAAAGGAGAAGATCTTGATGCCTATGTCACGCGTTTCTACCATCTGCTAAGTGAATTAGAATACCATGAGATTGTTGAAGAAGAAGTATCTAAAACCGACAAGTTTCTTGAGGGTTTGCCTTCTAAATGGGAAATGTATGGTGTTATGATTAAGGATAATGAAACTAGGTATTCTACTATGACCTTAGAGCAAGTCATTGACAAGCTGAAAGGTTATGATTTCTCCAAGAAGTCAAGAGATAGTGATTCTGATCAGGTTCAAAACCCTGGGTTGTATCATGGAAAGTCAAGTCTTTCGACTGCGTCATCTAGTTCGACCACTGCACTGTTAGTTGGTGATACTAGTGAAAATGGAGAAATGATTACTGAAGATCTGTGTTTTATTTCCTTCTCTGGTGATGAGACAAAGGGAAAGAATTCTGAGAAGTTACCTCAAGAGCATCAAAAGATGCCGATGAGTGTGAAATCTGCTGAACAGCAACTGTCTGTTCTTGCTTCCTTTGTGGCATCATATGAGAACTACATAGAGGGAAAGATCAATGATCCTATTCTGTTTGATGAGGATTATGAGCAGATAGATTCTGATTATCTTGAGGAATTGGAGCTTCAAGATCAACTAGCGTTGATATCTAGAAAGGTGAAGAATTTCCTCAAGAGAACTGGTAGAAAGGTGTTGGGCAATAGATCAGGGTTTGACAAAACCAAGGTCAGATGCTTTAACTGTCAGGGTATTGGTCATTTTGCTAGAGAATGCCAAAGACCTAAAGTAGAAGCACAAGGAAAACAAGGTTCGGGAAGTACTCTCGCTTCCAAAGCCTTAGTGGTGAAGCAGTTGGATGGCTCTTATGATTGGCAAGCTCATTCTGAGGAAGCCTTGATGGCCGAGATCGAAGAAACAACTGCTGGATCAGTTTCCTACATGCCCACTGATATGGAACAGAGAGTAGAGGTGCCTAAGTCTGAAGTGAAGGCAAGTGATGATGACGTGCTATATATGGATTCAGCTCCAGATATGAGTCCTGAGGAATTCGTGGCACGCATGGCTGAATTACAAACTGACAAGAAGAAGGTATGTTTAGATATTCTTAATCTTGCTGATGTTTGTTACTTAGTTACTGATTTACAATCTCAGAATAGTGTCTTAACTGTGTCAAATAGCAATTTGTCATCTCAATTGAATATGGATAAGGAATCTTATAAGACTGTTAGATCTGAACTCGATCAAGCCATTATGGATATTCGTAGATTAAGTGATGATAAACATGTCTTAAAAGATAAAATTAAGTCTGATGCTTCGGATAGAACAAAACTTAGAGATACCATAAGTGAAAAATCTGTGATCATAGATGGTCTCTATATGAATATTAAAGACTTAAATGAGACAATTGCTAGTAAGGATCAGGAAATAGTGAACCTTAACTTAAGGTTAATTGAGCAAAACCGTAAACTTGAGAACTATAGGACATCTCAAATGGATAAAATGTTAGATGCTCAACGTAGTGTAAAGGACAAGACTGGGTTAGGTTACAATGATGTATCCCCACCTTTTAATGCCAATTACACTCCTATTTCTGAAGATTCTGAGATGACTGAAGTTAATCCTGAGATTTCAGTAGCTGATAAACCTGAACAGTCAGAGGCACAGAAAGATGTTATTAAGAACGTATCATTAGGTAATAGCAAGGCTTCTCAGTTCACCAAAATACAGTTTGTATCTGGTGGAGTGATTAACGATGCTAAGACTGATGATAAAGTTGATAAGGAACAGCTTAAACCTTTAGTGCCTAAGACTCCGGATGAGAAAGCAAAAGTGAGTAAACCACGCAAGCAGATGTCATGTTTCAAGTGTGTTGTCCTAACAAAAAGCCTAAAACACCACATAAGCTTGTGATGGATGAAAAGACACAGACCAACTCTAGTATGACTGTAGATGGGTTAGATGCCAAACCTAACTTAGGTAATAAACCTGTTAACATTCTTAAAAGAGATGGTAAGCATAGTGTCTCCCCACCTAAACCTAAACGGCCATATACTCAAGGTGATAATTCTGTCCATAAGTATAGGGATGTGACTCCGTCAAGGTTTAGAACTCCAAGTAGAGGCCATAGTCATTATGAGAGTGGTACTACTTCACGATCACATGAGTTTAATTATAATTATCATAATAGAGCTTATAATTATGTGTCTAAGAGGTTCTCCTCAAACTCACCTCTTAAGGCTGATCGTCCACAAACTCAAGCTACTTCGAAAGTAACCAAAGCTCCTGATGGGAAGGATGGTTATTTTAAAGAGCTTAAGTTTGTTGATGATAAGGGACAAACCAAGACCGTAATGGCTTGGGTCCCTCTTGATAACTGATCGTATTTTGTGTTATGTGCAGGAGCATGCTGTGAACAAGGACAGCTGGTGGTATGTAGACAGTGGATGCTCAAGGCACATGACCGGAGAAAGAAGTCTACTGAAGGACTTCAAGGATAGTCTCAAGCAAAAAGTAAACTTTGCAGGAGATAAAGGAGGAGTAATTTCGGGAAAAGGAAAAGTTTCAAATGGAACTTTGACTCTTGAGGATGTGAACTATGTTGAAGAACTTACTCACAACCTAGTGAGTGTTTCCCAAGTCTGTGATAAAGGTCACCCAGTTTATTTTAATAAAAAGGAGGCCTTAGTCCTGAAGCCAGGTTTTAAAATTCCTGATGAATGGATATTGATGAGGGCACCAAGGAAGAAGGACATCTATGCTATCAACATGGGTGTTCCTAACTCTTCAATGGTGTCTACATGTTTATTATCCAAGGCTTCGGAAACAGACGCATTGTTATGGCATAGGAGAATGGCACACCTGAACTGGAGAAAGATGAATTATATAACCAAAAATGGTTTGGTTCTAGGTGTACCACAAAAATGTTTCGAGTCTGAGGATAAGTGTGTTCCTTGCATGAAAGGAAAGCAGCACAAGAAACCACACAGACCTAAGACTGAAAACTCTATCTCTTCGCCGTTTGAATTGCTACATATGGATCTCTTCGGCCCTATAAGCAAGAGAAGTATAGGTGGCAAATGGTACTGTTTGGTTGTCACAGATGATTATTCTAGATTCTCATGGGTATTCTTTTTGGGATCAAAGGATGAGACTCCTGGAATTCTAATTGAGTTCTTTGATCTAGTAGAGAATGTCTATAAAAAGAGAGTAAAGCGTATTCCTAGTGACAATGGAACAGAGTTCAAGAATTCAACGTTGAATATCTATTGCTTAAGCAAAGGGATATTACATCAATTCAATGCACCTTATGAACCTCAACAGAATGGTGTTGCTGAAAGGAAAAATAGGACGTTGATTGAAGCTGCAAGAACAATGCTTGCTGATTCAAAGCTTCCGGTCATCTTTTGGGCAGAAGCAGTGAATACAGCATGTTATGTTCTTAATAGAGTTCTTACGGTTAAGAGACATAACAAGACTTGTTATGAGCTTTTGAACAATAAGAAACCTAACTTAAAAGGGTTTGAACCCTTTGGAGTTTCATGCACCATATTAAAGACTGGACATCTAGCTAAATTTGGTGAGAAGGCTGACGAAGGATTTTTCCTAGGTTATATGCCCAATTCGCCAAACAAGAGAGTCTTTAATAAAGTCACAGGACGTTTGGAGGTAGTTTATAATATTGAGGTTACAAGCTTTTCACCTGATGTTCATAAGGGCTTAGATTGGCAATTTGATTATTCTGATCTTTTTGCATCATTTAAAGTTCCTATTAGTGACTATGTCAGTGATTCAGAGATAGCTGAACATTTATTGTTTGAAGATGAGAATATTGGTCCCGCTTCAACATCAAGTGTTAAGCAGTCTGGAATCAAGACTAATGTTGACTCAGATAAAGCTTCCACAAGTGAGTCACAACAACCTTCAGAGGATAAGTCTCAAGAAACAGAAGATCTTGACGATCTTCCTACAAAGTTTGATGATATACTTACTCCTTTGAAACACTTAAGGATATCTTCTGCTCGTACGGAAGATGTACCTGATTTGGAAGAGATTGGTACTAATTTGGAAGATGAGATACCGGTTGAACCAGTTACTACAACTAGAACGAGTAAGAATCATCCCGTTGAAAACATCATCGGTGATATTAATACTCCGGTTCAAACTAGGCATCAATCCAGAACTAGTACGTCTGAGAATTCGGAATACCAAAGCTTGTATACTGCATTGAAAGAGACAGGGATTCCTAATCAATGTCTATATTCATGCTTTATCTCACAAGTCGAGCCTAAAAATGTTCAAATGGCTTTAAAAGAAAGTTCGTGGGTAGAAGCAATGCAAGAAGAACTATCTCAGTTCTCTAAATTACAAGTATGGGAGTTGGTTGACCTACCAAAGGGAGAATATCCAATTGGAACTAGATGGGTATTTAAGTGCAAGAGAGATGATAAGGGAATCGTTACTCGCAATAAAGCTCGTCTGGTAGTTCAAGGTTTTAATCAACAAGAAGGTATTGACTACAACGAAGTGTTTGCACCAGTTGCTAGGCTAGAAGCAATTAGAGTATTCTTAGCATTTGCATCTTATTTTGGTATAAAAGTGTATCAGTTGGATGTTAAGAGTGCCTTTTTGTATGGCAAAGTAGAAGAATTGGTGTATGTTTCACAACCGCCAGGGTTTGCTGATCCTGAGTATCCAGATAGAGTATATCGTTTGAATAAGGCTCTATATGGATTACATCAAGCACCTAGGGCATGGTATGGAACACTATCAACGTATCTACTTGAGAATGGATTTACAAGAGGATCGATTGATAGTACACTATTTGTGAAATGGAAAAAGAAAGACTTTCTTCTCGTGCAAGTTTATGTTGATGACATTATCTTTGGATCATCTGATGAAAAGATGTGTCAAGAATTTGAGAAAGTCATGAGAAAAAGGTTTGAAATGTCTGCAATGGGAGAGTTAAATTTCTTCTTAGGATTACAAGTTGATCAAAAGAAGGATGGATTCTTTATTCATTAATCTAAATATACATATGAGCTATTAGAACGCTTCAAGATGGATGAAAGTAAGGTCTACAATACTCCAATTCCAGTCAATCATGGACTAGGTCCAGATACATCGAGTGATAGCGATGTGGATCCAACTCTTTATAGAGCCATGATCGGATCACTAATGTATCTTACAGCCTCTAGGCCTGACATAATGTTTGCTGTTTGTTTATGCGCAAGATATCAGGCTAATCCGAAAGAGTCACACATGCAAGCTGTTAAACGAATCTTTCGTTACCTCAAAGGGAAACCTAAGCTGGGTCTTTGGTATCCGATTGATGGAGACTTAGATCTCGTAGCTTATACTGATTCGGATTATGGAGGATGCAATCAGAATAGGAAATCTACGACCGGAGGATGTCAATTCCTAGGAGGTAGATTAGTATCCTGGCAGTGCAAGAAGCAAACCTCGGTAGCCATTTCTACATGTGAAGCTGAGTATGTTGCAGCTGGCAGCTGTTGCTCGCAAGTACTTTGGATTCAACAGCAACTGCGGGATTACGGGTTAAATATAACCAATACTCCTATGATGATTGATAATGAATCTACTATGTCGATCACCAATAATCCTGTGAAGCACAGTAAAACTAAGCATATTGATATTCGACATCATTTTATTAGAGATTGTGCTGAAAAGAAATTGATAAAGTTAGTTAAGGTTCCATCATTGGATAACTTAGCAGATTTATACACAAAGGCGTTCGACAGAGCAAGATTTGAGAGGTTGGTTCAACTAAACGGAATGAGAAATCCAGAGTGATTAGTCTTCCAAGGGTATTTTTGTAATAGTTAGTATTTCTGTGTTCATTAAAAAAAAAAAAAAAAAAAGGCGTATGGCATTCATTTGCTTGTTACCTAAGGGGAATCGCCTTCATTTAAGTTTTTATTTGCAAAAACTAAGGGAAATGATAGTACATTAGGAGAATAAGCTTCACAATAATAAGCTTAAGTCCTAAGTATGATATGGTAGTAGGTTCAAATAAAGTTGCTTTAGAACTACAGCGGTTCTATCAGGTATGTGTTTATATTTATTTGATTATACACATATATCCACTAGTTATAATTTGTTTATTTCTATTAAAACTTTAGATGGATTCATCATATGATATACTGGTAGGCAAATTATATGAAATTTTCTAAGCCTTAAGAAGTAAATTAACTACTTGCTTATTATTTTGTGTTACTATTCTATGATGTATGACATTAAGTCTTAAATGTTGAATGATGGTATTACTATACACTGTTATCATGCATCTTAATTTAAAGTGACAAATAGTAGCAATATGGGTATTAACTTAATTACTGGTAACTTTGTTGTACTAAGTACAGAACTGAAGCCTTTAATTAAATTAATATTCTCAAATATATTTTGAATTATGCTAGAAGGGATCTTCTGTTGTACTACGTACAGACTTAGATAACATAGCATATTCAAAGTATGTTTGATATTTGTCTAACCTTAAAAAAATTCAAGTGTATGTTATATGTTTCGAAAAGATACATCATTTAGTAACCGCTACCTTGAAATTTAATGATGCAGTGTTATGTGTTTTACTTGAATTCTTCAGTATGTCATATAATAGGAAGCACTTGATAATATTCATACTAACAATAAAGTGTTTGCTTAGAAAATTGAGTGTAATTTGTTTATGTGGATCATAATACCGGTAATCATCTTGAACTGTCTATAATAAAATATTCACTTTATATGAGTAATGCATTTATTAATTATGCTATGTGGATAAAGGTACCTAAGATATAGTTTTATAAATATAAATATATCAATGATGAATTTAGTTGTAATTTTATAGTAATTTATTTGAATTTCATGAGGTATGTATACTACCAATCTGCTTAGACTTTTTAATATATAATTAATTGCTTATTCTTACTAATATGATCCCTAAGCAGATAAAATCTTATTTACTTTGTATATGTACTTTGTTTCAAATAATTAATAAAATGGTACTTGATACCAAAGTTTATATAGTTGTATTTTTATCTTATTTTTATTTGTTTTTAAGTTTTTATGTTTATCTGAATTTACCCTTCGGAATTAAATTATACTGTATATTTTTGAGTTGAACAACGTGACAAATACAAGTGAAAATTAATCATAATTTAGACTTGTAAAATATCGGGTTTTTATTTATACTTAGCATTAAATTCGTGTTTTTAATTGTTTCTGCGAGTTTGACTAGTCAACTTGCGAATCCATTTGAATTCTCGCGAATCGGATACAGAGTATAAAACAGGAGGTCAAACGAGTCAATAAATCACCGGATCCACAGCATTCGCGAGTTCACTTCAACTTGGCGAATCCGCTTCCAGGCGAAACGTAGTTTTCGTTTGATTTCGATTTTACAAATACGAAGAACGAGTTTTTGATCCGTAGATTTTATTCACCTTTAGATTGCGAACATATTGAGGTAAAATACAACGGATTTCACCGTCTAATTAACGAGAAATCGAAGTTTTTATAAACTTAGGGTTTCGGTTTAAAGTTTGATCGATTCACGTAGATTAACGGCTTGTTAGAACACGAATCCTTAGGATTAATGTTAAACAAACCTTAATAAAAGTAAATATATCGTTTGATCATGTTAAAACTAACAAAATCATCGATTTTAAGTTTAAACTCGCGACGGCTGTTCATCGAACGAGTTGAACCTTCGATTCAACTCGCAGCGAGTTGACTAGCGGATCGACCAGCGAGTTGACCTGCAGATCGACATGATTAGCGAGTTCACTTGGCTGCATATCCAATCGCGAGTTGATAAGCGAAACGAGTTGAACTCGATTCGCATAGGTGTCTTATGCGAGTCCCGAATTTAGCTAATTTTTTTTTTAAAAAGGGTTTTTATAAGAGTTAAGACTTTTTAAGTAATAACTAGTATATTTTGGATTCCTATGACAATGTATGTATATATATATCGAAAGTCTACCGATTCACAATGTAATCGAGTGGCGTGTCCTAATTTTTGTTAGCGGTATAATATATATATCGGTTTTATAAAACGTTAACGACTTGAGGATTTCTTATTAACAAGTAATTAACGGATTTTACATATTGGACTTACGACTTATTAGTTATAAGTTATATATGTGTTTAATATGTTAAGAACTAAGATGTTAGATGATCATTTTGATTCATAAACATTATAGTTTATAACTTACTAACGTGCATTAACTGTTTTTGTCATTTGTGTTTCTTGTACAGATATGGCGAGACAATTCGATAAGGGTCACAATATTCTTGTGGATCTTGATCTATCAGCAAAGGGAGCTAGCAAAGTAGCTCAAGTGCTGACCTTCTTTGCACGTTCACGTATTAGATATACGCTTACAGAGTCTCCACAGATCTCTCAGACTATACTGAACGATTTTTGGACGGACATTCAGTATGATGAATCGGTTAACCCATCGGTTATTCGCGCATCGGTAAATCAACAACCGATTATTTTTGCTGCTTCTGACCTTCGTCAGATTTTACATCTGGGTACAGTAGACCAAGAAGATGGTCCTACTGAGTACTCCAGTGATTTTATCGAGGGTGCGTTAGGTCGCATGGGTTATACTGGTGAGAGAAGAGGACGTCAATTCCTCAAGGCACTCGTTATTGGGCAATGGAGATTCTTATGGCATGTTATAGTCACAGTTTTTGGACCGAAGAAGGGCGGTTTTGATGAGTTGAGCCCTGCTCTTGTATCGGCGGTACTGTCACTGGTTTACAATAAACCATACAGTTTTTGTGATTATATTTTTGGCGAGATGGTAAGACAGATATCGGGTTCTGTTAGATCTAGATTTATGATCTACCCGAGGTTTTGTATGATGATTATCCGTGCTCATCTTCCGGATATTGTTATCCCTGAGCCGCACTTACGTGTAGATACTATCGCGCTCAGAGGATACAACGCGATGTTTCAGCAGACTATTCGGCGGGAGGAATATGTCAAGCCGGAGACTCGTGATCTCTTTGGCTATATTGTTGATCCTGCTTATGTGACGCCGCCAAATCATGGTTGGAATGATGTTGGTGTTGATATTGCAGCTGCTGCTGTTGTACCTGAGCCTACTGCTGCTGCTGTGGTTGCACAACCTGAGCCACAGGCACTGCTTGAGGATGTTTTTATTCAGGCTGGTCAGGTTGATCAGCAAGTGAACCAAGAGGTTGCTGCACAGGTTGTGCAAGAGGTTTTGGAGCAGAATGATGATGCGACAAGTCCTTTGCTTCAAGACATTGAGAGTTATTTAGCACCATCTGCGGTAATCTTTTATTTATGTAATAATATAGATGCTTAGTTGATAGATTGTTTTATTAATCATAGATGCATAATATTATTATATAATGATTCTGATATTCGATATTTAGTAAATTGGATATTATTTCTGATTTTAAAAATATAAATATCATTACACGAATAGGAAGCTGAAGCTGAGGCTGCAAATCCCGAAGTTATATTACTTGAGGATGAGCAGATACAGCTTGATAGATCAGTTGTTGTACCGACTGAGGTATTATATCTGATTAATATTAAATATATAGAACTTGTATGATAGAGCTTACGCTAATCATAAATGTTGAATATATTTAAACTTTAGGAGACTGTTAGATCATCTAGAGGTCGTGATTGTGAGACGGCGTCAGATGAAGATTCAGACAATACACCTTCTCCTCCTCCATCTGTTTCTGAAAGGAAGAGAAAAGGTAAGAGTGTTATGGAGGAACGTACTGAGGAAGTTGAGATTCCTTTGATGAAGCGTCCGAGAACGCTTACTATTCGAGAAGGTTAGTATTGATTATAAAAGTTAAATGATCTTAACTTGTTGTTTATCAGGAGTTAAACTGAGACAGTTAATTCTGTGTACAGTTGCTCAGGATACACCACAGGTGGAGATGGATGCACCGGTGGTTACTGAATCGATATCTTTACCGCTTCAGGTATGAGATATAAGTTCTATAACTATGAGTGTTATGCAATTAATTAGAGTTTGAGACGGAGTAATCTGTAACAATAACTGATTTTAATTGTGTTTAACTTTACAGCATGAGGTTGCTGATCTAGTTCGTGGAGCTAATTTTCCGACGAACAAAACAGCTAGATTTGCGACAAGTTTGCTTACGCAAGCTTTGTCTCAACCTCATACACCGCTTACCAGAGACTGGCATATTGAGTCTCTTACACCGCCTGGACCAAGAACGATACCTGTTACTCCAACGACTGATGCTGAAAGGATTACATCCTTAGAGTCGAGGGTAAAGGATTTGGAGAAGCTTACTTCTCAGATTCCAGAGCTGGTGTCGAGCAATCTTCTTCTTTCACAGCAGATTCTCAAGCAGAGTCAATCGTACAATCTGTTGATGAAGACTCATGAGACTTTGCTTGCGGACTTCAATGTACAGAGACTGAAGTTATCTTCTTTGGAGAGTCTGGTCTCGAGATCACATTCAGGACAGTCTACTCAGGGGGAGATATTGGTATATCTGGAGTCTTGCAAAGAGGATGAGCTAAGGAGGAAGAGAGATCCAGACAAAGACGATGATCTCAATGCACCGAGTGGTGAGCAGACTGGTCCTTCAAAGACTGGTGAGCAAGCTACTATTCAGGGGGAGTCTGATGCTGGTGCTAGTGGTTCGGGTGCTGGTACAAGTGCTGATAAGACTGCACAGGTTAATACAGAAGCTGGTAAGATAGCTTAGTATTAGCATAGTGTAGTAATTGTTGGTATTAATTTGTACAGAATAATTGTAACTTAATATTTTGGTAATATATTCGGCTTGAGATTGTAATTACAAGTTAAATGTATTAGATATTTTTAAGTTATTTGATTTTATATATGTTAAGTTAAAATAGTGATCGAAAGTCTTCCGACTCATTGAGTAGTCGAGCGGCGTGTTCCGATTAATATCGGCGGTCAAAATTTTATGATAACATATGCATTTTAGATTTGATTATGGACTTAAGACCGTAAGGTATATAAGTAATTAACAAGTTAAAAATGTATTCGTATTAACTAGACAAATGATATATAATTTAAAGGTTAAATTGATAATGAATGAGATCAATTAACACTTGGAAATTATATAAGGTAATTAATAGTAAATTTAAATGTTTGGTGATTATTCACAATGCATTATAATTTAAAATTAATTAATATTTGTTAAGTAGACTTAAGAAATTTTGGATTGATTCAGGGTAATCAATAAAAGATTTTATAAGTTGTATGTAAATTGCGTTTATATGTTAGGTTAAAATATACAAAAGAATTAATAAAGAAATTCTTAGATTGGTTCAGGGAAATCAATGAAGAATTTGAATTATTAATATATTTGTATTTATGTTTTTCTCTAGAAATGGAAATGCTTGATCTATCTGATTCGGAAGATGATATTTTTGATGAGATAGATGAAGATATTGATTATGATCTTGAGGATGGAGAATTCCAACCACCTACAGATTGGACTGCTGTACCTGAGAATGTGCAAGACATGGGTGTAGATCTAGATGCAAACATTGATGAACACCATGTGAGCCCATCTAGGACAGAAGTTGTTATTGAAAATGAACAAGGTCCAACAATTGTCGATATAGATGAAGATATTGATGATTCAACCTCCGATGAAGAAGAAGAAGTTCTTGTTCAAACCAAAAATCCTGTTGTTGTACTTAGGAAACTTCCAAAGAAAAAGAAGAAGATTGGAATTTCTGAAGTTAATGTTACGAAAAAGCGTGTACCACGTAAAGGGATTATTGGTTGGTACTTTGACTCAGAACTAAAGTTTTTTGCGATCAAAAGGTTTGACGGAGTTCAATATTTTGAACGAAAGCTTGCAGTTTTTAGTTCTCTACCACGTTATGAAATACGTGATTTGGCAAGATTAGAGATTAACAATCCAAGTCGTGATGATTATGCTGATCGTGTTGAAAGAATCATTAGACATGAGGTTGGTATGAATAAGTTTGTTCAGATTAAGCCAAGAAAGGGAAAAACTGTGAAACTACAAGAGAGAAGTCAAAGAACAGGAAGAAGAAGAAGGAAGAAGATATATCCAGCTGTTAGATGCATACAGCAGATTCCACTGAAGACAATGCCACAAGATATTCTGGGTAATATGAAGAGATGGCATGTAGATTCAGGAACTAGAGAAGCTGTTATGGTTGAAGCTGATGATGAGGTTGATGGTGGTGAAAGAGAAATCTTCAGAGTCTATGACCATCGACACCTAATGAACATGTCGAAGAAAGATTTGATTAAGTTGAATGAAAATAGAATCTTGACGACAGACGCATGGGGTGATTTAGGACGAGATTATCAGATGATGGTTAAGACGTGTATCAAGATGAAGATTTACGCAGGCAGTAAGATTTACAAATGAAGACCAAAGACAAGCGTGAAGATAAAGACGCTAGAGCTATTGTCAAGGGGGAGTATGTTGGGACATAGAGTGTGACAACAGATCTAGCTTGAAATAGGACTAGTGTAATTATTATTGTGTTTGTATATTGGTTTGGATTTGTAAAAGAATATTTGTTTTGTTAGTAATATTCGTTAAACATATTATTTTGTTAAAGTTAGACGAATAATTAAATACGAAATAAATATATACGTTTGATGCGAGTCGAGTTCTCAAGTCGCTGCGAGTTGAGCAGCGAGATGAGAACTGAACTCGTGGACACAGATAGGCATAACGAGCCGAAGCATAATGGGCTTGGGCTTGCAGAACGAGTCGAGTCAACTCGCAGGCCCAGCGGCAGCGAGTTGAGATGACATATT
This sequence comes from Helichrysum umbraculigerum, assembly GCA_949592205.1. Taxonomy (NCBI): domain Eukaryota; kingdom Viridiplantae; phylum Streptophyta; class Magnoliopsida; order Asterales; family Asteraceae; genus Helichrysum; species Helichrysum umbraculigerum. Next base: position 198,523,563 of record CATIUR010000001.1, on the reverse strand, counting down.
TAATGTTTTTCAATCGTGAAAAACATAACACTTTAACACTTTTGATACTTTTACATTCTGCGATTCCAGCAAACCAGAGAAAACATAACCTACGACTAGGTTTTGACGATTTATCGTTTAAAGCTAAGTCTTACAAAACGCAATACGAACATATTCGTTGTTAGTAAGATAACACCGTATTGAGGGATTCCGCACCTTAATACTACAGATAACGAAGTTATCGATCCTAAAACTAGGGGACTTACATGAAGTTTGACGAGCTTAAAAGAGGCGAAATTGCAAGGATGAAACCTTCCATAGAAGAACCACCCGAATTGGAGCTGAAGGAACTACCCTCACACCTTGAATATGCTTTTCTCGAAGGACCTTCGCACTTACCAGTTATCATATCAAAAGACCTGAAGCCGGAAGAGAAGGCAAAACTTATTCAAGTGTTGAAGTCACATAAGAAAGCGATTGCTTGGAAGATTTCTGACATACAAGGGATCAGTCCGAACTATTGCACTCACAAGATCTTAATGGAAAACGACTTCAGACCATCAGTACAAAGGCAGAGGAGAGTCAACCCGAAGATTCAAGAAGTGGTTAAGAAGGAAGTTATCAAACTCTTGGACGCTGGCCTGATTTACCCTATTTCAGATTCCCCTTGGGTCAGCCCAATTCAAGTTGTCCCAAAGAAAGGAGGAATGACGGTTATCGCTAACGAAAACAATGAATTAATTCCAACATGAGCCGTCACCGGCTGGAGGGTGTGTATTGACTACCGGAAACTAAATGAAGCCACTCGCAAAGATCACTTCCCTCTACCGTTCATTGATCAGATGCTGGAGAGATTATCAGGAAATGAATTCTACTGTTTTCTTGATGGATTCTCCGGATATTTTCAGATTCCTCTCGATCCAAAGGACCAAGAAAAGACAACATTCACATGTCCATATGGAACTTTCGCTTACCGACGTATGCCGTTTGGTTTATGTAATGCACCTGCTACATTTCAGCGATGCATGGTGGCAATTTTCCATGACATGATCGAACAATGCATGGAGGTATTCATGGACGACTTCTCAGTCTTTGGAGATTCCTTCTCTACTTGTCTTTCCAACTTGGATAGGATGCTTGCCCGATGTGAAGAATCAAACCTCGTTCTGAATTGGGAAAAATGCCATTTCATGGTAAAAGAAGGAATAGTTTTGGGGCACCGCATATCAAAACCCGGAATTGAAGTTGACAAAGCTAAAGTTGAAACTATCTCAAAACTTCCTCCACCTACTTCTGTTAAAGCCATCCGAAGTTTTCTAGGTCACGCCGGATTCTACCGTCGCTTCATCAAGGATTTTTCCAAGATCTCTCGACCTATGACTCATCTTCTTGAAAAAGATACTCCGTTTGCCTTTTCAGATGAATGTCTCCAAGCTTTTAACTACCTGAAAGATCAGCTTGTACATGCACCGATAATGATTGCCCCAGATTGGAGCCTTCCATTTGAGATCATGTGCGATGCTAGTGATTTCGCAGTTGGAGCTGTATTGGGACAGAGGAAGGATAAGCACTTTCAACCAATATACTATGCTAGCAAAACGCTCACAGACGCTCAAGAAAATTACACAACCACAGAAAAGGAGCTGCTTGCAGTAGTATTTGCTTTCGATAAATTTCGTTCCTATCTTATGTTGTCCAAAACTATCGTCTATACAGATCATTCAGCCTTGAAGTATCTTTTCAAAAAGCAAGATGCAAAGCCTAGACTGCTGAGATGGATTCTACTCCTACAAGAATTCGATATCGAGATCAAAGATAAGAAAGGAGCAGAACACGTTGCAGCAGATCATCTAAGCCGATTAGAAAATCCTACACTAGAGCAGCTTAATGAAAAGGATATTCAAGACCAGTTTCCCGAAGAACAACTCATGCACATCGGCAAATACCATCAAGGATCCACATCCAAAGATCCTTGGTACGCTGATCATGCTAATTTCCTGGTAGGAAATATAATACCCAAAGGAATGCCGACATCTCAGAGACGAAGATTCTTCCGCGACATAAAGAATTACTATTGGGACGATCCTTTCCTCTTTAAGGTTTGCCCTGATCAGATCATTAGAAGATGCGTCGATGGGAAGGAAGCAGAACAAATCCTTCGACAAAGCCACCATGGACCTACTGGAGGACATCACGCAGTTAACTTAACAGCACGAAAGGTGTATGATTCTGGCTTTTACTGGCCAACCATCTATCGAGATACTTATGACCTGGTGAAACGCTGCGACATTTGCCAAAGACAAGGCAATGTATCAGCAAGGAACGAAATGCCACTCACTAATATCCAGGCTTGTGAAATCTTTGATATATGGGGGTTAGATTTTATGGGACCCTTCCCTAAGTCTAATGGGAAAGAGTACATACTAGTTGCTGTCGATTATGTCTCCAGGTGGGCCGAAGCACAAGCTTTCCCGACAAATGATGCCAGAGTAGTGACAAAGTTTCTCAAACAACTATTCTGTCGATTCGGAACTCCAAGAGCTATCATAAGTGATCGTGGCACTCACTTCTGCAACACTCAATTCATGAAGGTTATGCAGCAGTATGGCGTCACTCACAAGATGTCCACCGCCTATCATCCACAAACAAATGGACAAGCTGAGATCACGAACAGAGCTTTAAAGAGAATCTTGGAGCGAACAGTCGGAAATCATGGGGATAAGTGGGCTGACAAATTAGACGATGCGCTGTGGGCATTCAGAACTGCCTATAAAACACCTTTAGGTACCACACCATATCGTCTAGTTTATGGCAAGGCATGTCACCTACCAGTGGAGTTGGAATACAAAGCATACTGGGCGCTGAAGAACTGCAATCTGGACACTTCTATCACAGGTTCCCATCGGAGAATGCAACTAAATGAATTGGCCGAATTAAGAAATCAAGCATATGAAAGCTCCCTGAACTACAAAGATAGAACCAAGAGAATTCATGATTCCAAGCTTAAACTCTCAAGGTTCAAACCAGGAGATAAAGTGCTTCTCTTCAATTCGCGCTTCAAAAAGTTCTCTGGAAAATTCAAGATCAGGTGGACCGGACCATTCATAATCTCAAAGGTATTCCCTTATGGTGCAGTCGAACTCGAATCACTAGAAGGTAATTTTAAGGTAAATGGTCATCGGTTAAAGCATTACATCGAAGACTTCCCCATTCGTGAGGATGTCTTTATCTTCGAACCACCTTGAGTCAGCCAGAAAGGTACAAGAGTCGAGCTAAAAGACTCTCTAAACAAAGCGCTCTTGGGAGGCACCCCAAGCTTATCTTACTTTTCCTGTCCTTTTTATTTCTTAGTTTATTTTTAATCTAGTATTGTTATCACTGATCTAATGTATGCAGCCTTGCGACTTATCAGACAATCAAAATAGCTTTATCTAAGATAAGTTTTATTTACACAAGTGCAAAAAGTTCAGATGGCATTCCATCTGTCCTTTCTGCATTTGTACACTTTCTATTAGCATTACCTGTTTTATGTTTATTTCAGGATGGACGCTCGGATCGAGACTGAGGATCATGTTGCTGCGAGGCAACCTAGACAGAGGAGACGACACAGACCCAGGCAGAGGAGACACAGGAGAGCTTTACCTGCTATCCCTGAGGAGGGACTTATAGATATTCAGCTAGAGCATGAGGAGGAGGCCACATCACCTGCAGCCCAGCCTGTGCCACCACAGACTCCTCCAGCGATTAGACAGCCACCTACTCTTGAGTATGGCATTACCCTGTATGATCCCGCTGCTACTTGGGCCTTATTCCAGACCTTCACTGCACATCATCAGATCCTTTCAGCACTGTGTGAGGTAGCCGGATTGCCGAGACCTGCGGGACCACCTTTCAGGTTGGGACCAGACCCAGGACCATCTCGACCACCCTGGTCTTTCTTCCCTCCTGCTGGATCTTTTGTTGGACCTACTGCAGGACCATCTACTGGACACCCTATTTCTCCTGCTGCTGGGCCTGCTGCCTCTGGGACCTCTGCATCTATGGATCCAGTTCTTCGTGAGCAGCTTTATGCCATGCTTGATGTTTCGAGCCCAGCTCCTGCACCAGTCTATGACAGGACTGCAGAGGATGAGTTTGTCCCAGATAGCGATGACTTGCTAGATGACTATTATTAGTTTATCTTTACTTTGTCTTTATTTTATTTCGTATTATTACTCTGTACTTATGTTTTGACTACTGAGACGTGATACTCTGATGAGGTTGTGATTACTGCAGAACTAGCTTCGTATGGAATGGCTGAGCCTAAACTTCTGAAATCATTTGCACCACTTCTGCACGAACCTGGTCCAACTCCAGTAACCACTATTTATAGGGAAGTTCCTTTTCAGTTTTTTCATTTTAAATATTTTGCCATGACCCCCATTTCAAACTCTAAGTGTGAGATTAGCAACCCCATTTTTAGAGAATACTTGAAACTAAAAATTGTTCAATAAAATCATTAAAACCCTAAGTGCGGGATTCTCCCTACTTAGTGGCAAAAACATTGAGGACAATGTTTATTTTTAAGTGTGGGATAGCAATATACCCTACTTCGTATAATAAGCTTAAATTTTTTCAAAAATGTCCTCAATTTTTTTCAACTTGTTCTCGCATAAAGCCAATATGTCATCATTTTACCCTAAACTTTCAAAACCATTTTGAGTCAACAATGTATGTAAGGCTACAAAATTTTCAAATAAACTCAAAGGTTAAGCAGAAAGAGGTAGAATCAGGTCAGATTCCAACTTTTTCTTAATGAAAGTCTAAGAGGGGCATCACATGACTGGGCACATACAACCCAATAAACTTGCGGTGAGGTATCTTGAGCCTAATAGCATTCATTTTTAATGCTTCACTTTTCGTTTCTTATGTGTGACCGGTGCATGCGTTCTGAATTAGAACTTGCTCCTGACATGCGTTTCGAGACCATATTGACAGGTGCCATACGTGGCATAGGTGCAATTAAATGACCTGGACATTTTTAGGAATAACCCCCTTTTCTCATATCTTTTCAAGCCAACCCTTTTCCGACACTTTTAGTGTTGAAGATCCCCTAGAAAAACCCTGTTGAGCCTAAGCATTTTCGTTTCTTTCAAAACCCTAAAAAACCCACATTTCCACTCACCACCAAAACGTCTTGATAAAAGAAATTTCTGAGGAAGTGAGAAACAGCTATTTGGATGTTCTTACCCACTCGAGCAATTGCTCCCTCAAGTCATAAATTTTTGGTGACAAACTTCAAAAGAAGAATATCAAAAGAAATCACCCAAAGCTCCCAAAAGAATCATCCATGGAGCCGTGAAAATTATCTTGAAGAAATCTTGAAGAAATTGCAAAAGCGAAAAGAGGATGAGGCATCTAAAAAAGCAAAAGAAAAAGAAAAAGAAAAATAGAAAAAAAAAAGAAAGTGCCTCAAGAAAATACAAAAAGAAAGAATAAAAGATCCAAGGAAGTTCAAGAATCATCCAAAAAGAAGAAATTCTCGGTGGATTCCCCTTTCTATAGGATTCAGTCAAATAAAGGTTTCTCACGACCTTAAGAGTTTCTGGAGTCAAGATCAGTCATTCCTTCCATACCCTACCAACCTTTCCTTTTTCAAAAATATTTCCCTTTTCACCCCCAAAATACAACCCAATCAAATGTCCTGGGATAATTAGTGCCGTCCCTGTCTAAGTGGTGGAGATTCGATTCTCGATCAAGCCTATGACGATGAATGCTGCATGACTGGTATTATGAGCGATTTCGTTTGATCTAGATTATTAGGAAACCCGATACACTTGTGTGAATTGAGTGACCACCTGGTGAGGAATCACCCAGTCATGTATATTTCAAGATCACGAGAATTGAAAGCATGCCTAAGATAATCATTCTGAAAAGTTGGATACGTCGTGTGCATATCTCCTATGTTACGCCTGAGGGATTGTTTGATTATTTTCGTATTTTTACTTATATTTACGACTCCCGTAAAAACAATTTTTCAGAAAAAGTTTCTGGGTGTAGTTGACAGGCGGAATTGCTTGAGGACAAGCAAAACTCTAAGTGTGGGATATTTGATGTAGCGTAAAAAGTCACGTTTTTACCTACATTATTGACCCCATATTTAGGCCTTTTATTACAAAATCATTCTTAAAACATCATTATTTATCATATTTTGTTATAAAGGTGAAAACTTGACGGACTTTCCAAAACTATACGAAAAGGGCTGAAAATACACTGAAATAGGCACCAAATTGAGCCTAACCCTAAATCTACTGTAAACTCCATACCAAGACCTCACATTTATCTTATTTTGTAGCTATGGAGATTACAAGAACGTGGATATAAGGATTGCTCAAAACGGATCAAGGACGAAAAAGTTATGCAAGTTACAGCGCAGCCGAAAGCCACAAAACGTATTCTGGACACGCCCGGGCCCCACACATCCAATTTCTACCAAATTGGCATCATTAGAAGCGTAACGGAATTACGAAGTCGTAGGCGAAAAAATCAAGTCAAACGGACGCAAAACGAAGAAGATACGGCCTTCCGAAGATGCGAGAAAAGTCAGAAAAATCACACGGCCTAGCACACGGCCACCCCAGGGCCGTACACGGCCTATACAGGGCCGTACACGGCCTGTACAGAGCCGTACACGGCCTGTATAGGGCCGTACACGGCCTCTTTTGGTCACACACGGCCTCCGTCTTGCTTCGTTTGCTTGTACATGTGCTTGTGTGCTTGTACTCTTAGATCCATGGCTTGCCTATAAATAGTGACCTCTCCATCCTCATTTCACACACCAATTCTTTCATAGAATTTTCACTTTCTCTCTCACACTCTCTCTCTCTCTCTACTTTCTCTCTCTAGCACTATTCTTAGGAGTTAGAGGAGAAATAGAAAGAGTAGCCAGTTAGCGTAGCGGTAGTTGTAGCGTCTGTACGGAGTCACTCCGAGACTTTGGTCACGAAGATTTGTCTGTAATAAATATTCAGGTTATATTTATATCTCTTTTCTTTATTTCGTAAATATGATTCGCTTATATTATGTTTGCGTTGTATTGATTGCTAGAGATGCCATGCTAGGCTAGACAAATCTGTGTTTGCTATGATTATGGTTATGCTTAAGTAGTTATGATTTAAAATGCAATTGGGATTACCACATTATGAAACAACGGAGGTAACGTTATACGGCTTTCATTTGTATAGCGCCGGAACCATCACGAATGTGTGTAGTACGGAACGTGGAAGCTATGAAAGTCGTGGGCACAATCCGTTGTGGAAATAATGATTCCCAATTGTAACATGTTGTTGCTCTGTCTGTGTGAATATTAAACTGTATCTGAATTTATGAATTGAATCTCAATTGTTTACCTATCCAACTTATGCTGTGGTTAGAAACTTCCTGCTAAAACCTGGCCAGTTATTAGTGGTACGTAATCTACCTATTCTATGTATGATGAAGCATTTGAACTCGACATGGCTGTATTCTCTAGATTGAAACCACATCATAAGAGATACGGAGCATAGGATTAGAGATAGGTTAGATTCAAGTTCATATATTGAATATCTTTGAGAGACCTTTCGGGATATTTATGATCCAATTATCTGGTTATGTGATACAGTATGAAATAGGAATAGTTATCTGTGTGCCTTCCTATTGCATGTTCTTGTTTGATTGTTGCCTTAGGAATGCTGCATGCTAGAACTGAACCTCCGATTACTATATGTAACTGCATGATTAAGGTTTTCAGATATAAGTTGATGTTTATACAGTAGAGTGATGTGCATGTAATAGTTAAGGTGATTTATATGATTAATAATGAACAATTCAATTGACCGTTAGACAAGTTAATCCAACCTGTTCCGTAGGGTAACTCCTGTTCACATTATTGTTTATTCAACAATTCGTGCCATGATACCGACACACATTTGTCAGAGATTGGGGAATAGGATTAGAGAATAACCGTTGATTGAATTGATCAGTACATTTGGGAGAACTTCTGGTGTATCTGACACTATATAATTGCTATCCATGTGACATATTATTTATCTGATTGTAGAGACCTTTACGTTAGATATTTGATAGGATCGTAATTATACATCATTAATAATATAGGGTATCCAATGAGCAAACTGGTAATTTGAATCAATGCTAAGGAAAAACCATAAAACGGCACAGTACTTCGTATAACGTTTAAATACGCGGGATAAGCTAAGGAACTGCCGTAGGTATAATACTTCGTGTTAATTTAAGTTCCGGTTACTCAACGGATTAATCATCATAACTAGTGGCTTTAACACCCATAACTACTATCCAAAGCATATACCGGCGTCATAGTAAACACTCTCGTATCCACTGTTCTCCGAGCCTCCGTACAAACATCTTTTCCTTTTCTGCATTTATTTTCCGTAGATTAGTTATAAAACCAAATCAAACCAACTCTTATTTTAAAACCTAGCTAGATTACAAAAGATAATTAGAACGCCTAAGATCCCATGCCCGTTGTAGTGTAAGAACGACACCTGAGTCAACATACCGCTTACTACCCTAGTAACCTAATTAGGGCTGAAAGTAGTATTAGCTTAGGATATCCCCAGCTCTATAAATTTAAAACAACCCACCGTTGCAGCTATTACGTAACGACCGTTTTGGCACGCAATAGTTATCAATTTTGATTTTTGTTTTAATTCCACGTATTAAATGAGTTGTTATTATACTACACATAAGAAAAAGGGAAAAGAAAACCTTGGTCACCGATTACCACACCAACCATTCCACTATTCCACCGTACTCTTTTTTTAACAGAAAACCCAAATTGAGATTTCTTTTTACGTAATAGACTAATACACAATCGGAGTTCATCATGAAATCACATCACCGATAATTTTTCTGAACGGCTGTCGTTAAGTACGACCCGCTACCACCACCATCATTTGAACCGCCGCCGCCACCATTCAAACCGCCGCCGCCAAATTGAAAAAAGCGATCGGATCTGAATTTTCCGACGACTTTAATCGGCCGGTTATTTGTGGCCAACACTGAGCATGCTCGCCGGATCCGCATTTTTGTGTTGTTTATGGTTCAGATCTGGTTATGCAATAGATGATTAAATTTCGATTTGAGATGAAGTTTAATCGTCTTGTTTTATATTTGCTAAACAACCACCACCGAGAATTAAAGTTTGTGTTTGTGTTTGATTTGTTTGGTTAAAAAGGAATTAGAGTTTGAAAAATATGTGATTTAAGTGATTAAGTATGTATGATTAAGGGATTTAAGTTTTTTATTGGATGGAATTATGGTTTTTAGTAAACCCAGATTTGTATTGGTGGTGGCTAATGTTACAAAGGGTATGAATTTGACTAAAAATGAACAAGTTGATAATTTGATTACATCAGAACGACGGTCTGTCGGAAAATGAAAATGTCGCCGGAAATTGGATTTGGATATGAAGAATGTTTATGAGTAGGAGCTGATGTGGACTATGACGTTTAAATTGATGTCAGCATAGCATTGTAAGTGTAAAAAAAATGACCGGTTACCTATTGTATAGGTTGCCTTATACATACAATGGGCAAAATCAATAGTTATGTACATACAATGGTGGTCAATTTAGTTTTGTGCACGCTAAAGAAGTCAACGTATAGTTGTATACATTTACAAACACTTAACCCTAATTTTTATGAACTCATTATAACATCCTAGAACTTGTGTAAAAGTTTCGGGTCAAACCGAGGTCGTTTGACCCAAAAACGTAAACAGCCCTTGTGTTGCATCAGACCAAAAATCTATGAGACACAAGGCTTGTGTCGCATAGAAGCATAAGACACAAGTGTTGTGTCGCATAATCCATAAGACACAAGCGTTGTGTCGCATAAACCATAAGACACAAGGATTGTGTCGCATAAACCATAAGACACAAGGATTGTGTCGCATAAACCATAAGACACATGGACTGTGTCGCATTTTGTGTCGCATTAAGTTGCGTATTATAAGACACAAGCCTTGTGTTGCGGAACACAAGCGTTGTGTCGCATAAACCACAAGACACAAGTATTGTGTCGCATATTGTGTCGCAGAATGAGACACAAGCCTTGTGTTGCGGAACACAAGCCTTGTGTTGCGGAACACAGCACTGTGTCGCATTTAGTGTCGCAAAAACCCAAAAACAGAAGCCAAAAACATTCTAAGTGTTTAAAAATCACTTTTCAACAACCAAATCAAATACGATACGATTATACATGAAAATACTATACTTTTGGAAGTATACACAAATACTCGAATACGTACAAGATTATACTTAAATGAACGTGAGATTTCACTCACACACACGAGACTGCACTCGAAAATACTTAGGAGATTACACTCCAACGAACTTAAACTTGTACAACTACACGGGATTGCAACCGATGCGAACTTATGAGTTCACTCCAAATACTTACGTGTGGGATTACACGCTAACTGATACGAACTTACACTCGAACACATACGAGATTTCACCCGTACACTTGGGGATTACACCCACTCGGATTTACATTACTTGAACGTTACACGTTACAATACAAACGTACTTGACAACTATACGATTACAACAACTGCATAATAATAATAGATGAGATTATTATTACATTCCGATACCAACGGGCCGTACAACTTTTCTACAAACTACAATTTACAAACAATTACAAACATACAAACAACTTATGGACATTAACTAGTTTGGGAACAGCTAGCATGGATACTTTACAAGTATTCCATTTACTTACTGAACCTTATGCGTATTAGGATGCTAAGGTTTGCTAGTTCGGATACTACTTTGCTCGCTTACTGCATTGTCTGCTAGACTCAGGTGAGTTTCACAGCCCCTCTTTTTACTATTTTTACTGTTTTGGGGGAGATGCATTACTTGTTTTCATAAAAACTAACAGTGGCCGAGTTATCGCATGATTAGCATGGCCTGCAATCATGGTGGCTCATGGCCGAGTTATCGCATGATTAGCATGACCTGCAATCATGGTGACTCATGGCTGTTTTTCTTACTCGTTTCATATGAATGTTTTTGGATTAACATTCACGGGGGTACTATATTTACTGTACGTTAAGCTTCAACTATGGTGGCTCATGGCAAGGGTATCAAACGATTAGCATGACCTGCAATCAAAACTTAAGTGAACAATTAGCATGACCTGTGATCGTTACTTACTGGCTGGCTGATGATTTACAAATACTACTTGTGTGTTCAAACTATTTACTTACTTACAAACCTGTGAGATTCACCAACCTTTTGGTTGACCATTTTAGTAATGCTCCTCAGGTACACAGCATCAGTAGGGATGCCCAGCAGGATATGCTTATTAGCTCGAGTCGCATGCATTTACAAGCTTGGAGATTTTTATACATTACTTGTGTACTAGTTGTTATGTATTAGAATCTCTAGGAATTTACTCGAAACTCGAGCATGTATTTTGAACTACTTATGTATTAATGTAATAACTTTTCGAACGTCTCATTTAGAGTCGTTCACTGTATCCTTTGTGCTTGTGATTATTGATTAGTAACACCCAAAAACATCGCTTCTGCAAACTGTTAAATTTGGGGGTGTTACATATATAATACACAAATGTCATAGAACAGGGGCGGAGCCACATTGAAAGTAGGGATAGCAGTTGCTACGGATCTATTCGCTATACGCACTACGTGTAAATTTCTAATAAAAAGTTGCATTTTATGCTGCATTCCTTGTTTGTGCAACGGGTTCACAATAATTGAGATGACCCTGCTACGGGTACTCCAAATATATTTGTGAAAAGGAAGAAATTCAGAAATTAATAGTCATAAAGTTGGTTTATAGGAAGTAGATTGCATATATAAAAGTTGATCTTGTAATGGATCGAGTTAGAAACTGTTAAAAGGGATATCATTAAAATTAGTTAGACGTTAGTTTTGAGATCCTGCATGTAACGGTGTTGGTGGTTCCAATGGATCGATCATTTAGCTAGAAAGCAATGTGCCTAATGTTTGTTATGTCTTTTGAATTGAGCTACATGCTTTTTTACATCTTCAAAGCTCGTGATTTCAAGAAATGGAAGGAGCAATCAGTTGGTTTCTTTCCCCGTGTCATTAGAGTTAGATCATCCTGTCAACAAAAAAGTTTATTCGTAATTAATTTATTTTTAGATGGGCAGCAAATAGCAACTAAATGTATGTATTCATACATGTGTAGAACTGTAGATCATCTAATTTATATGTCAACAACATTCATGATGTATCTAGTGTAGATTTTCAATACTCGACCAATAATATATGTATCTTTTACCGTTAAAAAAAGAAAGAAAAATAAAATAATGGAATCAATATTGCAATCGTGATTCTGCTGTTGTAATTTTTTAGAGGTTGTAGTGGTTCTGCTGTTGTTTGGTCTGTTTGTTTGTCCCATTTGTGAACTTGGATTATTGTTGTTCCCTTTGCTTTTGGTAAATAATAGTCTGCCTAGTTCCAAAAAAAAATATTGCAATCGTGATTCGTCAAACAGTTGTGCAGTTCACAATAGGTGGTCTAAGATAAGATGTATGTGGTCTTTTGACTCCTTAGTGACTTCTTCAAATTTTTTTACTGGGGGTCTTTCTGTTTAGAGCATACGGTGTGGCACCGTTTTCATCAAAATTCTCCATCGAGAACACCGTGATTCGGCGATCTCCCACACCGCATCAGCGTTCTGGACGGCGTTTTGGATGGCAACTGGAACGGCGTCCACAATAAGACGTTGATTTCTCCTTCTTTTTCTTCTTTATTCTTATTCCTCACACACACACACACACACACACACATATTTATAAAAATCAAAATAAATTTTGAGAACACTGTAAACACAACATTCTCCGCACCACAAAATCCTCACCAACAACATTCTTCAGAACACTGTTTACCACACCATGTGCTCTTAGTAAGCCATCGTGACAATGGTTATATACTTATATTCGGGTTTAACGACGTGTCCTAATTGTTGGATTAATGTCACGTGCTAATCATTAATTAATAATAATATTTAAAACGTGGCACACTTTCAACTATATTATCCCTTAATATCAATTAGGAACCTACTATGAACAGTAACTTATGTCTTTTATGCTTTTTTCCAAATTCTATTTATGTTCAAGTATTTAAAACAAATGGTACGTAGTATATAGCAAGTTGCATGCTAGATAAAGTGGCAAGATTATTGTATGTCAAATTTGTATTCTACATATCTAAGGTTCGAGTTCCATCATAGTCACTCTTGCTAATTTTCAAGACATCTTTTTACGGTGTGTTCTTTTTTCCCTTTCCTTTTTGTTTCTAACTAATGGCACATAAAATAAATATTATGGTATATGTTTTTTTTTTATACTTGATGAAAAACAATATGTTAATATAACTAATTTAGCTTTGAATATTTACTATATTTGAATTTGAGTTTCACAATATTTTGTTGATAAAATATTGATTTGGATTTCGAGATCGCGGAAGTTTAATTAAACATCCTAACTTTCAAATTAAATCCATAAGTAACCGTACTTTCATAAAATTTGAATCCTCAATTGAAAATAAAGTAAAGAAATTTTACCCGTTGCAAAGCATGGGCAAGATAATCCTTGTTCAAATCAACTATGAGATGTGAGATTCTATATATATATATATATACATCGATGGGTATGTTTTTACTGTTCACACGGAAGAATTATACGCTGTAGTCTGCTTAATCGTTATTTCTGTACAATTTCTTTTTGGTCAAATATGACGGCCGGGTTTTGTATTTTGTGAATTTAAAATGAAGTTTGGATGTATAAGACTTGTATATTAATTGTAAGATGGGCCAAGCCCAAAAATAAAAATACTATCCCTAAATTTAAAATAGATGTTCACTATTTACTAAAAAAAAAATTAATCTCTTCTTCAATTATAATCGAGTAGATGTATACTTTGGGTTCAATTCTTTGCTTCAATTAATTAATCTTACTTTTGTTTTCATGTTTTACTCTCTCTTTGTTATCTCAATTATTGTGTAAATGTTAAAAGTACGTAGGACATCGGAACTTTTAAATGCTGTTTTGAAAGTAATATTTTGAATGCGTTTTTACTCGAGTAATATAATCCAAAATATATTTAAATGAAACTTTTATTGCACATCATCATAGTGATTTATACACAACCAATTCATTTTGTAGTATTGTTCAGGTCAGGGACGGAACCAGGAATTCCCGATAGCGGAGGCGAAAAAAAATTATTTTTTATTTCTTTAATAGTTTCGTGGGGGCGAAAATTTTAAAATGTAATTAATACCTTGAAAAATTTTCTTTTTTACGTGATTTAAAAATTCTTGTGGGGGCGACTGCCTACGCTGCCCCCGCCCTGTCTCCGTCCCTGGTTCAGGTGGTAATATATAGATAGATTTGATATTTTGATGTACAAATACTTGATCATATTTTGATAACCCAAACATGAATAAAAAACGTAATGTTAAATTACCGCAACGAAGTGCGGCGTAACTTCCTAGTTACAATCCAACGTATGTATCGTTTATTATAATGAAGAAATCCAACGTATGTATCGTTTATAGTACGAGTAGTACGTACGTACTGTTGATTTACCACCAACATATTTTTATTATTTTTATGAGATTAGTTATCGAGGATTTCCTTGGGGCCTACGTTAAATACTACGGAGTACTCTTTAAAAATGGTAGCTAGCTACATGTTAGAATTGTACGTTTACATCATATCATCACCATCACTTATCAATAGTACCGACAGAAAAATAAATCTCGAATTGACATCTTTTCTGCTTAGTAAATTCAGTAGTAAATAATAAATAAATAAATATAAATATAATACTCCATTTATTTATTATTATTTATTATTTATATATAACTAGATATAAGACCCGCGGCAACGCGGGTGATTCTAATTTTTATATATAGATGGGTTGGATCCATAACCATGGTCACACCTGATATCATATTTAAATAAAGTAGTTTCAATGCAAATTCATAAATTGAAAAAATATTGTTCGAAAATTCATTACTCAAGTTCAAAGGAAGTAACATGTGTTAAAATTATCAATGATGATGTTTTCACCTTATATGGCTTTCATACACAAAGATGAAGGATCAATGAGACCATCATTCCTATCAAGTTCAAAGCCTCTTGAAAAGAATAGCAAAAACAGTACCCGAAGGGAAAATCGAGATGCTGAAATATGGCATATATCTTCAACTCCCAATCCTATACACATAAATGTCCATATTACCTATTCTATATAGTAAACAAAATAAACGCATATTGATAATATTAATGGTTCAAATCGATTGGTGGTGCACATCCAATTTTAAATCACCTTTTAAACAAACAAAATCAAAAACCAAAACTAACAAAATCTAACAAAATGAAAACTCTAAATCGAAGTGTATGGGTTACCTGAAGGCATTCGGAGTAACTGCGATTTTGAAGAAAAGAAAAAAAACCCAAGAATCATTGTTGAGAAGAAAACTAATACGCAGAAAAGTGTATTGCAGTATTTGCTCTTGTGATTAGGGCTTAGTTAACGCTCTATAATCCAATAAAAACATATCTTTCTTTCTGCATGTGTTATATAATTTGCAAGGTTATTTATTTATAAAATATTCTATATATTCCTTTATATTATTTTCTTGATTTTATTTGTAGTTTAGTTTTATTAACCATTATGAGTTATTTTTTTAAAAATTTGTGATACTCTTGTACCGTATTAAGTTTACAAAAAATGTTGCTAATACGAAGTGGACCTTTTTAGCTATAGTTACAAATGCTCTTAGTCTTTATATAGTAACAAATTCTATTATGATGAACTTTAGTGTCCATGTAATTTGGAGTTTGAAAATGATGCAGTTTACTAAAGTGAATAAAAGGTGAATATTCAACTTTAAATCAAAGCAACAATTTTTATGCCATAGGTTGAGTAAGTGCGCAAGGTAATTCCATGTCATAAGATTAATTTAGAACTGACAATGTAATTATGTTAAACTTTAAATAAATTTGCTATTGAAGGCATACTCACTTCATCAAACGGAAGTTAGAGCTTTCAGCTGGATCAAAACCGTGAAATCGTCAGCAGTGGTGAACCGAGGAACTACGGGAACTTCGGTGAATGTTTTGACTAATACCCGTTTTAAAGCAGAGTTTCCTAAAGACGTTTTATTCGACATTCTAATGTCTAATGGCTCGTCATCGTTGACAACAACTTATTTAAAGACCTAAATGAAGGAAACCAAATACTCCGTAACTCGGTTAACTACTGATGCCATACCACCATGAGTTGACAATTTATAGCTTCATAACGACATAACTTTGAAAGCCCATAAAAACGATTGAATGTTATGAGACTACAAATTTACCTTGACGACCTGAACATGCCTAATTGAAGGCCCAAACTATTTCTAAGTACATGGTGGGGGCTGTTTGGACGAGGCAGTATCGGGCGGAGTACAGTCATCACCGCATTGTCTTGTGACCAACTTACGGGATTAATTCTTGTTCTTCCTAATGGCGGGCCTGAACTGGTAGGACCTTGTAATGGAACCTCTTTCCAATTTGCTCTACAAACAGGGCAGATTTGATTACCATGTTTCACATTTGAAGCTATACACTGGAAATGGCATGAATTCGATTGAAGCTAAACAGATCGTGCACATTTTCTGTAAGAACCAAAAAAAAGTTATTAGAGAGTGTAACGATTTATTCAGGAATATAATGATAATCACATAACTTTATAAAGACAATGAATTTGATATTTAAGCAGCAAAAAAATCTCACTCTTTCAACTTTCAGAAGTCGATAAATTATGACTCCAAAGCAAAATTATGCCAATTACAATACCAGCTAAGATCTTTGTTAAATCAAATTGATGAGCAAATGAGCAATACATGATGATTTTTTATAAGAGATAAGATAAAACCCGATTTTTCTTATTGAAAGAGCATTACAAAACTCATACCCCAAATTAAATCAGTGACTTTATAAATGTGGCTGAAGCTCCTCAAATACAGCATTCCTTTCATCTTGTGTACAATACTTAGTACACGTCTAAAGAAAAAACATACAAAAACATAAATGCATAAATATTTGTCTTAAAGAATTGAACTTTCAAATCACAAAGTATAAATCTTAAAAAGTAAAAATAAAATAAAAAACAATACCTGAAATAGACGACACGAAATATGAGAATCTGCAATTCCAAGAATTTTTCCCTTCAATTTTCTTAAAGCCTCGCTCACAACCTTGAAACACTTTAAAAACAAATTATGAATACAAATCATGTAATGATACAATGTACCACTATAAAAAAAAAATGGAAGCACTAAGTCACTAACATATTTATATCTATCTTCTTTTGCAATATTAGGATGCCTCATCTTTTCCCATAGTAACCCAAGCTCCTATGATCACAAATAAAAATAACAATGACAAATTAACACCAATCTATGAGGTTGATAAGCTCATCCGTGAAGAATTTTAGCATTCATTCATGTAGGTGTTGAGTAACTCAATAGAACCTTCTTCTAAGCCTCATTTGTTCATGATATATGTATATAATATTACTTGGCTGCTCAACCTTCGTAATCGTTAGAAAAATGGCAAAATATGCAAAGATTTCGAAAGTATATTAAGCAAACTCACAAAATTTATTAAGACAACTTCTTGGCCGTTGCAAGTCAACAACGTGTTTGTATAAAAGATTAGGAATCTTGAATATGAATATGCAATTAAACAATAGGAGAAGGAGAGATAATAATGTTTCTAAATTCTTACACCAACATACCTTGCAAATTTGAGGAATTAAAGGATTTTCTGTTGGGAGGTGTTTGAGGAATTGGGTACGACTGAATTTGCTGGCGGCTTGTATAGCTTTCTTTTGTTTTCTTGTACTCCATTGATGATGAAGAAGGAGTGAGTGAAAAGACATAGTAGGGTTTATGAGGTTCTAGGGTTTGGTGGTGGTGATGAATGCGTGATTTTGAGTGGGAACGGTTTCTAGGGTTTTTTTCTCAGCCTTGTCCCCGAATTTTTAATATACAAAAATTAATTAAATATTTAGGGTGAAAATTAATCCTACTAAATTTAATAAATTCATTATTAATTAATTAATTAATTAATAATAAATAATATCTAATATATAGGGGGTGCTAAGTGTAAGTATCCTCAAATTAATCTTAATCGTTTGATCAATATGGGAAAAACCAATTAAGGGCCAGGATTACCCCAAGCTATTCTGCTTTAAGTATATGTTATAGATGGACGTCTAATAGAAGTAATTTTATCCAATCGTTTGTTGCCAATTATATTATTCAGCATGTTCCCCGCATCATGTTGTTGTGGCCAAGGTTGCCAATTATTTGTACAGTATCCGATCGACATCACTATATATATATATATATATAGTGGGAGGTTCAATTGAGAACCAACCCAAAATTGAGAACTAAAAGAACCAAATTTAAACCCTTGATTAAACTAATCAATGGATACAAATGAAAATGGCACAATTGTAATTAAATGAATGTTGATGTAGTCTCGTTTAAACTGTAAAGGGCAGGAATGTAATATTCATTTTAGATTTAATTAAAATTAATATTCCATTAATCCCCCACTAACCTCCCTCACCTATCCATTTTTTCATTTCCTATTTTTTATTTGTCACACTATTATTTTCAACCATCACCACCACTACCACCATGAAACCCACTCCATCATTTTCCACCACCACCACCCCCATTAAACCGTAACCAAAACATGATGGAAGGTTGGACATTCACCATGATTCTTGATTTTCAAGTATCAATCATGGATTTTAGGAAGGGTTCATTGCATTTATGGAGTTTTAAGATGAATATAAAATAACGTTTTTATGAATAGATAAAGGAGATGAAATAATCTCATGAGAAAACGGAAGTTGATGATATGAGGATCGAGAACAAAAATTGATTGTTCACTTGTTCACATCACGATCTTCATGATGTCGAAGACAACGAAGATGACAGGTTGAATATCGACCAAAAAACCTCTGTTGTTCATTTGTGCACATGACGATTTGTGTATGAATATGTTAAAGTAGGCTTTTAAGTGCACCAGACCATGAGTAACCCCGTTTGTTCACGTGTGCACATGGGCTGTTCACATGTGAACATGGATGGACAGTTCCTTGTTTGGGTTGTAAATATGCAACGTGTTCAAATGTGCACATTGCACATAAAAAGGTTATTCTACCAGTTGTGGAGAATAAAACATAAGAAGCTAGGAGTTTAAATGATAATTGACATTGGCTTACGTTCATAATATTCTTGTTCATCATGGGATAAAAATATGGCACAATTTATAAAAACATAACATGTTCACACATGTGCACATGAAATGTTATTGTGAATTTGTTATAATAGCTTGTTGTTCCGGTAATTGTTTTGATTATTCATAGCATGAAAGGAAAGATTTTAAAGGTTTTGTGAATTAATTTACCAAATGGAAAAAGTCAAACGTAGAACAAATCTGGAATGAGAGGCAAAACGGAAAAAATCAACACAGATGGAGAAAAATCTGGAATGAGAAAGGTGAGATAAATAATAAATAAATATAAATAAATAATTAATAAAACAGAATTAATATTATTACAATTTTACTTATTTACCCCTCTAAATTAAAGATCAAATTTGGTTCTTTTAGTTCTCAATCTTGGGTTGGTTCTCATTTGAACCTTCCCCTATATATATATATATATATATATATATATATATATATATATATATATATATATATATATATATATATATATAGAGTAAGGTTATGAGTTCATGATTTTTGAGTGAGATTAAGGAAACTAATGATATCATGCCACATGTACAAAGAGAATGTTCGATACTACAAAAC
Source organism: Helichrysum umbraculigerum (assembly GCA_949592205.1). NCBI lineage: Eukaryota > Viridiplantae > Streptophyta > Magnoliopsida > Asterales > Asteraceae > Helichrysum > Helichrysum umbraculigerum. The sequence continues at coordinate 198,503,641 of CATIUR010000001.1, read as the reverse complement.
TCATTTACCCCAAACATAAATTATCTCACAAACGACAAATCGAAAAATCATGAAACTTGCACCATATTTTTCAGCGTTTTATCCTCTTCGATTTGCCATCCCTCAAGGCATACTTTCGATAAAAAAAATTCGGTTTTTTTGTGGGTTTTATAAATTAGTAACACATGTGTTAGTGATTGATTGTACATTTTATTTACGGTTATGGTTAGGGTTAGGGTTTAGGGTTAGAGTTTAGGGTTAGGATTTAGCAGGGTTCATGGTTGTTTAGGGTTTAGATTTTATGTTTTAGTAGGGTTTAGGGTTTATTAGGGTTTAGGGTTTAGTATGATTTAGGGTTTAGAGTTTTATAAAGCGTTTAGGGTTTAGGGTTTGGGGTTTTGGGGTTAGGGTTTAAGGTTTGGGTTTTGGGGTTTCGGAGAGAAACCCCAAAACCCAAACCCTAACTTCTAAACCCCAAACCCTAAACGCAACACTCTAACACATGTGTTAGTAACATATGAAACCCACCCAAAAAATGAAAAAAAAAAAATTCGTCGGAAGTATGCCTTGAGGGACGGCAAATTGAAGAGGATAAAACGCTGAAAAATATGGTGCAAGTTTCATGATTTTTCGATTTGTCGTTTGTGAGATAATTGATGTTTGGGGTAAATGGGTTTTGTAGTATGGAACATTCTCTTTGTATATGTGGCATGATATCATTGGTTCTCTTAGTCTCACACAAATTTTTAGTTTCATTTTAACCTCACCCTATATATATATATATATATATATATATATTCTTTTTTTCATACCATCGAAAAATTGATAAATAATTAAAAATATAAAAGAAAGCGGTAAACACGCAAACGTCTTATCCATGTTCACTCAGTTGAAACGTATCAAATAGGAAAAGTATATCAGATTAAAATAGGAAAAGTATATCAGATTAATTATTTCAAAAATAGGTCATGTACCTAGGCATCAGAATCCCTTCAATATTGGAGTATATTGTAGGGAGAAGGTAAAAAAAGGTCACAAGTATATGCGTAAAATATATTCTCGCCCTCTCAAAATCATTGTTACTAGATAAATACACAGTTTAAAAAGAATGCATTTATTAAAGTTGAACACCAATATAGTTTCTGTTACTATTTTGAAGCATTTTGATTGATTAATTTTGAAAGTGGATAATTATTTTGAAAGATATCAAAATAGAAAGGTGGATAATAATACTTGGACGGATGAAGTATGTATATAGCTCGCTCAGTTTTCGAACGTCGAATATCCAACTTTTCCAAATCAACGGGCCAAAGTGACGGGTGGTGACATTGATGTCACTTAAGTAACCGGTGATGGTTGCAAACCGACGGGCCAAGTGACTAACCAATGGGAGAGGCCTAAGAGGTTAAATCTACGTGATTTATTTTGACTAAATATTCAATATCCACTTATTTTACCCTACTTAGGATATGTTTGACAAAATGGTATTTGATATTTCCAACATTATTTTTGATAAATTCACCATACATGTACAGTAAATAGTTGTACCATATGAATAAATAGTTGTACATTATGGTGGATCTATCAAAAATCATGATGGAAATATCACCACCTCTGACAAAACTAGTTGGAGATGAAGTTGTAAATAGAGGTGGAGATAGAGGTGAAAGCAAGGTTGTCAAGATCGGGATCTTACGTAGGATCATTTTTGCCTTTGAAAGATCGTGATCGTAAGATATTAAAATTCGTGTAGGATACTAATTAACAATTTGAGAAATTAGTGTAGCATTCAAACTTTTAGATTACAAAAATGATACAATTTGTCAACATATATTTCTAGGACAATAAACGTACTAAAACAAAAGATAGTAGCATAGTATAATTGCACCAATAGTCATAACAAGTTTAAGAGCATACGAGCTTACAAATGAAAATTACTAATATAAGATATCAATCGTAACATTTCATACGGACCATCAAAGTAATTGGACTTTGGACTATGGTATGAGCTTTATAAATATCTTAACCCAATTATAAAAATATAAAAATAAATAAAATAAAATAAAATAAAAAATTAGCTCATTTGTAGGATCGGAGCGTTAACCGATCTTACGATCCTACTCCGATCCTAAACGTTTTCACTTGGTAAGATTACGATAAAGATTGCGATCTTGACAACCATGGGTGAAAGTTAAAAGTTGGAAGGCCTCTTTTTTATTTTTTTTTCGAAAAAAAAAAATAAATGTTTGGCAAAGTAGCTGTATTTGAAACTTATTATTGTAAAATGACTCAAAAAGGCATGATATTTTATAACTTAAAATTTTTAATATTATAAGAAGGGTAATGTAGTAATTTAATGATTATAAAACGAAAATTCTTTAGAGAATATACTAAGATCTTACATGTCCAAAATTTTACCTGTTATAGTTTGAAAGTGATGACTCAACATCCACTTCATTCCTCATCTAGACTAACAGTGTATGTGGCAAATATTGTATAATTGTTCAAGAAGTGCGATCCGAAGGTCTGAGTTAAGCAAATAGATTTCTTCAATGGTAGATTCCACTCCATTCGATTGTACTGCGCTCTACTTGCTCTAATACATAGAAGTAACTTCATTTTCTCCATTCACCAAATATTTTTCCAGTCAAATTACAGTGCACCATTATTGTCAAATTTTTTTCCTTTAGGAATCAATATTTTAAGACACTCAAATTATTTTAGTATCATAAAGTTTTTGACTATTTTTGACAATTTATAATAATAATAATAATAATAATAATAATAAATTATATATAGTGAGATGTTCAAATAAAGACTACTCTAAATGTTGAGAACTACTAGAATACATAATTGTTTATATGTGTATAATATCAAAAATATATAAATGTTAATAAGTATCAATGGAAGTTTGAAAATTGAAAATTTATGTGTTGGAACTTATTTTAACTAACTTTAAATGTAAAATGTTTAGTTGTGAACATATATGTTTTGACGTATTTTTATACGTAGTTTTGCATTTTTTGACATTTTTTTGTTTTTCATTCAAACGAATACTAATGTTTACATGTGTATAAAGTTAATCATAAGTGAACAATCACATATTCTTGTGGTTCTCACAAGTTCCTAACTTTTAAGTGGTTCTCATTTGAACCTTATATACATACTAGCAAAGGCCCGCGCTATGCAGCGGATAAGAGTTTTAAAAATCGTTCAAAATTAATTGTGATTAACGTGTTCCATATAGTTGACGCAAATAATATATTTTATTGAAAGTTTAAGGATTAAAATATTGTGATAACTTGGACCGATGAAAATCCGTTGAAAACTTGGACTCGATACAAATCTGTTGAAAATTATTACAGTGAAAATCCGTTGAAAACTTGGACTAATGAAAATTCGTTGAAAACTTCAAGTTCGTTGAAAACTTGGGTCGATGAAAATCCGTTGAAAAGTCTTGTCATTGAAAATCCGTTGAAAAATTGAAGTCGTGGAAAATCCGTGGGAAATGTCCAATGAAAAGCTATTGAAAGTTGTTTCCCTCGCCCATTTTAAAGACGGACAGTTTCTGTTGAAAATTTGTGGGAAACACCCGTTTTCCACATACTTCCCACGGATTATGCTGTTAAAAATCCTTCTTTTTCTAGTGGTGAATGCTCGTCGAGCTATCGAGCAAAGTTCAAGATTACTCTAAATGTGTCGAGTCAAACTCGAGCTTTGTCGAACTCAAATTCAGCTCGACTTGGTTATGACCCCTTCCTAAAACTAATAAACAAGAGGTTACATCATATGGTACTAATATATCTAGCTAGTAAATAGATAATAATAATTTAAATAGAAAAAAGGATGTATATATTGATTGCACCACTTGCATAAGCTAAGCCTTAGTCTTCATTGAACAGCTACATATTTAAATTCATAAATGTTGTCTCTCATGCATGCAATATAACAAAAGATACAATTCTTTCCCACTCTTCGTGCTTGATCATTTGAGTCTTCAGCCACGCGTACCGGTAGTTGCGATGAATGGTGGTTCTTTGAATGCGAGTCATGAGATGTCGAGCATTAATGGTGGTGGCAGTCAGGATGATAGTGAAATCTGGCATGATGATGAGACTGAACCTCGAGTGAATGACACAAAGTTAACCAATGGTCTACTTGAATCTGTGGATGATGATCATGTTAAGTTCTTGAGGAGATTAAGAGAAAAAATTGATAGGTAATTATTAATTAAAACTTTTGTTCTCTCTTTTTTGTTTCCTGTTAATGCAACTAGAAATACAAAAACTACTACTCTCTCCGTCTCAAAAATAATAATCTATCATGTGTTACTAAAAATGAAAAGTCTCTAGTAACTCGTAAGCGTTTAAGAGTACCTATGAATAAGATATCTCTTTTGTTTCCTATGATCAATCAAATTTCTTTTATATATATGTTTAACATGAGAATTTTGAAAGACTTATTTCAATGGACCGTCAATCGATCACGATATAATTCGAACATGCTAAAAATTAAATCTGCGTACATAATCCGTTGTTATTCGTTTAACTTACTGCTTTGTAGTGTTGAGATTGAGACACCAAAAATTGAAGTAAAATATGAGAATTTATCCGTTGAAGGAAATGTCTATGTTGGTGATAGAGCTCTTTCTTCTCTTTATAATGCCACATTAAACTCAATTGAGGTATATTTTCTCCTTAAAAATTTCACGATTTTCTTTATTATATTTGGTTACCTTTTTAATATATCTTAAATATAATATAAGAAACAATTTTGTAGAACATTCTCCAATTGATTGGGCTGAGTCCTTCCAAGAAGAGAAAATTGAACATCCTTCAAACTATTAGTGGGATTATCAAGCCATCAAGGTATCATATGATATTACTTTGTTTGTTTTGTTATAATTTTATAAGTTGATTATCATCTAATCATGTTAAGATCTTTGTAATTTTCGTAACTACTCCGTATAAACAGGATGACATTGCTTCTAGGTCCACCAGGTGCAGGAAAAACTACATTGTTACTAGCACTTGCCGGAAAACTTGATCATGATCTCAAAGTAATAAATCATATCGATCTCTTTCGATACCTTCTAAGACTTCATAACAATCACATCCCACATGTTAACTGTTGGATAATGATTTGTGTAAGCAGGTGTCTGGAAATGTTACTTATAGTGGCCACAAACTATCTGAATTCATTCCTCAAAGAACATGTGCATATATAAGTCCGAATGATATTCACATCGCGGAGATGACGGTGAGAGAGACACTTGATTTTTCTGGACGATGTTTAGGTGTTGGCTCAAGATACAAACTACTTACAGAAATTTTAAAAATGGAGAAAGAAGCAGGAACCATACCTAATCTTGATATCGATGCATTCATAAACGCCACTACACATCCAGATAGCGAAACATATTTGATCACTAATTATGTTCTCAAGGTTTGTTCTATTAACTTAATCAATTGTTTTAGAATAAGAGTTTACGCTGTTAATTATGTTAAGTGACGATACAGGATTTGGGATGACCTGTAACACCAGTAACTCAATTTTTGTGAACTCGTAACACATCACAAATAATACAAAATCTATATTTCATATCGCGAACGGACATATAGCTACAACTACTTTCAATATTCGGCTATTAATTAAATGAAAAACAAACGGGCCCATTGTATCATAACTTTTGTGCAATAAAACAACAAAGTGAAAGTGGGGATCGAACTTGTAAATAATGAGAATCTAGAAGACCTAAAATGTAATTTCCGTTCTAAAACCCTCCACCAATTTTTAATTTTTATAAATAAAACATAAAAATCTGGAGCTGTAATTGTTTCGTTCGTTTGCGTACGACTAACAGAGTAAACAACGGGAAACATCTTCCCGGCCATGGCCGGTTTCTTCAACTTCACCGGCGCTGTCGCCGGTTCCATCTCCACCGTCGTCAATGTTGGATCAACATTTTATTGCAATTCTTTTTCTTTCCATCACCACAGGTGATTTTTGTCCTTTTAATTCATCACATAATTAACCTTCTTTTGTATGCTTTTATGATGATTTTATTCTCTCATTACTCTCGAATGAAATTAGGGTTCTCTCTCAGTTCATACGTAATTGAAATGTCGTTTTAATAATTCGAGTCTAATATAGGGATTACATAATCCATGAGGATACTTCGATTCTATTCAACACGTTAATAGTTCAATTGGTGGATGATTGTATATTATTATTATTAATTTTTTCAATTGGTAGTTTTCGAACCCCTTTTCTACAATTAGATGAACTCTGATTATCTTTATTAGAGGGTGTTTGGCTTGGCTTTTGGGATTGGCTTTTTAGCTTTTTAGCAAACAAATCAACTTTATGTGCAAATCCTGATATAACTATTTACATTATCTACCCTGCAGTTTTTTTACTTTCACTCATTTACCTCTTATTTACTCGCACTTGACTTTTGATAATGCTAGAAGCATACATAATTATCCCTTATATTAGTCGTCTTTGATTAAAATGATAGAGTAAGGTTCAAATGAGTACAAACAACTTTCTGTGAGAATGAAGGAACCAATAGGAATGCGCTACGTGTCACTAAACCAACTTTCCCACACGTTTTTAAAAATTAAATATCTCCCAAACGGTAAGTCGAAAAATCACAAAAATTGCACCATAAAATCAACGTTTTATCCTCTTCGATTAGAGATGTGACAAGGTATACTTTCGACGAACTTTTTTTTTTCTTTTTCTGGTGGGTTTTGAAAACGAGTAACACATGTGTTAGAAGCTGATAACACATGTTACCGGCAGTAACACATGTGTTACAAGCTAGTAACACATGCGATACCGGCGAGTAACACATGTGATACCAGCTAGTAACACATGTGATACCAGCTAGTAACATATGTGTTACTAATTTTGTACAATTCTAAAGCTAAAAAAAAAAAGTCGTCGAAAGTTTACCTTGTGAGATGGCAAATCGAAGAGAAAAAAATGCTGATTTTTATGGTGCAATTTTATAATTTTTCGACTTACCGTTTTGGAGATATTTAAGTTTAAAAAACGTAGGGGAAAGTGGGTTCTGTGACACGTGGCGCGTTCTGGTTGGTTCCTCCATTCTCACAAGAAATCTCTTTCTTATTTGAACCTCACTCTAAAATGCTATATAGGTTAATGATGATATATGTAAATTATGTTATGAACTCAAAAGTGGGTTCAATAAAGAATGGTAAAAAGTGAGAAAAAGCGAACCAATAAGATTGTTCTATTTCATTCAAAATCACACTCCCACTTTAATTTTAAAATTTAAATATCTCACAAACGGTATGAATAAAGATGATAAAAATTAGATATTTGGAATCAACATAGTTTTTTAATTCGATTAGAGATCTCACAATCTATACTTTACGTAAAAAAATTCTTTACGTGTTTTTCTCAGGTCTTAAAAAGCACACTGCATAATATGATCATTTGATTTTGTGTATAATGACTTGTGGTTTATGATAAAAAGTTGAAAAATTAATTAGTAGACAATTAATGTTATATGTTAAATCACACATGATTACAAATTTAATATATTCAAATTAATAATTATAATTAAGATTTTGAAGATTAATTTTATTTTCACCTTTAATCACATATGATTAGTGGATTTGATATTTAACCACACATGAGTTTGTATATAATCACATGTGATTACAATTGAATTTAAAATTTATATGTGATGATTGATTACCGGTAAATAATAATTCACACGCGATTCAACTTGATATTTATATTACATATACAATTACTCTTTAATCACACGTGATTACTCCTTTGATACTTAATCATATGTGAATACAATTGTAATCACATGTGATTACAATTTTAATTTGTCAAATAAAATTATTTTCATGTCATTTATAAACTTATAATTGGTAATGTGATTATTTACATGTGATTATAGTTAGGGTACTTTAGTCATTTTAGGAGAGGGACCATTTTCATGCAAAACGTCAACTTGTTGGACTAAAAAGTTGAAAAAAAGTATCGAGACAATTTTCATAAATCGGTGTAAACCACATTGACCATTTATGGAATTTACTCTTATTTCAATTTAAAGTTTGATTTGTAAATACTCATTAAAAATTAGAAAATAAAAAGTTCTGCAAAAATATATCATGTAGGATCTCTAATTAAAGACAAAAAGACACTGAGTCCAATGATGTAACTTTTATAATTTATAGACATACGGTTTGTGAGATATATAGTTTTTTTTTTTCTTTAAGGTGGAAGTGGGTATTTGAAATGGAGCAATTCTATTGATTTTCGTATTCTTCAAATATTTCGCATTCTACATTGAACTTGTCAACTTATAATATTCTACATTTGAAATGGAGCAATCCTTTGATTTTAATCGTCATTTAAGATATTTTATACTAACATGTATCTGTTCAGCATAATAGCAATATTTTCATAAGGTTAAATTGGTCACTATAAGTCATTTAGTTGTTCGTTTGTTACAAAAAGTAAACAACGAATACTCATTTACTATTTACTATTTACTAATACTACTTACTGCATGGGAGAGGTAAATGAACCAGTGACGCCCGCCTTTACGCTACATGTCCCCACCACTAGGCTACTATCAAGGGGACCTTGTCATCATTAATTATACCTCCATTATCATCATCAAATCTAATACAAAGGAGATTGGACCTAATGTATATGCATTCGGGTTGACATACAATTCCAAGTCTTATGGCTTGGTACCTTGGTTATACTTTTTTGACCATGTGCTGTATGTTTTACACTTCACATGTACGACTTCACTTAGCCTTGTGGCTTACGCCATGTAGCATGTCCCAGTTTATTTTGAGTAGGTTCATTCAAAGGGTATAACTAGATTAAGCGTGGAAAGAATCCATGGTCAGAGAAATCTGCTAACTTCTTTGGATATATGATATGTTAAGCTTTTTGTAAAGTCAGACTTATATATCAAGTCCTCTAAACATTGCTGTTGGATACTATGTGAGCTGTATACATGGTAAAAGAGTTTTTGAGTAGGTTTTTTTTTTTTTTTTTTCTTTTCAAAATATGCTATATTTCTGATACTCTTGGAAGTTGGATGGTATATGTAATGATATTTAAATTTGAAAAAATAAATATTAATTTAGTGACCAAATACGAAAGGAGTGAAAATGCATTGCTATTCGATCCGCTTTTCCCTATTCCATTCGTTGGTTTAATTTTTTATTTTTTTTTTCATTTAATAGATACTTGGGCTGGAAACTTGTGCCGATACTATGTTTGGTGATGAAATGAGAAGAGGTATCTCTGGCGGAGAAAAGAAACGTGTTACTATAGGTATGTTATACATCCTAGTTGATACTTAAAATTACCCGTTTGGCGTTAACCTGTTGGACCCGATACCCAACTCACCTAGCCCCTTTTGTTACCTTTAAAATGCCACCTTTATATGGATGCGACATGTTGACAAATATTTTGATACAGGAGAGATGTTAGTGGGGCCTGCAAATGTCTTTTTCATGGATGAAACATCGAATGGACTGGACAGCGCCACCACTTTTCGTATCACAAAGTTCTTAAGCGAATTGGTTCATGTAATGGATTTAACAATGGTCATCTCTCTTTTGCAACTTGACCCCGAGACGTACAAACTTTTCGACGATGTCATCTTAATGTCAGACGGTCAGATTGTCTATCAAGGTCCTTGCGAAGACGTCCTTCACTTTTTTGAGCATATGGGATTTAGATGCCCTGAAAGGAAGGGGGTAGCCGACTTCCTTCAAGAGGTAACTTCAGCGAAAGACCAAGAACAATACTGGTTTAAGGAAGACCAATCTTATAGATACATTACAATCCCCGAATTTTCACTAGCATTTAAGTCATTTCACGTTGGACAGAAACTCGAAACAGATATTCATATCCCTTATGATAGGTTTAAAGCACCCCAGGATGCCCTGTTCAAAGAAAAGTATGGAATATCTAACTTTGAACTGCTGAAAGCATGCTTCCATAGGGAGTGGTTGTTATCAAAGCGTAATTCTTTGCTTTACATTTTTAAGACATTTCAGTTGACACTTATGTCATTACTAGGCATGGCTATTTTTTTCAGAACTGAAATGCATTTTGGAAATTTGGAAGATGGAGGGAAGTTTTTTGGTGCATTTTTTTTGGTCTCCTTATCGTAATGTTTAATGGGATGTCTGAACTTGCATTGACCGTTATGAGGCTTCCAGTATTATTCAAACAAAGAGATTCATTTTTGTATCCACCCTGGGCTTTTGCTCTTCCCATTTGGATACTTAGAATTCCTTTATCTTTGATGGAATCTGGAATTTGGGTCGTTCTTACATATTATACTATAGGATTTGCTCCAGATGCGGCAAGGTAAAATAGCTAAAACATCTGAAATTGTTTGTCTGTTGGTAACTTTAACCTCTGACAGTATTTGTGGTTCAGATTTGGTCGACAGTTCTTGACGTTCTTTGCCATACATCAAATGGCTCTTTCCCTTTTCCGGTTGCTTGCCGTTGTAGGAAGAACAGAAGTGCTTTCACACACTTTGGGTTCCTTCACCCTAATGATGATAGTCACCCTTGGAGGATTTGTGGTTGCTAAGGGTACAATTTTCTCTCTTAATATCTTCTGCATAATGGGTGGGTTGGGTAACCGGTTGTTTGTCAGGTTGGGTTGACCTGCCAAGGCATTTTTTTCTCTTTTTTTATTATTTATTATAGTATTATTCAAAATTATAATTTGAAATTTCGAATAAAATATCTTAGTAGGTTGTAACCCAAATATTTTAGTTTTAGCTGATATCACTGAAACATAGCCCAAGAAGACTGATTTTCACATAAATAGCTTACAAAGTGACTCCTCTAATCTCTTCAATGTTCGGGTTTATGGTTTTAACTGTCTGTTACATAGATAGCATAGTCTGTGATCCATGGCAAAAAAAAATTGATGAATCTATATAAATTGCAGATGATAGTAAGCCATGGATGTCATGGGGATTTTATGTCTCTCCTATGATGTATGCTCAGAATGCCTTGGTTATAAATGAGTTTCTTGACCAAAGATGGAGTAGTGTAAGCTCTCTCGATGACTGTTCAACCATATAGAAATATAGGATTGTTCTTATAGAATTATATGTGATATCATACTATACAACAATCTATTATATAGCTTCTGATAGTAACATAACTGAAGCCTTTTTGTGCAGCCGAATATTGATCCACGAATTAATGCATCAACTGTTGGGGAAGCCCTTCTCAAGTCAAAAAGTTTTTATACAGAGGATTATTGGTTCTGGATATCTCTAGGAGTCCTTTTTGGGTTTTCGATTGTCTTCAACATATTATTTATTGCAGCCCTAACTTTCCTCAATCGTAGGTTATCTAGCATTATGCAGGTGTTTGAGTTAGCATTTTGAAACAGATGATGTGATCATTGTGACTTGCTGTTGCAATAATTAATAGTTAATATTTGGATAAACAAATTATGTTTCTGAATAATAATTAATTATCTAGATGTCAGTTGATCAATTTTGGAAATAAGTTTCATAATACTGCAATAAAACAATAAAACTGATTTTCTAAAGGTAAAATATTTTTTTATAGTACGTTATCCCTCTCTAGTCCTAATGTGAGAATCTGTTACTTCCATCTTACATTACTTTCTCTTTTGTTGGACAGAATATCTTCATGTGTCCCCTTATGTATTGATTTTCTGAATAATTAACAATGTCACAAAATTTAAACAACTAATTATTTGATTATTACCACTTCAAATTGCAGAATGACATCCAAACACTATCTTCTATAGCCTGCTTTGTTACAGCTAACCATATAATTTACATTACAATAATCACATTATCATGTTTTAAACGCACATCCAGACACCCAGTAATTGTCGTTCTCCTTTTTGGACTTAGATTATGACTCTTTCGGGTCTTTTCTTTCAGCCCATGTTGATGCTAAACCTGTGATCAGAGAGGAAAATGATATCGATGATTTAGTCTGTGATACAAGAAAAGAGGTTAATGAAGGTGAGCCTTTGCCTTCACTGTCATGATGCTTGTCCTTGAAAAAAAAATGAGAGCTGTATTCAAGCGAAAATACTTTTGCATACAAAGATAATACTGAAAATGTTTCGAATTCTTTTGACATGTTGTAAATGATTGTATAGAAACTAATATAAAAGTGAGAAGAACTTCAGGAAGAAACATGTCCGGTATTGGCAAAAGAGGAATGGTTTTGCCATTTCAGCCACTTTCACTTGCTTTCAACCATGTCAGCTACTACATCGATACACCTTTTGTAAGTCTGTTTCATACAGTCCTTCATTCTCTACATTATCCAAGGGAAGATTATTCTTCTATTCAAAATAAAGTTGTGAGCATGCAGGACAGAAGCGTACGTGATACGTTCTAGCAAATGATAGCTTTTGTAATAATATTTTACAGTTCAATAATTTTCAAATGTATAATTATTTTTCGACAAAGAGGTTCGGGTTAACCCAACCTATCCCCACCCATACAAATATTAGCCATTTTGTCACGTTAGGCAACTTGTCTATTGTGCCACCTCTAATCATCACATATTATCACTATTATATGACCAGGAAATGAAGGCTAGAGGCTTTAAAGATAGTCGACTGCAATTGCTTAAGGATGTTAGTGGTGCTTTTAGGCCAGGATTATTGACTGCACTCGTAGGCGTTAGTGGTGCTGGAAAGACAACCTTAATGGATGTGTTAGCAGGTCGTAAGACGGGTGGATACACTGAAGGAAATATCTTCATTTCAGGGTATCCAAAGAATCAATCTACATTTGCTCGTGTTAGTGGTTATTGTGAACAAAATGATATTCACTCTCCAAACGTCACTGTTTATGAATCTCTTCTATATTCTGCATGGCTACGTCTATCTTCAGATGTTAATACAAGAACACGTAAGGTATTTACTTATTACTCAAAGTATTGTTTGACATTTAAATCCCTTTTTTCTTTTTAACTTCCTTTGATGATTACTTTGAACTGTAGACATTCATTGATGAATTGATGGAATTAGTTGAGCTTCATCCATTAAGGAACGCAATGGTTGGTCTTCCTGGAGTAGATGGTCTTACAATAGAACAACGAAAGAGACTGACAATAGCTGTAGAGTTGGTGGCAAACCCATCCATCATCTTCATGGATGAACCGACATCTGGTCTTGATGCTAGATCTGCAGCCATGGTCATGCGTACAGTAAGAAACACAGTTGATACCGGGAGGACTGTCGTATGCACAATTCACCAACAGAGCATAGACATTTTTGAATCATTTGACGAGGTTTGTCAGTTAAAGTCGTTGGCAAGATGTTTAGGTTGGGTAATGGGTCAAAAGAACTTCGCACTAAAGCATGTCAATTGTAGATCATGTTAAAATGGGTTGGATTAGGTTGACCAGTAAACACTTTTCTTGTCAATTATAAGGAAAATATATTTATAAAATTGTGTTAACTTTGATATAAGATTGCATTATAAAAATAATCTAAATCCATCAATATCATGTTTTAGGAAGTTTTATGCATTGAAATTATATTTTGGGAGACTTTGAAGCCATTTGGCACATTCCCATTGCATCTGGCTTTTACTTTTTCTTAAAATAAAAAAATGTGAAACTCACCCATTTGACCCGTTTTCAATGAAACACAACTCGAATCGACCCCATAGTATGCAAATGAGTCGAAGTAGCCACCACTATTAAAAATATAATTTCTGTATCTGACTTGGATATATCCATAACCGTGCAGTTACTTTTAATGAAGATAGGTGGTCAAATTATCTACTCAGGTCCTTTAGGGCACCATTCTCACAAGCTTGTGGAGTATTTTCAAGTGAGTGTCTCATATTTTATAAAGTTTTAGACTCTGTAGTCAATAAAGCTGATCTGTCCTGCAAATATCAGCCATAGTCTAGCGTTACAACTAATGTATGAAATTCACACGGTTTATGCAAACATGTTGACATAATGACATTGCTAGTTCATAAATGTTAGAAAGTAATAAAAAGGTTTGCATTTAAAAGTTTATAGAAAGAATAAAAGAACTTCACACTTATGTGTAAAAAAAATATATGAAGATTGGAAAGGTTTACATTCAAAACTGAAGGTTAGAAACTTTGAGATACATCCAGTCTCTCCTACTTCAAAGCGTGGAAATTTGGGCAATTCATCAATGGTCCCCTTCAAAGTGGGAGTTCTGACTGCGAACTACTCCACATTTTCAAGTGTGAAGATATAGACCTTACTTGTGACAACATTCATATTTCTTTGTGTTTTTTTGCAACTCTACACACTTCTAAGTGTGTGAAAATAAGCCCCAAAAACTTCATAAAGTTGAGAGATTAGTAGTAGTAGAACTTTTAATCTAGTTCTAATTAAAAACCATTTCCTATAGGCTATTTCAGGAGTGCCAAAGATCAGGAATGGCTATAATCCTGCTACGTGGGTGTTGGAAGTGACTTCTTCTTCAGCTGAAATTCAACTCAATGTTGATTATGCTCAGATTTATGCCAACTCTACCCTTTATCGGTAGATTCTGAATCTTGATTTCTCGTGCGATCGTTTTCTTTGTAAATTTCTAATATATATGTCTTGTGTCATTTTCAGGGACAACCAAGAACTAATTCGGGAGCTTAGTGTCCCTTCAAGTGGTTCAAATGATCTTCGTTTTAAAACCAAGTACGCGCAATCGCTTATCATACAGTACAAAGCTTGTTTGTGGAAACAACATTGGTCGTATTGGAGGAACCCACAGTATAATGGCATTCGCTTCATCATCACCATCGTCTTGGCTGCTTTATTTTCTGCTATTTTCTACAAGAAGGGTAAAAAGAGGTAAGACTCTTTACCTTTGCGTTGCCAAGGGGCCTTACATTGGGTCTTCAAGATTACAAAGTAGAGAGTAGAGACAAGTGAGAGACTTGGAAAAATGTGAGAGGGATCTAAAAATTATTCTTGTTAGAGAGTTTTCTCCGAGAGATTATAAAAACTTTCGTGTTCTAAAGTTTGTTGTCTAAGAGAAAGAAAAATGAACTGAGAGGATGTAGTGGTTAACTTGCTTTTCGAAACTTTCCTACAAAAACTGAAAGATTTGTTAAAGGGAGGAAACCAGAAGGCTTGATAAACTACTATAATGAATTACTTCTCCTGACATTAAACAATTAACAGATTGCAAGAAACATGGATAAGTATAGTTGTTGGTTTCTTTCTCTTGCTTTCTAACTCAAGAACACAAAAAGTAGCAAAAACTTAACACTTTCTTTTCCTTTTTCTTCCCTCATGTCTTACATTTTTCCCTCTAGAAACTTGAGAACAAAGTGTTGGTGCAGCTGGTGCATCTGCATATGGCATTATGCATCAATTTGACTGTGAGTTTGTGTATACAGACAACAACTACAGGATCTTATAGATTTGTCGGGATCTTTGTATGCTGTTGTTCTTTTCCTTGGATCCATCAATGAAACTACTGTGCAACCTATTGTTGCGGTGGAGAGAAAAGCATTCTATCGCGAAAGGGCTGCAGGCATGTATTCATTGGTACCTTACACCCTAGCTCAGGTAACTGCTGAACCATGAAAACTCTATTGTAATTACAGGTGACAAATTGTTCAGGTGAGAACGTTTGGGTAACTGGTCTGGTCGAGCCAACTTGCAAAAACTTGTTTTTTCTGTTTATAAAAATTATTTGTTATTATTAAAGAAATTTTAGAGGTTGTATGCATTACATATACACGTTAGTGGATTTTCACCTGTTCCATCCACTTTTTAATCTTTTGACTTGACCTGTATATCCTATTTCAGACACTTGATCAGAAACGTTCATAATTTCCATCTTTGAGTTTAAGTTACTGATGTGAAATAATGTGTACAGGTGACCATGGAGTCTATATATACTGCAATACAGACTGGTATTTATGCCTTCTTTTTGTACCCGATGATGGGATTCGAGTGGACTAGCGCAAGGTTTTTGTCCTACTACTATTATTTGTTTACGAGCTTCATCTGCTTCACTTTATGTGGCATGATGACCATGGCATTGACACCCACCCCTCAAATATCTGCTGTTCTGGTATACTTTCTCACCTGCCTTTGGAACTTGTTCTCTGGTTTCATCATGCCAAGACCGGTATGTCATTCTTTATGCTCGTCTATCTTCATCACTATGATTGACTTATTAAATAAAAAAAATACATGTTTGTTGTACCTCCCCCATACCCCACCAGCCACTCCCAAAAGTGAGATATCGCATAATGCATATACGTATCTTCTCTTGACATGTCAACGGACTAGTCATGGGGGAACATGCTTTATGCAGGGCCACAGAGCTGCACATTTTATTAGTATTGTAAACATGGTTGCTGAATATGATGACAAATGCTTGAAACTAATAAAATTAGTGTATATTGCAGCAAATACCAATATGGTGCAGGTGGTATTATTGGGCAAACCCTCTCAGCTGGACACTCTATGGTCTCATAACTAGCCAAATTGGTCAGGACAATGACACGTTTGAGGTTCTTGGAGCTGGTAACATGACAGTGAAAGGATTCATCGAAGAGAGTTTTGGGTACGAGTATGACTTCCTTCCGGTAGTGGCAATAGCACATGTTGGTTGGATCCTTCTATTTTTCTTCGCATTCGTGTATGCCATCAAGTTCCTCAATTTCCAGCGTCGATGATATTTGGGTCTTTCTTTATTAATAGGTAATCAAAATTTTGCACAGACATGTACTATACAAGTTAGAATATATAAGTCAGTCGATTATGATGTATTTGTTATTATCTGTAATATGGTAATTGATAAGCATCAAATAGATAGTATATTTTATATTAATTTATCCTTATATTTATATACATTTTATTGCATTAATATTATTTTAGATACTTATTTTGTTAATAATTGCAGAAATGTATTTTAATTGAAGAATGAAGAAAAATGAACAAGAACGAGACCAGAACTGAAGATTTAAAGCACTTAAAGAAATAGAGATTAAAGACCTTGAAGAAATAAAGACTAAAAGACTTAAAATAAAGAATTGAGCCAAGAAGACAAAGAAATCCGGTTATAAAGATTGAGAGTCCAAATATTAAGCCCAAGCCCGAAATTAAAATATTCTGGAAATTACATTCAACCGGCGGTTGGATTAACCAACCGGCGGTTGAGCTTTAGGGTTTAAGGAGGTGGAGACACGTGGTGTTGGACCCGGATTCAAATTACTTCAACCGGCGGTTAGAGTATTCAAGCGGCGGTTGGAAGGTCGGCCTGAAAAAGTATAAATAGAGGCTTAAGTTAGGTCATGTGATATACGATTCAAGAATACTAAACCGAAAGTTAGGGTTTTAGGACGACTTTAAGGTGCGATTTTGGAGGCAAATGAGCTAGGGTTTGAAGGCCAATAACCCTAGGAAAAGCTGGTTTGCTAATTGGTTCGGTTTCTTTATCCTTGTAACTTTATTAATCTTTTGGGTTATTTTGGATATTGTTTATTTGGATTAATTGTTTATTAGGTTTTCATTATGAATGTTTAAATGTATGTTTATTAGAATTATTATATGAATTATATGTTTATGTTGGAACTATATTATTGAATGTTTATTATACAAGAATTGTCTGTGTTATGTTAATATTGATAAAAGTTAACTGATTTATATAGATAACTTTACGAAGCTAGTGAGTTTTATAAGTTAATTAATGATTATCAATTATTAATGTTAAGTAACATTGTAATTCAACCGAAGCTATGAATTGTATTAATAAACTGCTGATAGATCTTAATAAATAGTAATATTGTACTTAATCTTTGGCAATGCTACTATACGAAAATTATCTTAATCTTTGTGATTTTCTACATTAGTAATTCACCAATAATAATAGCCAACAAAGCAAATAGACATAAGTTGATATAATAAGTTTAATAAATAATTGTTTAAATAGTTATAATCTTCTATCCAATTAAGTATACTTAAGTTGTTTCCTAAAACTTATCTATTATAATCTGTATCAAAAATATAAATATAAATATGTTCGTTCGGAACTAAAACGTCCCCCTTATCTTGTAGATTATTGTAAATTGGATCCTTGTATTTAATTGTATTATAATTGTAAATATCTGTAAGTAGAATAAATAGATAATTAGTTATAAATAAGAATAACGTTTCTTGTGTTCCTTGTGTTCGAACTTGGACTTACTTATAAAGCTATATTATATGATCAGGATAACACTTGCCTGAATTGTGTGATAGTATTATTTAGTATTTCCTTAATTAAACTTGTTATTATAATTGCATATACTTTCACCACATCAAGTTTTTGGCGCCGCTGCCGGGGAACACTTAACCGGTTGAACTTTTGTTTTGCCGGGGAACGGTGTATTTTAATTTAAACTAATTATTTTCCCTGTATAATTTTGATTTCTAATACTTTGCAAAATCAATACGAAATATCGGCTCACCCATTGAGAATACTGACAAAAACAAAGGTATAAGGAGAGTAAAGCTCTACCTCATTGATTTATCATATAAGAGGTAAGGTGCTTCTAGAAAGAGATAGGTTTTTAATACGCTTCGCGCTGACCTGTTTCTCCGCTTTTGTGTACTATCAATGGAGCTACCGAGATCTATTGACTAGCTTTGTACAAGAAATCTAACTTTAGCTGTTGTATAAATAACTAACTTGCATAACTAACTTGCATTACTAATCAATTGGAAAGTTGGGTTGGGTATTCTTTTTAATCATTTAATTTTGAATTTGCTTTATTATTAAATAATTGTGAGTAGTTTACATCAACCTACTTATAACTAACATTGCATTTACTGGTGGTATGACCCGGACATAACATCTGTATCTAAAAAAAAAAAGTAAAAAAAATAAATAAATAAATAAAAATAAAATAAAAAAACTTACTTTTAGTTACATTTTATTTTTCTTTTCTACTCTTTTTCTTTTTCTCTTAGTTTTAACAGGTATTTACCATGGATTACATTCAAGAGGATGATCAAAATTCGAGTAATAATCCTATTTACCAAGTGATGATTGAGAATCAAGAGATTGATGAATATATCTCGACCATCAATTGTATTAGCTACACAATTCCTGGAACAAGTACAAGAATGGAAGAAACTAAAACTAATGGCCATAGTGAAGGAAATTTCATTTAAGAACTTGAAGAGATGGATAATCAAGTCAATAAGTATACTTAATTTTCTGAATCCTTATTTTCTAACAAAATTTTTAGTGAATTTAAACTGAAAGAAGATATGGAGGTAGATTGGTCAATTTTGCCAAAATTTGATTACTATGATCCTGACGAGGAGAAACTTGAATTGGGAAACCAGAATGGGGTGATGACGAAAGAGGAAATGATGACGATTATTGACAACTTTCTATCATTGCACCCAGAGGAGGAACAATTAAAGGAAGATGATCAAGGGATTAGAAAAGATACCAAAAACAACATTTGCGTTAATCAGATATTACACACTAATTGGATCAAACCACTGTCTATGGTGGAAATTCAAATGAAGGTTGAGTCTATACAACTAACGGTTGGAGTATCTGTAAACACAGATTCATTGTTTTATAACTATGAAGATCCTTTTTGGCGATTCGAGCAGAAGGAAAGTTTCTCGCAATTTTTGGAAAATTATGGAGCATCTCAGAATGGACATTTACCTGCTATAAACGATAAGTATCTTCGTATTTTACTTTTATTAAATTTACATTTAAATGATATTTATAGATATTACCATCCATGCTTACTTTTAAGTGTGGGGAAAGTCACTAGATTTTTAGGTAAGTAAGGTTGGAGTCAAGCTAGTGACTCGAACAAAAACAAGCGCTTCTCGGGAGGCAACCCGTGCTTGTACAAGTTGTATAATTCGTAGGTAGATTTAGATTTAGATTTAGTTTTAGTTTGGTAGATTTTACTTTATTTTGAGTTTTTACTTTTAGTTTGTAATTAAGGATAGGTATAAGAAACCATAATCACTATAAAACGTTGCTACGTAAATTAAAATTAAAAAGGGCTAATTAAATAAAATATGAAAAATGTAGTTATTTTTAAAAATCGCTGCTAGCAACCAACCGGCGGCTGGTATATTCAACCGACGGCTGGACATTTTTTTCGATTAACACTAAAAGTAACAGTTATAATTACCACACTTTTTCACAAAAACCAAAGAACACCATACAATTATTCTTAAAGAAAATTGTTATTGTAATATTTGTTAAGGTTTCATATTTTGGGAATATCTAATTACAAAATTATTATATTTAGTTTCTGAGAAATTTGTTATTTAAGGTTCACTCTAGTAAAATAATTTCTCTTAAAATGGATTCTAATATTTGCAATTTTTGGTTAGAGATTCAGATTAGGTGATAAGTGTAAAACTTTGGGGGTTTAACTTAAAACTTATTAATGTTAATATAAATGGTTTATAATATATTTGAGAACATAGTTTTCATAATAAGTTAAGATCTTCAATTTAGTTAACCCCAGTAGAAGATTTGATCTAAGTTTAAATTTTAAAATAAGAAATTGGAGCTACATTGTATCTACTTTTATCTAAGACTCCTGCCAGTAATTGAATTAAGAGACCAACGGTTGTAGGTACCCAACTAGCGGTTGAATACTTTTTGGCTTTATTAGGAGATTAATTGAGGAATAGTAGAAGTTTCATAAGATTTTACCACACAATAAGCCCATAAAAAAATAAAAAATAAAAAATAAAATAACAAAAATTAGTAGCATGTGTTTATATGTTTCTGGACTATCTTTAATTTGTACTTTTCATTTTAATTTTAATTTTTGGTACGTTTAATTTGTTTGCTTGTTTATTTTTGTAACATTGCCACTTTTCGAAGTTGGCGACTAGTATTTCAGAACAATGCATTGAAATTGAAATTTTTGGAAATTTAATAAGTTTATCTTATTAATTATAAACTTTGTGGGTGTGTTCCCTGAAAACCCTCACGAGACTATAACTCGTCCACTTGGGATACCGAGGGGTTTAAAGGCTTATTGCATACGCTAAATGCAATCGTGGTTAACTACGAAAGTGTGGATGTTGTATATTATTTTCAAAGATCAAGGAGCCAACCAATTTATTCTAGCCGATGATGAATTCAACAATACTATTGCCCTAGCCGACGACATTCGCTTCTAAGTCAGGGGAGTTTTCTGTTCTATTTTTCTTTCCCTTACTCACTTTTGTTTATCATTTTTATACAATGAGGGCATTGTATAATTTAAGTGTGGGGATAGGGTTCGTAAGAAAAAGAATTTCTTTTAATTAAACATTTAAGTTTCTATTGTTATTAAATTTTATCAAAATTTAAAATTTTTTAAGTGAATAACTAAGTATTTATTAGTTAGAATATTTTTGTTAAAAGTTTTTGTTTTGTATTTAAAAGTTTAGACTTTAATATGGATTAACTGTTTTGTATATATAATGTAAGCTACTTTAATAAGGAGTGATATATAGTTATATGGTATGATGTACTAATAGGCAATCTATATGAAGATTTCTGAATTTTAAAATAAAAAATTAATAATATAACTTGTTTATTATTTTATGATACATAATATGATGTATGACATAAAAGTCTTAATTTTTAAATTTATTATGCAATAATTTTATATCTTTTTACTTATGTGAGTACATTTGGGGGTATATATTGATGGTTTCCTCTGTTATACGAAAGTATAGACCTGGTCTCTATTAATATATACTTAAATATTAAGCAAACGCAAGTCAAAAGTACTTGAAAAGTCTTAAAATAAAAAGATACCTAATGAGGTCGCCAAAATAGTTTGACCAAGTATGGTTTTGCTTAAACCTGAATCAAGTTATGTCGCTCTGTTGCATGAAAATGCAGACCTGTCACCAATGTCTTGATTCTTAAAAAGGTATTTCATATATTTAATGGGAATATAAAAGTAAATTGTATAATTAAATTTAAAGGTATATCATATATGGAAAGCATAAGTAATATACATACTAACAATAAAGGTGTATTCAGTAGTATGAATATAGATTGTTTAAAGTGGACAAATATATTAGTAATCGTTCATGAACTATATATTACACAAATAATAATAATTTTTATTTATACATTATACTTATCCATGTTAATTAAATTGTTTAAATTTTTAATTTATGAAACAGATTTTTAATATTGGTATTCTGATTCTTAAATATTAGTTTGATGCTTATTTTTAAATTTTATTCAGTATTCTACTTGAGGACAAGCAGAACTTAAGTGTTGGGATATTTGATAAGTATCAAATAGATAGTATATTTTATATTAATTTATCCTTATATTTATATACATTTTATTGCATTAATATTATTTTAGATACTTATTTTGTTAATAATTGCAGAAATGTATTTTAATTGAAGAATGAAGAAAAATGAACAAGAACGAGACCAGAACTGAAGATTTAAAGCACTTAAAGAAATAGAGATTAAAGACCTTGAAGAAATGAAGACTAAAAGAGTTAAAATAAAGAATTGGGCCAAGAAGACAAAGAAATCCGGTTATGAAGATTGAGAGTCCAAATATTAAGCCCAAGCCCGAAATTAGAATATTCTGGAAATTACATTCAATCGGCGGTTGGATTAACCGACCGGCGGTTGAGCTTTAGGGTTTAAGGCGGTGGAGACACGTGGTGTTGGACCCAGATTCAAATTACTTCAACCGGCGGTTGGAGTATTCAAGCGGCGGTTGGAAGGTCGGCCTGAAAAAGTATAAATAGAGGCTTAAGTTAGGTCATTTGATATACGATTCAAGAATACTAAACCGAAAGTTAGGGTTTTAGGACGACTTTAAGGTGCGATTTTGGAGGCAAATGAGCTAGGGTTTTGATGTGCTGAATCCAGTTATAAAATTTATCGTTGAAAAGTGAACAAGAAAGTACCGAGCTAGACCAAAACACAACCGGGCAGTGGACCCTATCGTGTGGTAGTATAGTTGGGTAAGTTCGGGTTCGAACACAGGGAACTAGATTGGATAATTAATAGAAGTGTGAGCAATTTAAAAAAGAGAAAATAAAATGTGGTTGGTTTGTGTGACCGAATTGTCACGTTGCTTAAAACTACGAAATTTTAGTTAAACTAGGCAAGTGGACTCTTTAGAGTCAAAGTGATTGATTTGGAACTTTCAGATATTAAAAACTATACTTGCTTGGATTAGATCGTTAGTGATTTCGGGGTGTAAAGTTAAAACCGGTTATTTTATGCAAACAATTTTCCATCAAACCTAGGCTTAACATTCGCCATCACCTAATAATTCAACTTCAATTTACAAACCCATGATTCAATCAAATAACGGACATTCGCCATAGTTACCTATTCGCATATTTGAGCTTAACTTGTTAACCTATTCCAAAACCGCATCCGCAATCAAGTTCAACAATTTATAGACAAAAAGTTGACAACAATTCACTAGATAGAAAACGTTCGCTATATCTATTAGTAAATTATCAAACAAGTTAATTACTTGACATCAAGCTCAAATACACAAATAATTGATTAAACACAAGTTCAAGTCAAAAGAGTTTATGATTCATCCAAACGAAAGACATTCGCCAAATTCGCTAATTCAAATCATACTAGTTAACTAGCTTCCCTTGTAATAATTTTCACATTCGCGAAAATAGATTCATTCATACATTTCATACAAATAACAAGTATTTTTATTAAACAACAAACATTCGCCATAGTTGTTTAGGCAAAATACCCACAAGTTAAACCACATCAACTAGTTACATACAAATTTATGGATGAATCTTAAACTCAAAGCATAAATCAAACACCAAATATAACACCCCTAGTCACTAACTAGTTCATCCAAGCAAGCATAACAAAACCTAGCCAACCATCATAATCACATCATCATACACACAAAACATCAAGGAAACTAAGGAAAACATGATTATATTTAGATAAAAATGCAAACCGAGTTCGTACAATGTCGAGATGATGATTGTTAGTAACCGAGATATGCTACACTAAAGGAAATCTTCAAGAAAATGAAAGAAAACCTTCAAGAACTCCAAAATCGCCACCTAGAGACTGGTTTTGTGTGTGTTTTTCGTGTGTGTAAAGTTAGTGAGATTCAATAGTGAAAAGTGCTTTTTCTAGCCAAAAAGTGATCTGCCGCCCAAACTACCCGGCGGGTTGTGTTATGACCCGGCGGGTCCTTTGAAATTTGTGGAACCCGGCTGCTCAAACATATAACACGGCGGGTCATTTGAAGAAAACAACCCGGCGGCTCAGTAGGATCACCCGCCGGCTTCTACAGGGTTCAATCGGCCGAATTTCTCTGTGATCAACAAATGATGGAAAAGTTAATTTACCCGGCGGCTAGCATCACTCACCCGGCTGGTAACCATAACAACCCGGCGGCTTAGTGTATCAACCCGGCGGCTTCTTCAAGACTTCATAACCCGGCTGCTACGTACCCCAAGCCGGCGGCTTCAAGCCATTTTCCAGCAGACCAGCTTTTAGCTCGAGACTTCTAACACTTTACAAACTTGCTCAAATCCAAACCAGAATGCAGTCCAAACGACGATTCTTCAATATTGATGCCTGTAATTCAATTTAAGCTAAATAAGTACCAAAAGTTCATAAAGTCCACTTAAAATGAATGCAAAAACAATGATATCGTTAAAGATAAACTTATACAAAATGAGCGATATCAAATATTCCCACACTTGAACTTTGCTTGTCCTCAAGCAAACCGTTATTCATCGTTTCAAAACCCACTCTTGCAACAACAATAGGTGAATATCAAGTTTACCAAAACAATACTAACACTAACTACCAAGGCAATTAGGCTAGCGACATATGTATAAGCATTATAAACTCGAGATGTTTTGATTTGCCAAGCCCGAATGCACGACCTAGCACCTCACATAAGGATAAGTGTTTAGTCACTCACTCTCAACCTATAAGACTACAAGGTAAGGAAGTAAGCAATTTTAACACTCAATCAAGCCAAGTCGTGATGCATTGTTACCATAGGCTTGCAAGAGGATCAAATCTCCACCGACTTGGCGTGAGCACCAAGTGAGATCTCAAAGGAGGTATTCTAGCATGTGTTGTAACAAAGTAGGCTAATTGTGGAATCGGGGTATGATAGACACAATAATTGGCGAAAAGTGGTAGTCAAGACCCGTGAAAAATGTGAAAATGTGACCTATTGGTTTAAACACGTGATAGTAATGAAACTTAGGATTCTCGTGCTAAGTCAATTCAGCTTATTATTTGTTCTCATTTATAACTCATACTTTAACAATTTCGCACAAATAATTCGAATTGATTTTTCGCATTTGATTGGAATAATTGCATTCTATGACTTTCTATGAACCCTGTGTAACGAACTTTCGGACCAACCATCCTAGACCGGATAAAGGCCTTCGGTGGCTAGGTGTAGAACACCCCTCGGGAACTACTTATTCAGGAATCCAAAGGTCATTTAGTTGACTACAATCATCCAACTATAAACTTTAAGCTCAAAGGTTAACTTCTATTCATTTAATTGTTTCCAACCTCACTCATAGAATTTAACACTAGAATCCCAACTCAAAACGGTTTAAGTCACATTCTGGTAAAATTCATCATAAGTTCCAACTAGGCAACATTTTAGAAAAGTGATGGCTCGGGAATTGACTACACAAAAATAAGGCTAAAATTTAGTGGATTGAATGTGGAAGTTTTCTAGGGGTTTCTTAGCACTAAAAATGAGTGCTAACGACCTGTGTAAACTGGATATAAATGGTTTTAAAGCAAAATAATTTCAAAAATTCCTAAGAATACCTCCTCGTCTTCGACCCCACCTATATCACATTTTTGTGATCCCACAGCGGTCTCAAAATGCATCACTAAGGCAAGTTCTAGAACAAACTACAATCACCGGCACACTCATAGCAATCAACAATATAAACACCAAAGGTAAGTGTTTTTCTCAATAAGGCTCAAATTTCTCACAATTTTTCATAGTGGAGGCTACAAGCGTGCTAGTCATGCAATTCACCCTATTAGGTTGCTTTTATGACACATCTCTAAAAATTTAGTTGCAAGAGGGAAGATTTAATTGCTTTTAATAGATTTTAGCTAACACATTTCAAAGCAATTAATTTAATAAGGACAAGCAAATTTCTAGCATACTACCATTCCATAACCCGTTATTAGAATTCGTAAAGTTCAATTGGAAAATCCAAGATCAATAACAGACCTAATAAGTGGCTATAAAACAACAATATACTAGGAACAAGATTCTAGTGAAGTTAACCCTCCCCACACTTGAGATTTGCATTGCCCTCAATGCAAAAACAGTTTAAAAGTACGAGTGCGAAGGGGCGAAGGGAACGAGAACTTCCCCGGGGGTTTGTTTGAGGAGCGAGTGCATTTGCTGAACTAATTGCCAGCCGGCGCACGATTCCGACATCCATAAAAGCTAGAACTTTAATCAATTGCCTAAAAAGAAAGCAAACATAGAAGGTTTGAACTCGAGTGACATTGTGCAAAACCGCACCCAAATGTCAGTCGAGTAAAATAGTTCCAAAAACCAACTAAGATGAGTATCAAGTCATGGAATAAAAATGTCTAACACATGAGGCACGTAGGCACTCTTAATGGAAACAGAAAGATAGTGATGATAATGTTTGAAAATGTGGTAATGAGCAAACTAATAGGGCCATCCCCAACCCCCTGAACGAGGTCCCTGAGAACCTCCTTGATGGTCGCCTGGCTGAGTCCATGGATCCCAACTCTGATGATCTGAAGGAGCGTTATGGTATCTCTGCTCCTGCTGCAACTGCCTGTCATATTCTTCCTGGTGTTGGCGCTGAGCTTCCGCCAATGCAGCATCATGATCATAAACAGGGGGTGGGTGGTCGCGGGACTCAGGTGTACCCCATTGGTACAAGGGCTCGGCATAAGTGGTTTGATAGCCTTGTTGCTCGGCGATCCAGTTGAGATTGCCAACCGTCCAATCAGTTCGGTACTCGAGGTTTCCCATCCGGTAACCCATTTCATGCCTGAAGTCGGTGAAATCATTCCTGAACTCATTATGACCCACTTCAAGTCTTCCAATTCCCTGCATAAGATCAGAGAGAGAGGGTTGAGCTTGTCCCTGTTGTTGCTGCTGGGCTCTTTGGCGTCTCGGTGGTTGTTGGGGTTGCTCGGCCGCTTGTTTTTCAGGATAGGGAATAAATCCCTTTTTGTTTTTAGACACTGCTTCAGCTGCGTGGTACATAAGATAACCGACACTTTTCTGATTGAGATCCACTTGAGTCAAAGCAGGCCTTATTCCAAAATTGACACCCAAACCCTTAGCAAGCAAAGTGACAAAGTGACCACCAACAATAGGACTTCGGTCCTTTAAACCCCCACCAGTCGTGTCAAGGTAGTTTGCCACACAATATGGAAAGTTGATGTGGTTCCTCTCATAGATTTGTCTCAGATACCAAATATCCGCCAACGTCACTTTCTCGCTGTTTTCACGCCTATTTGCAATAGTGTTGGCGATGAAACGGTGAATGACACGAAGACGGATATTATTCATGTCTTTGTAAGAGACCGAGCTAGCTTCAAACTCCTTAGTACTAAACTGCTCCCAAAACTCCCCCTCAATAAAATCTTGAGTGTCATCCACTCGACCCCCAGAAATCAAATAATCATCAAAAAAAGTATAGCCGAGCTCAGCTGGAGTATAGATGTCCAAACATTCAGCTAGTTGTCTCAAGGAAAGAAAGTGTGGCTGGCCTCCTAACCTGAATTTCATGAAATTAGCATCGGTAGCCGAGGTTACATCTCTTTGCAAGATCAAAGTGGAAAAGAACTCATAGCATAACTCCTTGAACACCGGTTCCCTGATGTTAAACAGTCTTTCCCATTCGGTGAATTCGTACACATTCCCTTGATACTCAAACCTCTGAATGAGAAGCTCACGAAGCTGCTGAGAGAGACCAATTGCCTCAAGAGGTTCCCAGTCTACATATCTAGACAGCTCAAACTCCTTTTTTAACAAATTGAACAAGTTCCTGGCATACTTCGTGTAGTGTACCCATCTCTGATCAAATCGAAGCCATGGGTGGATGTTAGCCGGAATAAATAGTGCTTCGGCAACATCAGGACCGACATGTGAGAATTCCTCCTCATCCTGTAATTGAGAGGTGGAAGTTTCAGCGGCTCTCTTGGAGGCGCTGGTTTTGCGTGACTTGCGTGAGGTTGCTGCTTGCTGCGAAAAATCAATAAAGAAACACAGTATTGCACAAAACAAATGTTAGTGTTAGCCGTAATCATAGACATGTCTCGTATGCAAAATGAGCGATAATATGTCAAAATCATAACCTCCCCCAACAAATAGTCTTTTCCCAACCAAAGTAGCATAAACGCAATTCACCAAAAACCATAACCAAACAATTCAAATCCTTATTCACAAACTCATCAAAGTGCAAAGAATATGTAATCCAATATTAAACTAAACCAAACCAACAACAATGCCTAATCAACATCATCTTAGTTAAGCTAGTCTTACAATCACAATTACACATTAGTTAAACCACTGTATCAACGTACCAAGAAAGTGTATAGTGGTCATTCAATTTATCGATAATAATAGTATCAAACATATACTTGAATAATGACAACGCAAATGCATAGACAATTCTCAAGCAATGTCTTACAACCAATAATTATATCAATCAAAAATCATGACCAAAATTTACACCCAATTCATCTCCCCCAACATTAACATGAATCCCAATCACCAATTATCACCTTGACATTATGAAACTAAATGTAAAATAAGCAATTATGAGCAAAGTGATAAAGATATCATGTCAATTAAACAACTACAAACTCATATCATCATCAAAATTTGGAATACCCATTTTCACATAAACCCTAATTTGCAAAGTTCATCAAATCAAGCAAATAAACATAGAATCATGGAGCAAATAGGATATGTAACATATAAACATCATTAATAGCATGAAAAGTACAAGATTAAACATCCCCACACTTAGCAATTGCAAAACCCACATGTAAAGTAATGTGAGAGTAAAAATCACAAATCGCAAGTAAAAAGATGTTAATCCATACCTTGGGAGCCATTAAAACAAGAATTGGAGATGAAAAGAGTGATAATTTTTCCAAATGGGGTTAGGGTTTTCGGAGTGCAGCAGCCGTATGAAGAAGAAGAATGAGAGAATTGGGGTTAGGTGAAAAGAATGACCAAAAATCGTTTTTTTTAAAACTGCAGATATGCTGCGAACCCGGCGGCTTTGTATGTTACCCGGCGGGTTGATGTCGGGTTGGGCGCGGGTCAGGCCCGGGTCGCCAGGTATCCGGATTAAAACCAAGAAACAACCCGGCGGGTTGAATAGGTTAGCAACCGGGTCATATAATGAACCCGGCGGGTAGTGACAGAAGACGCCGGCTTATATAGGCTTTAAATGGGCGAATCATTCTGTTAACAACATGTTGAGAAAAATTAATTCACCCGGCGTGTCAATGTATTAACCCGGCGGGTTATAATGAAGACCCGGCGGCTAAGTGTATCAACCCGGCTGCTTACATACCGAATCCAAAAACCCCAGTTTTTTTTTTTTTTTTTTTTTTTTTTTTTTTTTTTTTTTTTAACTAAGGAAAATATGAATAATAATACTATCAATAATAATAATAAGTATATACCTAAGAACTAAAAGGATACGAAACGGGTTTTCTTGGACCCGTTTGGACACTTTGTTTATTAACGAGTCGAAAGCTTGACTCGACCCCGAATTCACTTGTCCTTGGGGTAAGCCGCGAGCTCCTCCCACTCGCTCTCCTTTTCTTCCTCGTGGTATAGTTTCAACCGATGACCATTGACAATAAAAGTTCCTCCATCCGAACCGAAAAGTTCAACGTATCCGGATGGATAACCATGTTTTACCGTATAAGGACCGGTCCAACGAGGCTTGAACTTTGGTTGTTTTAGCTTGAAACGTGATTGAAAAAGAAGAACTTTGTCACCGGCTTTGAATTCTTTTCTCATCTTTAGCTTACGATCGTGCAACACCTTGGTGCGTTCTTTGTAGAGACGAGAATTTTCATAAGCTTGCAACCGGAGCTCATCCAACTCGTGAAGTTGCAACATCCTTTTCTCCCCCGCTTCGATCAAATCCAAATTGCAATTCTTGAGCGCCCAATAAGCTTTATGCTCTATTTCAACGGGTAAATGGCAAGTTTTTCCATAAAGTAATCGGTACGGGGTCGTTCCAATAGGTGTCTTGTAGGCGGTCCGAAACGCCCACAATGCATCTTCAAGCTTTTTGGACCATATTGCCCGGTTGTCCTTCACCGTTTTCTCTAAAATTCTTTTCAAAGCACGGTTAGTGTTCTCGACTTGACCACTTGTTTGTGGGTGGTAGGAAGTCGAGAACCGGTGATTTACCCCATACTTTTTGAGAACTTTTTCCAATTGGGCATTCGCAAAGTGAGTCCCCCGGTCGCTAATCAATGCTTTGGGCATCCCAAATCGGCAAAATAGGCTTTTCAAGAAATCAATGACCACACGAGCGTCATTCTTCGGTAAAGCCTTAGCTTCCGCCCACTTGGACACATAATCAACCGCCACTAGAATGTATTCATTTTTGAACGAAGGTGGAAACGGTCCCATGAAATCTATGCCCCAAATATCAAAGACTTCGCAAACTTGGATGCTAGTTTGTGGCATTTCATCCCTTTTTGAGATGCTTCCGGTTCTTTGACAAGCATCGCAAGTTTGACATAAAGTGTTAGCCTCTTTGAAGATCGTCGGCCAATAAAAACCCGCATCAAACACTTTCTTCGCGGTGACCGAGGGGCCATAATGTCCACCGGTGGGCCCATAGTGACATTCATCCAAAATCTTTCTTGTTTCGCCGCCCGAAACACATCTCCTCACCATGCCATCCGCACAAACGCGGAATAAATAAGGCTCCTCCCAGAAATAATGCTTCAAGTTAGAGAAAAATTTGCTTTTCTCTTGGTGACTCATGCCTTTCCTCAAAACGCCTCCAACCAAATAGTTTGCCAAGTCGGCATACCATGGTGCTTCCTCATCCTTGTTTTCATCACCTACCTGCAAAAGAAATTCCTCGGGAAAGGAATCATCAATATTAGTATCGCCTTGCTTGTCAAGATTTGGATTTTCCAGTCTTGACAAGTGATCGGCGGCAAGGTTCTCGGCACCTCTCTTATCCTTGATTTCAATGTCAAATTCTTGCAAGAGAAGAATCCAACGAATAAGACGCGGTTTAGCGTCTTGTTTGGCAAAGAGATATTTGAGAGCCGAGTGATCGGTGAAAACTACAGTTTTAGATAGCACAAGATATTGCCTAAATTTGTCAAAGGCATATACGACGGCAAGCAATTCTTTCTCGGTGGTTGTGTAGTTTTGTTGGGCCCCATTCAAGGTTTTGCTAGCAAAGTAAATAGGTTTGAAATGTTTATCAATCCTTTGTCCTAGGACAGCTCCTAAGGCAAAGTCGCTTGCATCACACATGAGTTCAAAGGGCTTTGACCAATCGGGTGAGACTATGATAGGTGCCTTGGTTAAATGGTCTTTAAGGGTCGAAAATGCACTCAAACATGGTCCATCAAACACAAAAGGGGCATCCTTTTCAAGTAGCCTAGTCATTGGACGGGTGATCTTCGAAAAATCCTTAATGAATCTACGGTAAAACCCGGCGTGACCAAGGAAACTTCTAATGCCCTTAACATTGGTCGGTGGAGGTAATTTGGCAATAATATCAATCTTTGCCCTATCAACTTCAATTCCCAATCCCGACACTTTATGACCCAACACTATACCCTCTTTCACCATAAAATGGCATTTCTCCCAATTCAAGACTAGGTGGGCTTTCTCACATCTCTCCAACATTTTATCCAAGTTTTTTAGACATGACTCGAATGAATCGCCAAAAACCGAAAAATCATCCATGAAGACTTCCATAGAAGTTTCAACCATATCGTGAAAAATGGCGATCATACAACGTTGGAATGTGGCGGGAGCATTGCAAAGACCAAAGGGCATTCTCCTATAGGCATAGGTCCCAAATGGGCAAGTGAAGGTGGTCTTTTCTTGATCCTCGGGATCTATGGGTATTTGGAAATATCCCGAGAATCCGTCAAGGAAACAATAATATTCATTACCCGCCAACCTCTCAAGCATTTGGTCAATGAATGGTAAGGGAAAATGGTCTTTTCTCGTGGCATCATTCAACTTCCTATAATCAATGCACACACGCCATCCCGTGACCGTCCTAGTGGGTATCATTTCATTTTGGTCATTGGCAACTACGGTCATCCCCCCTTTCTTTGGTACACAATGTACCGGGCTCACCCAAGAACTATCCGCAATGGGGTAAATAATACCCGCATCAAGAAGCTTAATTACTTCTTTCTTGACCACATCCACCATATTGGGATTAAGCCTCCGTTGTCTTTGGACAACGGGTTTAAAATCATCAACAAAGTTAATTTTGTGTTTACAAAATGATGGGCTTATTCCCGGTATGTCGGATGTCCGCCAAGCGAAAGCTCTTTTGTGAGCCTTAAGTACATTTAACAATTTAAGTTTTTCATCTTTCACAAGGGACGAAGAGATTATTACTGGGAGGAGATTTTCCTCATGGAGATAAGCATACTCCAAATGACTTGGAAGTTCTTTCAACTCCAAATCACGTGGTGGATCCTCCAATGACGTTTTGATCCTCATATTATCATCCTTTGTGAGCTCCTCAAAAACATCCTCACATTCGAGCTCTTCTTCGTCATTTGTCTCTTCCATGCTCATGACCAACTCCTCCTCGGTCATTCCTTCAACATTTGACTCTAGCAAGTCAACAAGCTCCGATTCCAATCCAAGCAAGCTTTCCAATTCGTCCTCCACCGCATCATCTATCACATCAATTCTAAAACACGAATCATCATTAGAATAAGGATGCTTCATGGCCTTATCGACCGTGAACGCAATCCTTTCATCACCCACCCCCAAGGTCAATTTCTTATCTTTAACCCCAATTATGGCATCCGCGGTATGTAGGAAGGGTCGTCCTAAAATCAAGGGTACCTTACTATCCTCCTCCATTTCGAGGATAACAAAGTCAACCGGGAAGGTAAATTGCCCTACCTCTATCAACATGTTTTCCGCAATCCCAACGGGATATTGGAATGACCTATCGGCAAGTCGGATGCTCATGCGAGTGGGGGTTAGGGATCCTAGGGCCAATTTAGCATAAAGTGAATATGGCATTAAGTTTATACTAGCACCTAGGTCCGCAAGTGCATCACAAGTGATGATTTTACCCAATGTACACGAAATGATGAAACTCCCGGGATCTCCAAGCTTGGGTGGAATTTGGTTTTGGACAAGTGCCGAGCATTCCTCATTCAAAAACATTGCCGAAGCCTCCGACAATTTCTCCTTGTTGCTCACCAAATCCTTGATGAATTTGGCATAATTCGACATCCCGGCCAATACATCAACCAAAGGCACATTGATTCGAATGCCCTTGATCATGTCCACAAATTTCCCATATTGAGCCGCAATCTTTTCTTTCCTTAGCCTTTGGGGATAAGGAATCTTCGGCTTGTAAGCTTTCACAACCGGAGTAGGTGACACCGGTGTGACCGTTGGTGTAGGAGCATCAACATTCTCTTCATTGTCTTCCTCCTCCATTTCCTGCACAAAAGAGTTAGAAACATTTTTGTCCTTGGTTTGAGGTGATGGAAGCTCCTTTCCGCTTCTCGTGGTTATAGCATTCACATGCTCATTTCTCGCGGATGGTGGTTGGTAAGGTTTGGAACCGCTAGATGGTGAAGGTTGTGGTCTTGGGTTTTGTTGTGTATTACTCGGTAAGCCACCGGTTGGCCTACTACTTTGCCCATCGGACAACCTCTCCATTTTCCGCTCCAAATCTTGGATTGAAGCTTGTTGATTCTTTTGCCCTTGTTCCATGCTCAACCGAATATTTGTCATTTGAGTTTTCATTCTCTCGGTGGCCGTTTCTTGTTTTGACATAAACTCCTTCATCATTTGTTCCATAGGAGTCAATGTGGGTTCTTGTTTTTGAACCGGTGGTTGTTGTTGTTCTCTAGATGGGCTTGGGTGTCGATTTTGGTTGTAAGGTTGGTTTTGGGATTGGTTTTGATTGTATGATTGGCTTTGAGGTTGGTTGAAGTTTTGGTTGTAAGGTTGGTTAG
The DNA here is from genome assembly GCA_949592205.1 of Helichrysum umbraculigerum. Lineage (NCBI taxonomy): Eukaryota > Viridiplantae > Streptophyta > Magnoliopsida > Asterales > Asteraceae > Helichrysum > Helichrysum umbraculigerum. The sequence goes on along the minus strand of CATIUR010000001.1, from coordinate 198,469,373 downwards.
GTCTAGAAAATCGGATTTGGTTTTGGTTTTGGTTTTGGTTTTGGTTATAGCCTCCGCCTTGGTAGCCTCCCGAATTTCGGTTTTGATAACCCCCTCGTTGGTAATTTCCGCTTTGATAATTACCTTGTTGAAGAAAGTTAACACCTTCCTCACCTCCTACCATTGGCAAATCGTCTTGGGCACAATTAGCCGTGGCATGATTTCCGCCACAATGACCGCAACCATCTCTAAGCTCCTTTATTTCACCTTTGATAGTCTTGAATTGTGCATCAAACTTAGAAGATAAAGCCTTGATTTCTTTCATCATGGCCGAGTCATTTGAGCTTCCACTTCCACCACTAGTACCCTCGGCGAATGCAACGTGCTTTTTAACCGGTTTTTCTCCTTTATCCTTAGCCCAATTTAAGCTTTGGATAACCTTGTCTTCAAGAAGCTTCCATGCTTCATTCGGTGTTTTGTAAAGGAATTGACCCCCTCCCGAGGCATCAAGAATACTTGCCGAATCCAAGTTAAGACCATTGTAGAATAACCCAATGATTTCTCTCTTCTTCAAATCGTGACCATGGCAATTCCTCAACATTTCTTTCATCCGACACCATGCCTCTACCAAAGCTTCGCCTTCTTGTTGTTTGAAAGCTCTAATCTCATTCAAAAGTCTTTCGGCCAAAGCCGGAGGATAAAATCGTCTAACGAATGCTTCCCTCATCTCATCCCAAGTAGTGATGGTGTTTGGTTCCAATTCTTGATACCAAATCTTTGCCTCACCACAAAGTGACATAGGAAATGTCCGTAGGCGAATCACTTCTTCCATATTTGCCCCATACTTGAAATAGCTCCCGATTTCAAGAAAGCTAGCAATGTGTTGGTGTGGATCGACCCGCACCCTTCCGTCAAATTGTTTATCTCTAATGAGTTGCATATGATGCCCTTTCAAAGAGAAATTATCATTTTCAATATCTTGAACCCGTATGGCCGCCTCGGGTGTAGGTGCCACGGTTCTCGTCCGTGAGAACATAGGAGTATCATCCTCATCCGCCATTTCTTCTTCACCTTCGGATGGTGTTGAAGGTTCTTCTTCGGGTGATGGAATATCCTCCACAAAAGTCTCTTCCACTTCAAATGTGTTTCCGGAAGATGTTTCGGTATCCGTTTGACTACTAGATGAATCCGATGATCTATGCTTTGGTTTCCTCCTTCGTTTACTCTTTTTGGTATTCTCCGGATTGGACAAAGGACTTAGAAGCTCTTTACCGGAACTCCTTGTGTTCATCCACTACCAAATTGCACCTGAAAGTTCACAAAAGATAAAACCATAAACGCACCGGCGCAATACAACCCAAAGTAACTTTCCAAGAATAAATTCTAGAAAGGATCAATTAATCACACTTAAATCAATTTTCACAAATCAAGCTCCCCGGCAGCGGCGCCAAAAACTTGATGTGCTGAATCCAGTTATAAAATTTATCGTTGAAAAGTGAACAAGAAAGTACCGAGCTAGACCAAAACACAACCGGGCAGTGGACCCTATCGTGTGGTAGTATAGTTGGGTAAGTTCGGGTTCGAACACAGGGAACTAGATTGGATAATTAATAGAAGTGTGAGCAATTTAAAAAAGAGAAAATAAAATGTGGTTGGTTTGTGTGACCGAATTGTCACGTTGCTTAAAACTACGAAATTTTAGTTAAACTAGGCAAGTGGACTCTTTAGAGTCAAAGTGATTGATTTGGAACTTTCAGATATTAAAAACTATACTTGCTTGGATTAGATCGTTAGTGATTTCGGGGTGTAAAGTTAAAACCGGTTATTTTATGCAAACAATTTTCCATCAAACCTAGGCTTAACATTCGCCATCACCTAATAATTCAACTTCAATTTACAAACCCATGATTCAATCAAATAACGGACATTCGCCATAGTTACCTATTCGCATATTTGAGCTTAACTTGTTAACCTATTCCAAAACCGCATCCGCAATCAAGTTCAACAATTTATAGACAAAAAGTTGACAACAATTCACTAGATAGAAAACGTTCGCTATATCTATTAGTAAATTATCAAACAAGTTAATTACTTGACATCAAGCTCAAATACACAAATAATTGATTAAACACAAGTTCAAGTCAAAAGAGTTTATGATTCATCCAAACGAAAGACATTCGCCAAATTCGCTAATTCAAATCATACTAGTTAACTAGCTTCCCTTGTAATAATTTTCACATTCGCGAAAATAGATTCATTCATACATTTCATACAAATAACAAGTATTTTTATTAAACAACAAACATTCGCCATAGTTGTTTAGGCAAAATACCCACAAGTTAAACCACATCAACTAGTTACATACAAATTTATGGATGAATCTTAAACTCAAAGCATAAATCAAACACCAAATATAACACCCCTAGTCACTAACTAGTTCATCCAAGCAAGCATAACAAAACCTAGCCAACCATCATAATCACATCATCATACACACAAAACATCAAGGAAACTAAGGAAAACATGATTATATTTAGATAAAAATGCAAACCGAGTTCGTACAATGTCGAGATGATGATTGTTAGTAACCGAGAGATGCTACACTAAAGGAAATCTTCAAGAAAATGAAAGAAAACCTTCAAGAACTCCAAAATCGCCACCTAGAGACTGGTTTTGTGTGTGTTTTTCGTGTGTGTAAAGTTAGTGAGATTCAATAGTGAAAAGTGCTTTTTCTAGCCAAAAAGTGATCTGCCGCCCAAACTACCCGGCGGGTTGTGTTATGACCCGGCGGGTCCTTTGAAATTTGTGGAACCCGGCTGCTCAAACATATAACACGGCGGGTCATTTGAAGAAAACAACCCGGCGGCTCAGTAGGATCACCCGCCGGCTTCTACAGGGTTCAATCGGCCGAATTTCTCTGTGATCAACAAATGATGGAAAAGTTAATTTACCCGGCGGCTAGCATCACTCACCCGGCTGGTAACCATAACAACCCGGCGGCTTAGTGTATCAACCCGGCGGCTTCTTCAAGACTTCATAACCCGGCTGCTACGTACCCCAAGCCGGCGGCTTCAAGCCATTTTCCAGCAGACCAGCTTTTAGCTCGAGACTTCTAACACTTTACAAACTTGCTCAAATCCAAACCAGAATGCAGTCCAAACGACGATTCTTCAATATTGATGCCTGTAATTCAATTTAAGCTAAATAAGTACCAAAAGTTCATAAAGTCCACTTAAAATGAATGCAAAAACAATGATATCGTTAAAGATAAACTTATACAAAATGAGCGATATCAGGTTTGAAGGCCAATAACCCTAGGAAAAGCTGGTTTGCTAATTGGTTCGGTTTCTTTATCCTTGTAACTTTATTAATCTTTTGGGTTATTTTGGATATTGTTTATTTGGATTAATTGTTTATTAGGTTTTCATTATGAATGTTTAAATGTATGTTTATTAGAATTATTATATGAATTATATGTTTATGTTGGAACTATATTATTGAATGTTTATTATACAAGAATTGTCTGTGTTATGTTAATATTGATAAAAGTTAACTGATTTATATAGATAACTTTACGAAGCTAGTGAGTTTTATAAGTTAATTAATGATTATCAATTATTAATGTTAAGTAACATTGTAATTCAACCGAAGCTATGAATTGTATTAATAAACTGCTGATAGATCTTAATAAATAGTAATATTGTACTTAATCTTTGGCAATACTACTATACGAAAATTATCTTAATCTTTGTGATTTTCTACATTAGTAATTCACCAATAATAATAGCCAACAAAGCAAATAGACATAAGTTGATATAATAAGTTTAATAAATAATTGTTTAAATAGTTATAATCTTCTATCCAATTAAGTATACTTAAGTTGTTTCCTAAAACTTATCTATTAGAATCTGTATCAAAAATATAAATATAAATATGTTCGTTCGGAACTAAAACGTCCCCCTTATCTTGTAGATTATTGTAAATTGGATCCTTGTATTTAATTGTATTATAATTGTAAATATATGTAAGTAGAATAAATAGATAATTAGTTATAAATAAGAATAACGTTTCTTGTGTTCCTTGTGTTCGAACTTGGACTTACTTATAAAGCTATATTATATGATCAGGATAACACTTGCCTGAATTGTGTGATAGTATTATTTAGTATTTTTTAATTAAACTTGTTATTATAATTGCATATACTTTCACCACATCAGTAATCAGTAATAAGAATTATTCTATGATGATAGATCATAACCCGCGCGTTGCAGCGGTGAAGATTTAACATGGATCAAAAGCGTTTAGCTCATGTGTTTGCAAATAACGTTTTTTTAATTAAACAAATGATAAAAATATGGTTATTTATATAATACATAGAAATGAATGCATTAATGGAATTAATTAATTATTAAATCAATTGAGTAATTTGGTAAATGCAAAGATCTGTGATTGATGGAAAAAATAAATACCGTGTTGAAAATTAATGCAAAGGTAATATAGTTTGACGTTACCATTTATAAAACAAAAACATATAATTAATTTATTACCTTAAAAGAGTTTGTATAACTGCCATATATAAATTACAAAATAATTAAGTAGGGGTAAAATGGTAATTAGAATGTCTTGAAAGTTTAAGGCAAAGAAGAAAAGGTTAAAACAATTTATAATGGTGTAAGATAAGATAATTGTTACAATAATCGTTGGGTAAAATTTATAGAAGTAAGAAGACTCAATGATTAGGTACACACAAGGATGCACGCTGGGTAAAAGTTTTACCTTTACCATTTTGTTACAACAAGTTATTGCACAAAAATATACACAAGAATATAATTAGTAGCAACAAAAATAAAAAGCAGACACCCTAGATTGTAAAAATGAACCTATCAGGTTTTCAGAACATAATACAAACAGAGAACAGAAGACCATTGCATTATGAACTTTTGAGTGTCATTTTCTGCTTGCGAATTCACAAGATACGTCAACTGCAAGAAATAATGGATCAAGGAACTGTGAATAAAGACACATTTAGTAGAGCCATTTTCTAGGAATCCACAAAATGTTGGTGCAGCAGGCTTGGATCAACTTCCCTTCTCTATCTGAAATTGCTAGACTCTTTCCCTCACTACCGTTCTGGTCAGCTGTTTGCTATCCCAAACAAGAACCAAGGTTTCCCTGTGTACCGACCCGGGAGCCCGAAAGTGTTGCAGGTTGAAAGTGCATCTCTGAGATTTACATCTTGCAATTTTCACATAGCTTAAAAAGTGCCTATCTTTAAACTGCATATTCATGAAAACCAACAAGGCAACAATAGGTCAAGTTAAATTTCTACTAGAAATTGGAATGTCATTATTTCTTGAATGATATTGACTAGTCAACCCTATGAGGCAATAATTGTTAGTCATATGACAAATGTCGTATATCATTCTATCTTCAACCTGAGCATGTCGTTCACTACTTCAGTGGTTGTTAAGCTTCACACATAACATGATGTATTGGAAGTAAGTTTTTAATACGCGTCGAAAGGTACCAGGTTGGGTGAGGTTACGTTGATACACAAATATTTCTTTAAAAAGGTAAGAAACGTTTAGTGTATTGATATGACGTGAAGAAAAGATAATTACTACAATAGTAAACTACTCCGTATATTTTACACTATGCTAATTTATGTGGCTGTATGCATTGAAGATAGACTTTGGGTGACTTTTAACCCATTTAACCAGTTCAACATGAAAGACAATCCAAACCGACCCATGTGCCACCTCTAATTTGAGATTACAAGTAGGTGTACAGTGACATACCTCTGGAATGTCAAAGTCTCTGTCCTCCGAATCACATATGTCAAGGGAGATTTTTCGAAGCATCGGCAGCTGTTTTTAACACAACCAGATATAAAATATCCATACTAGAATATAGGAAAAGATGGTGATATATAGCCCCGAACATATACCTTTGCGACAGCATCACCAATAAAGCATCTCTGAATCCCAGAACCCTGCAATTAAAGGTTTAATTTATGGTTAGCAGAAGGTCCTAGAAATAAAGATTTCACGTTACACTGAAGTTTTGAGGTATAGGAACATCAGAATGGTCGGGAGGCACATTTATGGAAGGAGGTAGGTCTTCCTCATCATTTGATGGCCCATCAAAAAGAAAAGCGTACATGTGTTGGCAAGCCGGTTGATAGACTTGCATATTCAGTTTCTTCTAATCCTTGTTACACTAATCTTTCTTCAAGTCATTTTGCCTATATCTCAGCAATGGACAATTATCATACACCCCGAACTGTTTCTGAACCTCTTTTTCATCCAGGATGGAGAGATGCCATGTATGAAGAAATGTCTGTTTTTACGTTCACCGACCCCATTTTGCTGAGGGGTGTACGCACAAGATGTTTCAAGTGAAATCCCCGACCGATCCGTGAAACTGGAAAACTCTTTGGAGCAATATTCTTTCGCATTATCACTTCGAAGTGTTTTTAATTTGGACTCCAAATTGATTTTGAACATAGGCACATATTTTGTTGAAGACAGAAAAGACTTCCGCACGTGAACGAAGTAAAGGGTGAGCTAGCCCGAGAGTTGCTAGAACAAGGACCCCAAAGGCCCAAACATCAGAGTGCAGAAGTGCAAAGGGTGAGCTAGCCCGAGAGGAGTTAGATGGATATATTGTACGAATATGTTTGCCAATTTGACATGACTCACAATGAAATCTAGGCATGGAGTTTATTTCCGATTTCAATGTCTTCAATTGCTCGAATGAAGGATGAACCAAATGACTATGAATATCATGAATACCCCCTTCACTCAAGTATGCTTTCAGAGGGTTTATCTCCAACCGATATAGCCCATGATGTTCACGGCCGATCCCAATTATACGAGAAGTTCCAAGCTCTTGAAAGACACAGTGATCAGGAAAAAAAATCACAGAACAATTCTTTTCACGAGTAATTTTACATTTTTACTAATAGATAATAGACTTTCAGGAAATGTAGGCATATAAAAAACATTTGAAAGATTCAGATCAGAGTTGACCTTTACAGAATCTGTGCCTGCTACAGTATACTAGTACCATTTGCTAGTTTGACCGAAGGATGATTAGATGATGAAATACTGGACAGTGTATCTTTATTCCCTGTCATGTGATCACTAAATCCGGAGTCTATAATCCAGGATGAAGTGGATGCGTGAAGACACGAATGATTACCTGAGGGTGTTATCTTTAGAAACCCGGAGTGATTGAATTAAATTCGTCCCTACTAAGCTTCAGACATAGAGTGTGTATTGTGATCGTTGATCCTACTGTTTCCCAAGATATCAAGATACTGTTGAAACCAGCAAAGACACATCAAAGCAGCATGCAACAAAAAGTCAAAGGCGAGCGATAATAGGTGTATCGATGAAATCAGATGCAGTAGCAGAAACAGAAGGCATAAGCTTCCCATCGTGACAACCAATAGTAATCGGATTCAAATTAAACGGTAGCAAAGTTAGTAAAGTCGAACGTGACTGACACTAATATCCAAAGATAAGATGCCACTCTTAGTAAGAGAAAGATAAAGTCGAGCCAGCAAGAAGGTACCAAAATTATCTTTGGTAAGATATTTCACAAACAGAAAACAAGCCGATCAATTTTTATTTTTTTTTACGAAATAATAGTCGGTAGGACAGCAGCGATTGCTAGGGTTTCGAATCAGTGACACTTGAATGACAGGAGCAGCGTCAAGATATTAAGTTCTGTACCAACCAAAAGATGAAAAAACAAGATGCCCACACTGTGGAGGGCAAATTCAAAAAAAAAAAACCCAGAAATTTAGGGTTTTTGCAAAGACCAAAAAAGCAGCAGCGCTGATACCATGAAATCGTTTGAAGAATATGGATATTTCTGTATATTTCATTCAGATATCTAATTGGGTATGCACACATGAGTTTATTATCTATACTAGGAAGGTACTTAAATACTACAGTTAATTACAGCTTTTATATGCTGTATACTTGTGTTTATACTGCTGTACGTTGTCCATCTCTAGCAGACTTAGTATCATAACACTTAACAGTCACCATATAAATCTACAGCCTTAATGTGAATCAACAATATACGACTGCATATACTGTTTGTTTGGCTTGGTGTTCATTTGGATTGGGTTTCTTAGTGCTACTAAAGCTTTGGGTTCAAATTAACGATAAATGTCTGTAGTATACGAATTCATATGTGAAGCCAGGGAAAAAGTATAAGGATTCATGTGCTCTACATCGACACAGCTGCATTACTAAAAAGGAACTTTTTGATTATCCAAGGTTTCATAGGATACTCTTGGTGATGATTTCCATATTAGTTACAAATAATATACTGTTACTATTGTTATTGTTACTATATACAGGGAAGAGGCCTCACATTGTGGCGCAACAAGACATCTTCAAGGGCCTGGCAATCAAAAAGAGGCACAACACCGTTGCTGGTAACTTCTCCACATTCCTAGAAAAGTATTGATAAGAATTAATAAAAGGTCAGGGGAATCAGGTTTAATAAGCTAAAAGCCATCTGAAGTTGACATATTGATGCAGATGATAAATCAAATTCAAGCATACTGCCATACACTGATCTTATGAAAGCATGGGAAGTGCATTGGATAATATACATGTAAAAAATATATCAATGAAGGATTACGGGTATGTCATATAGCAGATTAGCAGTTACATCGTGAGCAACTGCAAATGCAGATCTGAGTGAGCACTCATAAACAAAACTAAGAAATTAATAAAATGGACACAAAATACTCCTATTTAACGTACTACTATAGAAGAAAGATATCTTGGATATTTTCAACAGAAAAAGGTTATGGAAGTTCCCAAATGATTGACAGAAAGGATACATCCAGATTATTCTATATTGCATTACTAGATTTTTATCCTTCTACTATTTGCAGAAATCCATTGACAATTTATCTGAAACTATTATATTTATTTATATGATTTATTTATTTTTTATTTTTATAAGAAATATTAGAGGATTTCAGTACTAGAGTAGAGATATGATCATTCACGGTGAACATTTTAGGTAAATGTTGCTAGAAATGAGTACCAACCTGATTGAGCTAGGTATATATTTCACAACATGAAACATGAATAAAACATGATAGATGGAAATACAAATAGAAAGCCTGGCCCATAACATATACTTCAAGGTATTTAAAATTATACAACACAATTTTCTAGTTGAAATACAGAGAAAGTGATAGTTGCGAACCTCTAGATGGATAGAGATCAAGCCTGGCCAACCACTTGAAATGACCTTTAGTGATTCTACATGAACAAAAAAGGAAAATATCACGATTTTAATATATGCTGTACATGTTGTTACATAATGTAGTGGACGGACATCACATATGAACCCAACGGTTCAGTTATTCACCCACCAAAACAAAAGCAAAATATAGAAGTTCTCCCACTCGGAATGAAATGGGTGTCTCCATACAAGGACAACTAGTCCCTAACTTAGCAAAACCTAGCCCTTATGCGTTGAAAAGTAAACATAAAATAAAGGTGAGATAAAATGGCAAGGATGGAGAATCTTTCGGTTAGACTATTAGACTATATTAGGGTTATATTAATGTCACCCTAAGTTGAGGGTTGTAAGTGTAAATGTTACTAGTATATAATCTCTTGTAATCTCATTATTCGATATACAATAATACAAACACATTACACAAATTCTAATTTGGTATCAGAGCATATCAACAGCCGATCCCAACCCTATCACCTCCCTAATCCAGTCGATCATAACCCTAATCAGCAGATCTCAATCACAGCAGTCAACACAAAGAAGGCCATGCTTTCTTCTATATCCCAAATCGATAAAACCACACAAAACTCACACAAATTCGCCTTTAAACTCTCTCCAACTAATTATGGCTTTTGGAAATCCATGCTTGAAGCCTTCCTTACTACACACAATCTGCTGGGATATGTTGATGGATCTATTCCATGTCCAAACACCACTATTTCATCCACTGGATCGTCAGCCGACAAAGACAAAGACAAAACCAATCCTCAACCAAACCCTAACTATGCTACGTGGGTCTCAAACGATGCCCATGTTCGCATGCTCATTATGTCCACCGTATCTGAAGCGTCGTTCCAACATGTTCAAGGCAACACCTCCCGGGAACTTTGGCTTTCTCTTGCAAGTGCATATGCTCCCCAAACCTTGTCACGCGAATAGCCGAATACACACTAAAAACACAACTTTTGAAACTTCAGATGAAAGGAGACGAGACCTCCTCAGCCTACCTCAACCGCGCCCAAGAGTATTCAGATGCTCTCGCCAACATTGGAAAACCGGTCAAAGAGAAAGATCTTGTTATGCTTGTCATCTCAGGGCTGTGTGATGAATACAATGGATTAAAATCCACCATCCTTGGACGCCAACACCCCACCGCCTTTTCAGAATTACAAGGTTTATTCTCTGATTATGAATATATGATCAAGAAACCTGCCCCCGAAGTCACTCCTGTCCAAGCTTTCATGACCGCCACCAATCATTCCTCCCGCGCCACCCCAACTATGTCGAATGTCCCATCTGACACCCTTCAAGCTTTACAACAGCTTGTTGGTCAACTTGGACTACAACTACAACCTATATCTTCCTCGCCTAATAATAATTCTCAGGCTTTCTACACAAACCGCTCAGGCAACAATAACTCCAACAGAGGTCAGAACCGTAGAGGGGAGCGGGGTAATAATTTCAACAACCGAGGTGGGGGCACCAGAAATCAGTTTAGCTGGGCTACGAATCAAAACACAGTGTATGGGACATGTAACCGTTGCGGTATAGGTCATACTCCTTCACAGTGCCCTAACCGTGACCCCTCCACCATTCGACAACAGCAGACCCGTCAGTCTTCGGCTAATTACACTGATACTCGCTCACAAGGCACCACGACATGGCTACCAGATACTGGTTCTAGTAACCACGTGGCTCCCGATCTTTCAGGTTTTGATACTTCTGAACCATATTTTGGCAATGATCATCTCCATGTTGGCAATGGTAAGGGTCTTCCCATTCTTCATATCGGCTCTTCTAAAATTTACTCACCACATAAAACTTTCTCTCTTAATCATATCCTTCATGTTCCAGAAATCAAAAAGAATTTACTTTCCGTTCAACAGTTTTGTCATGATAATCATGTATTTTTTGAATTTCATGCTTCTTGTTTTCTTGTGAAGGATATCCATACCCGCACTACCCTCCTCATGGGACCAAGTAATGGGGGTCTCTATACCATTCGCTTGCCTTCCATTCAACCAGTCAAGAAAGTTGCTTTTTCAACCTCACGTGCGTCTTCCAACATCTGGCATCAACGTTTGGAACATCCACACTCACAGCTTTTTTATTCTATGTTATCTAAATTTCGTTTACCTGTCTTACATAAGAGTGAATTATCTCCCTGTAGTTCTTGTTCTATAGGGAAATCCTCCAAACTTCATTTATTATTTTCTGGTTATAAAAGCTCTAATGTATTGGATCTTGTTTATTGTGATGTATGGGGTCCTGCACCCACTCCCTCTTTTGATGGTCATGTTTACTTTCTTTTGTGTGTTGATGATTATTCCCGTTATATGTGGATCTTTCCCCTTAAACTAAAATCAGACGTGTACAATACATTTACACGATTTATCGCCATGACTGAACGCCAATTTAAGACCAAACTTAAATCTGTCCAAACTGATTGGGGGGGTGAATTTCGCAAACTTTCACCTTTCTTCAATTCTTGTGGCATTATTTATCGCCTATCGTGTCCCCACACTAGTGAACAAAACGGTGTAGTTGAACGTCGACATCGTCACGTTATCGAAACAGGTCTTACTCTACTTGCACATTCCAAAGTCCCTAACCGTTTTTGGCACTTTGCCTTTGATACTGCGGTTTATCTTATTAACCGCATGCCCTCCAAAGTCATCTCTGGCTTATCCCCTTTCGAACGTCTTCTCTGTCGCAAGCCTGACTATTCTTTTCTCCGTGTATTCGGGTGCCAATGTTTTCCACACCTTCGACCGTATAATTCACACAAGATGGATTTTCGGTCAACCCCTTGTGTATTTCTTGGGTACAGCACCTCTCATCACGGATATCGTTGTTATGATCCAATATCGGACCGTGTCTACATTGCTCATCATGTCCGTTTCCATGAGTCCTACCATCCTTTTATTCATGACATTCCCACTCCAACACCCACCTCCACTCCTGATCCCTACTTCACTTCGTATCCCTCTGTTAACACACCGACCCATCCACCGAATGAGCCCCCAACACCGACCCATCCACCGAATGAGCCCCCAACACCGCCCCAAACAGCCCCCACAACTGCGGCCCCTCCCACTACTCGCACCCGCCCAAGTAATCTGCGGCCCAACCCAAAACCGGTTCAGCATTTTGATCCTTCCTCTTTTCATACTACCACCGATTCTTCTGCATCTGAACCTACTTCCTTTACCATTGCTAACAATGACCCTCGATGGCGTCAAGCTATGGCTGAGGAATATTCTGCCTTGTTGCGGAATGGCACGTGGTCTCTTGTACCTCGTACACATGGTATTAATGTTGTTGATTGTCGTTGGGTTTACAAACTCAAACGAGACCAGACCGGGGCTATTACACGATACAAGGCCCGTTTGGTTGCCAAGGGATTTCATCAACGCCCTGGCATCGATTACACTGACACATTTAGTCCTGTGGTGAAAGCCACCACTATCCGAGTTGTTCTTTCTCTTGCTGTTACACATCGATGGCCATTACGACAACTTGATGTTCAGAATGCCTTTTTACATGGTGATTTAACGGAAACTGTTTATCTTAGACAGCCACCAGGTTTTGAGGATCCATCTAGACCGGATCATGTTTGTTTGCTACACAAATCACTTTATGGGCTTAAACAAGCACCACGTGCACGGTTTCAACGATTATCTCAGGCACTCCATGCTCTTGGATTTCGGGGATCGAAGACTGATTCTTCTCTCTTTATTTTCTCCTCTAATGGCATTCTTTTATATATGTTGATATATGTAGATGACATCATTCTCACAGGTAATAGCCCGGTTGCCATTGATCGTATTGTTCACAGTTTGCGACGATCCTTTGCTTTGCAAGACATGGGGGAATTGTCTTATTTTTTGGGTATAGAAATTCATCGACAGGGCCATGATATTATTCTGTCATAGCAGAAGTATATTCGTGAATTGTTGTCTGGATCCGGTATGACTTCATCTAAACCGGCACCTTCGCCTATTACTACTTCGGCCAATTTGTCTCTTCATGATAGTGCTTTGTTTAATGATCCGGTTAAATATCGACGTATGGTAGGAGCTTTACAGTATGTTACACTTTCTCGTCCTGATATTACTTTTGCTGTTAATAAAGTATGTCAGTATATGCATGCTCCAACGGATAATCATTGGGCGGCTGTGAAGCGTATACTTCGGTATCTTAATGGGACTACACATTATGGCCTGTTGATCACCCATAATTCTGATTCTCAGTTACACGCATATACAGATACAGCCTTCTCCTCTTTACAGGCTTTTACTGATGCTGATTGGGCTGGGTGTCCCGATGACCGTCGATCCATGGGTGGATTTGCTATCTATCTTGGAAATAATCTGGTCTCGTGGTGTGCTAAGAAACAAAAGACTGTATCGAGGTCATCGACTGAATCCGAGTACAAGGCCTTAGCTGACACTGTAGCTGAATTGACATGGCTTGAGTCTTTGCTTGGCGAACTACAGTTTCCCACTACTACTGTTTCGAAACTATGGTGTGATAATCTTGGTGCTACTTATCTTTCAGCCAATCCAGTGTTTCATGCCCGTACAAAACATGTAGAAGTTGATTTTCATTTTGTTCGAGAAAAAGTTGCACAAGGGAAGTTGTCAGTTCAGTTTATTTCTACACATGATCAAATTGCTGATGTCTTCACAAAGGCTCTTCCCTCAGATCGTTTTGCATTTTTGAGGTCCAAGCTAAAGGTCGCTCCTCGGCCTTAGCTTGAGGGGGAATATTAGACTATATTAGGGTTATATTAATGTCACCCTAAGTTGAGGGTTGTAAGTGTAAATGTTACTAGTATATAATCTCTTGTAATCTCATTATTCGATATACAATAATACAAACACATTACACAAATTCTAATTTAGACAAATGTGTGAGGTATGCAGAGTTGCAGACTTTCGCCTTTTACAACGTCTGTCAATATATTTATAAATGGTCTAACAGACGTGAGCTTATTGTTCCCAGACCAACTTTAACATTTCCCCACAAATTTCTTTGCATGTTGATATGTACCTTCTAGTCTAGGTTCCTAAATGTTGCTGAAGAGCAAGATATTCCAAGTCTTACAGGAGTGAAACAAGAAAATGATTAGTACAAACCTGGATTCAAAAGTCTGCATCCCACCAATGACAGCTCACTCAAGATCTCACAATTCTGACCGAGGGTAATTAAATCAGCATTGTTCATCCATGGTGCTACTCTTTCAAGTCTCAATTTTCTCAAATATGGCATACTGACTTTGAATATCAACGAAGATGTCTCACCAAGACAACGGCACAGCACAAATGATTTGAGGTGTGTTAGGGATTCCAGCAGATTTACTATGAGATGATCAGATATCACCTACCAATTTGAAAATATAAGCAAAATGAGAATGATACTTTATCTTATTAACAGGCTTATAAGGAGTATATATTATCTATGCACAAATTTATATATATATTATGAAAAATAAAAGTTACAGAAATAAACAATGTGCGGATTGTGGAAAATGTGAGAACATGTACACGATATTACAATAACCACTTTTTCCAACCAGTAAAAAATACTATACATGTTGCATACCTGAAAATATAGAACAACTGACTCCAATGATGGACAAACTGTAGGAAGCCATTTCAGCCCATCATGGCCTAACAATCCACCTAAGCCCACTTCTATTGCTCTAAGCGAAGAAATGGAAGGCTTTAAATCCTCTAGAGATGAGTAGGAAAATCCCCACCCAACACTAATTTCATCCAATCTGCAGGACTTCCCAAGGTCAAAGTAAAGGTTTTTGCCCAAAAAAAATTCGCCTTCAGTTTTACTTTCTTGCAGATGCAAATTGTTACATCCTCGTGCTTTTAAGCACTTCAAACCAGAATTCCTGGAGATAACATGAGCCAGAGCAGCAGCAGAAACCTGAAAAGCATAGAAGTGTAAAGCTTTTGGTGAGAATCATTCAGAAACACATCAAGGCTATATACAAGTCTACTTCTAAGAATAATAATGCCATCCTTTGACAGTCAATTTTACAAACCTTTAACCGTGTATAAATTAAAAAAGGTAATAATCCTAGGTGTTTGGGACTTCGAAGATGAATCAGAAGACCTGGATGTATATAGAATTCCTTCTATTTCAGTGATCAAAACTCAAACGCTGCTTAACCCCCTAAGAAGCAAAATCTTTCTCTTGCAATTGCTAGAAATCAATACTAATGCATAAGAAAATGGGAACAGCACCAAAGAGTTGCCATTTACTTGATTAAAAGAAGCATATATCATAATACAAAACTAGCAGTCAATGATTAATAAACCCTGAGAAAATCTCCATCTTTTTTTTTAATTTTAGAAAGGCAACCCTACAATCCAACACACATGTTATATATACAACCACCACGAATATATACACTCATTGCCTCAAGAGAGGCTTGAACCCACAACCTCCCGGTTGAAAGGCTCCTCTCATACCGCTAGGCCAAAGGCCCTTTGGTAAAATCTCCATCTGATGGAGCATACCCATTGAAAACCAGTTGAAAAGAGTTGGATTGTCTCCATGAATTTCCCAAAGGCTTAAAGTACAAAATGCATAATAGATAGATCACTCCAACAAATGATGAAACAGTAGGACCATGTATATTGGCAACAAACGCACAAAATGATAGTCTGTAACATCTTGGAGCATTGTTACTTATTCACATTTTTTCATTCGTGCTAAACATAGGGAAATAATTTGTGCTTCCTACCTAAAGTAAGTTCGGCAAGGAGTGAGGTTAGTTTACGTAAAATCTACACAATTTAATTAAGCCCTCAAAATAAATTCGCTACCTAAAAATATAGTTTTCCTTAACAAGTTATACATACCTTGGTATTGGAAACATCAAGCACCTCTAATGAAGAACCAAAGAAATTTAAAAGGCAATTATCAGCCACTTCAGTTTCCCTCAAACAAAGATTCTTCAATTTGTAGGCTTGAGACATAAGCTTGGAAAAAGAAGTCGTGTTGATGCCTGCATAGACAGTAAAACAACTATTATCGGAACTTAGAATGTATGAAAAATATCTTAAAAGGAAAAATCATTTGAAACAATGGCCAAGCCTATGTATGTGTCCCTAAGAAGGAGGGTGATGCCCAGATTTTTACTTGAGACCTTAATTACGGATTGCCGATCTCCATTACCGCATGGGAAGCATGTGTACCAACTTGAACTTATAATGTAATTAAAATGGCAATAAGCATGGTGGGGTGATCATTAAAAGACGGTTAAGACTAGCTCAAGACAGATAGTATATTTGTAGATGTGTTATATCAAGGCCTCCTAAAGGTTCACAAAAGTGGCAAACAACAATTTATCGTTGCAAGCTTTGGTTATCAAAGTCAGCTCTGATGTCACTGTTTTTAGTTTTAAGAGACCTGGCAACCCTCTTTTACATAGATAACATGAAGCAAACAATAAATAAATAAATTATAAATTTTTATATGCTGGAATGGCTTCAAAGGTGTTTGAACATTCCTACAACATGATGGTATAAGGAAACATCTCAGGTACATAGGATAATAAGCAACACAGTCTAACCCATATCACGACCACTAATTTTCTTCTTAGACACAATATATTCTCATTTTTCTTATATACTCTCTGAACGCTTCTTATTAGAAGTAGTATAAGTTATTTAAGAGATAGACACTGAGCACGTGCTAATAGGTCAATGGATGACAGCCAAGATATACATGTCGATTATCTCAACTTGTATTCACTTAAATTACACTCCAATGATATTTAATCACCCATTCATAATATTCAGCATAATCAGAATTACAATCATCAAGGCCTATATATAGGTAAAACCTAACTTGATCCCCAAGACAATCCCTAATGATATAAGATACTTATAATACTTTCCTAATAATTATAAAATCTGTCTAATAATAATATTTATGATTATGATTAAACAATTAAACAATAAATACTGTAATTAGAGAGTAACTGAATAATTTCTCTGTATGTCTTCATTGAGTAATAGACTCGAGTATTTATACAAGTATACATGTGCTAAATTAAGAAGGTAACTAATGCTACTTAATGCTACAGCTATTTAACAGCCTAATCACAGCTGCTAGGCATAATATCTAACACTCCTCCTCAAGTTGGAGCAAAGATGTTTATCATCCCCAACTTGTCACAGATAAAATCAATTTGTGGTTTTCGTAGCGGCTTTGTGAGAATGTCTGCAAGCTGGTACTCGGTCCTGATGTGTATCGGTTGAATTGATGGAGGATCTGTGCGTGTTCCTACAACACGATCTCTGATGAGATGACAATCAACTTCAATGTGTTTGGTCCTCTCATGAAATACTTGATTCTTGGCTATATGAATGGCTGACTGGTTATCACAATAAAGCCTCATCAAGTCATCTGTTATTACTCCCAATTCCTTAAGGATCCTCCTTACCCATGTCATTTCACATGACACATCTGCCATCGCTCTATACTCTGACTCGGCGCTAGAACGAGAGACTGTGTGTTGTTTCTTGCTCTTCCAGGAGACTAGATTACCCCCGACAAACACACAGTACCCGGTTGTTGATCTTCTAGAAATAGGACAACCAGCCCAATCCGCATCAGAGAAACCAGATATTCTACCATCTCCTTCCTCAGTAAATGCACCCACTCGACAATGTCCCTGATCAGAATAGAGTATCCCTAAGCCTGGTGCTGCTTTCAGATACCGCAAAACACGAAGTGCTGCATCCCAGTGACCTGTATATGGTGCAGACATGAACTGGCTCAAAACACTAACAGGAAATGATATGTCAGGCCGAGTAACTGTCAGATAGTTTAATTTCCCAACAAGCCTTCTATATCGCTCTGGATCCTTCATAGGTTTTCCATCATTCGGAAGAAGTTTTCCTGTAGTAAGCATTGGGCTTTCTACCGGTCTACACCCCAATAAACCACACTCGGTAAGCATATCAAGGACATACTTCCGTTGAGATAGAAGAATTCCTTGCGGAGACCGAGACACTTCAATTCCAAGAAAATAACGAAGACGTCCTAAATCTGTGACTTGAAACTGAGAGTGTAGGAAGTGCTTTAATTCTGAAATCCCATTGCCATCATCCCCAGTGATGATGATATCATCCACGTAGACTACAAGAATAATACGTCTCCCCTGGTGATGTCTAAAGAATACAGAATAATCCTGTGAGCTACGAGTCATGCCGAATTCTTGGAGCACATTAGACAATCGTCCAAACCACGCCCTAGGAGACTGCTTGAGACCATATAATGAACGTCTCAATCGACATACTTTAGATGCCTCCTCCTTAATTATAAACCCAGGTGGCTGCTCCATGTATACCTCCTCCTCAAGAACGCCATTAAGAAAGGCATTCTTGATGTCTAACTGATGGAGCGGCCAATGATTAATAGCAGCCAAGGCTACACAGATCCGAACTGATGGCATTTTGGCCACTGGAGAGAAAGTCTCCTCATAGTCAATGCCATATGCCTGAGAATATCCCTTCGCAACCAGTCGGGCTTTCAACCGATGCAATGAACCATCAGGATTAAGTTTCACAGTAAACACCCATTTACAACCAACTTTACGCTTTCCAGGAGGAAGTTGCACCAAATCCCAAGTATGATTTCCTTTTAGGGCATTCATCTCCTCTTGCATTGCTTTAAACCATCCAGGGTGATTAAGTGCCTCTGATATACTTTTGGGAACTGTGTGACTATCAATGGATGTTGTGTAAGCAGACGATTCCGGTGAGAGGTGAGAGTATTCTACATGATTTTGGATGGGATGTCTGGTAGAACTCCTAGTGCCTTTTCGAAAGGCAATTGGAATGTCCGGAAGGGGGGCACCAGGTGGGTCATATGCTTCGGTATGGAGTGGCGTATTAGGCGTTGGTTCTGGGTGAGATGTAGGTACAGATTGCTGCTCGAGGCAAGAGTTAGTTTCAGGTGCAGGTTCCGGGTGCGGTGTAGGTGACTTCGGTTCGGGGCCCGAGTTAGTTTCTGGCGAAGAGTTTTCTGAGTCATGAGGCATATATAAGTTATCTTGTGTTGTCGGTTGTTTATGTTTTCTGGTGTACACATTTGTGAATCGAGTATCTGTTGACGTAGTCGAAGTCGGGATCTTTGGGTTGTTTACTGGTATGGTATAGACTGGAGGATCTGGAAACTCTAATGGTTCGGGAAAAGGATCTAATGACTTAGCATGACCCTTAGAGCTGTCAAAGAAAGAAGTTGACTCATTGAAAGTGACATCAGCACTAGTAAAATATCTCCGAAGAGCTGGACTATAGCATCGATAACCTTTTTGAACTCGTGAGTACCCGAGAAAGACACACTTGATAGCACGTGGTTCAAGTTTATTATGTCGCGGGCGATGATCATGGACATAAGATACACAACCAAATATTTTGGGAACCAAAGGGAATGCCGTACCTTTAGGAAACAGTATTGAAAAGGGTATTTTTCCCTTGAGGACAGAGGATGGCATGCGGTTGATTAGATAGTTTGCTGTAAGGACCGCATCAGCCCAGAACCGACGCCTAATACGCCACTCTAAAGAATACAGAATAATCCTGTGAGCTACGAGTCATGCCGAATTCTTGGAGCACATTAGACAATCGTCCAAACCACGCCCTAGGAGACTGCTTGAGACCATATAATGAACGTCTCAATCGACATACTTTAGATGCCTCCTCCTTAATTATAAACCCAGGTGGCTGCTCCATGTATACTACGTTGTGGGACATTGTAATGAATCATCATAGTGCGAGCAACATCCAACAAGTGTCGATTTTTACGTTCAGCAATACCATTCTGTTGAGGTGTATAAGCACACGAAGATTCATGTACAATGCCACGTTCAGATAAAAAACTGTTAAATTCGGAAGAGAAGTATTCTTTTGCATTATCAGATCGAAGAGCTTTAATAGAAATGTCGAACTGAGTTTTAACATACGCATAAAATTCACGAAAAATAGAAAGTATCTCATTACGTGATTTTAGTAAGAAAACCCAAGTTGCCCGAGAATAATCATCGACAAACGTAATGAAATACTTGAAACCATTAGTCGAGCTAACAGGACAAGGTCCCCAAATATCCGAATGAACCAATTCAAACATGCTGTTGACCCTACTATTTTCTTTAGCAGGATAGGAACGACGGATGTGTTTACCCAACTGACAGGACTCACAAGCTAACTCTTGAACAGACGAGAAATTGGGACTTAATTGCTTCAAAACAGATAAGGATGGGTGGCCCAATCGACAATGGGTCTCCATGACATTAGAATCACATAGATGTGCTGCTGGAGACTGTAATTTAGACACGCGATATAGACCTTGAGACTCTAAACCCGTCCCAATTACGCGGTGTGTCTTTAAGTCTCGGAAAATGCAATGTGTGGGAAAGAAGAGTGCATAACAGTTATTAGCTTTAGTAACTTTACTAACTGACATCAGAGACTCCGGAAATGATGGAATATAGAGAACAGATGAAAGGCCTAGGTTTGGAATATCATTATTAGTTCCTACACCCATAATTGAACATGAAGATCCATTAGCCAGTTTGACAGGAGTGTGATGTATATTGGTATTAAGATTGGAGATAAGGTTTTTGTTCCCAGTCATATGATCAGTGGCGCCCGTATCAACAATCCATGATGCCGAGCATGCAGTAAAGCAAGAAGATGATATACCTGATTGTGTTGTAGTAGCACTAGGAGAAAACGAAGCCGGTCCAAAATAATCGTCTTTGATTCCAGATACATCTTTCTCGCCCCATACATGATTAATCTCAACACCTTCTGAATCTTGAACTCGAAATTTGTCTCCCATTATACGTATGGAATATTATATACTAAGAAAGTAGATAATCAAGTAGATAACAGCCTTCAATCAGATCTGAAACAAGTAGAACAAATTCGGGACTGGAAAACAGTTACAGTAGCAGAAAAGTTAAGGATTAGGTTGTGATTTAGGTGGTTATAAAAGATTCCACGCAGCAGAGAACAGAGTTACAGCAGCGGATTTGGGGCTGAAACACAGTTGCAGATTGAGGCTGGAAAACAGATTTAGAGCTGCAGTAAATTTCCAGAGAATTAGGGTGAGATCAGACAGACAGGAATTCTGATGACGAATTCAGATTCTGGCAGCAGATTAGGGTTCTGACAATAAAATCCGGCAGCAGAGAACTGGATTCCGACAGCGGTGATAAAGACGGCTGGTACAACACGAATAGAAAACTAGAGCAAAAGTTTTCCACGATTCAGGAGGCAGACACAGGTGATTAGCGAGTTTCAAATTGTGGAGATATCAAATTAGGGTTCCGGCGACTTTTAGGGATCCGACAGAAGTGGCTCCGGCGGCAGACTAGGTTTCAGGCGAGGTTCAGGCCATTTTGGCTCTGATACCATGTAATTAGAGAGTAACTGAATAATTTCTCTGTATGTCTTCATTGAGTAATAGACTCGAGTATTTATACAAGTATACATGTGCTAAATTAAGAAGGTAACTAATGCTACTTAATGCTACAGCTATTTAACAGCCTAATCACAGCTGCTAGGCATAATATCTAACAAATACTAAAATAAAATAATATTTCCTGATATAATTCTAATTCGTATCATTACTCCCGTCCCCAAATAACACCTTGTCCTCAAGGTGTTGCCTAAAAGGATCTCGATTCCCGGATCCCAAATCTTCCTTTGAGATTGTCTGCTCATAGTGTTCTCATAAAAAGGTCCCCCCAATCGTACGTGCCTGTAGGTACTTTCTGCCTACGAGCAAGGTTCTTGGGCGGTCCAGAAACCGACCCACTAAAGAGTTTTTGCAGCCCGTTATTCACCTGATGTATCACATCCCCAGTTTTATGCCTCTTGCTTGTCTTCAGTGTGATTTCTGCAGCAGAAACATTGGCTCTCTCATCACTGCTAATGTTGTTGCTATGACCACGACTATCCCCTTTTCTGTTCCTGCTTGATGCAACCACAAATTTCTTCCAGAACATTGCTGCCTTCACCAATCTTTTCTGCTGTTGTAAGCTTCGTCGGCCACCAAACGAACATAATTTTTTGCACTTATTCTTCTCTTCTTCTACTCCTGCCTTCATCGATTTCAGCTTATCCTTGTAAGATTGGATTCGTGCATTGAATTCTTGTTTAAACAACAAGACTTTGAGACGCAGTTGTGCAGAAAATCCAGGATCCACCGTCCTCTCTAGAGCAGAAAATTGTTCCGTAGCTTCAATTTGGTATTTACAGATTTTCGCCTCCAAATCCCTAATCTTTTTGTTGGTCATGATTTTTTTTATTATTACCAAAAGAATCAGAGATTCGGAAAATAAAAGTAAAAGATTTTCAGAGATGAACAGATTTTCTGATGATAGAACAGCACTCGTAAACAGCAACCTGATATTTCTAACGATGAACAGTGTTTTCCGGCGATGAACGGTAAAGGTTTTTTTTTTTTCTTTTCAGAATCGAACCACTCTGAAATATTATTATATTTTAGTATTTATTATTCAATCATAAATATTATTATTAGACAGATTTTATAATTATTAGGAAAGTATTATAAGTATCTTATATTATCAGGGATTGTCTTAGGGATCAAGTTAGGTTTTACCAAAATATAGGGCTTGATGATTGTAATTCTGATTATGCTAAATATTAAGAAGAGTGATTTGGTTTTCATTGGGAGAGCGACTTACCTCTCGAAAGTAAGTCAATTGGGAGAGTTGGTCGACCTCTCGAATGTCGACTATTCTATCTTTAGTTCGTTTTAGTTGATTATACAAGTTGGTTCGTATCAATTAGCCATGAAAAAAAAGCAATTGTTTGAAACGAGATAAGAGATAACTAACGGACCTTTGCAGCCGCCGATATGTAGCATTTGAAGATTAGAACCCCGGGGAATTTTCTTTCCACTCTCTTCTGCAGAAACATGATCATAACCAACATTTGAAGAGCAAAGAGCCAGAATTGATTGTTGTCCAAAAAAAGTGTCACATGCCACAACCGAGTTCAGCTTCAAACATTTGCTTATAAGAGAAGATATTCCAGTATCACTCATGGAATTACAGCCTCTAAGGCTTAGGTAAGTTAAGGAAACACATATATCAGATATACTTCGGAGGTCAAAATCTGCCACAAATGACACACGCAATGATAAATAAATAAATATATATACATATATATATAAGACCAAATAGTGAGACATACAACAAACGCGAAAGCAGATTTAACAAAAGCGAGTTTAATTTCATGTACAGACCCTTAAATGAATAGACATAGGATTAATATTACCAGATGTAGCAATTTCAACCTATTTACTTCTGAATAGGTCTATTTGGGTTGCTTTCGATTACAAACAGGTCAACGGGTCCAACGGTAATTTTTATGGTAGAAACGGAACAAGTCAAAGGCACCAAACAGTCAGTATGGGCTGAAAATCATCCAAAGTGTATTCATAATAGAACAACCTCCTGAATTGATTCAATAATTTAGATTAACATTGTAATAACAAAAAAGTTGTAACTTGTAACCATATTTAATGCTTTGTTTCTGTAAAAATAAAATAAAAAGGAGACCCAAAAAGAGTTCTAGGGTGATACTGGCCTAACCCAATTTCTTCGACCCGTACTAAGAATGCCCACTTTGACCCCCATTTCCAACCTGCTTGACACCCATATTGCCCATCTCTAAACATCATTGTAGTTATATAAGCTTAGTTCAGCATAAGAATATAATTAATAATCATGCACCTTCAATAAAATAGATAATCACAACACTTGTTATAAAGTGAATTCACATTTTGTTCCCTAGTGAGCAAATTCCATAGGTTGACCGACATTTATAATGTAATGAGAGAGATAGGGTTATACCACTGATATCATTCCGCCCCTCGAGTGTGAGCTTTGTAATATTGGACGGAAGTGAGCTAGAAAAATAAGACCACGAAACAGGTAATGGTGAACCAGTGGAGTCAAAAGACCCAGATGAGGATAAAACTGAGACTCGTGTTGGTATTACTGGACTGACATCCACAGCCAAGTTAATATCACAAAGTAAAGGACAGCTCTTCACCAGCTGCAATAAATTTGTTGTCCTGAAGTTCAAATGATTAGTTGCCTTCAACGTTCTCAAAGATGGAAACGACGTGCTGAAGCACTCAATAGCAACTTCGAGATGTAGCATGGGACAATTGGAGATATCTATCTCATGTACCGCTTCGAATGTCAACTTTTGGCACATATCCCATGAACTTCTAAAAGCATTTCTGCTAAGATGTTTGTGATTCATAAGTAGTTGCTCAACTCTTTGTCTCAACAGCGGTTCAAAGCCAGGAGAATATGTATGCATGGACAAGAGAAGAGTCACCGGTTTTATCTGTGGACAACCTGAGAGATCCAATCGCTGAAATTAAGAGAAAGTCTAAATCAGGCAATGATGAGGGACAGGCTAAGACATCATGAAGGAGTAGATAGATTGCAACCAAAAATGTTACCACTAAAGTCAGCATTTAATCCCTTTTCTACAAAGGAGGTGTGGTTATGAGGGAAGAGAATGTGCTGGCATATTTTTTCTCTACAAATTGCGGCGACTTTAATGGTTAATTTAGTGTTTGCTATAGATTTCCCCAATGTAAGACCCATAAACTTCTTGTTTGATGAAATATGCTAGCATTATATCAAGACGACGAAAACCCAGGAAAATGCAGTTTTCAATAAAATGAAATACTATGTTCAAATTACAACGGATAGAGCCTTAGAGCAATAGAGTGTAACTCAAATCCACTATAATATGTATCACCCAAGTTGAAATAGCTGACAACCCAATTACTAAAGCAAATAAACACCTATACCCATCCAGTATCAGCTTTTCTGCATAATTTAGTACATAAGTATAACTTTAGCTTTCTAGCTTCTTGTTTTACTCATTTTGGACGATCATCTGGTTGGGTGTAAGGTGTTTGGTTGAGACTTCTACATGTCTTTGCAAATTATCTGACATTGGTTTTACTGTATGTTTACATTTTCCAGAGGTTTTAATAAGACATGCACAAATTTGTGAATGTTGAAGACGGATATATATTAGCATATTTCATGTCATTTCAACAAATTAACACTTTGTTAATGATGATTCAATTTTTCACCACATAAACATCTCTTTACTTAAAAGACAGAACAACGGCCCAGCCAATCATCGTGATAAGATTAAAAGTAGGCTAACAAAAGACCTCACTGGGCTCCATTTTTTGCATTCAATGGGACAGAAAACATTGAAAGTTATGTTGGGTTCATAAATTCCATTACCTCTTAAGATTTTCTTGCTAGAAATAATAGGATACTAAAAAGATGAGACCACATTAAGGAACTAGTTAGCTAAAATCCACAGAATCCAAGCTCTTCTTTTAAAGTTGGCTCATGCACATTTACAACACCTCAAGGCTCACTATACGTTGTTAACACTGTATTTACTACACTCACATCTAGCTTAAATCTCTGTAGACCTTCAGTTTTATAAGATCTCTACCACGAAGGTAGACCAATTATACTAACGCTTATCAGCTTAAGGGGACTACGAATGACTCATTTTAAGAAGCCGTACTCTTACTTATCAGGAAGAAAACTGGCACAATAATTTGTGCACAGCGATAATCAACCAAAAAAAGCAGATTAGAAATCTTGAGAGAGGCAACTTGAAAATCACACCTGAGTGAACTCCGTCAAACGAATTTTTAGATTAAGCAAGTCGCAATCTCCAAGTGCATCCTTACCACATGTAAATGGTTGTTTCGGCAGAGTAACAGCCCCACAGAAGTTTTCATTGAAACACTTGGATAAGGACTGATAGACGTTTTTCCCTATAAAATGTATTGAATTCGATCAATCATGAAAACAGATGATATGTATTGAATTCGATCAATCTTCCTATAAGTATTGACCAAGAAAATATAATGTGTAAACAGCATGGGAAATTTTGAACATACCAACAGTAAACCACAGTGGCAGAAGACTAATACGGATCTGTAACCACAGAAAAGGTGGGTGCATCAAGAAACATACATATAACAATACCACAATGTTCTGAGACTGGATGCAAACACGGATATAATAGTACCACACATGTCATGAATTATATCAACAGTTGATGAAAAATTTTCATATGAATAAAAACTCTAGACTAGTCTATTTTTGTTCCGCTATTCAACATATACAAGACACTTTCAAAACGATATGCTATCATCCGTGTTCAATGAAACATATAGTAGTGATCAATACCATTACTCTACATAAGATTACATCAAGTGTCTACCAACCATTAGTTCCTTTAGCAGGCAACATGATTTTGTCATGTGGATATGATAGAATAGGCAGGCACTTTAGAATATGTAGCTTAACATTATAAGATATGTGTTTGCGACTTCTGATAATGGTTGCTCCCACCAAAGCATGTGATAACTTTTAGACAATAGGACTACTTACATATTTGCTTTTGATGAGAAAAGGTACTACATGTAAATTATTAGAAAGGAAAAATAATCTAAGATCAATTTAATAGGTAATCATGAAAAACGAAACCTTAAATTCTTTATACAAAGATAATTGTGGAACTCTAAAAGACAATGGTTATAATTCATAAAAGATGCACATCGTCAACAAGTATGTTAGAATGTAGAGAGCAGAAAACTTTTTTGAGCACGTGAATGCAAATTGATAGACAGCTTGGCATGAAATGCTGTTTACAAAACTTGTTAGATTCTCAAATTGCAAAACAGAACCGATAAATAAGAGTAAAAAATGTAAATGCCATATAGATATAGAACAAGTATACCACGATAACAAAAGCAAGACACCCTCTATAAGATGATAGGATATCACTATATCAGGTTTTATTCATGAACTTTCTGAACATTTCGGCTTATAATTGTTGCTTATAGTTTACAAGAGTTGTATGACAAAATATAAACTTTCTGAACATTTCAGCTAATATTTGTTGCTTATAGTTTACAACAGTTGTATGACAAAATAATATGTTGATGAAATTTTCAATATACACGATGTGTTTCTAAATTATAGATGAATCTTAAGCTGTTATTGTGAACCTGCTTCAGAAGGTTGATACATGTATCTTCATCACATTGTTGTTTGTTAGCAGCAATCCAAGCCAGAAGCGAATCACAAAGCTGTTTTTCGCTGAGAATATCAGTAACATTAGTAAGTGTTTATACTTTGATATAGTAAGGTTATAGCAATTTTAAACTAACCTATCAACAGTCAAATGGGGATGCTTTACAGTAGAAAGCAACAAATCAAGTGGAACATCACCAAAAGAACTATGAGACATGGCCCAAATCTGCACAAACAAGCCTTCTTAATCAATACGAGTAATTATCAGTAGTTCAATATGATTACACAAAGACATCAGTCACAGACTTGAAATGTTGATAACCCGTTCAAAGCCAAAGTTACTAAATAATTTCCTGAATACCATTGTGGCTTATCCCACAAGTCTAGAAAAGCTCATGTACAAAACCTTTCTAGAGTACAGATACCTTATTGAGTGCTTTAGGGTAGCTTCAATACTAAAAAACTTAGAATGATGTAAAGAAACAAGAATCAGTACTTATCCCCTTACCAAAGAAAACTGGCCTTTACTAGATACTGGTTCCAGATATCCCATATATAAACAACCCCCCCACCCCCCAAGAAACGGAGGCTTTACTCTTTTACCTCAACCAAAAGCATGGTCCTATTGTCTGAGTTGTCAACGTCACTAAATTTGATTAATCTCAAAGAATACCATCTAGTAAGAAAATTGTGGAATTAGATATTGAGGTAAGTAAAGTAATCTACGTACGAAGTTCTTTGCAAGATAACTTGTACATAGTTCATGAAGATAGTTCACTGCAATGCATAACACTTCAGCTTATCAGGCACAACAGCAACAAGATCTTGCAAAACAGATCATTTCTATCAAAGTATTAATCTCATTTGGATACTGGAATCCAGGTAGTCTAAGATTTTAATGATACAGAGTTGTGTTTTTATACTAGCATGTGTATATACTTAAAACAAGTCTAAAAAGAGCTATTAATGTTTCATACATCAGATACTTGAAATACATACATACTCCTTAAGGTAAGTCTAATTTACTCTAGACTACGAGGAAAGTGATTTCTTGCATTGTAATATTTTTCCTCTTTTGAAATCATATATTTAAGTTTCCTTACATTCTTTGTTTCAGATCTGGCAAAATGTGAACCTTCATCAATTTCCCACACAAAAAAGACAAGAACTTGGTCATGGGTTTCACCATTTTAATTTCCTGATAAATTAGTGGTCAACCAGATTCCATAAGAGTTGCACCCCTAAAGAAGTCACTACAGGGATTTGGCAAGGGATAGAAGAAACATGCTTCCTAGTAGTAGACTCACCAATTTCAGACCCAAATTCCCAGATACTGACAAGATCATTAAGTTGTATTGAGGGAACTCTGTTAACTGATATTGCCTTAATCAGCCACATCTTACAATCTGAGAGAATCTTATCCATGCCAAAATATAGTGCACCCTGAAAAACAACAAACACTATCATAGCCTATACAAACTGTGTAACACGTTTCAAGAACTTTTGAGAACCCATGGAAATGCAAATGGTCAAACAGAATACCAATTATTTGCAGGAAGAATAAACGCACTGAAACTACTAATGGTTGAAGAATTATTAGTAGGAAGAATAAACAAGAACTGTAGAGGAATCACTGGAAACTAGAGGGTTATAATACATAATAACACAAAGATAATATAAAGCTTGATACCCTGTAAAACACTAAGTGTGAGACTATACTAGTTTGACTATATGAGATACCCATATATTTAAATTAGAACATTGTATAAAATATCATAAACCAGTTTCCACGACAAATGAGTAAACAGATGAAAGAATCCACAAATTACTTAAACAGATAATAACAAACTATAACCAATGCATAGTATTGAAATTAAGCAAAAAAAAAATATCATTAGAAGTTAGAACATTATAATGGTATCAAGTAAAAGTAGCTAAAAACATATTATCTGAATAATGTCACATGACGCTGAGAGAAATAGCAAGTAAGCCAACACCGTTAAAAGTGATATTTTACTTCATTCGCAAACAGTTTTAATATCAGTGTCCAACACTGAAACTAAGGGGAAGACAAAAAGCGGATGATGACCGAATAAGGATATGATGAGGTAAAAAGAAAAGCAACTAATAAGGTAGCAAATGTTATAGTTGCCTGGAAAATAATCACATTTATACCTCAAGTATGGAAAGAAAATTTTCTGATGTGACATCCACTGGAGAACCAAACAACAAAGCCAACAGACTCAAAAATGTTGGTTGATTCCACTGAACTAAGACTTCAACGTCTGGATCACTGATGACAAATAAGCAATGTAAAAAATTATAAATAACATAGTTGGAAGCTGATGCATAGACCTTGGCATATTCCTATAGGCCGTCTCTAGTTTCTTATAGATGAAAGGCATAGCTAGATAAACCACCCAGAAGTAACGTCTCCACTTCACATCTCAAAAACTTGTACTTATGAAAACTACATATGCAATCAAACTATATAAAGGCCTAAGTAAACATGTTCCATGACAACCATGAGTGGGGTTGCAATAATGCTGCCTCCATTATAATAGAAAGAACTACCTTTTTACATTATAATAGTAAGAAAATCACTTTGAAGATCGATATTGACACAAATGGAGTGAGTATACAATTTACATGCATCAATAGTAAGAACATATCTTAGCCAGTATGGAGCGAGAACACAATTAACAACTTGAATATGACTAGACTACAATATACTCATTAGCTCCTATCAAATACTTGGAAAATGTAAGGGTGAGTATTTATGTTAATAATTGCAATGAAGTTGCAATAATCACTTTCGGACTTTCGGGCGTACTAGCAAATTAATATTGAATTTCTGTTTATCTGGAGTAAAAAACTAATTAATCAGGTCAGAAATTCTTTTTAAAAAAAAACTATTATATTATATGGGATACATAATTGCAAAATCACCAATCTATCGCTAAAAATTACAATAAGACTAATTTTCTGTGTGTACATGCTACGGATGCGTAATCTAAACAATGTTATAAGCACTTAATTTCTAAACACAAACAATTGGGGGTGTCTGGGATTGCTTTTTTTACCTGTTTATTGCTTATTTTTACAGTTGATAAGCAGAAACAAACACTATGTGTTTAATTCTTAAGGAATAAGCACTTACAAAAAGTACGAACTCACTTGCTTATTTGTAAGAAGAAAATTGCTTACAAATAAGCAATCCCAAACACCCCCTATATTGTTTGTGTTTAGATATTATACAAATATATGTATGTATATATAAAGTATAAACTATAGGTTGAAAAGGATTGTGAATGACCTGAAATTGCCTGCAAGGAGTCCATGGAAATAGGATGAATGTTCCATTAGCCTGTGAAGACGCAAACAAGAATACACAAGTTGATCATATTGAATACAGATAATAATGATAGGGGAAAAAGATATTTGAATAAAACCGAAGTTGCCTGTTTTTTTGAGTTTTAATTTTGATGATTCTGTGTTGGAGGATTGAAGTAAAGTTCCAATTGTGAACATATGATGTTGATACGATGATAACGTCATCAGAATTATTAGGGTTAGGGTTAGAGTCGTGATGATTTATGCAATTGAGAACGATAAACACATCGTCGTCACCGTGGTGTACAGCCATGGACTCTGCTGTTGGTTAACATTACCAGTAGTCAAAAGACAAATGAAGGCTGTTTTGTTTGTGTTTGGTTCAATTAATTGCACTTTAATTATTTTCCATCCACACCCACTTAGCCACATCAAGTGGTTTTCTTTTTTTTTCTTTTTTTTTTTCTCTCTAAATATACACCCCCTTAACTATCAAAAGTTCAAAACAATTTTGAATTTTTGTTTTTAGTATTTTCCTTTAATTTAGGATCAGAGGAGAATGACATTTAAAGAGGGCAAGGAGGGCAAGGGACTAGTTTGCAATTTCTTAATTATATACAATGCTAAATCTCTTTCTTCATTTCTCAAAACACACACTGATAACTCTCTCTATCTCTTTCTCTTCACAAGAGGATACCAACACAACAACACCACCACCTGCCGGAGTCACCACCGCAACCAGCAACGGTCGGAGTCACTACCGTAACCACCGCCGACCGTCGAGCCAAAATTACAAGGAAATTGGAGTTATGAACGGTGACGCTCTTTTACTCCAGAAGCTTCCACCGCCGGCTCTCCGGTATCTCCATGGCGACGCCGTCGCCGACTCCATAACTAATCGCTCTGAACCTAAATTTCGCTCAAATCCGAACGAATACGATCGTTTGAGAAGTAAGTCTCGCCGGCTGAACCGGTCTTCCGACTGAATTCTAACAGGAGATTGTTCCTGCGTAATCTCGTTGACTGTAGTTGCACTGTCAACTTCCGGCTCCGATATCTGTACCGATTCTGGTGAAGGTTCTGTGATCGTGTTATCGATCATGACGTCATCAAAATTAGGACGGATTCTAGCTGACATTAACGGAGTAAACGGTGAATCAGGCCGGAAAACACTCGTTCTACAAAGCGGACATTAGCGTGACACCTAAGCCATACATCGATACATTCCACATTAATGGTTCTGGTGTTTCTTTATTGTTTTTCAATTTAAAATGGCATTTGATTTTCATGGTGGTTGGTGTTGATGATAAAACAAAGTAAAATTAAATGAATAAAGATCTACACAGTGATTGGTGTTCATAGGAATCTAATGTAGTTTTACATCTTTAGTTTTTGTTGTTTATGATGTTGTTGATTTGGTGATGAACTGATGATGATCTTATAAATGGTCAATGCCATGAAAATAGTACCACCGGTCAAACCTGTCAAAACCTTTACCAAATGTGCATACAATTTTCCACGTTATTTCTACTACATCGTACTTATTTACTGCGTCTTTTAAAGATGCAGTGATGTTAAGATGAAATATTTTTTAAGATGCAGTGATGTATTTTTTTGTTAGTGAATCATGAATATTTTTACAAAAACTATATGTTAAGATGAAATACTTTTACTGCATCATTTTAAGTACTCTTAGTAATATTGATCTAAATCTACTTTTTAGATCTGAAGAAAACAAAACATCGTACATTTTCTTTTACTGCATCTTACATTTTTTTACTGCATCCTACTTTTTAGATCTATAAAAAATTATGAGTACTTTTTACTGCATCTTTTGTATATTTTTACTGCATCTTATATATATTTTAGCATTTTGATGTGTTTGTAAATCTTTAATTTTATTCTTGAATTTAGAAAATTAGTATTACTTTGTTTACAGCATCTTGTATAATTGTTACTGCATCTTTTATATATTTGTTACTGCATCTTGTATTTTTTTGTTACTACGTCTTTTGTATATTTGTTACTGCATCTTGTATATTTTGTTACTGCATCATGTATTTTATTGTTACTGCGTCTTTTGTATATTTGTTACTGCATCTTATATATTTATCACTGCATCTTACGTTCTTTTATTATTTTATGACCGAATCTTGTACATTGAATAGTTTTATGATTGAAAAAAAATTTTAAGAATTTTTAGGAATTTTTTTTACAAAATTTTGCAAGTGGATCCATAACTTTATCAAAATTGTAAAAAAGTCCCTCCTCCTTTTCACAAATTTTGCAAAATTGCAAAAAGGTCCCTCCACCTTATTCCATGTGCTTCTCTGATCTCTACCATTTTCCTTTTTGTTTCTAATATTTTTAATAGATTCGTTTTTATAGCGTAAGATTCAAATGAGTATAGTAACTTTTGGTGAGAATTAGGGATTGAGTCACGTGTCACTTTACTCTCTCTCTTCCAAATTTTTAAAAATTAAATATCTCTCAAACGGTAGGTCGAAAAATTATAAAAATTACACCATAAAAATCAGCGTTTTATTCTCTTTGATTAGAGATGTAACAACGTATACTTTTGACGAACTTTTTTCGGTTTTTTGGTGGGTTTTGAAATCAAGTAACACACGTGTGTTACTCGCTGCTAACACATGTGTTACAGACTAGTAACACATGTGTTACCAGCATGGGTGTTCAAAATTATCCGTATCCGAGATCGAAACCCGAATATCCGAAAATCCGATCCGAAAATATCCGAAATTTTTGATATCCGAAATTTCAAATTCGGATACCCGAAATTCGGATATCTGAATTTTCGGATTCGGATAATGATTTTCAAAAGTTTCGGATATTTCGGATCCGAAAATGTGTGAGGTGTTTATTTAGTTTCATAAAGTTTGGGGTAGAATACTATTAATCATAAACTTGAGGGTGCAAACCAGAGATTTTACAATACATTATAACCCCCACCACATGCTTTTCAGACTTTAGCAAACAATCCCATGGGTTTGGTACTTTCCCTATTCTCTTTATTCCAACACAACGTACATCCTTCACCCCACAAATTACAACTCCTTAATCAAATCTATCTCTATACTTAGCAAATTTTGATCTGGAAAAAGAATTACCATGATTTTGGGGGCAGTACTGTATATGGACTTTCTATATCTATATCTATATTCTATATAGTCTATATTACAGATATTACAAATCGTTGCTTTTAACCATTTTTACTTCCCTTCTCAATAATTATTCTCTTTCTCATCGATTATGATCAGCAGAATTCAATTCGATTTCAGTTAAATTGTTAGGGTTTTATATAAACCGGATGATGATGATGATAATGGATTGATGTGGAAGCTAAAAACGATAGGAATTTGATCTGTGGAAATGTCTCGTGTTAAATTCTTGTTTATGTTTTTGTTCATATCGATCATATTATGGCTGCTGTTTATGTAAGTAATAATCATGTTACTTTGTTTAATTTATCATGTATTTTTGATGTTGCTGGTTTGTTTGAAGTTTTATTTTTGAAGTAATAATTTTTTATGTTAATTTGTTTGAAGTAATAATCTTGTTTATGTTTTTGTTCATATCGATCAAATTCTTGTGTATTTTTGATGCTGCTGTTTATGTAAGGGATTGAAGTTTTATTTCTGTTCTACTCTTTTTAGTCGATTTCATCGGATGGGCTTGGTATTCTCGGATATTCGGATATCCGAAATTTTTGGATACCCGAATTTCGGACTTTCGAAATTTTCGGATACCCGGATTTCGGATATCCGAATCCCCGAATTTTCGGATATCCGACTTTGAACACCCCTAGTTACCAGCGTGTAACACATATGTGTTACAGACTAG